>OZ020190.1:640313-1280627 GCA_963971165.1 Philopedon plagiatum | reverse complement strand
TACAGTCAACTTCGGATATAACGACCCCCGCATATAACGAACCACCGGTTATTACGAACAAAAATTATGGTCCGGCCAAAACGCCATAAGAATGTATGTATTTTTTGTTCGTTTATAACGAACCCGGCTATAACGAACTATCGGCTATAGCGAACCCTATTTTGATTAGTTTTTGCTTGTGGAAGTTCGGTTATAATGAACTGTCGAAATTTCACGTACGTATCACTTCCATATTCGTAAAGTAACGGCCGAGAATAGCAACCATAGAGAAGCGACAAAGACAAGACAAGATTTCACAGGGCATGTGCGACGATAATGTGGACTTCTGTCTATACCGCATCATTAGTGTGACGAAATATCTTTCTCCGTTCAATATTGTGGATACGTGTCTGCCCAAGGTCAGCAGACCTGGTTACCCTAAATATCAAAGGCACCGACACGTTTTGTCGCTTCTCTATGGTTGGTATTCTCGGATAACGGGTCGAGTAGCGACCTGTCAGGCGCCATTTCAATTTGTAGTTTAATTTCGACAATAGGCGAGGGAATATTGTTCTAGCATGGAGCAGAGCGCGCCAAAATTCAGCAAGCGAAAAAGCAGAAAAAGTTGACATAATTACAAAACTGCAAAATGGGGTTGTAAATGCCTAAATCTATAGGGACTATCAGTTACAAAAGTCAAAGACTATTAATATTCGTAAATTTTAAGAATAATAATTTTGACAACAAGAGTGTTGATTGAGTCTGGTGATTACTTACAAATTAAAATTGAAAAACATGTACTAGAAAAAAGAAAAAATTTCAAATTACTGATTTTGTATAAATTATACAAATATGTATGTTTAATAAGTACATAATTTAAAAATACTATTATGTATTGATTATAATAAACGACTCATAAAAAGTACCATACAGTACATAGTATATATTTGTTTTATTCTCTGCACTTCGGATATAACGAACGCCCTGCTATAACGAACTGTTTAAAGATCCCCTTGGTGGTTCGTTATATCCGAAGTTGACTGTATATATATATATATATATATATATATATATATATATATATATATATATATATATATATATATATATATATATAAATTTCTTCGGTATATAGGTAATATATTAAATGTAAATGCAAAAAGTATCTTCTTCACCAGTGCAGAACAAGAAGACCGTAAAATGATAAATAAAATAAGGACTATTTTTTGATTCTGGTCTGGGTGCCCTCCTGCTATCACGATTTCTGGGCGCTTACCCTTCGTCAGGCAGGCTCACACCCAGGGAGAACAGGCAACATTTTTACCAGAATCAAAATGAGACCTTATATCCATCGGTTCAAATAGGATGGGTATATAGATAGATAGATAGATAGATAGATATATGCTTTATTGTCTAAAAATACATTCACATATATTTTCATTGACAAAGCAGACTTATGACTAGTGAAACTATACTAACTTATCTGATATTAAATAATGAATAATAAAAATACATAATTTATAATTATTTTAAATTATCTCTAAAATATTCTTCAAGACAGTAATATGCTTTTTTTTTTTTTTTTTTTTTTTAAGATCTAGTGGCTCGCACCAACTAGTTCACCCAGTGTTGCTCCAAAAATTTTTGCTCCAAAAAACTCAATATTGGAAAAACTGCATTTCGAAAATGCTTTTTCAAAAAATGGCGTCGAACTTTCACTTTTCGAGAAATTTTTTAATCAAAATTTTATTGATGAAAAAATTTTTTTTTTTTTTTGGTTTTTTAGAAGTGCTTCTGGGAAAACTGTCTAGGATAAAAAGAGCCAAGTCGGCGCATCTGCGCAACTCAGCTGCAAAAAAGAAATCTTTGGAAAAGCGAAAACTAGTTTTGTCAAGCGATTCTAGTTCTACTGAAGTGCCACCACCAGTAGTGGAACCTGTAAAAGTAGAACCAGAAAATTTAGGTAAATATTGCATTATTTTGTAGTACGTGAAGCGTATGTACTAACGTACCGTAGGCGTCTGAAGAGAAGGGAAATGAAGTCTATTGATACGGGATTTAAAGCATTGGAGGTTGCGAGTGGAAGGGAAAACCTCTGCAGGTAATTTGATGGTCTGCTCCCCAGATGTGGGAACAGTATTCTAGGTTAGGTCTTATTTGGGAAACATAGAGTGTGTAAGTTAGAAGGGTAGAGGTATTTTCTGGCTAGAAAGTGAAAACCAAGCTTGGGCAACAAACATATCGTAACATTTTAACAACCTGCAGCTTATGATTTTCTTTCCCCAGCTGTTTTGATACCTGAAATAAGAAATTCGCACTTTAACTTGTCCAATAACCTTGTTTACCGAAGAACTATGTGTGAAAAATGTCTCGTACTGTAGCTATTTACAAATAAATGACAGTTTCGTTGTAATAAGAACATGAATTGCGTTTAAGAGATCATTAATTGCACTTATAGGAACATTAATTGCATTTATAAGAACATTAATTGCACTTATAAGAACATTAATTGCCCTTAAAAGACCATCAATGACATTTATAAAAACCAGGCTTTTTAGCTGCTAATGTGGCTATTGAAATTATGTTTGTGTCAGCTGAGATCTTGTTCGAAAGCGATGCCAACATGATCGGACGTTTTTTTGTTAGTAGATAAGCAGCAAGAGTTCTGGCCCAAAATCCCATGTATTTTCTTGTGGAGGTTCATTCAGCATTTCAAGGTCACCGACGCCTCCAGGGCGTGGTCCAAAATAAAACGTCAAAACAGCTAAAAACAGCTCCTGTTTCTGGAAAACAGCTCCTAAACCGCTATAAAACAGCTAAAAACAGCTAAAAAAACATCTTCTATTTCTGGAAAACAGCTTCTAAACGGCTAAAAACAGATTCTGTTTCTTGACGTCTTCTTTTGGACCACGCCGTGAAGGCGTCGGTGACCTTGAAATGCAGAATGAACCTCCCTAAGAAAATACATGGGATTTTGGGCCAGAACTCTTGCTGCTTATCGACTTTTGTTCTGTAGGACTTGACCATTCATATGGATTTTTTACGTGATAGGTAGCACGACTAGGTGTTGGAGGGGTTGAATGTCACAAGATTTTTGGCACCCCAGTCTAAGATTAGTTGGAGATCTTGTGAAAGTGATATTTTCATATACTTGTGGCTATTATCCAGTTCGAGATTTAAGGCTTTTGTAGGGAAATAGGGGAACAAAAAATAGAGGGTGGATAATGCATTAAAAGCGAAGTTACTTAAATCTATAGCATTTTGATTGGTAGGATCTAAAATTCTTTTCTTATTACATTTGTAGATTATGCCGAGGAAAGAATGAGGTCTGTTAAAGAGCAACTGAAAACTGACTCCGCAAATTTGAGACCTATTAACATAGATGTAGCCCGTGGTCAAGATGACCAAATATTGTAAGTAATTGACAGGTTTTTTGACAATCGACAGATTTTATCTGTCATTTGACAGATTTTATCTGTCATTTGACAGCTTCCTTTGTTAGTTGACAGATCATTTCTGTCTTCTCATTTAATTTGACAGTTGGCAATTGTTTTTATGACATTTGACAGATTTGATCCGTCAATTTGGGAAAAAAACTACTCTGGAAATAATGTTCGAAAAGCATTAAGCATTATCTGTACAATGATAAAAAAAGAGGGTTATCATTTTGTTGTTAGATCAGTTACGCTGTCAGAATCCACAATGAGGGTGGAAGGTTCAGGTGAGGGACAACTGGTACAGTCATCGAATGATAAGCGTAAGAAAGAGAAGAAAAAGAAACGGTCGAAAACTGCTAAAAATAATAGGTAAGAGTTTGAGTCAGGTTTTAATAACATCAAAAATATGCATTAAAATTTTAAAACTTTTTAAAATGTTCCTTTATTTAAAATTTAATATTCAAACCATCACTAAAAAGGGTTAATATTTTTTTTCCTGTCGTTAAAGTTTCTTGTTCTTTCTAGAGTTGAACCTACAGCAACTGATCAGAGACCATACACATCCTCTTCGAACTCAAAACCAGACCCAGAAGAACCCTGTAGTTCGCCAGATCCTCTGGAACCCTGGAGTACCAAGAATATCGCTAACATGAACGCTATACTAGCTTGGGAACAGGACGACAGCATTTGAAAGTACCAAAAAAGACAACAGTCCTGTTAAATTATACAGATTCGCTCGGTTCTTATCCGTATATGGAATATGTATGTAAAACGCCATGAGTGACTGGGATAACGAGACCGGGCGCACATCCACAAGCAAGAAAGAGAGAGACCAAGACAGCCGCTAAACAATGGTAGTAGGGAGTAGTGCCGGTTGCGGTATCTCAGTCCTTTAATAGTGTTTTATATGCGGAATATGCCCTATATTTCTGCCTATGCACGGAACAAAATCGAGCGATACCGTATACAATGACAATTACTTGACAAAATGGCAATTTCTTTAATTATATTAAATATTTTTCTGTAAAAAATAAAACAGATTTTTATTAAAATAAAATAAATTTTTATTTCGTAGTAAATTATGTCACAACCATTCTTAAAATGCACAAATATATTTACAAAAAAAATCAACATTTTATTATCGACATTCTGGAATAATTCTAAATATTTAAATATCACAATTTAAAGTTATTTAATCTTAAGTACGTTTAAAAGTTATAAAATCCAGTCTTATAGCGAGTATATGGAAATATAAGTACGAGTGGTACTGGGACATCTTTAAAATATTGTGTGGCTTAAATTTTTTTTTACAATTATTATTTAAAAAAATTCGAAAATGATCTTGAGCAAGTTTAAACAAATCTGAGCAAACCTGTACAAATTCGCCCTTTTTGGGATTGGTCAAGTTTGCTTAGTTTTGTTCAGGTTGGGTTTGGGTTGGGTTTATAAACCATTTTTATAGACACTGTATAATTTCTAAAAATAGTGAATGACATTTTTATAAAAATAAAATTAAAATGGAAAAATTAAAATGCGTGCGAACAGTGCTTTTGACGCTTAACAGGGGTAATCAGCTCCCATCCCTACTATTTTGGTTTTTCTAGTAGTGATATTTGCTATAAAAAACTAATGTCTTTCCAATGTGTACACAAAATATTCATCTAAATCCAAATTTTATTTTGTACTTTTTCTTTTAAATTGCGTTTATAGGAACATTAATTGCACGTATAAGAACATTAATGACATTTATAAGAACATTTATTGCACTTATAAGAACATTAATTGCATTTAAAGGAACATTAACAGGGTATTTATAGGAACATTAATTGCCTATGCGGAAAATAAAAAAAGAAATTCGGTTCAACACTCGCCATACTTATTTTCAGCTCCTGACCACACATTTTCCTTTAAGACGTCCTCTCCGCTCCCAATGCTCTTGCTGCACCCAGCAAATATTCGATACGTCTGTCGAATTTTTGTGGCGCGTGGTTTTAATTGAGAAGTACAAAATGAAATTTTCATTTCTACCCCGGAAACTAATTGGGTTTTTTATAGCAAATAGCGGAACAACAATGTTAAAAAAAATATTAGGGATGATTGCTGATTGTTCCTCTCAATAAATATAAACAATTTGCGGCAAGTGTAAAGTAATGTACCTAAGCAGCCCAACAGAAATTGCCTCATAACTTTTAATTATTGGGCGCCATCGGTAATACGCATGAGTTTGGAATGAAAAAAACTAACAGGAAATTGAGACAAACAAAAATAAAATAACAAACATTTATAACATTTTAACAACCTACGGCTTATGATTTTCTTTCCCCAGCTTTTTTGATGCCTGAAATAAAAAATTAGCACTTAAACTTGTCAAATATCCTTGTTTATCAAAGAACTATGTGTGAAAAATGTCTCGTACTGTGGCCATTTAAAAATAAATGACAAGGTTTTATGTTATCACAGGAATATTAATTGTACTTGTCAGAACTTGCATTCATAAGAACATTAATTGCATTTTATATGAACACCAATTGCACTTATAGGAACACTGCCTATATAAGAACATTAATTGCATTTATAGGAACTTTAAATGCACTTACAAGAAATATTAATTGCAGATATTACATTAATTGCATTTATAAGAACATTATTTGACCTTACAAGAACATTAATTGCACTTATAATAACATTAATGGCATTTATAAGAACATTAACTGCGTATAAGAAAAGGAAGTTCGGTTGGGTTAAACACTTACCATACTCAATCTTTTCAGCTCCTGACCGCACGTTTTCAAGACCGTTTCAATCTGCTTTACGTTCTCCTTTAAAACATCGTCCTGCCCGCTCCCAATACTCTTCTTAGGCTTGTAGTAAGGAGAACTCAAAATATTTTGTCTCACTTTACTTAACGCTGATAAGATTTTTGGTTCCTTTCCTGTGGAGAAACTTCTTTTAGTCCTCATTAAGCCTGTGGAGGAGAAATGAAGACGATGGCGTGGAAATGGTACTGATGCTAAATGAGTTATTATACAGGGTCAATCTTAAGACATGATAGTATGATTGAATTCAACTTTCTTTAATTATTTTTTTTGTGAATATAATATTTATTATAGTTTATATGTGAGATGTAATTAAGAAAATTTGTTATTATTGGTTACTCCAATCTTTTTTAAACAAACAGTAAAATGTCAGTTATTTAAGTATTTACCTTCTGTATCTTTTTGAGTGGTTATAACTCCTTCGGTAAGTGAATTTCTTCTGATTAGTTTTGTAGTTTCAACTTTGGCACTTGATCTACTAACTGCTGATTTAGTACTGCTCAATGGACTATCTCTGGTTTTACTTTTTTCAGATAGTTCTGACATACTAGATGCTCGCTGTTGGTAAGAAAATGACCTAAAATATAAGGAAAAAGCTGCAAATAACTTTGTATATTTTCGTAATTTTTTAATTTTTGGACGTTTTGTAGCCATTTAAAAATAAATGACTGGGTTTTTTATGTTGCCTTTACAACATTAATTGGATTTATAAGAACATTAGTTGCACTTATAGGAACATTAATTGCACTTAAAGGAACAATAACGGCATTTACAAGAACATTAATTGCACTTGCGAAAAAAAGTAAAAAGAATCGGTCAAACACTCGCCATACTCAATATTTTTAAGATATAAGGCAAAACCTGCAAATAACTTTAATGTTTTCTAAAGTTAAGAGCACTTTTTAGACAAAAAAATTCCTAAATATTTTTGAAGGATAAATCTTTTGTAATATTTTTTTTTTTTTGGAAAAAAATCCTTTTTCGAAAATTTTAAAAATTTGAATCATGAGCTTCTAGTTCGGAAAATGTTAATGAAAAAAAGACAGAAAAAGATCTTAAGCAGACATAAACAAACCTGAGCAGACCTTTACAGATTTGCCTTTTTTGGGTTCAAGTTTGCTTAGGTTTGCTCAAGCTCTATTTTATCAAAGTTTTTAAAAAAATTAGCACTTTTACCTGTCAGATAACCTTCTTTACCGAAAAATTGGTCAATGTGTCAAAAATGTCTCTTACCGTAGCCATTTAAAAATAAATTATGTTATAATTGCCTTTATAAGAACATTAATTGCATTAATAAGAACATTAATTACACTTGCAGGGAAATTAAGTGCACATAGGAACATTAATTGTATTTTTAAAGGAGATTAATTGCACCTATAAGAACATTAATTGCACTTGCATGAAAATTAATTGTATTTGAAGAACAGAAGTTTTTCAAAAAAAAATTTCAAACTTTTTTTTACAAGTTTTCATTAATATTTCTTAACAAACCTGAGCAAAACAAACAATTCCTATTACCTGTTATATTTTAGTTTAGCTAACGGCAAGACTACGTGTTCTTTCGGATCTTTTGATTGGCGCTGGGCAGGTGTCGATGCAGCCATTGGTTTCAGTTTAGGTTCCTGGAAATTTAAAGTCAGAATATTGGTCACAAAAACTTAAAAAAGCGATGTTTTTCGCACCTGTATAGGCGTACTAGTCTTCTTCGAACTTAATCCAAATTTTAGTCCCTCGTCCTGTTTCTCGGGCGTTACTTGGCTTTCTGCATTTTCTTTTAACAATCCTTTGGTCCCTTTTGCCATATTTTCCACTGGTAGAACAGCCCTAAGGTGTAAATAAACTTATTTTCAAATAATTATTATCATTTCCTATATTATAAATGCGAAAATGTTTTTTTTTGTTACTGAATCACATCTCAACGGAGCAACGGATCGTGATGATATTTGGCATAGAGGAAGTTTACGTTACGGAAAAGAATAAAGGCTACTTTTTATCCACACTGGATAGGTAGTTCCTACTGGATATACAATTCGGGACGAAACCTGGCGCATTCACCAAATATTACGAAATTGGGCCTCGGGTAGATTACTCAGTTTATAAATGGTATTCAGTGGTGTAAGAACTAGAAGAGCGCTATATCAAAAACATCTAATCCGCTGTCTTAAGGAACTGGCATTGAGACTGTGAATGAAGGTACGATTTTTTAGGTCACGAGTGTACCAATACCTTAACGGTCCTTTTCTCGTTGCTACAGCTCCAAGTTTAGATTTTCTTAGTTTGGCAGCGCCCAAACTAGCTCTGCCCTGCGAGATGTTGCTATGCCTGCTGGCGGAGGACACGTTGCCGCTCTTAGCCGAGGCGTTGCTATAGTTGCTCGCGTTGCTATGGTTGGCTTTGCTTTTGTTCGGGTCGCTGGTGTTGCTTGCTATCGAAGCGCTGCTCGCGTTGGTTGTTGCTATACGATTTGGTGTCTAAAATAAGAAGAGTAGAAAATTAATATTTATCGAATATTATCCACGATATAAATAAAATAAATAAGAAACACATCTTACTAAATAAGGTGATGGAATTCCAACTGGCGCGGGCGATTTTGACATCGACAATCTCCTGTTGATTTCGCTACTGCAGGGCGACTTGCCCTTGCATGACAGATCTAACGCTTGACATACTTCTTCACTGTTGCCAATGGCTGCTTCAGTGTTTGCTTCATTTTTCCCACCCTTGTTATCCTCTAAATGCTGATCGTCCACTGAAGAATGGCCAGAATCTTCAGCCGAAGGCGATGACTACACATAATAGAAGATGCCCAGATTAAGCATTTATAACAAAGATATATAACAGAAACAAGGACCTGCCAAAGCCAAAACAAAAAAAAAAAACATGTTATAAAATGGTTAGTTTTCAAGATACAGAGTGACCTTTTGACCAAGCTAAACTATTTTTTAGGACGTCACTAGCTTGGCTTGATTGGCTTGGATTTGATTATATTCCTAGCTATAATTTAAAAAAAAATTTACCTTTTGCTATTTTTGGTATCTGGTACCATTCAGAAGTTATTTACCAAAATATCCGTTCCTGCGTACCTAAAGTGGGTCTTTTTAAAATATGCACGCACAGACATTTTGTTAAATAACTTGTAAACGAAGCAAGATATCGAAAAAATGCAAGAGAGCGAAAAGTTTTGGAACCAAACAACTGTACTGGCAGTTTAATTTAAAATAGTCATCGGGAGGATAGAAGGGACCATGACTTCAGAAAAAATATCACCCTGTATATTGTTTTTCTCGTTGGTGGTTATTATTTTATAAAATATGCTAAAATGTATCCCTGTACAATTTTTAACACGATTTAAGAAATCAATTTAGACAAAATGAAAAAACTACAAAATAATACAATTTTAACGCCCTCCCTGTACGTTGAAAACGGAGCATTTAGGACACATGTTAATGAGAACATTTTTCCTTAAATTCAGCCCAGGAAAACAACCCACCTAAAAACAATTCACCGAAAAGATAATTCACTGAAAAACGGTTCACCGAAAAACGATTCACCAAAAAACGATTCACTTAAAAGCTAATTCACCGAAAACCAATTCACCTAAAAACAATTCAGCGAAAAACAATCCACCTAAAAACAATTCACCGAAAAACGGTTCACCGAGAAACGATTCACCAAAAAACGATTCATTGAAAGCTAATTCACCGAAAAACAATTCACCAAACGGCTATTCGCCGAAAAACAATTAACCGAAAAGCTAATTAAGCTAAAAACAATTTACCGAAAAAATAATTCACCGAAAAGCTAATTCACATAAAAATAATTCACCGAAAAACAAATATTTAGGCGAAATACGATTTTTGTTAACTGTTAATTTGGTAAATTCTTTTCTGGTGAAATACATTTTTGGATTAACTGTTTTTCGGTGAATTAACCTAAAACCTCCGGCTGCACTGCACATATTTTCTCGCGGGACTAAAAAATTCTTTTACGCGCTTAGTTTTAATGTTAAAACCGTTTTGCAAGGAGATGAGCAAATTGAAATGAAATCAGTTTATTGGTTTCGGCGTTACGCTAAGCAACGGACGTTCATACACACATACAGACATTTTTTCCAAAACTTCATTTTCGGTACTGGGGGTAGTAAAGAACCAAAATCCGTCAAAATCCCGAAGTCGAATTTAATTTTAAAAAATAATACCTTGCTCTTGTTGCTATCGCACAACATACTAGCTAAACGTTGCAACATCTGACGGCCCTCCTTCTTCTGTGTCTGCGACAGATTCTCGTTCTCTTTTAAGATATCCGACAAATTCTCTATGAGTCTCGACGCGCTTTCTTCGCTGGTCTGCGTAATTTTACTTAAATTTTCGGAGAAATTATTGCTGGCGCAACTCTGGTTTCCCGGGTTGTTGCCGTCCGGGGAAGCCCTGGAGATTTTGCTCAGGTTCTGACTGAAGTTGTTGCTGGCGCAGCTCTGGTTCTCCGCGTTGTTGCCGGGCGAAGTTCTGGAAATTTTACTGATATTTTGGCTGAAACAAATTTCTCCGTGACATTTTTCCTAAACTTTAGGTAAAAAGTTGATATAAATGTAATTCCTAAAATGCGTACTTTCGCGATACAGGGTGATAAAGTAGAACACAAAAATTGTGACACCCTGTATCTTGAAAACGAAACGTTTCAGGACGTATGTTTATATGGACTTTTTTCCTAGAATTAAGTCAGCATTCACGCCCTGAAGGGTTTAGAAATACTCTGTAAGGTAACGGGATGATTACCTTATATTTTCTGAACAAGCGCTGTCATTTTTACTGCCACCTTTCAAATTCAATTTTTCCTCCAGATTAACAGGTTGCATACCCAACATCTTGTCAACCTACGTAAACGAAAAAAAAGATGCCAAAAACATGTATATGGTAAATACTATATTGTATCCAATTTTATGTGAGAATGGTGACCGAAAAACAATTGAACAATAATTATCCCTATTGGTCAGTTCCATAGACAGTTTACACCAGAACATATTTTAGTGATCACACTATTCATCTTTTCTTTCCTGATAATCACGGGGAATTAGATTTCTTTCTATTCGTGTTGGCGAAAGTGCATTAGACAAAGACAAATAAAAAAAGAATTTGTTCAAATTTTTATAGTACCTTCTTTACTTGTGGAAGTATTGCTGGTTATATACTTCAAAAGATTAGTCATCGCAAAATTCTTTTTGTTTCTGATAAAATCCCAACGGAATCCGATTTCTTTCTATCCTTGTTAGCAAAAGGAGCATTAGTAAAAGACAAATAAAAACGGTGTTGTTGCCAATAAAAAAGAATAATCAAATATTTTGTCACAGTCGGCTTTGTTTGTGCAAGTATTTCTGGTTGTCTACTGTGAAAGTTTAATCGGAACTGTCATAAAAAAATAAATTTCTAACCTACTTACGTAAGTTTTATGATTTTATAGCAAAAGATCTTTGTTTGTACTGAACACAAACATCATTTGCAAAAATCTCGTTTCTATTAAGTAAAAACAGTGTCAGCATAGCCACATTAACCTTCTTATATTATACTACTTAAAATTGTTTCCTACCCTAGTAACAATACTCCCTCTATCCAATAATTTGCAATAAAAGGATCACAGGAAAAGTTTTTAAATAAATAAAGAAAAAATTGCAAAAATGAGTAAATATTTTTATTAAGATAAACAATTTATAATGTTAAAAAATATTCCCTATTCTCCGATATATAATGAAAATGGATCTATAATACACCCTACCGGCGAACAGTGACGTTTGCGATAAAAATTGTTTAACCGAATATACCAAGTAGTTTCACAATTTTTAACTGTAAATGTTGAGTCTTAGTTCCAGAAGGATAGATACCCTTTGTAATGGCACTGTGACTTCAGCTTTAAACTGAAACCAAACGTTTCTAGGGCGCAATTTTCACTACTTTCTCAATAACTAAAGAAATCTTCTGTGATGCCCACTATTCTCAACTTTATGTCAGGTCGGCGTTCCTGTTACTCATTCCCATAACGCCCGGTCCAAGTAATGTAAAGGAGAACAAATATGAACATTGCGTAATATTTCAATAGTTGTTAGTCAGTCCCAGACTCATAGAACACTGGAATTTAAGCTGCTAATACTTTGTATAAAAATTTTAAGTATATTTTTAAACTGCAAAAACAACTTATATTATGGGACAGGCTTCAACTAATATGTCATGTTTATCTTTCTCATAACCTAACTTTCTACCAGCTGTAAAAATTTTACGAGTATGAGAGAGAAAGAAGACAAGGGAGAAAAACATGAGAAAGAACATCAGAGAGAGATATAATTGATCTCTCCGTTGTAAAATGGGTTTCTGTCATCATTCTTAAAATAAATTGGATACGGTATAATAATGACATTCATTGAGGGCTGCGTTAGCTAAGTAATGAACTTCATTACACCACCAGTGATATAATGAACTCGCTACGTAGCTTATTCGGATTTTCGAGAATCATAACTAAAGAAAACTTTCTGCGCTAAGTAATTTACTGTTTATTTTTAGTGTTTTAAAATAGTATAGAGAAGTTTTTAAAATTTCAAAAGCCTATGATAATCGGCGATTCAGTCTCCAGAAATTAGTGTTGAATTTTTTTTTTGACCACCGGTATAAATTCTGCTCACCTGTTTTAAAACATCGTCTTTATCGAGCTTTGGAGATGCGGCTTTGTCTTCGCGATGGCTGTGCGAAGAATCCAAATCGGACGGCCATTCAGGTTGCGGAGTTGCGTCCAAAATGTTGTGTTCTTGCGAATCGAACGACTTTTCTAGAACATTGATCGCATTTATTAGCGGAAATAAATATTTATCTCTGATACGAGTCCAGTCGCTAAACTATTATTTTCTTCCCATATAATTTGTTACTAAAGGTATCCTATTGGCGACTCAAATTAAGGAAGCCAGCTGCAATCAGCTGATTTTTAACGGAGAAGAAGAGTTCAGTGGGCGACAAAATTGACAGATGCCAAATAACACGGTAATGAAGACGAAAACGAAACGAAAACATTCCCCGTTATAGTAGTTATCAAATAGGCTGAAGAGGACGCCACGTTCTTCATTTGAGTCGTCAATAGAGCCAAAGTGAGCTTAGATCGTTAATTTTTCTATTTTTGTATTACTGCTTTCTAAATACAAAAACTAAGGACTTTTATACAGAGCGGCTCTTTAATGCATTTTTTTAATAAAAAGTCACAAAAAAGTTCCATAAAAATGGGTCTTTGTTAAATGCAATGCGAAAACGCCACGCTGAAATGTTAAGAGATTTTACCGCGTTGCCAAACTGAACATATTTTACTATATCTATTAACTATACTTTATATTTTGTATATTTTTATATATCTTACTACGGCTAAAACTAAGCAAACCCGAGCAACCGAACACCGCAAATTCTGGCTCACTAATTTGAATCTTACCAATTAGAACAATATTATATGAAACCAGACTTAGTTAAATGTAAATACTAAAATAAAAAAGTGTAAATAGATTTGGCAACTTTGCATTTGGAATGTTAGCTGAAACGAGAATGAAGGAACTATACCGGCGAAGTGACGCGTTCCCTAACCACAAGTAAATAAATAGTTTCGTGCCATTATAAATTAATTTTCGTGTATAAAATTAAAAATTTTCAATTTTCTGTGAATCTCAATTTTTGTATAATATGTGATACCGGAGACTATAAAGAATATAGTTAGTGATGATTATAACATGTTATTTGTGGTGCTGTGTGTCGTCTGTCTACATGTTTAAAAATCCGTGATGTGCTACGTTACATTTTTTTTTTTAAATAAATGGTTTATCCATCGATTTTTTTGTTAAAGTGCTCCAAAGAAGGTAATCTTTCCTGTCGAAAATCTGTTAATTCCGTCATACCTTAAGTGCACAAGACCCGATTTCTTTTGCAAAAATAGGTCCTTTTTAGTTCCCTTTCCAGGAACGCCCTTGGTTTTTGTGAATAAAAATAGTGCAGCAAATAAATTCAAAAATTACCATTAAAATATTAAATAATAAACTTATAATTATTACCGTCAGCATTAAAAGATGTATCGGCAATAAGACTTGCCACTTTTCTTGCTTCTACAAATACAGAGTCGTCCTAAAAAAAATAAAGAAGAAATATTATAGCCCATAACCTAGTTAAAACCTTGCAAATAAACATGGATCTACAAAAAATTGAAAAAAAAAAAACAATTTTCCGACAGAATTTTCTGAAAATACAATTTTCAAAACTTGAAATGAATTGAAAACTGAATTTTCAAAACCTCATTTTTACGAAAAAAAAATTTGTAAAATTAAAAAAAAGCAATTTAGTCAGTTAATAAAGATTCTTAAACATATTTCGAAATATAAAATTTAAAAAAGAAAATCTTCAGAACTTTTAACTTACGAACTCCTTCTCGTCCTCGATTCCCCTACATACCATGGCGCCTTGAAAACTGACATTTGACATTTTACTTTCCAAATCTAAATTGACCAGAATGTTATCTTCCAGCGCCACCGGTAGAGATTGAATTCGATACCGTATATTGCCGACATGACTGTCAAACGAAATGTTTGTACTTTTAGACGTTAATATATGAGAAACAGAATGTATGTTATTGCCTCCATTGGAAAGTTGAAAAGCTTCGTTAAATGGGTCCGTTGTAGCTAGAACTAACTGGCTCAGTTCCACATCCTAGGACAAAAAAACAAACTGACACTGGACACTGTCACGAGCCGCAAGCAAAAAAATATACAAGAATTGGACGGCGAGATGAGAAATTTCACAACAACGCCTAAACCAAATGTGAACAGACCCAATCAAAACTGATAGTTTCAAATTTAGACCTTGCAGTTGGCCAGTTAAGCATTAGAATGTTTCAAATCTAAATAAATCAAAAAAAAAAGGTTAAAAAACATACAAAAACATTACTCACTTTATTTGAAGAACTGGGCGATATTTTCGACGGTTCTTCTAAACTCCTAGAGTTAAAATAGGGGTTATAAGATACACCGGACGATCCACTGGATACTGCGGAAAGTATTCTCGAATGTGGCAAAATGAAAGCGTTATTGAGGCCTGACAAAGATGCCGAGTTGATTGTCTCCCGGGTGGTGGAAGTGGACAGTATCAATTCGGGCAGCGATTGTTCCGTTGGCAACAGCGATTTTTTGACAGTTTTTAAACCTAGAGATGTCAAAACAAACACATATTATACAGGGCGTTTTAAAAAACACGTGCAATAGCTCGTGTGGAGACTACTCACCATTTTCCACATGATCGAAACTAAAATCATCTAGCTTCGAATTAAGGTTCTCTTTCAGCTCATTTCCTGTAGATCTTCTTAAAAAAGAGTTCTGTATGTTAAAAATACCTATGGATTCGCGTCCACAGTCCATAGCGCTTAAATTCAAAACGCCTAGGGATTCCCTGGGACTTATACTAGAATCGTTGAGAATTTCTTTAACACTCATATTTGAAAGACCAGCTGTGAGTGATTCCCTAAACAGAGCTGTATTTGGCAATATGCCTGAAAAAAAAATAAACATTAAAGCAAATCTGGGTATATTTTTTTCATGGACTAATGTGTTTTGTGGTGAATAAAAAATATCTTAGGATTTTATGATATAAAAATTATCTTAGTGATGTTGATGGCTCACCTAGAGATTCTCGGACAAGAAAATCACTGGAATTTAAATCTAGTGGTGCCAAAGAGGGCCTGTTTATATCTGAAAAATACGGAACAAATTAAACATTTTATATTTTTTGTTCTAAAGTTTATTCTTCGGTATCTACTACTTGATACTTAATAATAGGCAATAACAGGCGCGGCCCGTCCATAAGGTCATTTGGTCAATGGCCCACCTAAAATTTTCAATGATCTACCTAATAATTTACTTTTTTAATTTTTAAAACCAAAAAATAATATTTTCTTTCAAAAAAGTGCAAGTTCCATGCGAAAACTCCCCAAGAAAGAATAAAGCCACCGTATACAACGGTGATCAAGCCAAAAGCTTGCTCCGGACTAGCCGTATTTTAAATTGACCGCATAGGTGTATATAGACTACATAAAATACATTAAAGCTAAGAGAGAAACAAACATACGCGCTTGAGGAAGTTAAAAAGAGACCAAATTAGTCGACGGCCCACCAATAGTATCGCTTTCGGGGCGCGCGGGCTGTCACAAATTCTGGCTCACTAATTTAAATCTGACTAATTTATTACTAGAACAATATTCGCGATTCGCGATACATTTATACATTTAATATAAAATATAAGCTTACCTAATTTTATTTTAAGATATTTAAGTAATTACTACTAATAATAATAATTGTAACTGTGCCTATAAAACATTAAAACCTCTACAGTAATTACGACTTTTACTGTGAGTTTGACAGTAATTTGGCAACACAGCATTCGACCCTTTAATATGTCAGAATTGCATTTGTGATGCCGCCACCGTCAAGCTCTTGTTTATCGTTCAACATTATTAGTCCGCTGGTTTGTTACGTTGAAGTGTTTTGGGTTCGACCTAACTTTACTGTGTGTTTTGTTTGGATATTATTTGATATTTGTGTTGTGTCCTTTGTGTAGTACTGGTACTTGAGTACTTAGGTTAACAACGGCTTTAAACAGTGCAAGATGCAGTGTAAAATAAGTAGTTCATTAACATGTCAAAAACGTTTAGAAATTAAAGGAAAAGGATATAATTTCGTTAAAAATCCGCTGTCGTTTTAATTTTACAAAACATTTAATTGTCACACGTTTGTTTAATACAAATAATTTTTCTGATTATAAGAAAGACTTTCCTGAAAACATTTTAAAATGTGTTAAAAATAATTATGAGATGATAAATGTTTCCAAGCTTAAATCCGAGTTGCAAGTTTTATTTAGTCGTGAAGATTGTTATAATAGTGCTGGTGCTATTTTACACCTCTTGTTAGAAATGAACCTTGGTGAAACGTTTTCCGAAAGGGTAAAATTATTAGAGATTTTATGTAGGTACTATTCCAATGACGACAGTGGAAAGTGAGAGGTTCTTTTTGACACTAAAAAGGATTAAGAGTTTCTTAAGAAATACAATGGCGGAGTCTGGTAGTTGACTTATAAATTTTAATATATTAATGTGATGTTTACTTTACTACTGTTATTGTAATGTTTTATAAGAAATTTTATTTTCGAACTTAAATTTTATGTTTGTACTTAACTTTTTATTATTGTTAGTTTTTTAAATATACCTATACATAAATATATTGATCTTGAATCTTGGTTCAGTTCGCCATATTTAAGTAACTTAATGGCAATTTTTTTTTATATTTCCTATAGTTTTACCTACAATCTGCTTTGTAAAGAAGAATTTTGTTCTTTATATAATAAAGTATTTTTTTTAAATTATAAAAAATATTATTAAAATGGTTTGCACGTAGTTTAAAAAGTCACAGCAAAAATGCAATTTTGATATTTTATGTTTTTTGCGATGTTATTAGTACGTAAATAATTTATTGGCAGAACTAAGCACGTTATTAAAAAACCTTCATTAATTAAAAAAGTGTATTTTGACTGTTGCGTTGATAGTTGCCCACAAAATTTGACCAACCTGTAAAAAAACTCACGGGTCGCGCTTTATAGATATTATCATTAATTTCTCCTCTTACCTTTAAAAGACACATTCAAATTTTTAAATGGTGAATTCCCAAAATTTAACTCATTGCTTAAATTTTCAGCTTTTTTAAATACATCATCAAATGGATTATTTCCTGGGCTTCGAGTACCAGAGATTCCATTGCTTGTTGTTTTTTGTGGACTCTTAACGCACAATAAGTTTGTTGGACTTGCCATAATTATTTTCCCTCGTAATCTGCAAAAATAGCGGTACAACAATTTTACTCTATTGCAAACTTTGAACCCCCATTTCAGCCCATTAGGGGTTAGTTTATTAAAAACTGTAAAACACGTGTTTAAACATTTATTTTGTAGAGTACTTTTATGAAGTTTGGAGTTAATAGGACCATCCAATATTTTTCCCATACAAAGTTTGAACCCCTGTTTCACCCCCTTAGGCGTTGAATTTTGAAAAACCCTTCCTCAGTGGATGCCTATATATTATATAAGAAACCTCTGAGCAAAATTTCAAGCTTCTAGACCCAAAGGTGTGGGCTGTGCATTGATATGTCAGTCAGTCAGTCAGTCAGTTTCTTCTTTTATATAATAATAATAGATTGGTGTAAGTACCAATATAATTACATTATTTAAAATAATACTCTTCCAAAAATACATTTACTTAATAAACAAAATAGAGTGAAATGTACATAATAAAATATGATCCATTTTTCAAAATAATAAAAATAAAATTACCACAAAAACAATTATTTTAATATGAAAATGCACATATCCAGGCCTATGTCTAACCAAAAACCTTTTAACTTTTAGCTGATCATATTTTTAAACACCTCAATTGAATAGTACCTGCTTAGTAGAAGGGTCAACATTTTTATTTCATGTAGGTATAGGTAAGAAATCACACACCTAGGATTAAGAATTTTTGTAAAATGTTAAAATAAAATGGAATACATACTTCCCAATGCTGTTCACTAATGTGTTACTGGAAACATAGATAACAATTCAGGGGTATCAAAAATTAATTTATATATTAGCTCCTTATGATATAGCAAAAAATCATCACAAAAAATAGGTCTTGCATTTTGTTACTGACGATTTGAACTTCGAATGTAACTAATTTGACTAAAAGGTAAATTAAAAATACTCACCTAATAACTAAAGATTTCTTCTCACTGCTTTTTTTACTAAAAATTCCGATTTCTTTGCAGAGAATGCATAACTTTCACTATTAAAATACAACAAAATATTTGACAGTTTTTTTAAATTTAAAAAGTCAACGGCGAACACGTGACATATGTCTTCTTAAACAGTATGGCATTTGCTACCGGAAAAAATTTTTTTTTCTTGGTCATAGACTATATCCATACGGTTTTATATTGTGCTCTTAGGGCACTCTCGGAGTGTTGTCATATCGCTCTAATTCGTCACTCGCTCGAATTGCACCCACACTCTCATTGCAAGCGATAGAACATCGCTTTTTAAAACTAGCAGACCAGCATCCGTATATCGTTTCAACCACAGAACAACAGGTTTGATCGTTTGATTTTTCAAAAGGAACATAAAAATTGTAGCACGAATGCTCTAGATCGACTTGAGAGCAGAAAGAGCGATGAATTGAAGGTACTAATCTTTGGCTAATAGACTATAGCAACAGCCTATGCCCAGTGTGTATGTGGTTGTATAACTTGTCTACTTAAAAACAATGAATCGGCTGTTTTGCTATCTGGAATTTTAATCCTAAAAATTTCAAGTAGTGCTTGAAACAGAAAAGAAATTTATATAATTTTCTGACTGAAGCCATTGTATTCGACGCATATTTTTAAAAATGAGACTCCTTATATTGAACTTAGCTGTCGTTTTGTTAATTTCAAGTTATGCAAGTGCACTAGAAGACAAGAAAATTGTTAGAGCAAGAATTGATGTAAGTACTTGTACAAAAATTGTTTTTGTCTATTTGTACATCAAATAATTAACTTTGTAACTTTATCATACTGTGTTTAGACCCCTTAATGCCATTTAAGGTTTTTTACATTAAACAATCAACAATACATTTTTCAATGCCCTCAAAAATTCTTAAAGAAATATTAAAGTTTAATCAAGGTTAAATTACATTTAACGTGGTCTGCATAAACCCACCTTTAGTTTTGCCTCCAATTTAAAAAATATTTAGAAATTGATTTAACTGCAGGTACTGTTACTGTAGTATTTCATGGACTCGCACACAAGCATCTCATCTCGACTTGAGTAAAGATGGTTGTGACTCAGTCTTTATAGTGCTGTAAATTTCTTTAAATATTTGCCTCAGTTTGTCTCTTAAGTAGATTGAGTTCATACAGCTAAGTTTACTTACGTATATATTTTAAGTCTGCAAAATTTACACAGTTTAAAAATTATATACATACTTTTCTGACAGAGTTGTCCAGGATGTTCCCTGAAACGTCTCGCTGAAGTTCGTGCTTTTATTTACGACGACGTCCCCAACTATGAAAACGTTGAGTGGAAAAAGATCAGTGGAGCCCCACCAGAGCTTATATTTTTGAATGAAGCAGATGAAGAAGTCGAGAGACACAGGCTGCAGAATTTAAACAGGAAGGCATGTAATGAATTGTTGCAGGTCCGAGGATTTACAATGAAGGAAGAAAGTACACAGAAGGAATTGTAAAATTGCAATCATTTTAATGTAATAAACGTATTTTTATTACTTAACGTGTGTGTAATTTTGTGGAGTTTATTTACTGGCAACCCGTTGGGTGGTTTCTTTTTAGAACAATTTTTATAAGTAGGCTGCTAGATAGTAGTCACACACAAATCAAATAAAGCCTAAAATCAACCAGAAAGGATATCCTGCCAAGAAATACATAATATGTAGGCGTAGGCGATTTTGTAGCGATCGTCTGTAATACATCGCGCTGCATAGTAAGTGTGGCTATAACGTATTTGTTGGTCATGATTCTGGTTGACAGTTAAACGAGTTTGACTTTATTTTTTATCAACCAAGAGGGAATATGCATGTAACCCAAATAAATCAAATATTTTTTTTATATTCCTTAAGTACATAAATTTAATATTTTTGGTGGTTGTTTTTATCAATTTATTTTTATCTTTATTAACAAAAAAAAAGGATTTTATACTGCAAATTCTCGCGCGAATTTCGAAACTTGTAAAATGTGATCCTACTGGCTGTGACGTCAAAAGTGTTATAATAAATACGTGGCGAATTCCAGTATTGTAGGGGCATCGAAAAATCAATAAAAATGGCATTTAATGCCTAACTTATCCAATGAAATATCCCTGCACTTAACGTAGAAGGTTGTCCAGGCAAATACGAATGTCTGATAACCCTACATGTAGATTCTTCAAAAAGTTTAATTACACTTTACTTTACACGTCTTTCTTATCTACATTAGGTATATAAATATTTAAATTATAAAAAATCGGTCAAGTGCAGCCATACTTGCACAATTATATAGTGTTCCGTGCCATCAGCCCCCCACTTAACCTGAGCAAACCTCTCAGCCCATCTGCCGCGGTATCCGCCGCCGACGGCACCAACGCCGTATCACATCGCGTATGCGCAGAACTGAGTGGGCCAAATTAAAAAATTTGAAAAACTTGTAAGAACAAAAGTTGTTCCTTACATCGTGAGAAATATATTTTATCGAAAAACTTGTTCTCTTCGTGCTTCAATAAGCTTTCATTTGACACCCTACACGATGCCCTTGAAATTTTTTTTCCATCGCCCAATTTAACCCCCATTTGATCTCCTTAGGGGTAGATTTTTTTAAGAACTGTAAAACACGTCTCTAAAAATTTATTGGTACTTCTATGAAGATTCGAGTTAATAGGACCATCTAAATCTAATACATAGGCGTAGTTAGGCAGTCAAGTTCAAGGGTGCTTAATCCTTGCCAAAAAAATTGTTTGGGGTGCTAGTTAGGGTTTTTGGGTGCTCAGCACCTCAAGCTTCCCCTTAACTACGCCTAATAGGGTGGAGGGTTGTAAAAAACGATGGATAAGCGATGGATCGGGTAGTGAACCAACTGTCCAAGGGATAAAAGAGAGAGAGCTCCGTGTGTTCCGAAATTGCATACAGCTGCTCTTTCTGCTAACACACCCTTTTATTTTCTGTGTTCAGTATGCAAAGATAGAAAAATTCTTTCGGTCTGTAACAAGGAAATTGGAGGGGTCCTTATCTGTTTGGTCCAAATACTTATAATCAATAACCCTGTACATATTATTATAACCTTGTTGAACCCATAGGCAAAAATTGTGATAAATAAATTTTTAAATAGATTTGCTCAGGTTTCTTCATATTATTTCAGAAGTAGTTCTCTTTTATAGTGTCAAAATGGTGGTCAAAAGTTGTACCTTCCAACTGGTAGTTCTTGCTGTGCTTTTGCATAACACTGGGTAAAGAATTTTTTGCAATACCATTGAAATGGTCTAACTGACTAGTTACACGTTCTTTAATTATTTCAATATTTTTAAACTATTCCTACTATTTCTGGAAATCCGAAAGTTTTTTTCAAATATTTTTACGCCTTAAACTTTTCCCCCGTTATATACGATAGATTTTTTAAACAATGACAATAAAAGTAAGCCTCGTTCTTTTAAAAAAATATTGAAGTATTGAAGTTTTTTCATATTTATAAAGACGTAGTTTATGTTTGCACGGTTTAACTCGTTGAGCTTCAGCGAGAAGAGACGGCACCTTTCATTCATAACTAGCCTCTTGTTTTGTTTTATACATTGTGCTTGTGTAGGACAAAGAAAGAGGAGAGATAGAACGCTAAACATCCGAGTTCGCGCGCCTTCGCTCTCCGAGCAGTCCTGTGAAAAGACAGTTTCGGTTGTAAAAAAAAACTATTTTTTGATACACTTGATACACTAACCACCATTTTTCAAAGTTTATGGATAAAGTCCTTTTAGGAAAAGCCAACACTCGTATCGTATCGGCAGCAGAATTGCCGATATATTGGCAAATATAAAATAAAGTTAATATAAAATAAATAAAAAAATTAATGCAATAAAGTTATTCATTTCATTCCAGGTTATACAGGTGAGAATATAATTAAGGTAAAAAAATACCAGAAAATGGATTTCAAGATATTTAATCTAATTGTTCATTGGGTGATCGGGAAATGATATATACTCTTGGTGAAAATTGTTTCTCTCATAATTTCAAATATCTTGAAATCCATTTTCTTGTATTTTTTGACCTCAATTATATTCTTACCTGTATAATCTGGAATGAAATGTGACCTAACTTTTTTTCTTTGGGTATGGAGCACTTAATTTTGTATATCATAAACATTTAAAATTTTTACAAGTTACATTACCTTATTTTTGAGGTAACCTGTAGATATAAGTAAAAATAAATTTGATATATCGAATATTGATTTGGAGACAAGCAAAAGCTAACCTTAAAAGGAAAACTCTGAGAAATACTTAATAAAAAAATTTCCCATTTAAGAAGAAATATCGGGCACACGCTATATATATATATATATATATATATATATATATATATATATATATATATATATATATATATATATATATATATATATATAATATTTAGTACTTTTATTTATTTATTTGCAAAATATTTTGACAGTATACAAATTTCTCAGGAATCAGTAAAAATAAAAGACATTTTTTAAAAAACCCATTTAAATGCAACACTAATTAATTATTATGTACCTATGAAACAAACAAAACGCTAATTATGAATGAACAGCAGCATCTCCCCTTGCTAAAGGTCAATGGTTAATAATAAGTAAGGCTGTTCACTTGAATGCCACACCAGTGGCGGCGTATATAAGCAACTATGTATTAGTGATAATAATTAAATATTATAAAAGAAACTGACTGACTGACTGATTGATTGACGTATCAATGCCCAGACCACATCGCTGGGTCTAGAAACTTGAAATTTTGCACAGTGGTTTCTTATATAAAGTAGGTAGGCACGTAGAAAGGGGTTTTCCGAATTCAATCCCTGAGGGGTTCAATCCTTGTATGGAAAAAAATATTAGATGGTCCGCGATGTAATGCTACTGGAGGCGGCACTCACGGTGGGCAGCCTTAGCAAAAAATCTTACCTTATTTTTCATGTTGATAGCTCTAGTTATGGTAGAACAACAAATCCTTCTCTTGGTAAAAACTATCAAAGTGCAGAAGGATCTGACGGCACAATAGGTAATTTTTCCTAATCACAGTCAAATATGCATTATTGTTCAAAAGAAACACATTCATTTTTGTTGACGAAGCATTCCCAGTTTGTCCTATAAAAACTTTTTTTTTTGTTGTACTTTTACCAATGCTGTATATTGCTAGCAGTGGCGTAATAAGCCATCTGACCTGGGGGGGCCTAGGGAGGGCCTGGGTGAAGGTAATGGGGCTTAGCCTATTTTGGAAAAATTGGAAAACTTCTTGGGGGGACTGGAAAGCCTTGGGGCCCCCTAGGCTCCATGTAGTTACGCCACTGATTGCTATGTTTAAGCTATATACGAATTTCACCTAACTCATTGTCAGTAGTGATTAAAAGAAATTGGCGACTCAAATTAAGCACGAGGCGACTCCTTTAGAGCAGAGGATTGCGAACTGCTATAACGGGGAATGTTTTCGCTTCGTCTTTGTCCTTATCATCGTGTTATTTGTCATATTAGTCAATTTTGTTATCTAGTGAGCCTTTTTTCCTTGTTAAAAGTCAGCTAGTTGCAACTGGCTTCCTTAATAAAATTTGAGTCGCCAATAATAGTGTATTGTATGTTGTACGTACATATATGTGTATTTTATGACAGATTTATAATTTCGCGTATGGAGGTTGTACGGGTAGATAAATTAAAGTAAAATAGCAAAACACTACGCCATATGAATTTCTCAAAAACAGTTTGTACAAACAGCATTAACTGGTCAGGGTTCAAGGAAGATAAAATAATGGCGAGGTCAACGATAGGATAGAACGTAGAATGGCGCCCAAAATTGAAACAAATTAAGTTGAAAAAATGTGGATTTATTACAATATGCATGTTTACTAAAATCTAGTACAACACTAGTATCAGTAGTATCTTGTACTGTCTTTGAATTTTGTAAATTGGTAACTAATTAGTTTTGATGCAGTTTAACTTGTTCTTTTTAAATGTAACAATGTAATTTCATCTTAGATTACACTCGTTTTCAGTGCTTCAAGCACTGTTTTACTGTTTAGAGGATTTATTAGATATTTTTTGTACCTATTTTTCTATAATAAATAAGGTGTGCAAAATGCGAGTGATTCCAGTGGCGTTGCCGTTTTATTTATTTGTTGGTACTGTAATGATATAAATAACATAAACATATTACATTACATATTACTTCGTATCCATTAAATATTGCTGTAGCATCTCGACGTACATTAGCATTATTAATAACCGCTGTATTGCATTTATTTAGAAAAACACACATTGTGGAATTTCACCAACATTTAACAAAAACGTAACTATTTCGTAAAGGTTAAATCGATTTTCGATTTAATTTTTTCTAGTTGAAAAGTTAGGTTTTGGCAGCTTTAGTTGTCAAACTGTAAGGCGTTAATCAAAGTTTTTGTTTTATTCTGTTATTGCTTCGATTTACTTGTTTTCCAAATTAATTAATTTATTTTATGTGAAAATAATTTTTGTATTAATAAGAAAAAAGTACTCAATTACTTTTTCTTTATAATTGTGGAAAAATATCAGAAATGCGTAAATACATATTACAATAATTAATTGCAAACTCCCGGTCTAAGCGAGAGTGCATCGGTCCGAAAATTAAACGGAAATGAACACTGCCGAAACAAAGATTACTATTCTATTTATGGCGAGCACTTTTACAGTTCTATCTTTACCATGACCATCCAATTAAATTACGCTGACGTAAGTATACCGTACAATATCTTTGTACCGTCATACTTTAAATAGGAATCTGGCAATAATAGTTCTAACCCAAGTAGTAAACTGTAAACCCAAGTCGCGGCGCCGATTTATCACTGATCAACGACAAGGGAAATCCACTAGCGCTGTCGTCCAAGGTCCAAGTTCGCCTCTGTTAAACTGACTCCCCGTTGTCCAACCTTACGTATCTATTTTATTCATATCACCGCAAACTAATTAATTAAACGGTAACGCCACTGGATATATTTGTATTGGCACAAAAAAACCGTGAGTAAAAAGGTTACAAGAAAAAATCGGTGAAGTGCAAGCTATACTTGCACAATTAGTGTTCCGTGCCATCAACCTCCCACTTAATCGGCGCTAGTGCCGCGTTACCTGCTGCCGACGGCACTAACGCCATATCACAATTAAAAATTTTGAAAACGTGTAAGGACAAAAGCTGTTCCTTACATCGTGAGAGATATTTTTGTTGAAAAACTTTTTCTCTAAAACCAATGGTTCAACCATGGTTAAGGAAATAACCAATTAAATTGTTTATAACAACTGACCGCGCTAGAATTTGTCAATCTTGATCATTTTTGGCTCAATCTACACCTAATTCTCAGTGTTCATGATTTTTTCAGATTTTTCTGTGCGATCCTTCTGGTGATTAGTGTTGGGGACAGCAATTTTTAAGCGTTTTTCCCTAAAAAAAAACGAACAAAAAAATACGTCATATATATTATTGAATTCGTGCTTTAATAAGCTAATTTGACACCCTACACGATGCCCTTGAAATTTTTTTTCCGTATCCCAATGTAATCAAATTAACCCCCAGACTCAAAATTCAACTTTTTATACTTCACGTCTATAATTGAGCCACCACACTCTATCTCTATGCTAAATTTCAATTTTTTACGTAGAATAGTTTCAGAGAACATCGCCTGTGACAGACACACGGGCGGACACCGAAGTGATTCCATAAGTATTCCGTTTCACGGAACACTAATTAAGTTAAATCTCTTTTAAAAAGTAAAAGCTTTTAAAAAGTGTTTGCTTAATGTTGGCTCACAGGCGTTTTTGGGGTTTGTTTTTCATCTTTTTATCATTAAATCTGAAAATTAATAATCAGACAAAGATGATACAAAAATTAAAATAAATATCTTATTAGTAAGGAGACGTTGATGTCAATTATTATTTTTAGCCATTCGGGGGCCCAAACGCCACTTGGAAAAGCGTCAAGCTGAAAATTGTGGAATTATTCCGCCTGTGCCTGTTGATGCAGGAGGAAGATGTAAAGCAACGTAAGTAACTCCTAAATACACTATGTATTTGTAGTCTTTCTAAACATTCCAAGGTAGAACGTGAAGATCCAGGGCGGCACCGAGCTCTTAAGGCGGCCCAGATCTACCGGGACTGAAACGCGATCCTTATAGAGGGACACTGCCGGCTCCTGGCGCCTCTAGGTCTCTGGCGCCGCGGTGCGCCGTCCTGCATCGCCCTACTTACCTTTCTGGACGTAGATGCCCTGCAAAAATCAACAAACAATAATAATTTTTGTTTCACATATTGTAGATCATGTACTGTAAAATGCAGGGTAGGCTACAAATTTCCTGATGGATCAAACAAGACCAAACTTACTTGTAGAAATGGTACCTGGTTTGCTGGACTTCCTGGCCAAAATGAGTGGCCCTCTATTCCAAAATGCAAAAGTAAGTAAATACATAGTACATAAATCATAATAAATGCATGACGTAAATACATAGGGGGGGGGGGGGG
Organism: Philopedon plagiatum; assembly: GCA_963971165.1. Lineage (NCBI taxonomy): Eukaryota > Metazoa > Arthropoda > Insecta > Coleoptera > Curculionidae > Philopedon > Philopedon plagiatum. The sequence continues at coordinate 1,253,082 of OZ020190.1, read as the reverse complement.
GGGAGTTCGGGCAGGGCCGTCGAGTGCCGGGACGGGCCCCGGAGTAGTAAAGATTTTCTGGCCCGGGGCCCCTGGCTAATAATCGAGAGCTGGGACGGGCCCAGTAGCAGTAAGGTTTTCTGGCCTGGCGCCCCCTGGCTGATAAGTAAATTTTGAGTTGCGGGCCCCTCAAAAACAACGGGTCCGGGGAATTTACCCCCCTCTTGACGGGCTTGGGCACCAAAGCCCTCTCCCCAAATAAACTATAGTGGAAGCTCAGCCCCTCTAACAAAACATAAAAGTTGTAATTTTTTTCTTCTTGCCCCTAGAAGATACAAGCTGCGAAGGAGCACTTTACTGGGATTCTGATAGGTTTCCAATTGCCCCGACTCATGGGAGAATAACATGCAACAATCCTGACAGAGGATGCAAGGCGAAATGCTACGAAAATTTTCAGTTTTCAAATGGAGAGACCCAGGTTGACCTTACATGCGCTAATGAAAAATGGAGCATTTCCAGCCCTGGACTTAATCTGATTCGTGAATACGGGCGGTACGAGGTGCCTTCTTGTGAACGTATGTAGAAATCACATGTAGAAACACCGATTCAAATAGCTTCGCTACAAATACCCCATCGTCGACTGTATAGGCCATCAGGATGATCCTAAAAAGTGCTTAAGTGTTCCCCTTCGAGCGAAGCCGCTGTTGTCGCTTTCCAAAGGGGCAAAGGGGCCAACAAATAGTTTTTTTTCTACAACTGCAAGGAACAGTTATTATGCAACAAACCTTTCGCCAGACCTATTTTCCATACAATCTTAAACAAAAGTTTGGAAATCTAGTAGGCGGCAGTTTTGGCAGCAGTCATAATTTGAAAGCTGTCTCTTAGCAACCAATTTCATTTGCTTGATTATTGACAGCGTTATGTCAACTGCCATCCAGAGAATCGACAAGATTTAACTATACAGGGTGGGTTTTTTTCTCGAAAACGGTTTAAAATATTTTCATGAAATCTGGTGAGTTAACAGGGAGATGGGGGACACATTTAAACATATTTTTGACGTTTACCCCCTCTCTCTATTTTGAGGGATTTGGACTTTTAAATGGGATGATGTGCTTTTGTTTCTAAAATTCAAATCTACGTAAAAAAGCTACGTAGCTCTTTCGGTTAACTAAATTTTGATTGAATTTAAAAAATAAATAAATTTTACCAATAAATCAAGTTCACTTATGTCAGAATAATTATTATTCGTTTCCACGGAAATGCGTTATTCTTACTTAAGTCAGTTGAGAATTTTGACGTTGTAACGATTATTTTCTCAGTTTATTGCTCAATTAAACATGGAAGCAAATTTTGAGGTGCAAGTTGATATTATGTTGTTAATTTGGGGGGAGTGAAATATTTGAAAATACTAGCCAGTGGCGTAGTCCGGAATTTTAAAGTTGTATATCTCCGTTGCTCCTTAGGGAACCCATGCCAAGTTCAGGGGTTTTAATAGTAAGCCTACTAGAAATGTTTTGGTAAACAAAATATCATTTTGCAATTTACGAAAAAAAGTTGAAATGTTGGTCAACCCCCCCAGCCCCCCCCCACCCCCCGGTTAAAAAATTAACAAGCTTAGGTATTTTATTTATTATTTTTCCTTAACAAATTTTACGTCATTTTGTCGAGAATTTTTAAATTTTAAGAGAAAATTTGTGTCATAGTCACGAATACTAATTAATTATAAGCAGTTAGTTATATTAAGCTGTCCAAAAATGAATTTCCATATGCCAGAAAAGAAGACATGTCGATCGATGAAACCCAATCAAATATTACATAACTGAAGATGTAACTGGGTTTGATTGGGGTTTTGCATCTCCTGTAAAATAATATGCTCTAACATATTTTTTTTATTTATAATTTTCAGCTATTGGCACGACTTCGGATGAATGATACTAAACCTGATGACGTTCATCTGTCTGCGTCTCCTCAGGAATTTGTAGAATATCATTTTTAGAATACGTAGAAAATAATGTAAAACCAGAGGAAATAACCAAATAAAGTATAATTATTAGTTATTGCTGTTTAGGCGTTTTTGTGTTTTTTTAACTAACTTTAAATAATTCTTAATAAAGTAATCCTTACCTAGATATTTGTAGATATATATATATATATATATATATATATATATATATATATATATATATATATATATATATATATATTGAAAAATACTATTCTCACACTACGCCAACGTGTTGTCCAAGGAATATCATCCTTGGTGGTTCAATGACCTGATATCACAGGTACAAATGAACCGTGCCACCCCGACGACCGGTTTCGATACTGTTAGATCTCATTCAGGCCGGGGACAGGCAAATTGCTCTGTGTCGAGCAGGTGTTAAATGGTCGAACCAACCGAAACAACTACTCCGAGGGCTAATACCCCTACCGGCATTGAATTACACGATTGATTCTGGGTTTGTCCGTTGGGAACGATATTGAAAAATACTATTCTCACACTACGCCAACGTGTTGTCCAAGGAATATCATCCTTGGTGGTTCAATGACCTGATATCACAGGTACAAATGAACCGTGCCACCCCGACGACCGGTTTCGATACTGTTAGATCTCATTCAGGCCGGGGACAGGCAAATTGCTCTGTGTCGAGCAGGTGTTAAATGGTCGAACCAACCGAAACAACTACTCCGAGGGCTAATACCCCTACCGGCATTGAATTACACGATTGATTCTGGGTTTGTCCGTTGGGAACGATATTGAAAAATACTATTCTCACACTACGCCAACGTGTTGTCCAAGGAATATCATCCTTGGTGGTTCAATGACCTGATATCACAGGTACAAATGAACCGTGCCACCCCGACGACCGGTTTCGATACTGTTAGATCTCATTCAGGCCGGGGACAGGCAAATTGCTCTGTGTCGAGCAGGTGTTAAATGGTCGAACCAACCGAAACAACTACTCCGAGGGCTAATACCCCTACCGGCATTGAATTACACGATTGATTCTGGGTTTGTCCGTTGGGAACGATATTGAAAAATACTATTCTCACACTACGCCAACGTGTTGTCCAAGGAATATCATCCTTGGTGGTTCAATGACCTGATATCACAGGTACAAATGAACCGTGCCACCCCGACGACCGGTTTCGATACTGTTAGATCTCATTCAGGCCGGGGACAGGCAAATTGCTCTGTGTCGAGCAGGTGTTAAATGGTCGAACCAACCGAAACAACTACTCCGAGGGCTAATACCCCTACCGGCATTGAATTACACGATTGATTCTGGGTTTGTCCGTTGGGAACGATATTGAAAAATACTATTCTCACACTACGCCAACGTGTTGTCCAAGGAATATCATCCTTGGTGGTTCAATGACCTGATATCACAGGTACAAATGAACCGTGCCACCCCGACGACCGGTTTCGATACTGTTAGATCTCATTCAGGCCGGGGACAGGCAAATTGCTCTGTGTCGAGCAGGTGTTAAATGGTCGAACCAACCGAAACAACTACTCCGAGGGCTAATACCCCTACCGGCATTGAATTACACGATTGATTCTGGGTTTGTCCGTTGGGAACGATATTGAAAAATACTATTCTCACACTACGCCAACGTGTTGTCCAAGGAATATCATCCTTGGTGGTTCAATGACCTGATATCACAGGTACAAATGAACCGTGCCACCCCGACGACCGGTTTCGATACTGTTAGATCTCATTCAGGCCGGGGACAGGCAAATTGCTCTGTGTCGAGCAGGTGTTAAATGGTCGAACCAACCGAAACAACTACTCCGAGGGCTAATACCCCTACCGGCATTGAATTACACGATTGATTCTGGGTTTGTCCGTTGGGAACGATATTGAAAAATACTATTCTCACACTACGCCAACGTGTTGTCCAAGGAATATCATCCTTGGTGGTTCAATGACCTGATATCACAGGTACAAATGAACCGTGCCACCCCGACGACCGGTTTCGATACTGTTAGATCTCATTCAGGCCGGGGACAGGCAAATTGCTCTGTGTCGAGCAGGTGTTAAATGGTCGAACCAACCGAAACAACTACTCCGAGGGCTAATACCCCTACCGGCATTGAATTACACGATTGATTCTGGGTTTGTCCGTTGGGAACGATATTGAAAAATACTATTCTCACACTACGCCAACGTGTTGTCCAAGGAATATCATCCTTGGTGGTTCAATGACCTGATATCACAGGTACAAATGAACCGTGCCACCCCGACGACCGGTTTCGATACTGTTAGATCTCATTCAGGCCGGGGACAGGCAAATTGCTCTGTGTCGAGCAGGTGTTAAATGGTCGAACCAACCGAAACAACTACTCCGAGGGCTAATACCCCTACCGGCATTGAATTACACGATTGATTCTGGGTTTGTCCGTTGGGAACGATATTGAAAAATACTATTCTCACACTACGCCAACGTGTTGTCCAAGGAATATCATCCTTGGTGGTTCAATGACCTGATATCACAGGTACAAATGAACCGTGCCACCCCGACGACCGGTTTCGATACTGTTAGATCTCATTCATATATATATATATATATATATATATATATATATATATATATATATATATATATATATATATATATATATATATATATAAAAATTTTTTCTAAATAAATCTTGTTACTACTGCTACTACTAATAAAGGTCACATAGCAATAAAATAATCATCCAAAAATCAAAAAACAAGTGTTAAATATAAATAGAAATATGCAAAATTTAAAAAAGAACAACAGAAATTAATGTGCCTTTAAAGAGGCAAACTCATTTATCATTTCGTTATGATCGATGGTTTCACAAATTTGATTTTCAATTGAAATAATAGCCAAATCTGCTAGCCGTTGTTGGCACATAGACGTTCGAAGGTAATTTTTTATTATTTTTAATTTTGAAAAACTCCTTTCTCCGGAAGCAACCGATATGGGCAAAGACAAAAATATTCTTAGAGTTGTAAATAAATTTGGAAACGATTTCAAATTATTTTTTGTAATATAATTTAAAATATTTTCGGGTGATTCTGAATCTTTATTAGAACTAGGGTTTAGAATTTTGTAAGACATGATCTCATTATGCAAATTAATTCCATCAATATCTTTAAATATATTACCTTCGTTTTGAATTTGCAAAGCTATGTCTAAATCCATGCATGATATTGTTTAATTACTTCTGAATCTAAATTGTGAACATTGCATAAAAACCATAGACAACATATATTTAGACCATCACAACGTATTCGCGACACCGCTGAATCCGTCCAATGTATGGGCGAAAAAGTGCGTTTGTACCATAGACAAAATATTTTCTCTATGATAAAAACCCAAATAAATCATTAAATTTACTAATCCCCTCGAAACGTCTTTGCAAAGATTGAATTGTAGTGTCTAAAATTTGAAAATAAAAATTGATTTTAAATTGTTGTTTAGGGATCAAAACAGTTTCATCAGCGCTTTCATATGAAAATTGACACTTGGTACTTCTTTGTCGCACTAAAGGAAATTCTTGCTCTACATTGTTCTTTTCAGCTTCTACTATAGCTTCACTGATAAAGTATTCGAAATCTTTGTCTGAACGTTTTTCAGAAAAATAACTAATAAGATTTTTTATTCCTTTATGGCATTCATTTAAATTTAAATTTTGATTTTGGAGCATTTTACTAATTATATTAATTTTTGATAGAAACTCATACCAAATTACAATCGAACATAAATATGAATTTAAAGTTTTGATTTTATCTAATAATGATTGTGCCGTGTGTTTAGTATTCATATCTCTTGAATCATCTTGCGTCAAATAATGTAAGCTTTCATAAAACAATCACCACACATATCTAATTTATGTGGGGAATATAAAAAAAATATTTCAGATTTATTTGAGTTACATGCATATTCCCTATTATAAATGAGGGATGGACAAAAAAACCTTCGAGGTACAAAAATCCTAAACAGTAACACAACTTGATTTTTGGACCACATAGACGATAATGTTAAACCAGGGAAATTTAAACCAAATAAATTTGTCGCCGCTTAGATCTTTTCGTGTTTTTTTTGACCAACTTTAATAAATTCCGGTCAGTTTAATTTGTGTGTGTTGCGTCCGTAACTTGAAAATGATTAAATCGATTATTTCCACCAAAAACTCAAAAGGATTACGTAATTAAAAATTACGTAGGTACTTTGTTTTTCAAAAATCCAGACTTTTATCGAAACTTTTGTTGCCTTGACACAATAATCTCAACCTGCAAAATAGACTATTGATACGCGTTTCCTGTCTCCTCGTCCTGACTCTCACCCACCATGTTTACAATTAAAAAAAATTTATTTAGTTCGTCATTTCTAAGATAAAAAAAATGAGACAATAAAAGCTATGCACTAAAATTTTTATATACAGTACATTTGTTTCAAGCGGGCTACAGGGTTTTACATGTTCAATTTTCAACCCCATGTTAGGCCCTGAAAGGCAGTGCTGTAGCTAGCTGTAGGCAGAGTGGGCCCTTGCTTAGGGGCGCCGGTGGCAAGGGCCGCCAAATAGTAAAACTATTACTAGTCTATGAGCTAAATAGGTCTTGATATAGGAGCGCAAAAATCAAAATTCAAATTTAGCCTAGCTGCGGCACTGCTGAAAGGTGTCATATAACCTATTTTGATGACCCTCCCGCACGTAAATATCAAATATAGTCAGCACCTTCATAAAATGAATCGGTTTAATAGCTTCTGAAATTCTCAAACCCCAGCAAATGTGAATCGCGACATCGTCCTAATTTGTTTTATATAGCATGCATGCGGAGCAGCGGGTATGAGCTGTAGCCTATGTCCAGCGTTCGGTCCAAGCTACCGATCGGTGAAAGAATTTTTAAAATCGGTTCAGTAGTTCCTAAAATAAGCAAGAATGGATTTTTGTCTGAGAATTGATAAACCGAAACGGTAAGATGTTTGTTTCTTGAAACGTGAGCAAACCTGGCTTCCTCTATTAATTGGCCCTAAGCCGCTGCAGCTCCAATGAATGCATGAAAAGAGGAGACAGGAAGAGAGGAAGGAGCTGGACTTACTGGACTCCTGTTTCGTCTTCTGGAAAATACTATCTACATATTTGGTTTCTTGGAATCTGTTCTAATTTCTATATCCTCTAATTACCTCACATATACATAGGTCTTATCTTTCCAAAGTATGCCGCTTAGACCTAATCGTTTATAACCGGAAGCAAATCGGTGCTGCAGCGAGACAAACATACTGATAAATTAATTTGCAACAAAATCGTCCTGCTACATATTTCGCAACCCAGTAACTCTTCTAAAACGGTAGTGTCAGCATGGGGGTACTGAGCATTTGCGCCCTTGTAGTGCTGTTTTTTGCGATATTTGTGCACTACTCCAGGTAAGAAAATATTTTACACATTGCGAAATAAAGACGAGAGGTTTTTTAACTATACCATTTGTGGCGGATTCGTGCTGAAAAGTTCTATTATTTGGGTAGTAAGCAGTGGCGGGCAGTCGGGGGGCTGGGGAAACCTAAATTTCGTTAATCAGGTTTTCGAAAAAGCTGTTTTTTGAAAAAAAAAAAAATTTTTTAAAAAAGATGTTTTTTGAAAGAAAAGTATTTGGTTATTTGTTTCCTTTAGAAGCAAAACGATCCGGTGCAGATTTTGATAAAATCGCAGTGAGATGTGTAAGAAATGATTTCAGAAACAATCTAAGAGCATGTAAATCAAAAATACCAAAAAAGGCGCATTTTTTTATATTACATATGAGTATTGATCTATTATTCATATTTTTGTGGTATAATTCATTTCAAAGACCTTACATAGACGGCAAATGTATATTTTTGTTTATATTTTGTAGAATATGTAGGAATGGTTGTTTGTTACAATAATAAAAAAAATCACCTGGTGCTGACGGCATAACTTCGGAAATTTTAAAATGTATTAAAACTAATATTTCTAGACCACTTACTTTTCTTATAAATAATATTTTTAAAACAAGTATATATCCAGAGGCTTTCAAAATTGGTGTAATAAAACCTATCTTTAAAAGTGGAGATTCATGTAAAATTACTAATTATAGACCGATAACATTAAAATCTTCATTAGCTAAAGTTTTTGAAAAAATTTTAAAAATAAGAATTGATAATTTATTTAAAAAAAATAATTTTATTTCCGAAAAACAATTTGGTTTTCAAAAAAATAAGTCAACGCAACATGCTATTTGCTATTTAACACAAAAAATATATGATACATTAGAAAATAGACAACCTTGTATTTGTATTTTTCTGGATTTAGCAAAAGCTTTCGATACTGTTAGCCATAATTTACTTATTAAAAAATTAGAACATATTGGATTTAGAGGAATACCTTTAGAGTTGATAAAAAACTATCTAAAATATATGCCAAATCAGTGGCGTAAATAACACCAAAGCCAGGGGCGCCCTCAATACGAAGGATCAAAACGGGTTGCAAAATAGCAGGGCGCTTTCAGAAATCTGCGGGGGGGCGCACATACTCTTAGTTAGGCCACTGGGCCAAATCATGTTATGATAGATAAAGAAAAAAGTTATTCGAAAGTATTCAAATACAGTGTTTCCCAAGGAACAATTTTATGACCTTGATTTTTTAATACTTACATTAATGATTTATTTAGTATAAATTGTGATGGGAAAATTCATAGTTTTGCAGATGATACTGTTATTTTTTATAGTGATACAAATTGGAACAACAAACATAACAAAATTGGTTTGATAATAACTTATTAACAATTAATCTTGACACAACAAATTATCTTACTTTTAGTCTAAATCAAAATAATAACACCTCAAATGTGGATAGTATTAAAATAGACGATGATATTCAGATTTTAAAAGCTAACAGTGTTAAATACTTGGGAATAATTTTTGACAGTAAATTAAATTGGGATTTACATGTAGATTATGTAATTAGAAAATAAAGAAGTTTACAATCAATATTCAAAAATGTTAAAACCTTTTTGGATATAAACAATATAGGTAGTTAAAACTCATTTGAATTACGGGATTTTAGGTTGGGGAGGAATAAGTAGAATTTTAGTGAAAAAAATAGAAGTATTACAAAAAAGATTTCTAAAATTTATATTTTATAAAGACTATTTTTATCCTGCAAAAGAATTATATTAAGAAACAAAAAAAATGGACGTTAGGCAAATATATATTTATAATATTTTAATATACGTTTTTAAAAATAAAATACAATTTAAAAAACATAACCATGACACGCGTCATAAAATTGAAAGTTTACAGCACAAAAGAATTATAAATATTTGTTTTTATTTAAACGATTATTTACCAGTAAATATTAAAAGAATTGTATCATTAAAAAAATATAAAATTGAAATAAAAGCTTGGATATTAACAACAAACGATTTATAGAAATTTTTGGAATCACTTTGATATTATTTTGAATATAAAAGTTTATTTATTTTTCTCTAAGGATCTCACTTGTCCTCAAAAAGAAATTTGTATGTATGTATTTAAATATATAAATTTTTTCAGTTGAATAATTTATATAATTAAATAATGTAATGTTAAATATAAGATTGGCCCCCAACAAGCACGTCTTCGGGGTTTTATCAAGTTTATTTATAATATACATACATATATATGCATATATAATCATATTTAACTTGTAATTGATTTAAATAAACTTTATTATTATTTATTTTTATAAACTTCGCTATTGAAATCCTTTTTGTACAATGCATTGGTAGGGGGAGCCTGCGCCCCCCTAAATCCGCGCCTGTCTATGATGACGACATACTCTCCAATAAAAGGGAAGTAATTTGGCGCTCCCCAAATCATTGTCCCCCGCCCGGTCCCTAAAGACACGGCACGCCACTGGTAGTAAGCCAATCTACTGTAATGGAAAAAGTAATATTTACAAGTAATTTACCAGGTAGTTCTTGTAGAATAATACGCTTATTTAATTTTCTACAAGCATTGCAATATCTCTGGAACTATTGGGTTTAGGTATAAGAAGTGTTACATGAACTAAGCCTATACTTTTAGGCAGAATTAGAAATTAAATCAAAAGACACGGTATTCCATTTAAGAAAATGTAACTTTGATCTGTGACAATTTTTTTAGCAACCCCGTATATAATGTTCAACTTATGGATTTTTGAAAGCCTTATAATTTTTATTTGAAACATTTTTCGCCAATTCGTCTAGTTATAAAAGAATCAGCCAGTCCCGGTACCTTTTATACCTACACAGTCTATAAAGAAAAATCTCTGGTCAATTTGGTCAGTAGTTTTATTTTATAATGTAGAGACTCACTAAAAAGAGATTTTTCAAAATTCAACCCCGAAATATAGGGGTCATAAGGGGGTTGAAAGTTTGTATGGAGAAAAAAAATTAGATGGTCCTATTAACTTGAAACTTCATAGAAGTAATCCAAAAAATAAAAGAGTAACATGTTTTACAGTTTTTAATAAATCAACCCCTAAGGGGGTAAAATGGGGGTTCAAAGTTTGTAATGGAGTAAAATTGTTATAACGCGGACGAAGTCGCGGGCGCAAGCTAGTAATGAATATTATAAAAGTGAAACTGCATCAAGGTTTTTTTTGTATGGAAAGGAGTTGAAAGTTTTATTTTTATGAATAAATATGTTTTTAAGTATCTTGATTTTAGTTTAATTTTTAAATTTTAATCATGATTTTTAAATTTTAGTCATGATTGTTAAATTAAAAATCACTTGATTAAAATCATGATTTTAATCAACTGATCTAAATCTTCTCAACCCTGTTTGTAAGTACTATAAAGCCGACGTCCCATGTGCGGAATTAAAGACGGAGGCGGAACGGAACAGGCGATTCTATTGGTCGCTGGGCGGTCATCTGACAATTTATGACGTCAAAAATTGTCAGATGACCGCCCAGCGACCAATAGAATCATCTTTTCCGTTCCGCCTCCGTGTTTAATTCCGCACATGGGACGTCGGCTTCAGTTTCTTTTAACAATCTTACCTAATAATGACGCTTTTGATTTGCCTTTCCAATCAAACTACTATTTCCTACAGAACCACGCGCCTGCGAACTGCCACGTCGCCGGGGGCAGGAAAACCTGTCATGTCCAACTTGTCCACAGCGCATACACCGTAATGCCCTAGGCTTTGGACAATCCCGGCTGATATGCCCGCCTACTTCTTGGCAGTTGTAGCATCTGATAGTGTTTTTTTGGGAAGGTGCTTCCTGCCTTTTTGTCTCCTTGGAGTAGGGGTGGTGACCGCCTGAATTTCGTCTTTTCAAATCAGCTCTGCCATGCTGCTGGCAGCTGTCAAAAGATGCGAGAAAACCAGTATACAGCTCGCCTGGTGAACTGCATTTAACTGCTCTTGCACTGCCCTGCAGTTCACCAGGAAGCCCATCAATAAGACACGATAGTGCCTTTGTGCCTTTTAGATCACACTCTTCAATTTTTGCCATTTTGGCGTAATAGTAGTGCGTCATCGTTTCATCTTCAACTTTGACACGCGCCAACATCGTCCGCAACAAGTTAGCATAGTCGTCGTGCTGCCTTGCAAATGCCTGTGAAATACTGGCTTTCCATTCGTCCCAGGAAATATCATATTTTTCGAGCCTATTATACCAGCGCCGTGCAGCACCTTGCAATCTGGCTTGCATAAAATAGGCTCTCTCGTACTCTGACCAGTTATGAATACACCCCAACTCGTCAATTTTATTAAGCCATTTGTCAATATCACAATCCTTATTGTCCGGGTCAAAAGGCTCAATAACTTCGGCACCCGCCTTTGGCGGTCCCAAACATGCATACTCCGCCATATCTACTCGCCTTACGGTTACGCTACTCTCACCCAAGATTTCTGCCCGTGACCATGAAGGCCCTGCACCTCGGACTTCCTTGGCGCCGGTAACCTGTTCCAACGCCTTAACAGTTTCCTTAGCCACTAATTCCTGAATACTTTTCGCCATGCCGTCTTGAAAAAGTTTTTGTATGAGATCTTCTTGGGACTCAACACCAACGTTGTGTTCCTGCTTTATATTAATATATTCGTAATCCAGATCGGAATCGTAGCCGTGATTTTGAACCCTGTTGTCCGCCATCTCCACCAACGATGCACGAATACTATACAGGGCTTGCTCAGGTTTCTGCACACCCTAGCAGTTTTTTTTTAACACACTACTGCCAACGCAGTGCGCGTCCCGCACGTGGAATAATATCCCGCTTTTGAACTATTAGACAAATAAGACAATATTTCAACGTAATTCGATTTATTTGGCTAACTTTAATTTCACAACAATCAAAGAAATGTGGTTTGATGACAGCAAAGAAAATAAAAAGGGTTTGAGGGATTTTTTGGCGAGATAAACGGTTATATGTAAATGACCGCTGCGGTCTTTTAATAATGACGTCATAAATCAAGCGGTTTTTTTAAATCGCCAAAATGACACGGTTTTTTCATTGGTTTATGAAACCACCTGTCAAGTTTTATTTCTCGTTTGTTGGTTCTGTTTTTTTTATTGTACTAGACTGACTAGTGTTTACTTACTGCAATGTATTACTTAATATAATTACTAGCAGCACAAGGCACAATTATTAACTCAAAAAAAAAACATGCAAAATAAATTGAAGTTAAATAATAATTATAAAATAACAAAACGTGTCATTTTATTTATTAATAATTAATTTGACTGTTTACTTACCGTTTAGCAACTCCATAACAGTAGCCAAACCTGTTACCAGCTTTATGCGCCCGCAGACTTTTTTCTCAGGTGGGGCAAAATAAAAAATATATATATTTTTAAAGATTTTATTACTAATAATTAAAAAAGATGACAATCTCACAATCTCAGGGGGGCCCTGGCCCCTCCCTGCGTGCGCCCATCCCTGCCTCTAAAGTTGACCGAGTATTCATACTGTTCATTTTCTCTGGCTCTCTAATGGATTGTTAGCTTCTCTTTCTGGAGCAATTTTCCAGTACTGTTCATTTTCCATTTTTGTGGATGCATTTTTGGCACAGGCACAGACACAGGACTAGATCACTACACAGGACTCCACAAGTCGTTTTTTTTAGGCTATGTACGTTGAAAAATGGCGAATTTGGCTCTTAATGTCAAATTTAACCGGTGATGGCTTTTTATCAACAACTTGAACCTTGTTGAATAAATTAAAAGACCGTTTTTACAACGATGACGTCAGCAATGGCGTCATTTGAAAGACCGCTTCGTCGCGAAAACGCACCGGTATCAGATACCGCTCCAAAATTTAAAACCGTTTATCTCGCCAAAAAATCCCTTTGTTGATTGGGTAGATGACAGTCACAGAATGACAGTTCAAGTTGCCAGAGGTAAATTTAAAATTGTACTAGAACATTAGGGTAACATGTACTAGATTTAAACTTTTTGTACTGAAACATAAAATCCAATAATTAACTTTCATTTTTTAATTGTAACTGTAAAGGCACAAAAAAATTTAATTTTGACAAAGTTATTAACCGTGTCAAATTCGTCCAGGTTCGCGCATGACGTCACGCTGTGAGATATTTTAGACATTTATAGCGCGTAATATAGAGTTTACGTTAGTTATAGGCGATTTTATGTAAATTCTATTGGCAATATACTTTGCCTCCTGCTTATAATACACATTTTAAAGTATATGATTTAAAATAATCATGTAAATAAAGGGATAAACTAATTTAAAATAATAGATATTGGTAAATTGCCTGCCAATTGCGTTCTATGTATTTATTTACGTGAAAAGAAATGGTAAATCTCGGATAAAACTATGCCCAATAATTAAGATAATAATTTTTATTTAGAAGGCATATTATTCTTATTAAAATGCCCTATCTTGTTTTATTTGTATCATGTAACTTGGCGGTTAGGCATCTCCATTAAGTTTAAAAAGAAGAAGGGCCAGCCGCTTAAGAACCGAATGCGGTGCGAAAGCTGATTTTCGCAACTGGGCTGCCAGAATATTTGTATTTTTTGGCCAGAATCATAACCGCGTTCGATTCGAAACTTGAGTATCGTTTCTGGTGTGCCGAGTCCGTGACGCATGGAAATAACGCGCGCACCGATGCAATCAGAAAATGGCAAAAAGGGCCGCCGACATATACGTATAAAAGTATAAATAGAAAATAAATATGGCCGCGGACATTCCAACCAGTGCCGACAGGCGGCCGATTGTTTCCCGACTGCCGTTGGTTTACTGGGTAGATTAAACAGGAACTAAAGAAAAGTGGAATTTCCAATTAATTTTATATAAATACAGCTGGCAAAAATATTTTAAAAACTACACCCTCTATTCTGCAACTTCGCAGTTTGTACTACATAAAAGTGTAATTTTTATAACACTTGTTCACTAAATTTACATGTCGAACTTGTGTTATGTTCCTTTTACATATGACTAGTTTTCCATGAAAATGTGCAAATTTTCATAAAGTTGAGATTATATTTACTAAATACCCCGAACCCCTACCGTCTACGTAAGCTTGAAAGATATAATCTCCATATTTTGCGAATTCATGTTAGCATGCTGAAATTCATGAAGGAATCGATAACTACACAAATGTAAAACCGGCATTAAAAAAATGGTCTACCTCCCAGGATTCATAAAAAGAAATAAGGGAGTGCATGGAAAACAAATTAAAAAATTAACAGACAACATTGAGTTGAGGTTGAGGCTAAAAATACAACTAATTTCTTTGCCTCCACTGCAACCCGGCATTATTTAAAACAAATATTAAATTTATTGTTTATTGCAGTTTAACCTGTCGCTTCGACCAATAACCGAAACACGGTTCTAGTATTATGTATTAATTAATTAATTAGTGAAACGTTTCTGCTTACATTAATGGCTGTACCTACTGTTTTGATAGTGTTGTATAGGTGTGTTAAAATTAACATAGAACCTTTCTTGAGGAAAAGTATTTTAGAGATAATTTGTTTTAAAAGTAACAAGAACATTAGTATTCAGTTTTTAATGGTGCGGATAGTGACAAAATACCGAGAAATATTTTAAGTATTTAATTTGTTAATGTTAATTATTAGTCAAGCGTTGTTTTCTTGCATTAAAGGCTGTCCTGGGTTGTTTGGTATAGATATTATTGTTTCAAGAGAAATGTATATTATAGGGATTTTACTTTAAAGGTAACAAAACATTATTTCGTATGCAGACTTATTGCATAGAAAAAAATTATTGATAGAATTGGCAACGTATTCGGAATTATGTTTCTTGCCAGTAGCGGGTACCCATAGTTAGAGAAAGTTTAGGGGGCGATTACGAGCTTATTATCGCGAAGCGCCATTTATGAATATTTTACTTCAATCTGAATTCCTACCGGGATTTATCGGTTTCAATATATGCTCCGAGATCATGATTGCGCGCGCTTAACAAATTTTGATTGCTGTAATTGTAATATTAACTAAACAAAGTTTTTTCTTAGTGGCACCATTCCAAAATATCTACAACAGAAATATGGTTACGGTTTTGGAGGACAACTCGGCCCGTAAGTAATAATTAAACATCTCAAAATTTAAACAAGTATATTATATTAAAATTTAAAATCTATGTCGGAATTACCTAAAAAAAATTAAAATTTATATATTTTAGATGTTCTAATTAGTTTTTAACAAGTTTTTTCTACTATTGTTAAAATTCGACAAAATTTAGATCCATGAATTATTGTCAAATCAGACAATGTATTTTCTATTAATTTTGCATTTTCTTATTATACCGGGTGATACTTTTTTTTAACTGTGTATAGAACTCATTATTATAACGAAATTTTTCAAATAATGTTTTTAAAATAACCCAAAAATAAGCGATATATAGCTTTCACAAAATATCTAAAGATCCATATCCAGCCCTTTGCACCAAAACGTAGGCTGATAAGCAAAATTCTTTTTTATATAAATCATGCTGTGTACCAGTCAGTTAGTTGTCGATCCACATGGTGTTTATGTGAAGTGATTATTTTGTTGCTTTTAAATTGTTAAAACGTGAAAATGGCACATATTTATGAAAGCAATGAACTATTGGATATGTTGCTTATTTACGGGGAGTGTCGCCAAAGGGCGGTTGCTGGTCCATCCTACTCCCAGAAGATTTATTAATCTTACTCAACCGGCTAGGGATATTGGTGATTTGCGGGACCATCGCGGAGGGCATGCAGGAAGACCGAGATGACCTGGAGCTGTGCAAAACGAAGAACAAATTTTAAATCTTATCGAGGAAAATCCAACAACAGGTACTCGGGACATTGCAGATCAGGTCGGAATAAGTAAAAAAAAAGTGTGGACAACACTGTATCCCTTTCACGTTAAAAGTGTCTAAGCACTACAGCCTGAAGACCACCCCCGCAGAGTTCAGTTTTGTGAATGGCTCTTACTTACAACAGCATGAAAATAATCAAAATTTTACAAGAAAAATTTTAGCTATGGACGAGGTAATATTCACCCGAAATGGAATTACCAATTTTCGAAATACCCATGTTTGGTCTGTTGACAATCCCCATGCTACTCGGAGAACAAATTTTCAACACCAATTTTCCGTAAATATGTGGGCAGCAGTTGTGAATGGGATACTTATTAGGCCTCACCAGACCGTTTGACAGGCGAAATCTATCTAGACTTTTTGCAAAATCATCTGCCTGATCTGTTAGAAAATGTGCCACTGAATATCGGGCAAGACATGTGGCTTCTGCAGGAAGCCCCCCATTTTAGACTGGAAGTGCGGAAGTTTTTAGACATTACTTTCCCGAATAGGTGGATAGGTCGCAATGGATCAGTTGCGTGGCCACCGAGGTCACGAGACCTCAATCCTTGTGATTTTTTCTTGTGGGGTTGTATGAAAAGTTTAGTTTTTAAAACGCTGGTAAACACACGGGAGGAATTAATTGCTCGCATAGAGCAGGCAGCAGCAACAATAAGGGGAAAACCGATTTCCCTATTACGCGCCGTCAAGGAACAGTGGTTACGTCGTGCAGATCATTGTGTAGAAGTGAATGGTGACAACTTTGAACACATTATTTAAATTAAGCAGGGCCGTATTGGACGCTTTTTGTAATAACAGAATGGTAAGTTTCTTATTTTTGAGTTATTTGCAAAAATTTATTTGAAAATTGTGTTTATTTTAACGACTTCTGCACAGTTCAAAAAAAGTATCAACTTAGCAGTCACCCTGTATTTGGTACTTATAATAAATAAGGATGATTAGTAGTATCTACCTACAATCAGATTGAACCGATGGTGAACAATTTTACTGAACTGATTTTCTTCATTTCCTCTGTGACTTTTTCTATCTTTCTATATCTAGCTATCTTTGCGAACTGTGACAATTTCGTTTTTCATAGGTCAACCCCAAGTAAACCAAGAAATCTTTATGGCTCAGGAAGGTATCTATACACAGAAGTGCCCCATAATCATGGTATAGGAGGAGAAGTTCCGAGTATTTCCATAGACCAAGCTCGAGCATTGCTAGCGGGTAGCAGCTCTTATGGAGGACCACCCGGAGCATCTTCTTTTGGAGGAGCTTCTGGGGCATCTCCTTTTGGAGGAGCATCTTCCTATGGAGGACATTCTTCTTATGGAAGACATTCAGGAGCATCTTATGGAGGAGCGTCAGATAATTCCTGGGGAGGTTCGGGTGGCTCTTATGGGAATGTTGGTGGTACTGGTAGCCCCTACGGACAGGGGAGTCATGGAAGTACCAAGACCAAAACTAAGACAAATACTAAAACAGGAACATTTTCTGGAGGTGAGAAGATTTAACTTTAAAGCTTATCATCATTTTTGTTAACCAACTAAAATATTTACAAACTGCTTTGTTCGCGGTCCGAACCATGATATAGAAAGCCCAGGTTCTGGGGGGACCGCGGACTCCGAATAAAGCAGTTTTAGTCCAGGACCGCCCTTGTATACTAATGATATTGATGATATTTAGGCTGTACTGGATATCCACCGTCTCCGCTGAACGCAGGGATGCGGTGCTCTACTCACGGGGGAGGCTGCAAAGCAGACTGTATTCCGGACTACCAGTTTCCAAATGGGAAACCTTCTATCATGATCACATGCGTTAATGGAGAATGGATGATTCCTAGCGAACCCAGTTGGGACAGCGTACCTTCTTGTGAACGTAAGTAAGAACTGAGGTTGAAAAATCTTTATGAAAAATTATGAGAATTACAAAAGATCAGAAATTCAGTTTTAGTGAAACCGCACTTTTTGGAAATCAAATAAAAAAAAATTGTGGACCAGATCCATTTTCTTAACTTCTTATTTATTTTTAGCTATTTGTTTTCCCGAATGCCAGAATGCGGGGATATGTACTGCTCCGAACCAGTGCCAATGTTCAGAAAATTTCTCGGGGCCTCAGTGCCAGTATGAAAATAAGCCGTGCTTAAATTTCCCAGCTGTTCCTAAAAATACAAGAAGATCTTGTCGCTCGACGTAAGTACAGTTTAAAGCGACTCACATATTTAAGAAAAAAATTTGCATTATTTTAAATAAAATGTGAAATGATTAAGAGCAATAAAAATAAATTTTGTTCATTTATAAAAATAATTGTTCCCTAAAATTACTAAATGAGCATTACACTTAAAATGAGCAATAAACGGCGACGCTCCTTGTGATTGCGCATTATTTAAAATTTGTATTTAAATAGCTAATGTAGGGCTCCATTTTTTATTCATCATTTGCAAATTTGTAAGAACATTCAGTCAAATTAGCAAATGTATAGGAACATTTAGCAACGCACATGTATGACTTGACTGAATCTTCACGGTGGGTGAAAATACCAAAAAAATAGGTCCCCCTGAAAACTAAAGTAGGTACACAGGTCCGAGCGTGTTTTGATTAATTTATTTAAAAGAAAATATACTGGGTGGAAAGTTTTCGGTGGGCCACCCTATATATACTTTCCCGAAACGCATTGTGGAATAGAACAAAACGCAAATATTATTGAACAAAATAGTAATTTTAATGCTTACAATTTGTATAATGAACAAAACTGAAAATTTTATTGGACAAATCAATAAATGTACTGCTCACATTGTTTTGCACACTACACGTTATCAGAGCTGCAACGATTACAACGAAAAAGGAATCGATTCCTGATTACAATGACTCGATTTGTTCAGGTTCCATGTTAATTAATTACAGTAATCGATTAAAACATTAATCGATTAATTCCCATCTCTGCCTATTATTTAAAATCATGTTCGTTTTTCTATTTTTAGGCAGTGTACCATAGAATGTGTGGCAGGCCACCAGTTTCCTGACGGATCGACAATTACGACCACGATTTGCAAAAATGGGATCTGGGTACCTGGCAAGCCCCAGTGGACCTCCGTTCCAGATTGTAGAGGTGACAAACCACCACAATTTCAAAATAATAATTTTCTGTTGTGTTTCTTGCTTTTATATAATTTTACTGTTACTAGCAGCTTTAAAATACGAATTTCGAGAAATAAAATTACTGTACAGAAATTTTTAGAAGCGCAAAGTAATTTTATTTAATTTGTTGATTTTTTTTTACTATTTTCAGCTACTTGTCATCCACCATGTTTGAATGGAGGAAACTGCCTTTCATTTAACTTCTGCCAGTGTCCTCAAGATTACAGAGGACCTCAGTGCCAATACAGTAAGTAAAATGAGAGCAACAATTATTTTTGTTATTAATAACTGAATGTCTTAAGTAGATATTATATAAAGACGTTTTAACACAACACGAATCCTTAGGTGCAGATGTTTGTAGCGCCAAAAATCTACAATTTAACGGAGGGTATAACTGTTCAGGCGATATGGACACCTTTAGTTGCACCCTTGCTTGCCCAGAAGGGGTACCCTTCGCTTTTCCCCCTGAACCTAAATATACCTGTCTATATTCAGTTGGAAGTTTTTTGCCCAGTCCTGTTCCACAGTGTGTTTTCCGTAAGTATATATAACATATTTATATATTTTTCTTAAGGTTTATTCAAATCATATATGTCGTGTGTTGCGTTTACAACAATGAATTAAGTGTGCGTATAGCATGTCCTAATTTGAACTGAATGTTCTTACAAATTTGCTAATGATGAATAGGAAATAGAGCCCTACATTAATTCTTATACACTATTTATATACCTACATATAAAAAATGAGTAAATATTGATATATTGATTTCGATTTTATAGCACTTTTATACCTATCTGTATTTACGTTAAAAATTATAATTGCACCTCTTTTTTGCAGCTTTAGGTCAGGAGGTTATCTCTGACAGCTATAGTTCCCATGAATTTCACTCTGGTGAACGGTACCATGTGGGAGGACATAATCAATATGGAGGAATTACTGTTGGTACTCCTGAACCGGATGAGGAATTTGAAGTTTTTAGTCAGAAAAAACCTAAACCTGTTTATGTAAGAATATTAAGGATTTTATATAATTTAAATGTTTTTAGCAAACCCGAGCAATTATGATATATGACTATGCTATGGCGTTGTTTTTACCTTTTTTTATTTTAGACGATACCAGATAAAGTTGTAAATGATACTAATTTTGGCTCAAATCCTGCCATTACCTTCGGAAGTGCTGAGAATCAAATAATAGACTTAGTACCCAAACCCGGATCGTGCTTTACTTGGGGCGGTACCCACTATAAAACTTTCGACGGTAAAGTGTTCAGGTAATTTTTTGTAGGTTTGCGTAGGTGGGATGCACGCAAATGAGCACTTCGTCTTATTATAAGATCATTCGTAACTGAAACATTTCTAAGAACATTCACAACATTTCGAACTTATATAGCTGTGTTTAATGTTGTTACGAAAACAAAGAGACAGAATATTCAGAAATATATATTTTCTAAATATTCATAGAACATCGTAATATTTTCATTATTGATCATTTTATGTTTTTAGTTTTAATTCCCAATGTTCCCACGTTCTCCTGAAGGACTCAATGGACAATACATTTAGTATCGTTACTCAAAACCACCCAGATTGCTTTAGAGGCATTGATCCATCAAAATGTTACAAAATTATAAAAGTGTATGTCCAAGATAAGGAGTACTTCTTGAAGAGATCAGGTACGCTTTACGTTAGGTTCAGGTCTGCCCGGATTATTTTTTTTTTAGCTGAATACCGATATTTTCTTAATACTCGTTTTTTTAGATGAAGGTGTGCCTATTTTTGCTTCCACCAAAAAGATTTTACCCATACCAGGCCAGCTACCAGGAATTAGAGTCAATATAGCAGCGAACTTCATAGTTTTGTCCCTAGATTCTTTAGGTGTTGTGCTCAAGTGGGACGGGCATCAGTTGATTCACCTGGAGGTAAACTAACATTGTTCTTATGTGACATTTTGCATGTTTTTTTGAAACTAATAAAAGATTTTAAAAAATCGAATTCTGATATAGAATAAAATAAACATAACGAAAATTTAAAAATATGATTTTAAGGTCCAAGAAAGTATGTGGAACAGAACTGAAGGCCTTTGTGGAAAAATGGACGGTGATAGACAAAACGACTTGGTTACGAAAGAAGGGCATCCATCTAAAAGTGTTGCCACACTAGCTTCCAGCTGGAAAGTTGAAGATTTGGAAGGTATGGGTATTATGATTTAGCAAATTATTTTCCAAAAAAGCCGCTTTTTCCTTAGAATAAGAGGGGACTATTAATATTAAGTGTTTTTTTGTAATCAAGCTTTGAATGATAACTATAAACAACATGTTGTATTCTTTCCAGATCCTTGTAACTACGCTCCTTCTGAAGAACATGCGTGCGAGGAAAACGATCTGTTTGGAGAATTAGGACAACAAGCAACAAAATTCTGCGCGAAGATTTTCGCTGATGCTAGATTTTCTGCCTGTTCGAAGGTATGCTTTTTCGCTATAACTAACTTTATTCCAACCAAAAAACTGTGTGCACTAATGGCTCAATAATATTTTTTTTATTTTAACCTATTTTAGGTAGTAGACATAACCTCTCTATTGGACTCGTGCAAATGGGACTATTGTTCCTGTAAAAATGCAGATCCCTCGGTGTGTACCTGTGAAACTTTGGAAGTTTACGTGAGGGATTGTAGACATAAAGGAGTAAAAAATTTATCTCAGTGGAGGGATGATAAAACATGCCGTGAGTAGTATATTATGAATTATTTTATAATTTATGCCATTCCCGTCTTTTAACATATTTTTAGCGATAAAATGTACTGGTGGTAAAGTTTACATGTCTTGCGGTTCTAAAAAGGGGCAACAAATGTGTGGCGCAGTGTCTGGCTTGCCAGAATCTGAAGATGAATGCATAGAGGGATGTTACTGCCCAGAAGGTATGTAGCTAGAAACCAAAATTTATGTTTGAATGTTCTTACAAATTATAATATTGTGTAAATTGTGTGAATAGAATTTTCATATCTTGCTGTGGATTTTAGTTCCTTCTATCTCCGTTATTTTGTATTTTAATTTCAGGAACAGTCCTTCACGAAAACAAATGTATAACCAAAGATCAATGCCCATGTAAACTGAGAGCAAAAAGCTTTCCACCTGGCGCTTCAATTCCAAAAGACTGCAATACGTGTACTTGTACCAGTGGCGAATGGGAATGTACACAAGTGAGCATTTCGTCTCATATTTATAGGAACATTTATAACTTTAAAAACATTTATAAGAACATTCATAACTTTCATTTATAATTTAATTTAATTTTGTTTTAAGATTTCTTGTGGAGCAAGATGTGCAGCAGTTGGTGATCCTCATTACATTACCTTCGATGGAAAACGATACGATTTTATGGGTCAGTGTACCTACTACCTTGTAAAAGCCGAGAACTTTTCTATTGAAGCTGAAAACGTTGCGTGTGCCGGATCTATTTCCCAGGCTATGAATTTCCCAGCAAGTGTTTCCTCAGGTAACCGATAAATCTACAGTTAAAAAAATTTGACATTGAAAAAATTATATTACGTTGAATTCTGATGTATTGTTGGTAGGTTTGCCATCGTGTACCAAAACAATAACAATAAGGATCAATGGACAAGTAATAAAGCTGAAACAAAATCATGATGTAGTTGTAAATGGAATAGATGTAACAAAAATCCCCTACAACGTTGCCGGTGTTGCAATTAGAGGGGTTTCTTCCATATTTCTACAGGTAAAAATAATCTTTAATCCAGACATCATTATCTTTTAGGCACCTTTGTAAATTGACTGAATGTTCTTATCAAACTCATGACTAGAACATTCACAACATACAAGTAAGAACTTTTGGCCTAATTTTTAGGTGGAACTTCCTAATGGTATAGAAGTATGGTGGGACGGAGTCACCCGTGCCTATGTTGACCTTCCAGCATCCTTTAAAGAAAAAACTAAAGGTTTGTGCGGTACATTTAACAACAATCAAAAAGACGACTTTTTGACACCCGAAGATGACATTGAGCAAGCTGTCGTTCCTTTCGCGAATAAATGGAAAACCAGCGAAAAGTGTAACGATGTGCCCGAAGTGCTGTCGAGCCATCCGTGCGATGTTAATCTGCACAATAAGGCAACAGCCGAGAAGCACTGTGCGAAAGTCAAGTCAGATTTATTTAAAGATTGCCACTGGTATGTTTTGTTAATACAAATAAAGTTATAAGTATGTAGTAGAAAATACTAACGAAGAGTTAGAATGTTTGTTAAATTAATTTAAAAGAAGATTTAAATTAGGTAATTAAAATATTCTTTTTATTTTCAAGGTACGTGGATCCAGAACAATTTTATCTGGACTGCTTGTATGACATGTGCGCCTGTGAATTCAAGGTTTCCAAATGTTTGTGTCCCACGATGTCGGCTTATGCTGCTGAATGTTCTAGAAAAGGTACATTTAAAATTATTTTAAAAAATATATCCTCTAATGAAAATGTATCTTTGTTAATGATAGGTACTCTTGCGATTTCTAATATTTATGTATTATTTAGTATATTATGACTCTGTTTGTTTTGCCTTATTTGGATGTTCTTGATAATACATTTTCATAAGAAAAAATGTTTCATCTCGATATTGGCTTAATTTAAGTACTTTCTGTATTTCATAAATTCTTGTGGTATGTAGGAATTAAAGTTGACTGGAGAAATGAAGTTAGAGAGTGCGGAGTTCACTGCCCAGGGGGCCAGAAATACCAAATTTGTGGCAATTCTTGTACGAGAACGTGCAACGACATTTCTCTTAGACCGGATTGCAAAAGCCAGTGTGTGGAAGGGTGTAATTGTCCAGAAGGAGAAGCATTAGGTAAGAAAATTTGTTCGTGTAGGTACAGATTTAATAGCTTAGTGTTCTACCTTGTAGAAAAGCAACTATACCTAGTAATAAAGGTGCTTTCAATTTTTTTAAGCTAAAGTCAGCGCATTAACGGTCTCTTAATAATGTTCTAGATGACAATGGAGAATGTATTCCAATCGGCCAGTGCAAATGCCAACACGATGGCCTCGATTTCCAAGCGGGTTACAAGGAGGTCCGTCCCGGAACCCACGGACTTGAACTGTGCACCTGCTTGAACGCACTGTGGCAGTGCAAGTTGGCAACGGTGCTAGACACCAAAAACTTCCCAAGAGCAAACGATCTGAAAGCTAAATGTGATGCTGGCCGGTAAGAAAAGAGAATTGTTTTTTGAAAGGACTGTTAAAACTTCACAAAGGTTTAAATTTAATTTGTCGAGTCTGAATAAAGCAACTCAGTCCGAAACATCATTATTTTCTTTCTTATAGACACTTTTGTCAGCGAGTGAATCTTCATAACACTTTTGACTATTTTGACGAGGAAAAATTAGACAGCAAAGTCTGAAAAGGTTCAATAAAGTATAAAGCTTTTGTGGCAGGTGGCAGGATTGTTTTGTAGAGTTTCTGGCGTTTTTGAATAAAAACATATTGAAATTCACCTTAATTCTTCACGAAGGTTTAAATTTATTTATCAAGCCTGGGGAGAAAACGTAAGACGACTAAATCTCAGACATCATTATCTGATTCTTTCAGACCCTTTTCTAAGTGACTGAATCTTCTTATCAAATTTATAAGAACATTCATAACACTTTTGTCTAATTTGAAGAGTTGCACAAACAGGACATTTTATGGTATAAAATATTATATTCTGAATGTTCTTTTCAGGAACTACGAATTTACAACTTGCGAAGATGTGGAACCGGTCACCTGCAAAAACATGCATACAAACGAACATTTTTCGCCAACAGTTTGTCATTCCGGATGTAAATGTAAAGAGGGTTACGTACTTGATTCTAAAAATAAGAAATGTGTTAAACCGACTGAGTGTCCTTGCCATCACGGAGGAAGAAGTTATAAAGAAAAATCTATAGGTAAATAACACTTTTGGCTATTCGTATTTTTAAAAGAAACTTATGGCATTATTATTTTAAACTTTTATTTCTTAGTTCAAAGCGACTGCAATACCTGCACTTGCAAAAACGGCAAATGGGAATGCACCGACCGACAGTGCACGGCAGAATGTTCTACCTGGGGAGACTCTCACTACAAAACTTTCGATGGAAAACACTACGATTATCAGGGACAATGCGACTACGTTTTGGCCAAAGGAAATCTTGGTTCTGACGCTTTTGATATTACCATTCAGAACGTTCCATGTGGATCTTTGGGTACCAGCTGTTCTAAGAGTATTACTATAAGGATAACTTCTGGAGAAGATACGGAATCAATAACATTAACCAAGGACAAACGTACACCAAAGCGTATCTCCAAGACCCACATGACACTTAGAGAAAAGGGAGTATTCGTAATCGTGGAGGCGCCAGATTTAGGATTGGTAGTACATTGGGACAAAGGTACACGTAATACACCAAATAATTTTTTTGACATAGAAGACTAACATTTTTCTTTCTTTTAGAAACTAGAGTTTATGTTAAAGTGGACCCCCGTTGGAAAGACAAAATCAAAGGATTGTGTGGCAACTACAATGACAACGAAGCTGACGATTTTCTTACGCCCTCTGGCGGCTTACCTGAAGCTTCTGCCAATATTTTTGGAGATTCTTGGAGGTAAATATCTTTATTTACTGAGAGAACAATTATTTTTTGGAAAATTCAGTTTTTAAATTATTTTATTTTTCAGATTGCAGACTTACTGCCCAGATGCACTGGAAGTATCCGATACCTGTGCCGATAGACCGGATAGAAAAGTATGGGCTGTCAAGAAGTGTAGCATTTTGAAGAGCTCTGTGTTTAAGCCTTGTCACGCCGAGGTGCCTATAGATGCTTATTTTGACAGGTAAACAAAAGCGTACAAATGTATTTGTGCAAATTATTGAATTTTAAATACAAGAATTGACAATAGTTTGATAAAAACATTAGTATCATTTCTTAAAATCTTGTGGTCATTCTAAAACCATGTTAACTCTAAAACTACTCTAAAAGCTCGCTTAATTGTCCAGATGTGTCTTCGACACGTGCGCATGTGACCAAGGAGGCGACTGCGAATGCCTCTGCACCGCAATCAGCGCCTACGCCCAAGAATGCAACAACAGAGGGGCCCCGATCAAGTGGAGGAGCCAACATTTATGTCCTATTCAGTGCGACGAGCGTTGTTTTACTTACAGCCCGTGCATCAGCACTTGTCCCCATGAAACGTGCGATAATTTGCTAACGAACAGCAAACTGACGAAGAACTGTGGAGAGGACACTTGCGTAGAGGGCTGTAGTCCGAAACCGTGTCCTCCAGGTCATGTATATTTGAACGATTCGTATGTTGATTGCGTCCCGAGAAATGCTTGTAAATCTGTTTGTTTGGGTAAGTATTATCAATATGAATGTTCCTATCAAAATAGTTCAATAGGAATGTTCCTATCAAAATAAGTCAGTAATAATGTTCCTATCAAAATAGGTCATTAGAATTGTTTCTGTCAAAATAGTTTGGATTTAATAGGAATATGTCTATTTCTTTATTGTAGAACTAGAAGGTATTACATACTACGAAGGAGATCTTATGGACGAAGATGAGTGTCACTCATGTCACTGTTCGAGGGGCGAAAAAATTTGCAAAGGACAGCCGTGTACTAGTGGTAGCCCTCTTTTTGTGTTTACAGTGCCAACACCGCCTATGGATGAACAAAATGTACAGTGTACAGACGGATGGACTGATTGGATTAATCAAGACAAGGTATTCTATTCTATATTTTTTTACAAATTTATTTTAATGCCAGATCGTATACACATCCGTGGTGAAGCTGTCCACGCCTTTTAAATGTTAAAATATGTACAATTTTAGCTACTATTCACAACTCAAATGTTATTCAAATCGCTATAAGGCAATTTCGATGATAATTTAAGAAATCGAAAAAAATAAAAAAAACTTAACCCCCTTTATCACAGAAACGTAGCAAGAGTGGACCTATGTTAAACCATTTGTCTTCTTTTTGGTTAAGCAATCTCCCCACTAGCGATGGCCGATGCTTTTTGAAACGTCTTGTATACCTAAACTTTTAATTTTAGGTTGTTACCACGAAGGAAGGCAAGACGAAACCAAAAGAGACCGACATCGAACCATTGCCCACCGCCATAGTACTGAACAATCTGAGGTGGTCGAACAAGTGCAACATGGACCAAATGGTGGCTATTGAATGTTTGACAACTGACGGACGTCACCCTAAGCAAGTGAGATTGGACGTTGAGTGTAGCTTAGAAAATGGTTTAATTTGTAGGTAAGTAAAACACTTTTATGTTACACTATTTGTGGTTACGCAGCAATTCACTGTAACATTTTGACAAACGAAGCACAGCGTTGCCACATGCAAAAAAGTTTCTTTTTTTGGAAGAATTTCTACAAAAAATCGTTCAATTTTATAGAGTAATAGAAAAGGCATTGTTTGTATTTCAATAACCTGTTGCTCTATCGTAGATCCTTTGACAAGAATAAGCCCTGTCCCGACTTCAAGATAAAAGTGTTGTGTTCTTGCAAAGGGCTAACAGCTCCACCAGCAACTGGAGTAGAACAACCAGCTTGTGATGTTAGCAGGCCTAATCAAGAACACCCCACTGACTGTCATAAGTTTTACCAGTGTTCGCCTACCATGAACGGTTTTGAACTAGTAAGTAAAAAAAATTAACGAAATTTTTTTATACCTACAAGTTGGAATGAGATTTATATTCATAGTTGTATTTCAATTTTTTATATACTACAGCATGAGAAAGAATATCTATCACAGAACAGACGCTATTGAACGTCGTAGTTAATCAAATACTATCTGATATCATCAGAGAACCTATTTAGCCTAATTTTAAATTTAGGAGTGTCTATACTCTTTATTATTCTATTTTTTTCTTCGCCCTGTAGGTAGAAAAAACTTGCGGTCCAGATATGTTCTACAACCCCGATTCGATGATCTGCGATTTTGAAGACAACGTCCTGAAAATAAAGGAATCTTGCGGTCAATTGCCGCAAGTTGAATGTCCGCCTGGAAAAATTTGGGATAAGTGCGCTATAGAATGTGACCGACTTTGTGCCTATTATCTGTTTACGCTTAGGGAAAACGGATTGTGTTTGGCAGGGACTAAATGCGAAGCGAAATGTGTCGATGAAGGGATGAAGATTAGTTGTCCTAAAGGTGGGTTTTATTAAAATATTGAAAACTGTGAATTTCTCGTTTATTTTCCAAAAATAAACCATTTTTTTCTCTTTCAGACCACTTTTGGCAATTCGAAAACTGCGTAACGAAGTCCGATTGCGCTTGCGTCAGTGAAAACGACAAACTTGTCAAACCGGGACAAATAATATACGGACCCAACTGCAAAGAGTGTCAGTGTATCGACAACTTTTACTCTTGTCACGATAACGCCTATTGCAACGACGAAATAATAGAGCCGAAGCCTGTGATACCACCATATATCGAGGACAGCAAGGAGGTGGACTTGGTTCCCTCCTCTACTCCCGTTAGTTATTTGGTTCCTTCTGTCTCGCCTCCTCCTGAATGTTCCGAGGACAGGTATAGTTATTTTAGTAAATTTAAAAAAATTTCAAGTGATAAAACACCTTTTGGTATTTTGTGGGTCGGAAATGCAGTAGGCAAGCAAAACTCCGTGGTGGTCAGCGCATTCGCCATTTAGTAGTGTTATGTAGTTTATGAAAATTTAATTGGGGTTAGCTTATTCCCTAAGCAGAGGGGGAGATCAAAAGGATACTGGTGCACCCCTTAGTAAGAGCTACCTGTCTGCAAAATTTCAGTTTTACATTCATACGTTTTTTGAGACATTTTCGGCCGAAAATCAGAGTTCAGACATTGGATCCCAACTGGTAAAATTGTCACGGGATCTTAACTAAAATACTAAAACACTGGCTTCATCATTAATTCTGCAGCAATACTTTTATTAAAATAAAATGAATATTTATATTTACAAGAATTCAAACGAGGCCTTACCTATAATTCCTAATACATCGTCGACGGAGGAAAGTGGTTCTGTTCAGCTGTAACTCGCTTGGCTCGAAAGGTCAAAGCAAAAGTGACGTCTCTCTCTCATCACGCCTCGTCGCTACCGGACTTCAAGCAGGAGGAAGGGTGTTTCCCGGGAGCAATGGAAAAAACAATTTGGTGACAATATCATACAGGATAGCAAATATATATTCAATTTTTGTTTAAATTTATGTGGTTTGTTTCTGTATGCATTTTTATAAATTATTTTTTTTAGGTTCATAAATCTTATACAGGGCGATGAGCCGTTGCCAGATGACGCTTTCGGCGCTAGCAGCGTGCTCAGCGCAGCTTTTGCTCCTAGTCACGCCAGATTGGAAAGTAAAATTACTGAGAAATCGGGAGGCAGTTGGGCGCCACAATATACTAATCAGGTGCGCATTGTTTTTTAATCATTTACTAGTTTTTAGTGAATTTAATTAAGGCGAGTTCACCGGAATAAGAATTTGATAATAACATTAATACCAAAACTTTAATAACATTAATAACAAAAATTTGATAATAACATTTATAACAAGAATTTGATAATAACATTCATAACAAAAATTGATGATATCAATTACTATTTACTGATAATGCTTCCTATTTAACATTATATTTTTAGCTATATTAATAGCGTCATGGCGCATTACCAGAACTGCTGCGTATCTTTTACTAAGAATTTTTTAGGATCAATATCTCGAAGTTGATCTCGGAAGACAGGAACCTATTTATGGTGTTGTAGTTAGGGGAAGCCCCCTGTATGACGAGTACGTCACCAGTTACATGGTCTTGTACAGCCTTGATGACTATTCAGATTTCTACTTCGTGTTAAATGAGGAATCGCCACCTCGACCACAAATATTTAGAGGTAAATGTTAAGATGTTCTTAAATTCTGCCATTAATTCCATCGCTATGTTCTTCCCTTTCTAACATACCTATTATGACAAAGACAAACAAACAAATTGTTTGTGTTTTTTTTTACAGGATCTATCGATGCCACAACACCAGTCAAACAAATATTCAACACTCCCTTCGAAGCCAAAAAAGTCCGCATCAGACCCCAAACGTGGGCGAACGGCATCTCTCTACGGGTGGAGATAATCGGCTGCGGCGAGGCACCGCCCACAACCACGCCCTACTACGACTTTTTCACGCCGACTGTCAAAAAAGCTTTGTGCGACGATGAGATGGGTCTCAGAAACGGACTGTTGGTCGATCAGCAGATCAGTGTCAGTTCTGAGCTGTCGCCTCAGTTTGGCAAAAAGCACCTGAGGTAAAGGTATTTTAAAACTATTTTTAAGAGTGCCTGGGTTTAAAGAATATTTAGTCTGCCTTTGTTTAACTGTAGTATGTATTTTTGTTTGTTTATATGCATTACTGAGTTTTTGTCGGGAACTGCTGAACGGATTTTAATGAAACTCTCACTGCCTTCTAAAGAAACCCTCCAGAAAGGTTTTAGCACA
This sequence comes from Philopedon plagiatum, assembly GCA_963971165.1. Classification (NCBI taxonomy): domain Eukaryota; kingdom Metazoa; phylum Arthropoda; class Insecta; order Coleoptera; family Curculionidae; genus Philopedon; species Philopedon plagiatum. Next base: position 1,222,210 of record OZ020190.1, on the reverse strand, counting down.
CACTAGACGTTGCCCGCGGCTTCCCTCGTATTGACCTTTTATACGTATACCGACCACTTCGGACGACGATCCTTTGGTGTTGAACTTGGATTCGGAAAAAACGATTAAGGGACGGGGTGGGGACGACTATAAAAAAGAAACAACAAATAAAGGCGATCTTTGTCATAGGTTAAATAGTGAATCGCCATGGCAACCAATGAGCAATTCCCCTACCGAGTGGGTCCAATTTGACTTTTTGGAACCACGTGACATCACTGGAATAGTAACCAAAGGTATTTACAATGTTGAGTTCAAGTTAAATAATATATTCATTTATTTTATAATCACAACTTTAACGTTTATATTAAGAAAACTGCACATTATATACATATATATTTACTTATTTTGTTCCAGGGGGTAACAAGGGATGGGTAACGGCTTATTCTGTTAAATATTCTCAAAACGGAAAGGATTGGAATCCAATTTTGGACGAATATACCCAAAACGAAAAAGTGTTTTTGGGCAACTTTAATAATAACTCTCCTCAAGTCAATAACTTTGTTATGCCAATTAATGCCAGGTTAGTACGAGTTCAGGGGAACAAAAATTTAATATTAACCTTAGGAAATTTTGGTATTACCATGAACAACAAAAATTTGATAATAACATTAATAACAAAAAACTAATAATAACACTAATTGATATTTCCTACCAATACTTTCTATATAGCATTTTAATTTTAACTATATTTTTGGCATATTCCATCAGGCATCGTTTGATTTAATTCTAATTTTTTTTAGGTATGTTAGATTGATCCCTCAAAAATGGCAGAGTACGATTCAGCTCAGGGTAGAAATCCATGGTTGCTTCAAACCATACCCTATTTTGGAGTTACCATCCACCACAACTGAAGCAGAGTTCCCCTGTAATAATTGTCCAGGAGTTGAGATTAGTTTAGAGGTAGATGCGTGCAGGTAACAACACCATTAATGACCCTATTTTTTGTTAGAATTTTGTTAATCTTACTTTCGCGAAATTTTCGGTCCATAGCAAAATACAGCAAAGGACATTATTTTCTACAGTGTTTGTAATAAGAAATTTTCCAGATGTGCGGCCAACTTATGGTTTGATGGTATCAAGTGCGTAAACCGTACACAGTGTCCTTGTATGGTGGGTCACATTTCTTACGATGTAGGAACAGTTTTTGAAAAGGAAGATTGCTCAGAGTGTATCTGTAAATTGGGTGGAATTTCCTATTGTACACCTAAACGGTGTGGTGCTTGTAAAGATGGTTAGTAGAACTTTACTTTATAATCAAACAGCAAGGGAAAATGTATTTTCTTATACTGTATGCCTTTTCAGAAGTGGGACTTTTGTTCCTATCAAATTCGCGTTTTTCCGTACTTTTTCTTTAAATTTTAAAACTTGTAATAAAAATATGATTGAACTTCTTCCTTAGGTTTAAGAAGCACAGTAACGAGTACTTGTCGGTGCACATGTCAGCCATGTCCCGAAAATACAGTTTTGTGCCCCACCAGCAACATATGTATTAATTCGACGCTGTGGTGTAATGGGGTTCAGGACTGTCCTGATGACGAACTAAATTGTAAGTTTTGTTATTCTTTTACGTGGCGATAATAAAAAAATATTTAATTTCAAAAACTGATATCTCAATTTTGTATTGAAAAATTGATATTTAACATGACAGTATAATTTTATTAAAATACAAAACCTTAGTTGTAGAATTCGCTATTTTACCTTTGCTATTCCTGTTTTTAGGTATAAAAGAACCCACAATTACCACTAAGAAACCTAAAACCTGTCCTGTGACAGAATGCTATCCTGGCTACAAAACAGTTTTGGATATTGTATCCAAGACCGAAGCCCACAAGTCCTATCTGTCACCTATGATAGTTGGGGAAGGTATGTGTCGTTTATTAAATATGCGGAAAAATACTGTTTCCAGTCAAGGTATAGCCTAATCTACAGACAGAATTTTATTTACCGCCAACTGACATACAGACAGAAGCTTTGCTAATTTTTTTGGGAGCATCCACTCTGGAATAATAATTTTCCCATGGATAAAGTCTGATTTTTTTTTTAGTTTATACCAAGACCAAACATAAACCACTGTACGGAGGGGTTAAAACAACGGTAAATAATGGAGTTAAGGGAGGTATTAAGAACGGTGGTATCAGAAAATACACCCTCTCTAGGCCCCAAGAGCTTAAAGAAGTAGAAGAAGAATTAATCTGTCCACAGTATAGGTGCGTTCCTAACAAACCACCTCCAGATTTTCACCATACTATAGAGGAATGTCCGCCCATTTTGTGTCAACCTGGCTATATTCCCGTATTGGATAAGTACGAGAATTACGGACCTAAAACTTGTCCTACGTAAGTAGACCTATCTAATAATCTAAGTGACACAAGCCACAAAAGTGAATCATCCATACTATTTTTATCCTCTGCATAAAAAGTTAAAATAAAAAAAAAATAAGTCCCAGTCACACATAACTAATTATATTTATTGAATTATTATATAAATCGTTTATAAATGTTAAGTAAGTATACTTGACTCACAATGACAGTACACTTTACTACACGACAATTGATAGTAACATTCAGCACTTGACTAAATGTCAATTGATAGTAACATTTAGCACTTGACTACATGATAGTCGATAGTAAAATTCAGCATTTAACTGTTTACGTTCCTGTATTGAATAAGTACGAGAGTAAAAATTAAAAAAATGCTTTCAAGTCACAGTCACATATCAGCTACATATCCACTGCAGTAGTAAATTTTATATGATATACCACAGCTAATCAACATCCTGTAATATTTTCATATATTGATAATCAACTGGTGTTTAGAAATCTGTGGCATCTTCACATGTGATATTATTTTTCAGATATTCTTGTTACCCTCAACCATTGCCAGACGCCATCTGCAATATAACAGGACGAACCTTCAACACTTTCGATAATACCGAATTCAAATACGACATCTGCAATCACGCGATCGCGCGAGATCTCGAATATGAAGAATGGACCGTATCGCTGAAGAAAAACTGCACCCAAATCTGCTCGAGAGACTTGGTTATAAGTCACCAAGACCACGAGTTTGTGATAAGGTCGGATCTGAGTATAGAATTCGACGGGTACGAATATACAGTGGATCAAATTAAGAATATCGGCGCGCAGAATATGGGCTTTTCTATCAGCCAGTTGGGGAGTACTTTGTTGTTTGTCTCTAACAGGTATTTATTTATTTCTCTAAATACTTTATCGCGGTAGTAATCTCTTATGCACAATTTCTAGCAGACTAGGGCGAAGTCAATAAGACAGGACGAAAAATAACAATTCAGAAGTTATAAACAAGTTGCGTGTCTGTAAATGGGATTTATATTCATTGTTGTATTACAAAATTTTATATACTACAAAATGTCATACCTATTCATGAGAAAGATGTCGAGATTTAGTTTTATATACTTATTTTCTATTTCCCTCATTTTCTAGATACGGTTTTTGGATTATTTGGAACAAATTTACCAACGTCAAGTTCGGAGTTGTTCACAAACTCGTTGGTAAAGTAGACGGACTTTGCGGCTATTTCAACGATATTCCTGAGGATGATAAGCGCAAACCTGACGGAACGTTGGCCAGAACGACGGCTGATTTCGGTGACAGGTATACCATTCAAAATGGCATAAGTGTCGTGTGTTCATATTGTTTTTAAATGCTAATAATTTAACGCTATTTTTCAGTTGGGCCATCAGCCAAGACCAACCAGTCTGGTGCGAAGCGAAAGCATGTCCCCTGCATATTCAGAACCAGGCTTGGGATATGTGTAATCAGGTTAAGTAAGTATATTTGACTCACAGTGGCAGTACACTTGACTACATGGCAATTGATAGTAACGTTGATAGTAACATCAACAAATGACAGTTGATAGTAACATTCAGCACGTGACTGCATGGCAGTTGATAGGAAAATTCAGCACTTAACTACATGACAGTTGATGGTAACATTTAGCATTTGTATTTTCATCTACTATTTAAGAACCAAGACGAAAATGTACGTTTCAGTAAAATGTCGTCTGCCATCTGTCAATTTTTTGTTTATTGTCCCTGAATGAAGAATATTATAACTAGAAATGAGATATTATTGGCTAAAATTGTTCCGATATTTAACTAATATGTATTCTTTCAGACTACAACCTTTAGGCCAATGTGCAGTAGCGTTGGATATTGAAGCGTTTATATCGAGATGCCTCGAAACTACTTGCAACTGCTTGGAACGATCACAGAACAACCATAATGCAGAAGAACAGTGTAGATGTAACGCCTTGCAAACCTTTGTCGTAGATTGCTTGTCTGCAGACTCGTCTGTTGATTTGTCCGACTGGAGAATGCAGCAAGATTGTCGTAAGTATATCAGTAGTGTTAACTAATTGTGGTACAAATTCCTCTAATAAACAGAGAGACAAAGTCATGTCAAAAGGATTTCGCAAATTTATCGTTCCCGATATCCAGGGTGTCAATATTTTATATCGACTTCCTAAAATAATTTTAAATGATTTAAAAAATTAAATAAACTGTTATGAATGCTACTATAAAAATCAGTGGCATAAAGTTATACTTTCGACCCAAATGGAATTTTTAAAAAAATGGGTGGCATTTCTAGACTTCTTAATCCTTTTACAATATAAAATTGCTCTTACAACTTTCCTAAAAACCGCACCGTTTTTCTAACCATTTTCTAAACATTTATAACAAAAAGGGCACTTAAATAATTAAGTGCCTTTTTTACTTGAAACGGCCAAAAAAATCAAAATTTACATATTTTTCAGCTGCTACATGCGATCCACCACTCGTCTACCACGACTGCTATCAAAGAAAATGCGAACCCACTTGTCAGTCCATTACAGATCCTAACGTTTGTCCCAAAGTCAACAAAATGTGTTTCCCTGGATGTTACTGTCCTCCAGGTAAGAATTTGTTACTTACGGTATAATAGATTGAAAAAGTCTTCATTTTTTAATTTTTAACTCTATTTTAGGTCACGTAAGAAAAGACGCTACCTGTATTAAGCCTTCTAGTTGTAGAGACTGTGAGTGCAACGTGCTGCCTCATTTGCAGTATGTGACTTACGATGAGAGCAATTTTACTGTTAGTGGAAACTGTGTGTACGTCATGTCAAGGGATGCACTTCTAGGGGATGAAGATACACATAAATGGCAGGTAATGGATTATTTAATTTTTCTTTTGATGTTCTCTGTATGCTTTAAATATATTTTAATATATATATAATATATAAACTATTTTTTAAGGTTTTGATAACAAACCATCCTTGCAAAAACAAACCGGAAAAGATGTGTGTCGGCAAAATAACCATACTGTACCAAGGACATAAGCTTCACATTTTGGTGGACTACTACAGAAACAAACTGAAGCTGATCGTGGATGCCGAACGGGTGGCCGATTTTGAGGAAATTGAAGATTGGGCGTCGGTCAGGGAGACGCAGACTAAGCATATGAAGATATTGTTGACTGATGTGCAAGTTGAGGTAAAAGGAAACTAAATATTCTTTTTAAATGTCTTCTCCCTAGTCCCTCTCAAACGTTTTCCGTTAAAGTTAAAAGGCAGAGATGATAGTAATTTTATTTTAAAAGTTTTTTTATTTTATATTATTGGATAGATTCAAAGATAGATAATAGTATATAATATGTAATCCTTTCCCCGAAAACTTGAATCAGAGACAGTAATCTTGGCCTAACATTTATGCGTCCTGCATTTTAGGTGTCTGTATATTACCCATCTCTTGGAGTGTCCGTGAAGGCGCCATCTCACAAATATGGAGGAAAACTGGAAGGTATTTTAAATATATGTATATCAATATTAATTTTAAGCGTATTAGTATTGTTTAAGTATCATTTTGTTATTAACCTATGTATTTGAACAGTTTAAAGATATTTGTTTAGAAATATATAAATTAGATCCTGCGCAATACTACACCCTACCAAGTTTTTCATTTGATTGCATGTTGAATATTACCAAGATAGGGTTTGAGCTATTGACTGATATCGACACTGTTCATTTTTTCACAAAAGGTATTCCAGGTGGTATAACTCAGTGTTCGGAAGCACGTTGCCAACAACATTGTATCAAACTACGATCCAAACGAATCATCATATATTGATTATGTTGATAATACAAATCTCTCCGGTCATAGTATATGATACAACATCGTATAAATAGTGTTTAAAACAATTCTTTGAATCACGAGCTTATCGTATGTTAGTAAAGGTTCTTAGCCAGTTTACCGCCCTTCGTTTCCCGGGAAGTAAATATATGTGACGTCATTGGGCTCATGGGGATCATGTGACATTTGACACACGTCCAATGTCATTGTGGATATGCCATTACGGTGTATGTCAAAGCCAAATGTCAAAAACTTAACTTTTTCTTGATGGCTCTTGTGAAAAGTGCTAATATACAAATTGGTAATATTTTATTTGTTTTTAGGACTTTGTGGTGATTGCAATAAGAATCCTGAGGACGACATACGAACAGGTCCATTCGATGGGAAACCTGGACAAAAACCGAAGGATATTAACGCTTTTGCTCTTAGCTGGTACGTAAGCAGTTTATTTGAAAGTTTACCCTGTGTAAACAGATATTAAAGTTAAATAAAAATATCAAGATTTGTTTTAAATTGTAATATATTAATTAATTTTAATATATCAAATACAAATCTTTTATTGAATTGATCTAAATTACCATTTGTTTTCTAAGGCTGTATGAACATCTACCAGGAGGAGGTCAGACTCGAGAGGAGTGCGAAAATCAACCCGAAGAGATATGCGTCGACGTACCCCCAGAAGAAGATCCTTGTCTACAGTTGGTCGATGCTACTAAATTCGGACAAGTAAGTCTGAATTAAAAAGTGCGACACTCATTAAATACGTATGTTTTTATATATTTTTTTCAGTGTCTAAATGTGCTGGAGCCGTGGCTATTCTTGGATTGGTGCAAAAAAGATACTTGCGGCAACCATCCCGATTTGTCTTGCTCTGCCATCGAAGCGTACGCAAGGGATTGTGCAGCTTCAGGTTTCTGCGTCAATTGGAGAAATGAGTACTGTCCAGCTAAGGTAAGGGATAGAGAGAACTTCTTTCATCAAAAACTGCATTTACAGTTTTTTTGATTTCCAAAAATAAATATTTCTCAAAATTGGAAAATAATTTTTTGTGGTTGTATATTTGGTTGCCTAACTATCAGAAGGTAAGCTTTTGAACAATAGACGTCACTTAAAGAATGCTATAATTCCCAAAAGATGGCAGCGCAATTTTTTCATTATGCAGATAGTTAAATGAAAACTGTATATTTATTAGGCTGTCTACTTTGCATTGTTTATTCTACTAACTACTAGACGGCGCTACAAATAATAATCAAAATTATGGACAGTACAACATCGTTTTAAGCTTGTCACCCAGATATACAGCTGCGTGTATATTTAGTTGCATGTACTGAAGTAAATCGGCGCCAAAATTATAAATAACCCTTAAGTAACAATTTATTTGTATTTTTACAATTCTTTAAAGGTTGTAGTAAATGTATTTTTGCAGAATTGTCCATCAGCTCAACACTATGAACCGTGTGCAGCATTCAAGCAAGAGACGTGTGCTGATGTGAAGGAAAAGGCAGCGAAGAGCAAGAATGGTGCAGTGCCAAAGAAGAGCGGTGTCATAGAGGGATGCTTTTGTCCGGAAGGAAAAGTGAGTGAACATGAAATTCTTCTGTACTTGGAAGAAGTAATACATAGTTTAACAGTATGTTGTCTATATTTAGAGATATATTTATTTTATTTGTATTTTAAGGTTTTATTAAACAATACGTGCGTCTTACCGAAAGATTGTGAGGTGTGTGACGAGGAAGGGCATCGTCCTGGTGAAGTGTGGAAAAGAGACAAGTGTACAACTTGCAAGTGCGAAGGTACCTCTCTCAGTTGCGACTCTCAGTACTGTCCAGGAAAGGAGACTATTTGTAAGAGGGGGTAGGTGTAATGAAAAGTGTTTTACTATAGTGTAGTACAGCATATTCTGGACAGTTCTTACAAAAAAGGAGAACCTATTTCTAGATATGCAAGATAAAGAAATATGTTCTGCACGCATTGCAAAATGTAAAAATATTTCTTGCCCCTAAAAATTACTGTTCTTGACCTAAATGTATTTTTATTTTCTATAGATTCAAGGCTATCAAAGTTAGCAGCAAGGAAGATGAATGCTGTGACAAGTATGTATGTGGTAAGAACTATTTATTCTTATTATTATTTCCAATATTATAGTTATAGTGACAGAATTAGGAAGTTTCCTATGTCAGAAATATCGAGTAACTTCAACATCATTTAATAGTCTGTCACTTGTCAAACAAAAAAAAATTATCTCGATATCTTCAAAATTGACGAACTTATTCAATTTCTTATTTAATAACTTCGCGCGGCTTTTATCGGCCGTGACGTCAAAACGCACTGAGTCTGTCGCCCCATGGTCGCCGGGCTAGCGGCCCGCTGCTGCTTTCGCATGTTTACTTTTATGCATTGTATCCTGTCCGGTAAGATTAGCTCTGTTCGCAGAGAAATCACAAACCGATCAGCGCCAATCAAGTTTCAGCTATTTGGTCACATGACAGTTTGCGGACTGGTTTCCAGTAATTTTATTGGCTCTGACTAGTTTGTGATTCCTCCGTGAACAGAGCTAATAACAGTAAATATTAAACGGGCGCCTATTCTGCTGTTGACGGCGGGGCGGCGATTGACGTCATCGAGCCTCAGCCAACGTGAGCGTAGTATCTCAGACTTTGAAGGACGATAACTTTTTTATTTCTACAGATAATTAAAAACGAAAAATACATATGTTTTTTACATTTTTAGGACTATTTATTAAGAGAAAATGAAAAAAATGGAAACTTCCTAATTTAGTATGTACCTACAAAACGAAACAATTTCCAAAATATTAAAACAAACAGGATATTCAACTTTCAAATACTCACCAACGATTTTGCTTTGTTTACATCACCAATCAGTAATCAGAAGCAGCGTTGCCAACTGTACTATAATGGATTTTGGGTTTCATATATAACATATTGTTAAATTTTTAGTTCTTGAAGGTCCTCTTTGCGATCCACCTCAAAAATTGCTCTGCGCTCCCGATCAGCTCTTGAAGCTCGACACCAAACCGAACGGTTGTGAAACGGTCATCTGTGAGTGTAAGCCCAAAGGAGAGTGTGAAAAGGTCGATATGGCGAGCGACGAGGCTCTCGAACCCGGGTACGTCAGGGAAATAGACGATAATGGTAAGGAAACATATTTACACATTAGCTGTAGGAGAAATTAATTAAAGACAGACGTGGGAACAATATTCTAGGTTAGGCTTTTTTCTTATAAAACTTATGTCGTATTTTGTTCTTTATTTAAGGTTGCTGTCCATTGGTTAAGTTAGTTTGCAAAAAAGAAAAATGTCCAGAACCCAAAGAATGTCCTCAGTACCACACCTTAAAAACTGAGCAAATTGAAGGGAAGTGTTGTCCGTTGTATTCCTGTGAACCCCCGAAAAATAAATGCATTTTTGAGACTGAGTACACTGCTGCTCAAGATGGTGGCGAGCGTAGGTTAACTAAGTAAGTATAGATATACGTACATAGGCTGCTTACAAATTCAATACTAGTTAATTCAATAATATTAAACCCAAAATTACAATAACGCTTAAAACTTGATTTTTACGTAATAACACTTTATAACTATGGACAGACAGGAAATAATCACTAAAATTGATAAGAACAGTAGTAACACCATCAAGAAGAAAAACACCAACTGTTCGTATCAAAGAGATTTTTCTCCATATACATTTTTTTGCAGATTTGAGAAACAGAGAGTATTGAAAGCAGCCAAAGAGACATGGAAAGATGGACCTTGTAGAGATTGCAAGTGTGTAATTACCAGTATAGGTAAGCTGAGGCGTATATATTAATGTAAATAACATTGATCTGTATAACCCACATTATAATTATTTTAGGTAGTTATCAACCCACATGCTCCCAAACCGAGTGTTCACCAATAGAGACTCACGAAGACTATGCCGACTACGAGCTCAAACTAGTTCCGATTGTCGGCCAGTGCTGTCCCAAGATCAAACGCTCCGCCTGCAAGTTCGAGGGAAAAATATATCCCCCAGGGGAAAAATGGCAGAAAGAAGGCGACTACTGCATTAGTTATGAGTGTATTGAGACTGATGATACTGTGCGGACGCATACTTCTGTGGAACATTGTGCAGATAAGGTAAAAACTGTATCTTTAATTGAAAGTTCAATGCATGAGATCTTCCCAAATTTTTACTTTTTATATAATTTTTTTAAATTTTAGGCGTGTAGACCCGGCTATGAATACGAAAAACCTGCTCGAGAATCAAAGCAGTGTTGTGGAAAGTGCAAACAAATCGCGTGCGTTGTAGATGACGTGGTATATACAGTCGGCGACGAATGGACCTCTAGCGACCATTGTACGAACTACTTCTGCTTGAACTTAAACGGATCGGTAAGATATGTTGTAATATAAAGATTTTTTAAAACTTTATCGACAAAAATGTACAGTCGTGTTCAAAATAAGGTTTATTTTTTTATTATTTATTTTTTTTTAGTTACAAGTTGAGGCGGTAAAAGTGAACTGTCCAGTGATTTCTGCTGAAGATCGTAAAGATTTTGTGCACGAGTCCCATCCGGTAGAAGGTCAGTGCTGCAAGGCACATAAAGCGGTAGCTTGTAAAGTGGGAGAAAAAGTTTACAAGGTTAGTAACGGGACATTTAGTAGTTTTCTGTTTTATAAGTAATTTTTACAAATATTAAATTTATCGTGGTTTGTGTTCTAGGTTGGTGAAACTTGGCCCTCGCCAGATGGCGACAAGTGTAAGACGGTTACGTGCGTTCAAAAATCAAACCTGAAGGAGTTGGTTAAACAGGAATCTGTAGAGACTTGTAAGAAAGACTGCGCCAAGGTACATATTTATTGTTAAATACTAAGCTTTCCAAGTGAGAAGTTTTTTGTCCGAGCCTAAGCGAGGGCGACAAATATACGAAGGATTAAAAGGTGCTTCAGTTTTTCAAATTCTTTAAACTAAAAAAAATCTAACATAACATTAATAAAAGTTAATACCTTTCATTCCCATAATACCAGGCATTGCGAAAATTTACAGATTGCATTAGTAAGAAGTAATTTTGGAAAAAAATCTCTCCTTCATGAAGGAATTATAATGTACAACGATTTACCAAATTCCATCAAAAAAATTACCTCAATACCTAAATTTAAAAAAGCAGTAAAGAAATTTTTATTAAAATGAATATAACTAAGAAAATTCAAATTTTAAATGTATATGTTGTATAATGTATGTATACGTAAGCATATCTCATATGTATATAGTATATTACAGTTTCGATTTTTTTTCTTTTTTTTTTTTTTTAAACTTGTTAATTTTTATTTTTTATTTATAGTACAATAGTATTATTTTTTATTAATATATGTATTTTTTTCATATATTTCATTTACTTTTTTATTTAGAGTTATAACTTTTGACAATTTATTATTTCAACATTCCCTGTAATGAACCACTAGTGTTAGTTGGGAATGAGTAAATAAATAAATACTTCTTAGGCATTTTTAATCTATGGGGTATAAAAAGTGCAATTTTATGTATCTTAGGGTTGGAAATACCAAGAATCAAATATTAAGTGCTGCGGCGAATGTATTCAGACTTCATGTATTGTGGGCGACGAACTGAAAACACCTGGCGAGACTTGGAAATCGGAAGATGGTTGTGTAACTTATGCTTGTGAAAATTTAGGTAAGTCACTTTAGAGAATTTTTGTACCCGACGCAGACTGTACTATGTATATAAATGCAGTTTCCTCCTTAAAACTTAATGTGAGAGACTTGTTCTGAACTTACTGCTACCGAATTTAATTTTTTAGGTGGACAAATACTGGTGTCAAGCAATCGCGAAACGTGTCCATCTACAGGTGATTGCCCGAAGAAAAATGTTTATAAAAAAGGCTGTTGTCAATATTGTAATGCCACTATAGAAGCCATGAGTGAGTATTTAACAATTTACAATCTTTATTAAATTTTTGTCCAAAAGTTAATAAAGGGAAATAAAACCTGGCAACTCTGAATAAAGGGTTTCTACCCATAATTCAAATCCTCTAGATCTTTTTCTTACCACCCATCCTGAGCCTTACTTAACATCTGTATGCGCTCCCCTTGGTCGTTCAGATCATGGCCTCATTCTTGTCCTATACATCCCGAGTTTGCTGAAATCATGCCAGAACGCACAATCTGGCACTACCATTCTGCCGACTGGGATGGTCTTCGAAACTTCTTCTCTGCTTTCCCTTGGAACCCTGTCTGTTTTTCCACTCCTGATCCCTCCGAAATTTGCTCTCATATCACAGACATTATTCATTCAGGTATTGAAGGTTTCATTCCACATACCCGCAAGAAACCTAAACTCCACCATCAAAAGCCATGGTTCTCCAAGGGTTGTGATAAAGCCAGGCTCAAAAAAGCCCAAGCTCACAAAAGGTATCTTCAAAATCCTACACCCGAAAATCGTCAAATTTTCACCGAGGCCAGAAATCAATACAACCAAACTATCTTAGAGTCCAAAAATGCTTTTAACAACCGCATAAAAGATAAAGTGCTTTCCTGTCCCAACGGCGGCAAATCTTTCTGGTCACTTGCCAAAAACATTAGTCAGAACTTCTGTAGAAGCACTTTTCCTCCCCTGACCTCTGACAACGAAGTTATCTCCACCTCTAAAGGGAAAGCAGAACTATTCGCCATCGCTGCCAATTCCACCCTGATCCCTCCCCCTAATTTCGTTCTTCCAACCGCTAAGTCTGTACCCCACAAAATGCCCGATATAATACTTAAGGTCAAACAAGTTCAAAAAATTCTTATCCTACCTATATCTCTTCTCTCCGTTGTCAGCAAAGTTATGGAGAAAGTAATCGACTTGCAAATTCTAAAATATCTAGAAAAACATAAAATCATCCATGACAGACAGTACGGATTTCGTCACCAAAGATCCACAGCTGATCTCCTTAGCTTCGTCACACATAACTGGAACAAGTCTCTTAAATTTCATGGCGAATCTCAGATTGTTGCTCTCGATATTTCCAAGGCCTTTGACCAAGTATGGCATGCCGCACTCCTCAACAAACTACATTCTTACGGTCTTCCTACCAAACTATGTACCTGGATCGGCAGCTTCCTCTCTAATCGGCGCATATCTGTTGTGGTTGACGGTCACTCATCTAACTTCCATCCTATCAATGCTGGTGTCCCCCAAGGTTCAGTCCGGGCACCAACCCTGTTTCTTCTTCACATTAATGACCCGCTCTCTTCAACTACTAATCCCATCCACAGTTATGCTGACGATAGTACTCTTCACTCCAATATTCATTTTTCCAGACAAGTTTCGAATCAGGAGTTGGATAATGGACGCAGATCTATGTACCTATCCCTTTCCCAACATCTTCAATTAATCTTAGACTGGGGTGCCAAGAACCTTGTTCAGTTCAACGCCTCCAAAACCCAGTCTTGCTCCCCTCACGCAAAAAATCTGGCAACGCTTACCCCATCCACATGAATGGCCAAGCCCTACAAAACAACGAAACCTTCGATCTCGTTGGCGTCGCTTTCGAACACGATCTCAGCTGGCACAAACACATTACTTCAGTGGCCACTTCGGCAGCTAAAAAGCTTGGTTTTCTCTTTCGAGACAGAAAATACTTCTCCCCTTCCAACTTATACACTCTCTATGTTTCCCAAATAAGACCTAACCTAGAGTACTGCTCCCACATATGGGGAGCGGCATCACCTTCGACACTTAAGATCCTTGATTCTATCCAAAAGAAGGCCATTCGACTGATCAATGACCCAGCCCTCACGAGAAAACTCCCTTCTCTCGCTCATCGCCGCGCTGTAGGGGATTTATCCCTTTTCTACCGCTACTTCCACGGATTTTGCTCTGAAGAACTAGCCGGTATTATTCCCCCCTTGAATGTCCCTAACAGAACAACAAGAGGCGCGTTGCGCATGCATCCCTTTACTGTCCAGCTACAAAAGCCTAGAACAGACCACTTCTCTCGCTCATTCATACCTAGAGTCTCCAGATTATGGAACAAATTGCCTGCAGATGTTTTCCCTTCCCGTCCCAACCTCCAATCCTTCAAATCCCGTGTCAATAGACTACATTTCCCTTCTCTTCAGACACCCACGGTACGTTAGTACTTAGGCTTGAAGTCTACGTGGGATGTCATAGATAAAAAAAAATTATAATAGGAACATTCAGCAAAGTGTATCTCGTACACCGTTGATAGTTTTGACAATACCCTAAAAAGGGGAAATTGTAAATGAAACTACTCTTGACTTAATATGGCGTTGCGTTTTTCCAGCTCTGTGCAGTCCCCAACCGGTTGCACTACAAAAAACCGTAGGAATGATTAAGGAAACTAGACATACGAACGGCAAATGCGTCAACAAGCATCCCGTACGAGACTTTACAGAGTGCATTGGCACGTGTCATTCATCAACATCCTTTAGCATTAGTAAGTATTGGAAAAGATGCTTTGCAAACCAATTTATATGGTTTTTTTTTCTGCAGCCTTCGACGAAAATATATATTTTCGGAACAGTATTCTGGACTAACCCCGAAAATAATTACTTTCAGGATCAGTCCTAAAAGTGACAGCCTTGTTTGGCATCACTTGATATGTTGGTGAACGGTCGTGGTCAATAAAATCGTAGTCTAAGTCACAGTCTAAACGTTTCTTAAGCGACTGCCTTAAGGAACTGACACTAAGACTGTGAATAAGTAGTACGATTTTCTTGTCCACTTATTAAATTCGTATATATAATAATAGCCTGCTCGCTGTGCTACGCGAGAAAGTTGCCTGGTTCTAAGTCTGTGTCACAACAAACGACGGATAGACAGTTTGAAGGACGGACAGACAGATAGGCTCACACCTGTCAGGGACTTTCTTTTACAGAGAAACTATATTATCTTTTATGATCGAAATTTCATAAAAATATTTTTTTTTAGTAACGGGCATACACGAGTCGGTCTGTTCTTGTTGCCAAGCGACAAAGTACCAATCTCTAGAAGTAGAACTGGAGTGTGAAGACGGCCACAAGTGGACGAAAAAGGTTGCTGTACCCGCAGAATGCGATTGCGTAGGATGTGGGGAGGGCTCTCCTTATCCTGGCGGTGTTACGACCAGCCCCCAGTATGTAAAGGCTGTATAAAGGTAATGACCACAATTATACCAATAGTAATGAGTTTTTATGGTAGTACATCAACAAAAGACGAACCTCACTTTTGTGCTGCTCTTTAGGAGAGAAGCTCGAGTCAACCGATCTTCTTAAGCTACACTAGAATTTCTCGAGAAAGTCTAGCGTTTGTGCAAAGAGACCACGGTATTGATGCTCCATAAATTTTTTTAAAGAAGTTAAATGGTGCATAAGTAAAAAAGATTGCTGAATGTTTCTATCAAGACTTTTGGTTGTTGATAATAAAAACATTCAGCGATCTTTTTTATTTATTTTGTTTTCTGTATTTTTCCTTTAGGCTACACTATAATTCTACAAGAAAGTATAGCGTTTTTGCAAAAGAGACCACGGTATTGGTGCTCCATAATTTTTTTTTAAGTTAAAATGGTCAATAATAAAAAAGATTGCTGAATGTTTCTATCAAGACATTTGGTTCTTGATGATAAAAATATTTAGCAATCTTCTTTATTTATTTTGGTTCTGTATTTTTCCTTTAGGCTACGCTAAATTCTACAAGAAAGTTTAGCGTTTGTGCAAAAGAGACCCTGGTATTTGTGCTCTATAATTTTTTTTTACGAACATAAATGGTCAATAAGTAAAAAAGATTGCTAAATGTTTCTATCAGGCCATTTGGGTCTTGGTGATAAGAACATTCAGCAACCTTTTTTTTATTTGTTTCCTGTATTTTTGCTATGACTTTTGAGGCAAACAATTAAAAGCATAGGATAAATTACGCCATATCGCAGTTTAGAGTCCTAAAAATTTGACAATCTGACTTTATATTTTGATAATCGTTTATATCAGTATTTTAGCTATTCCTGGAACCTACAAAATTATTTTTTTTGTTTAGTTGCAATTACAAGCCATGTGAGATTGTAGACTGGGAAAAGAAAATACCACAGGTGATGAACAGGTGATAGTAGCAGTCTAGTTTGTTTTGTACATGTGTAAATATTTGTATTTTTTATATTGTAACTTAAGTGTGTAATAAACCTGCAGGTTTTTTAAAATAAATATAATTAAGTCAAACAAGAAATAAAACTGCCAGTTGTATTAATAAGTACCTTTCTATTCATCACTTCTTTGGTAAAAAATTATTCTTGTATAGGTATTTACATTCACTATCAAATCACTCGTAAGGAATCTAAGCTAAAATGGGTCCGTTAATACTGTATATCACTTGTAACTTTATTGTGATAGGAGAATATATTCACTTACTACCGGTTTTAACTGCTTTATTCCATAAAGTTTTGTCAGTAATTTTTTTTTATTAAATCAAACATAACATTTTTCAAGAAGAAACGCCAAACATGGCGCTTGGCGCGAGCTCTGTCTCTTTAAGCGTCGTATGTCAAATTGTCAAAATTGACGTTTACCCAAAGAGGTAAGACAGAGAAAAAATGATATTTCATTGTATTTTGACATTTGACGGAAAAATTCAAAACCAGCAGTGAATAAATTGGGATATTTTATATTAGTAGGGGGGTTAGAGGACTCTAACCTGTACCGGGAGCGTATTGGCATTGTTTACTACAGTGCAGCGCATATACGGCGTTGGAACGCAGTAAAGAATGGCCAAATGTTCGACGCATGTATCCAGGCAAAGCTTACCGCGGTTCAGCACAAACTGAACGCGCGTTTTCAATTTTGTCGAATTTTAAGCCTAAACATTTTAGTTATTGTTCGTCCAACCGATGTAATTTTTTGTGTGTGTATTTTAATTGACTGATTGTGCAATAATATAAACATATTTATTGAAAACGCGAAATGACTAAACAAGCCCATTGATAAAAATCAATTCGCAGCCGATATGTTGACTTTTCCAATTTTCAACCAGCTAAAATCGATCTGATCTGACGGCGGTTTGTGAAAAAAAAGTGTCACGTGGCATTCAACTCTCGTCAGGCAAAGTGTATAGTTTGTATATCGAAGGTGTTATTTAATAATCTTGCATCTGTATTATAGATATGACACATACGTTAATGATGATACATCGAGATGGAAGCTATGATGTAACATTAAGCTTTCGATATAAAAACAATATTTGAGGGTGGCATATTTATATTTAAAATACAAACATAAAAATAGTATTCGAGGGTGACAAATTTATATTTAAAATACAAACAATATTTGAGGGTGACAAATTTAAATTTAAAAATCTTGTAAAAAATAATTTTTAAAAAAAGCTTTTATTATTTAGATGTACTAAAGCGAAAAAAATAAGTATAGATTTTTCATTGTGGTAATGCTGAATGCTATTTCTGAGTGGACGTAGTTAACGAGGGTGGATCCTAAGAAAAGTAGTATCAAAGTTATCACTGAAACAGGTATAATATATTATGTTAAATTTATTGTCTCAAAAGCTTGTCGCGTAAATAGAAAAGAAAAAAATGCATACTTAGGTATTTACAATTTCTGCTAAACAAAATTAATGCCTGTATGAACTTTTCGCGCGCGACGTGCTTTTAAGACAGTAAATTTAACATAATATATTAGTATATCTGTTTCAGTGATAAGTTGTGATAACTTTGATTCTTTGATACTCCTTTTCTTAGGATCCACCCACGCTAACTACGTTCAATCAGAAATAGCATTCAGCATTACCACAATGAAAAAACTATACTTATTTTTTTCGTTTTAGTACATCTAAATAATAAAAGTTTTTTTTAAAAAGTATTTTTTACAAGATTTTTAAATTTAAATTTGTCACCCTCAAATATTGTTTGTATTTTAAATATAAATTTGTCACCCTCGAATACTGTTTTTATTTTTGTATTTTAAATATAAATATGCCACCCTCAAATATTGTTTTTATATCGAGAGCTTAATGTTACATCATAGCTTCCATCCCGATGTATCATCATTAACGTATGTGTCATATCTATAATACAGATACAAGATTATTAAATAACACCTTCGATATACAAACTATACACTTTGCCTGACGAGAGTTGAATGCCACGTGACACTTTTTTTTCACAAACCGCCGTCAGATCAGATCGATTTTAGCTGGTTGAAAATTGGAAAAGTCAACATATCGGCTGCGAATTGATTTTTATCAATGGGCTTGTTTAGTCATTTCGCGTTTTCAATAAATATGTTTATATTATTGCACAATCAGTCAATTGAAATACACACACAAAAAATTACATCGGTTGGACGAATAATAACTAAAATGTTTAGGCTTAAAATTCGACAAAATTGAAAACGCGCGTTCAGTTTGTGCTGAAACGCGGTAAGCTTTGCCTGGATACATGCGGCGAACATTTGGCCATTCTTTACTGCGTTCCAACGCCGTATATGCGCTGCACTGTGGTAAACAATGCCAATACGCGTACCGGGAAGCTAGCGACATGAGGCCTTTTTGTATTGACTCCTAGCATTTGGATTAACAGGGAATGACTTGTCTTCCGGCCTGTTTTTGCCCGGAATGTTAATAAAATTAAACGATTTTTTCCTTGGGCCAGCGACGTGAAAATTTGCATGCATATATGGTAAAGGAAAAAACTCTTCTGCCGACCTTAATCCGCCCGGAAGTGGTGGCAGAAGCGGATTAACTTACTCCATTTTTGTCAAATTTTGACATTTCGTACTTTAAAACATTTCTACATATAAAAACTGATTTCGGTATATATAATGCATTGTAGGGTCATCGAAAAATCAATAAAAATGGAATTTAATGCGTAACACGTCTAATGAAATGTATCGGAATCCAAAATAGAACGTCCATTGTATCCTTTCCATGTATATTTCAATCCGAAATCGGGCCAGGAACCTTCCAATCTTGCAATAAAAACTGGCATTTTTGCAAAATTTTGACATCATATTTAATTTCGATTTAAAGTAAGTCCGCTTCTTTTGTTTTTTATGGCAGTCGCCTTAAATTTCTATTTTTAAAAATTTTTCCTGTCCCGATGCAAGAAACCTATTTATTTATAATTTTAACGAAAAAATATGCAATTTTAATTAGTGCGGAGTATTCTTAGATATTGAGGGAAGAAAATAAACCCAGAAAGAACTGGTAAATAGGAGAAATGATATAGAATAATGCCGGTTAAAGATGAGTTTTGCAGGAAAAGAAAAAACAGACAAAATTAGTTTTTACCCCGTAAATACGCTCCTGGAGGGCCCGTCCGGGATTCATTTTAAAGCCTGATTATCCCTCTATAAGATAGGTTGGAAGAAATTAGATAGGAAAAGATACAGTGTTTCGAATGTATACATGTCATCGAAAAATTGTCAAAAAATCGAAATTTAATCGTCGATTGCTTCCTTTTTATAAAGAATGAAAAACTAAAAAATACAAATTACACGTTTTTCGCCGAGCTCTTTCCGATAAGGTATGTGGGATTTTTATTTGGATTTATTTTGACCCGAAAAAAATTTAAAACGTCAAAAATTTGCATCAAAAATCGTAATTTCCAGTTTTTCCCAATTTCCAGTGATTTTAGGTATAGGAAGATATATTGCAAAAAGACAGTATCACTGGCTCGAAGGAAAAATTTGTTTAAATAAAATAACCGGCAGTACCTATTTTTATTAACATTCCGGACAAATACAGGCCGGCAGACATGCCATTCCCTGTTAATCCAAATGCTAGGAGTCAATACAAAAAGGCCTGATGTCGC
Organism: Philopedon plagiatum; assembly: GCA_963971165.1. Taxonomy (NCBI): domain Eukaryota; kingdom Metazoa; phylum Arthropoda; class Insecta; order Coleoptera; family Curculionidae; genus Philopedon; species Philopedon plagiatum. Next base: position 1,202,219 of record OZ020190.1, on the reverse strand, counting down.
TAGCTTCTCGCTACAGGGTGGACGCCTCTAACTCCTGGACTATATTAAATCACAAAACACACCGATTACGTTAAAACTGAAATAAAAAGATTCGAAGGAAAAAAATCAAGTAACAAAAAATCGAGAAAAACTTCGTCTCTAAAAAAATGCAACGTAGTTTTAAGGCACTTAGTTCTAATTTAACAACAAAATATACAACGTTACAGTTAAAGAATAAATAAATAACAAAAATACATTTTTCTTTAGACTGCACAGCAAAATGTAGGAAAACAGTAACATAACCTACATTTTAAAACGAGAAACGACTAAAAAAATATTTACATTTTAGCTCACTGAAATTGTAAAAATACGAATAAATAGTTTGTGCAAAAAATAATAACTTTGAATCAACATTATCGATAAGCCCAAATACAGGGTGTGATTTTAAATCTAATATTTTGTATAAAGAATATTGTGAATGAGACATTCTGTATCTTGGACGTTACATATCTGTAATTATTGAACAAAGCTTATCGGTAACTTTTTATTCTTGTGCAAAAGAGACCACAATATAGCAAATTATAACATAAAAACCATGTTTTGATAAAAACATTCAGCACTCTTTTTTACCTATCTTCTTTTCTGTATTTTCTCAACAACGCAAAGCTTAAGCCTCCCGAGGCGAAAATAAGAGCATAACACTAATTAAGTCACATATCACAATTTAATGTCAAAAAATAGCTCCCTGACTTTTGATCCAGTCGCTTACATTACCATCATATTATGAATTTTTACTTAATTTAGACATATACAGCTTACCATCTAATATACATTCTTAGATCTTGCATCTCCAATAAACATAGTGTCAGCAGACCTATATATTTTTCTTTAGAAAAATGTTCAGTCTTCCAATGTTGCAATATTTTCATCACCCGTCAACGTATACAGATGCTCGACGTACAACGTTTTCGCATAGTTGATCTGTTGGGCTGTAGTGGCAGCCAAGTCGGCTGTTCTACATCTGACCCGCGGCCTCTTGATGGGATCAGAATTGACCAGAACAGCGTTGATGCCTGTGTAATGCATGACTATTTCTATGTAGTAGCGCGATTCTCCTGTTTCTTTTTCTCTGATGACGTTACAAGTTTCCAAATCACTAAAAATGAGCGCTTATAAGTTAAATAAAAACGAATTAATTTTTCAATTCTTTGATAAGAACATTTCTAAATGTTCCTATCAAATTGGCCTCGGTTTGTTATAATTATTATCAGTTTTTCCTCAATAAATACACGGTTGTATTTACCTTAGAGCACATTCAATCACAGGTGTCAAATCCGGAGCTCGTACAGCGGTGACGATTCTAATTAATTTATCGGATACAATGCACAGGAATTCTTCTGACGCACTGCCCAATACTTGGTAGGCCAGTAGCTTTTCTTCATAGTTTCTGTAAAATAGGTACAAGAAAATTACTATTTTACTTTACGCATTATATGGAGTGCCTACACAATTTTCTTTTAAATAAAAAGCTCTTTATGTATAAAATTATTCACAATTCAAAGATAATACTTACTTGTCATTTACTGCATACAAATACTGCTGACCCTGACTCTGTTTGAAGTCGTATCTGGGTAATAAACTTCCTGGTCCGTACACACATCGGGGTAACCTTTTTCTCTCTGGCATAAGTTTACTAAGAACAGAGAAACAGGAATTTTAAAACTTATTACTACCTTTCAAAATCCTAAAAAAGGAATCCTTCCTTGAAAAATTAAAACTTGGATTTTATTCCTACAATGTCGTACCTTCTACTAGAATCTCGCACAGCTCTGGCCGTCTCCGAAGCAAAATCCAATACGCCAACCACGGGCTTAGTTACAGCTCCCACGACACCCTTTCCCAAACCTGAGAACACTCCAGCGACGCCGTCGTTGGACCCGCCTTCGTAGACGTGCTTAAAAATTCCTGTGACTCCTCCTAAAAGGCCGAAACCGAGGCCCTTTATGCCTGCGAGGATGTGATCCGATGATTTTCCACTTTCAACCTAAAATTTATATATTATACTGACTGAGACTAATGTTCCTATTAATTTTAATAGAAACATTAGTCGCAAATTTTGCTGTACATTTTAATAGGAATATTCGTCTCAGTATAAGGATTATATTTCACTTTCTTACATGTCTAATCTTCTGTCTCATTTCCTCATGGTAGTCGTCCATGGAAATTTTCCCTAAACCATCACTCAAGGACTCCGTGACTTTAGCCGCTGAATTCGACAGTCCGTGCGTGACATTTTTCACCAGAGCCCCCACGTTACCTTCAAATATAAGCCCAGAAACCCCTTCGGACAAGTCGTTCATCAGACCGAGCGGGTTGCCTATGAAATCTATTGAGCCCAAGATAACACCTGCTTGCCACATTAATTCCTAAAAAATACAATTCGTATGTACAGACAAAGAATTCTTATCAAACTAAAATTATTTTCTATTAAATATCGATTATAAACAAGATTATAAATTGAAAATTCTGTATACTCACATCTCTGAAATGTTTTATGATACTTTTGATCAAGAACTGGCTGGTTTCGAAGGGATGCTTCCTATCGAATGGTTTCAAAAGAATAGCGGCATCTTCAAATTTAATTAGAGTCAGTCCTAATTTTTTCTTTATCCTGTGAAGATGTTTTGATAGCTTGCTGGCAGTCCGCACACTTAATCGCATCTCGTCGGGTATTAATTTTAGAACCCCGAAATAATATCTAAAATCATTTACTGGGCTACACTTTAATTCTTGTACAAAGTTAAATTTTTATTTATTTTCATATTTGTGCAAAGGTGACCATATATAAAAATGTTAACACAAAAAAAAGTTTTGACAAAAACAATCAGCAACACCGAAATAACTAAAATATTACAAAAATCAGTTTCCAGATACTATAAATGTCCTTTGAAAAATTTTAACAAAAATACTGCTTCAGAATGACCAATATTAAACGAAGGTTGTCACTGGTCTCATTCGCTGATTTTACCTGCAAGAGGTTTGAACGTATAAAAGGCTGAACATCTAACAAGCCGGTCTATCTAGTAATTAATACGAATCGCACCGCAATCTGTCTCACTAAACAGCATCTAAATAATGATACTCCCGCGAACCGCAACAAACATACAAAGGTTGGACGGCGAGGCGAGGAATTTTAAATCATTTGTTAGAGTACACTGGTCTTGTGAAAAACAACAGTGAAATAGACCAAGGGATAAAAGAAATATTTAAGAAATTTTTGTTTTACCTTTTGGCACTGGCAGCTGAAACTTCTGTGAGTAACCGCTGCGTTTCGTAGTCGCTCTCGTCTTTAGTTATCAATTCCTCTTCTTGAGAATGGAATCCGATAAAAGCGAAGAGTTTCAGCAACAATTTCTCCTCGATTATCGCGGTTATTTTCTTCAGTCTTAAGATCAGATGCTGAAAAAGTGTAAAAGAACAATAATTATACAACAGAAGATATAAAACGACGCACAACTTACCTTAAATATCACAGCGTTTTCGTTCAACTGAGGCTGAATTTCAGATTTCAGGTCGATTGCGGGCAAATAATCAGTTGCTTCGTCATTAGTTCTCGGTGGAGTTACGTATAGAACTACTGGAACAGTCGCGTCTAATAACTATAACAAAGTTTTAGTATTTAGTCGAAAATCTGCACGAATACATTACGCTCCTTACCTCGTAGCAGAGCGTGTGTTGTGTTCGGAAAGAAAACAAATATTTACCTGGTTATCAATTTGTATGTCTTTCACGCTAACGCAGAATTGCTTGGACTGAGGCGTTATGACTGTTTCAGAAACTATATTGGAAAAATATGCGTACAGCAGTTCTTCGGGTGCTTTTCGACACACTATGCTGATGCCTATACCTCTCAGATCCAGATTAAATTGTAACTCGCTCTTGTCCTTATTCTAAAAAATGGAAAATAAGATAATATTCTACGTACGTGCCTATCAAAAAGGTTTTAGTAACAGAGGCGGTCAGTCCTATTCTAATTCCTCAGTCGCCCCCCCCGATCACGTCCGTTAATCGATTTTTGATTCTATTTTTAAAAAGACGCAAAGTAATAAATCACTTAATTTACCTAAATATCTAGTACAGGGTGGCCTAAATAAAATTTGTGTAACTTTAATTATTTATTTTATATTATTGGTTTCGCCTTCGCTTTTTCCTAAACGAAGGTCTTCTAACCCGGTATGGTATCTATCTAGCCACAAAAAAGCATTTTAGATGTAATTTGAAGCATTTCAGTGTACTTACACCGTCTTCATCTTCAAGCATAAGCCTTGGCCGTTGTGAAATGGTTCCCCATTCTCTGTCATCTGGCATAGCGTACATTCTCTTTTCTTTCACATCTTTAATGGTAATCACCTAAAAAATGTAACAAATTTTTAAATTTTATCTTTTCCCCATTTTTACCTACATTATACACGTGAAAATCTGTCCGTGTGTTTGTTTGTTGCTACGTCACGTCTCAACGGAGCAACGGGTAGTGCTGACACTTTGCATAGAGGAAGCTTACGTCACGGAGTACATGGGCTACTTTTTATCCCGATAAGTAGTATACAGGGTGTCACAAAAGTGGGTATTGGATTATGAATCGGAAACGAATAAAAAAAAACGGAATTAAAAAAGTCTTTTGATAGGAGGAATTCAGAGTATGCTAACTTTTTCTTAACAGTATTTTATTTACAGGGTGTGCCATAATAAGGACTATTAGCAATAATAGTTGCGAAAGAGGCGCAAATTATTTTGTTTTGTCAAGAGTTGTCCAGTGTAATAACAGTTTTCACTATTTTTGTTTATTAGTCACATACAAAGTTGTGTATGTTGTATGATTTAATTTTTTTTAAAAAAAGGAAGGTTACAGGCTAATTTCTCATGATGTCATATAATAAGAGTACGCCACAAATGTATATCCAATACCTGCGTTGGGCCATCCATACTAATATTGACGGACAAAACTCCAGATCCAGGCCTCAACCTTTGGTATTCGATTGCTTGTTCTAGGGGTATCCCTTTGTCTGTAAGTTTATGACATACCTGTTGTGGTAGACCTAACACAGCTGCACTACCTGCAGTACAATTATTTTTTAATTAGTTAGAAAAAAATTTTAAACTCAAGTTTTTCATAAAAACATTTAAAAATTAGTAGGAACATTCAGAGATCCTAGAAGAAGCAATTACCTTCTCTCAGACCATAAAACCCATCCTCGGCCTGCACGCACATATTGCAGTGATCGCAACAGAGCCGTCCCTGGTCGGTGAACCTCCATCTCTGCGTAGACTGCCTGCGGGAATCTACTCGCCTCAGCGTAAGTCTACCAACAGAATTATACATTTGTGGGCGGAAGCCAGAACTACTACCATATCTAGCAATGTTACTACTGAAATAAAAACATCCTGCACTACTTAAGTGGAGTTCAGAGATAGTGAACCACCACCACCTATGACTATGATGTTCAAATAGAAACAAATTTGATAATGTCATTCGGTTCATTTTTTAAGAATGAATCTTAAAATTTAAAAAATACGTATTTTATAATTACTGTGAATAACTCTGTAGATGAATTTAAATAACTTGACTTTTTCTTACCTGGAGTAATAATTCGGTTGTGGAGCCGTATCAGCAATATCCAAAACTAAAATGTTGTCTTTCGATCTCGGAGAGTTGGGATGATTAGGTGGACTGCTGCCTTCGTGTTGCAAGTGCCCTTAAACAAAAAAATAATATAAATAAACAATATATAACCTTCATTTATAATCAGAAAGCCTCAATGCATCATTTTTTAAATGATTATAAGATGACAATTGTTATTATCCAAGTTATTTATTCACCTTCGTGCGTTAGTCTCCATAATTGCGACCTCTGTCCTGGAATTTTCCTAGTGAGAAAAACCTTGTTGTTCTTGCCAACGTCCAACACTAACTCCTGACTTTCCACGTCATGTGGATCCCTTACTTTATGGGTACTACGAAGATAAAAGTAAAAAATTTAAGATACCAACACTAGATTAAAAAATTAGTAGTAACCAAGAAAAAAATTAAAATTTTTTGATACTTAAGCATTTTAGGATATACGTTTATAATAAATTTTTTAGCTAAAATCAGCACAGGAATCACACCCTAAAATATTTACTAGGTGCTTAGGAAAACTCCATACTGACTGCACTCACTGTTTTAATTGTTTTCGATAAAACATTGAAAAATTGGTAGGAACATTCAGAGACACTATAAAATAGTGTCATGAACATAGTTCACAACTTCTCTTTTTTATATTAATCTTAATACGCATTAATATATAAAAACTTACTTTTTAAAAGTGCCAACGAACGCAATATAAATAAAGTTCTCGTACGTCAAGTCCGACACTGGGCCCAAATTATTCATATCGTATGTTCGCGCTACCCCTCCCGGAGCTACCAGCCTTATATAGTGAGATCGACTAGGTTCGTCCCAAGCGTACGGAACGCTAGAATGTGCTCTTGCTAAAAATAAAAATAGCATGTTTTTAGAGACATACAGACAGTCAGACACTTATTTTTTATGATAGTATATGTACAGTCGTGGCCAAAATCAATTTTCGAAACATTATTTTGGCCACGACTGTACATACTCATACATTACCTGTACTATGCATGACGTCAATACAACAACTCTGTCCAAATTTAATAGCGACTTCAGAAAAATTGTCTATTCGTATGGGAGGTGGCATCGTGTCTGCGTCCGTAAAAACCACATAGAATGTTGCTCCTTGTAATACGACTTCTAACCTCAAAAAATAAACTCTGCCATTGGAATCCCTAAAGAAAGGACGTTTCGGTTACCAAGCGTTGTAGAAAATTATGTACTAACAATAAAGAATAAATTGTCTGTCTGATGCACCCTGTATACGACCTACCTGACGTTTAGGTGCATCGAATTGTTAGTGTCAATGTGGAAGCCTCCGGACCAACAGCAATCTGGTATATCTTCGATGGAAACGCACAGCAGCTGGTCTTTGTCTAATCTGGACCAATGGAAGGGCAAGAAAGAGTCTGGCATCGCTTTTAAGAACGATTTCTGATTGGGCTGATTGTCGGACTGCAAACGACATATAACTTTAAATTTAGAAGTGAAATACCAATGAGTTCTTTCACTAAATCTGACTCTCGCAACAGTTATACTCACAGCAGCTTGTTCGGGTACTTACCGCTTCCTTCAGGGCATAAGCTTGAGTAAAAGCGAGCTTGTAAGAACTTCTGTTGTGCAACTGGTACCTTGGCGATATAGAAATTATATGGGTACCCCTGTACTTCCCTCTGCCCTGTCGCACTTCAATGCCGACGATAAATACTCGCACGGAACCGTCTCTCATCGTGACGAGCATTTTTATGTATTGGGTACCCTTACGAGCGTGGAAATTGTGACACCACTGAAAAATAAACACAAACTTGGTATAAGATCAACTTTTATAAAAAAAAACAATCCGGCTATGCAGTAAAATTAGGGCTTTTTCACTTTTGGCAAAGAATACTTCAAAATATCGGACCTAAAAAATCGAATTCAAATAAATTAAGGTGAATTGACGCTGGTTAGCGCCTGTTCGTAGAATTAGTTTTTATATATTAGTGCTACTCCCATATTGTGTACTTTAGGAAAGGAACATGCAAATGCATATTCGTGTACACAGAATAGTAATTTTAATATTCACATCGTTTAACACAACGCATGTTTAAATTCTACCCTTAGTTTTCTACCCTTAATACCTGAGGCGTTCCATCCCAAAAAACCCTCTTGCCGACCCGAGCGTTTATAGTATGGCTCGCATCCTGATCGGAGAAACTAAACAGCAACGGAGATATCATTCGGGCTTGCTCGTGCTCGTCGAATTGCGCTGCACTTTCGCTCGAGGTGCCGGATTGTTTGAAGACCAGCGGGAGGCCCGTCTTGTTTATTATCCAGTAAGGCGCGAAAATACTTATCTAAAAAAAATACACAACAGTTGGTAACACTTTTTGCACTCGTTTATATAAATTTAATATTATTTATGTAAATTTGATACTGATCATCTGTACAATCTAGTCATTCGTTATTAATATAAATTAGTTGACTGTTTATATCAATTAGATATTGATCACATATATAAATTAGTTACTGATTATTGATACAGATTAGTTGATTATTTATATCAATTCGTTACTGATCATCCATACCAATTAGTTATTCAAATTAGTTCTAAATTATTTATACCAATTAGATATTGATTATTTATACCAATTATCTATACCAGTTGTTAATTATTGATATCAAATAGATATTGGTCATCTACAATGATTAGTTATATCTATATCAATTAGAAACTGATCATTTATATCAATTAGGTATTGATTATTTATACCAGTTATCTATACCAATCAGTTATGAATTATTGATAGCAAGTAGATATTGGTCATCTACAATAATTAGTAATTGATAATCTATATCAGTTAGATATTGATCATTTATATCAATTAGGTAGTTATTGACCATTTATATCATTAAATTATATATTAATAATTTATACTAATTAGGTATTTATTTCAATTAGTTATTGATCATATTTACTGATTAGTTATTGATCATCTATACCAATTAGTTACTGATTATTTATTTGAATTAGATATTGATCATCTATACAAATTAGTTATTTATTATTGAAACTAGTTATTGATTAGTTATACGAAAAGATAGCTTACTTTTAGCCTGGCTCCTTTATTGACTAGTATTTCAGCTGTGAGATAGAGTTTTCTGTATCTGCTGTCTTCTAGTTTTATTTTGCAGGTAAATTCGGATGTTCCGGAGGGAATAGTTATATTTGTACACGTTTCGAAGTTTTCTATTTTGATTTCAAAATCTACAGGCTGTTCTGGATCCACCTAAAAAATTTTGTGTCTAACTGTAGATCTTTCTGGTAAAAAAATATATATAAATAAAAATAAATTAATGACAAAACATTGTTGTCTTATTCTTACACATGTCTATTTAGACCCTTGACTGTCAAATAAGACCGGTCTTAGCAATCGTGAATCTGGGCGATAATTCTTTATAAATAACATTTTAAAAATCATGAACTTACACTAGTTAATGACACATTCTGTCCCGCCTTAACAATACCCTTTTCTCCCGACAGGATGAACTGCATATCAACTGGTAATAAATTGACCAACTTAACCGTTGGAAGCAAAATGATTCTGTGAGCAGGTTGTTCTATTCTGGTACTGCGTTCGACCAGTACTTTTTCTTTAAGAACTTCTGCGCAAAACCTATAATATAATTTTACAATATAAAAAGATATTTAAGATCTCTTTAATACATGTTTCTGGTTACAAAACAAAACATATTTTTAGAGACTTGTATATTTTACTAATTTTTACTTGCGCATGTTTTTTTATAAGAACAACAGTTGCACTTGTGAATAAACATAAATAGCTGAAAGTGCGAGCCTCTCTACGTTATATTTTTATATAAAAAATTGTAACGTGAAGGTATTAAAAATACACAAAGCCAAAAAGGGGCTAAATCATCTCCTAAACTCTAGGGATTATAAGATGCTTTAGTTTCTTGGTATACTGTTTACCTATAATTGTGTCCCTTATGAGTATGACATGTTCCTGACAGAAATACCCTGTCAATATTATTAGGCATGTGGTCCCACGTCAAGGCAGACGTGGAGAAAGTATACTGATGTTGGAACCCTGTCGGTCTTACGTTGACTTGAGAGTGGGCGTGTGCTAAGGGGACCGATAGCGAAGCTTTCGGGTCTATAATGAAGCATTTGCTGGGCACCTAGACATAATCGTAAATTTATTTTTAATTTTTTTTCAAAGAACAAATATGGGGAAGGGAGGTAACGGCATCACTTTTCTTACCCACAAGGTAACGCTTTCGTGCGGCAATCTACTCTCAAGCTTTATCTCCATAAGCTGCGGTAAGTTGTTAGTTATCATCAGGCCAGACCGTATCGTCACCAATTTTCTAGCTGAACCCTCCAAAGCTACGTCGAAGACGATTCTCGCAGGGGGAATATCCACATACTAAGGAAAGAAATGTTTTATACTCTCTCCGTCCAGGTTCTGAATTAATATTAACCAAAGCTATAGAACACAAGATTCTACATTTAAACACCTTCAATACAACAGGAAAATACCTTTTTACAACATAAAAAGTATTTTAAGATTTTCTTAATACGTGTTTTCAATTATTAAATGATAAATATATATTTAAAGACTTGTATATGTAATGAATAGTTTGGTTAAGCACGTTTTTCATAAGAACAAAAGTTGCACATTTAAATTGTTACCAAATACAATTGTAAAAACAATCAGATTCTTTACTTATACTCACCCTATGCTGCAACTCAGCTGGAGTATCCCTAAAATAGGTGCCTACTTTATCGACAGTAACGGGTTCAATGCACTGCCAACCGTCTACCTTAACCCCCAGTTGATGCATTCTCAACTTATGTGAATTTTGATGTCTCAGCTTATCTACATAAAAAATATATTTATAACTTTAGAAAATCATAGTTCCCGGGATTAGATCCTGTTGAAGTGGAATGTCTTTCTGACGTTTCCACTACCAATTGCACGAGGCATCTTCAGGAATTTTTTTCTGTGAAAATCAAAACAAAGAATCAGGCACCGCGCAGAGAGATAAAGATCTCTAAAGATGCAATTGGGGCCGAAACGTCCGAAAGATATTCCACTTCTATACGGTCCAATCTCAAGAACCATGATAAAGAACTAAGATAAACGTGAATATCCCATTGGGTATTTATTTTAAAGCTCTTACAAGTGGTCTGTAATAACTCAAGCCGTGAAAGCTTCCGTTCTATATTTAGTATGATTTGTATGATTGTCTAAATAAGTGCGAAAATTGCATTTGTGGCATATTTTATTGGTTCTAACAACAGACGTTTTGTTTTAAGCAAAAATATAACGGAAAATACCTCTGCTAGTGAAAGAAAACGGTACGGTATCTCCAGGCTCGGCAACAATCCAATTTTCCTCATTTCCTTGTACCACCGACTTATTATTCGGCATATTCAAATCGCTGATGTGCATCGTGAATTTCAACGGGCTTCCGGTATCGTTTTTTAACGCATACGGCACGAAAGGCGACCGCCTCCTAAAGCTTTCGACCGACCTCTGACCGGAATTTGACGCTCCTTGTTTGAAAAAGTCCGTCGTCCAATTCTCCTTTACTTGTTTGTACAAATCCATGAACGTGGAGGTTACGTTTATGTTGAAAGTATGATTCGAGTGTACCCGTACTATTAGGCGATTCTTTAGGAGATTTTGAGACATGGCTTTTTCCCAAGATAGCTTACAACTGGAAAAAAAATTTCTTCGTCAGAATTTGGTAATTCAGTACTTTTTGTATACCATGCAACATGTGACTAATGTTCCTATACCTGTGCATTTGACCTATTTACCGCTCTTATTAAAAATATATATTTTTTCTGAAACAATAGCAAGATACAAAGTATACACACGTACATCCATGGTTCGACAATAGGTTCCCACCCAGACAGGACCCTGTTGTAATAATCACTGGCCAAACTGCAATGCAGATACCCATTAGCATATACGGGGTTCCCTATAGCGAATTCTGGTAGTACTTGTCTCAATTCCAGATCGGAAAGGGATAGTTCTAAAAGGGGCACGTCCGAATCTCCACAATCATCGATTATACAAATTGATATGCAATTTGCTTTTACCTAAAATATGTTTTCGTATTAACTTTACACGTTACACAAAATATGCACTGCTTCCCACCAAGCAAATATTACCAATAATCTAAAAAGCATTCATTCAAATAATTATTTCTTACATACACATATTACGAATGATTAAATGTAACCAATAGTATTATAACGAACAAGTGTGACTAATGCTCTTTTAGTTGTGCATTTGACCTACTGCAACAATTGTTTCTATAAAAAATTTAAAAAGTGTTTGATTAAATCTTGAATACTATTTACGTACTTCTATAACGTTTATAGTGAGAGCACTTTTTTCTTTAATTTCATTCGCAACTTTGGCATTTTGTGTCAACCAAATGGCAGCATCGTCCAACCTATTTTCGCTCAACTCCAAGGCTTGGAGGCAATCGTCATAGTTAAAACCCAATGCCGTTAGTGTCTGTATTTGACTTTTCATATTTGGAGTTTGCGCAACTTGTTTTTCACTTCCCATTAGCATTTGTTTTGGTAAAGAATCTAACATTTGCCTACAAAAAATATATTTTATTAGGCATTTCTTTAATATTATCCTAACAGCTAGACAGATACTTGACGAGCTTACCTAAACATGCACACGTCGTAATAAGACAACCGAACCGTTAAAAATTGTAACTGAATTTCAAGCAAACCATCTTTAACTATGTCCACATTGAGTGTTATAGGATCTATAATAGACAAAGCTGTCTCATCCTCCATGCCCAAGATGCAAGAGAACATTTCGCAGTTGTTTAGACTACAAGAGAGCGGTTTTTCTGCGTGGTTGGGTCGATATTTAACAACTGTAGTACTCTAAAAAATTATTTGTAACAACTAAAATAAGTTTGCAATCTTTTTCCTATTACCTTTAAAATAACAGCGTTTGTATCCCACTCTGAAGAATCCGCCACTAAAACCAACTCCGAATCTGTGACATTCAGTTTTAATTCAAATGTCATATTAGACGAGATGTTACTCTGAGTTCTGCCTACGCTCTGGTGCTCTGGACTAGCTTGTGCATTTTCTATTTCTTGGAAAATATACTCACGTACTGATTCCCACCAATCAAATATTGCCATTAATCTAAAAAGAATCCACTAAATAATTATTGTTTTATAAACATATTACTAATTTCCGTTAAATGCAACCAATAGCATTATAACAATCGAATGTGACTAACGTTCTTACAGCTGTGCATTTGATCTACTGCAACTGTCGTTCCTACAAAATAATAAAAATTGGTTCAATTTTTTTACTTTACCTCATATTATTTAACAAAATGGTTATTCTGGTATGATCTTGTCGCCTTCTAGAATGAATTTCGGCTTGAACCAGGTCGCTAGTGTTTTTCGCGTCTTTAATAGGTTGCAAAATATTTGTAAATACGTTAGAATGCGAATTGGGTTTTGATCCATAAAATCTTGTATCTAAAAATTAATTGCTTTTAGAGATTACCACAGAAAAAAATATTTTTCTTAAACATACCGATAATTAAAATCTCTTGAGACACCAAATCGATATCTTGGCTAAGATTGCTAAAAGTTTCCATTGTAAGGTGCGATTTTATAAAATTTATACAGGTCAGAGGCGAATGCTGGGTGTGTGACTTAACTAAGCGCAAGCACACATTCTGCATATCCAATTTTATAGATGATATTATCCATTCTTCTCTGTGTTCGGTCTAAAAAAGTATTTTTAAACATAAACTACATTTCATTCTTAACAGTGTAAAACCTACCTCCAAACTGATACTCTGAGAGGAAACTGATGGGCAAATTCTTTCCGTATCTTCGCCCAAATTGAAGGCTAACAGTCCCCTAATTAATCTATACTGATGCAAATCTAAGGCACAGTCAAGCGTGGACAAATGCCCGTAGATGCTAGAGTCAGGCACAATGTGACAAATGTTCTTATGCACGTTCTTCTCATACTGTAACTTCAACTCAAACTTTTTGGTCAATAACGAAGGCCCTTTGCGCATTATAAACGACGAACCAAACTTAAAACTGTCTTTGGAGATGTTTTTCTTTGCAGGACTCAATTCATTTTCCTTTACCCCAGTATACAAGTCCATATTTTGTAGCTCTATGGACATAACTTCTAGAAGACATTTCTTCTGGGTTTCGGTGTCAGACAAAACGCTTATGGTGCCCTCTTCGCCGGAAAACTTAAAGGTGTTGGTTACTAAGAGCTGCCCCAGGTCTATTATGAGAAGATTCGTCGATTTTGAACTTACAGGGAGCAAAATGATTGGGGAACCTGCCCTCAGGATGAGGGATAGACGTAAGGGTTCAGTGGAGACCTAAAATATTAAATATTTGTACAAAAATTAAAAATAGAATATTACAAAAAAAATATACTAATAAAAAACAGAATACTAATTGTTCTTACCAATTTTCCACTTGTTGCAGCCTGTATTCCTTTCATGACAGTCTCTTGTTTTTCGGTGAATTTATTGAAGAAAGCCTGAATTTCTGCTATAAATCGCTTAGTGTGAACGTACATTACTGAAGCCATATCTAGCGTCAGCTGGGCGTCGTAATCTTTTTCCCCATCGGGAATGTGCCTACAAAATTTTGATTTTTTAGTAAATAATTTAAGATATCACATACTAAAAATTTACTATATGTTTCCTCCCTACCTAAAACTATTTAGTTAACCCCAATAAAACATTAATATGTGATGAAATTCAGTTTTAGTGCAAAAGACGTTAAACCAAAAAAAAAAAAAAAAAAACAAATTCGTACCTAACATACTGAAATTGTAACGCTTCCTTTCCGGATGTCAAAAACCTCTCTTTGTAAATCTGCCCATGCAACGTCAAATCCAACAGAGACATGGACCCTAACTTGCCGGTAACTTCTTTGTGCAATCCCCGTGTCTTAACCATAACCTCTACATTGGATATGTTCGCCCTAGCTATGTCCTTATCTGGTTTCACTAACACAAGGTTTAGAGAACAAACCGTTATGTTCGTAACAACCTGAAATTGTTAACTATTTTATATCCGGTTCAAAAATTAGGGTTTATGACACGCGGCTACGAGGCGAAGCCGAGTTGGCTAATATGCCAAGTGTCAAACACATTTCTCGCAAGAATTACATAAAACTATATGAATGTAATAATAAACTTTAGACTTAGAAAAAGACAACGTAGTTTGCTCTTACATTAAAATATGAGGAGCCGAAAACAAAAATTAGTTTTCATGAACAATATTACTAATTGATGTTAAATGCAACAATAGTATTATAACGATCAAGTGTGACGAATGTTCTTACAATTGTACATCAATGGACAACCCATGGTCAGGGAAACAGTGAGTTTCGTTCTTATTAGGGCTCATTAGACTGCCACCACACGAATACAATTGGGATAATTAGTTACACCATCTATAAACACTCCCTGACCGGCTGATTATTTCAGTGTATGCAAGTTAATACTAATAAAACCTTACCTTTGCTTTCGGTGACAGATTCGTTTTAACTTCGTCACTATTACTGCTCAAATTCGTAGTAGACCCGTATTTACTAGCGCTTGGACTATCACTAAAAAAATCAATTACCACCACCCACGATGGTACGCTTATGACCAAATCCAAACAGTTAAAATCGACGGACGTCGATCGTTGCATCGATCGATACTGAGAGTCAAAATTGGGCGCGGCCGGGTCAACTAGAAGAGTCGAAATCAGCACTAGGTTCTTCTCTGGTTTGGTACGGCTTTGGCTCGGGCTCGGCGGCGGGGTGCAGGGACAAACGTTAGGTTTTCCATGAATGTTGCTAAAAAAAAATTTTAGTAACTGCGCGGACTGGAAAATACGTGATTCATTCTTACATTAAAATATGAGGAGTCGAAAACAATAATTATTTATTAGGAACTAATTGATGCTAGATGCAACCAATAGTATTATAACGACCAAGTGTGACTAATGTTCTTGCAGTTGTACATCAATGGACAACTCAGGGCCAGGGACCGTTAGTTTCGTTCTTATTAGGGCTCACTAGACTGCCATCATAAGTATAATATAGGGACTGTTACTTCGTTATAGCAGACTTACCCATTCATCATATTATGGGTTCTATGTCCCATTCCAAAAACGTTGGCAGTTTCCAAATGATCGGGCAATGACCCATGGGAGGGGCACGACATGTGATGGTGATACGTGACGTCAGGATATGACCTCGATACACAGGCGGAGTTTGGTGGGGGCTCGGATCCGTTTGAAGATATTACCATGGAGCGTTGTCTAAAAAAATGGAAATAAGTACGGTCGGGGTAAAAAAAAATAATCATTCACAGTCTAAGTGCATCTTAAGAGATTGGCACATTTTTTTTCCTAATTAGAAAGTGCAATCAAAATTTAGACTTTTCTTAGGCGAGTGACGTCATACTTGATTATACTGAATGAGGTCGCGATTCGTATCAATTACTAGATTGACGCCGAATTTTATTTGAGACTGTAAATTACAGGTCTATTATTTTTCTTCTTACCTTGATCCTTCCGGTTGCAACAAATCCTCCATAAATATCGATCTCAGCGACACCTGTATGTTCGTCTCGAAACTGTGGCACTTCTCATAGTTGAAAACAAAATCCCTGAAACTTAGATCGACCAATCCCTGTTCTCCAGAAGGACCTTCGCCTCGAAGCTCGATAGTGAAAACTGGCACCTCAAAGTTCAGTTTTATTGAAGCTTTCAAGTTCTGAGAAGGGAGCGAGTTGGATTTTTGAAGGGAGGTCGAGGAGGGTGAGAAAAGCTTAGCTCTGACGTGGGGGTCCATATTTAGAGTTGTAACGCCTAAAAAAATACAAGTTTTTTCTTATTTCGGCGATCACAGTATCTCTGATATAGTAAGTTAAATTTTAAAAAATTACATATTAAAACATATCCCCAATATTTCAAGAAAAAAAATGAAATTTGTGGAATATACATTTATTATTAAAATTGTCTTTACCAGTGTCCTCCTCACTAATATCACTCAGGGCGGGTTGAGGCCTCAAATTAGCCCGAGAAATACCCTGAGATTCGTTTAAAGTAGGGGACGAGGTCAACCACTGCATCGTGTCCAAGACTTGTTCATACTGGGCCCTGGTCAGGGACACTTTTAAAGCAGTCACTATGCTGCCAGATACCTCGACAACTTCTGAAGGCTAGAAAGGACATTACAATAAAAAGTAATGGAAATAAATAAATTTTCGAATAGATTTATATTTAAACTAAAAAATGGACTTTTGGATCATTGCCACTTTTACAAACCTTATCATAAAACTTGTCACTTTCTTCCTCCCCATCCAACAGTACCATTTCACTATCGTTCCTCACCCTGCCAATTTTTTTTATCTCCCTGTCTACATTAAGCTGCAACATTGTATCATGCAAAATCGGCTTTGCTAAACTTCTACAGCTATACAGGACTTCCGGCCTACTTATCATGGGCCCTGGTACCCTCCTGGTACTGGTGTTTAAAGAGAATAAGTTCATATTACGAACCTACAGAAAAGAGTTAATATGTAAGCAATAAATTAATTGATTTGTGCGCTATACAAATTATAAGCATTAAAATTACTATTTTGAAAAATATTTGCGTTTTGTGCATTTGTATATGTACCGGTAGCAATAATACAATAAAAATAGCAAATGCCAACCAGCGTCAATTCACCTATTAGTGATAATTATTTTATATAAAAATTTAAATCTGATGTGTCGTTTATTGCTACTAAATTAAGAAAAAATGTCTCACCTCTATATCATAATGTTCCTTTCTACTTTCGTAAGGTTCATACTGGTAACCATTGGTTAAAGGTTCATTTGCATTATTATACCTGTTGCTGATGCTAATTTTTCCCAAATGAGCTACGAAAACCTCCGGACTGGCGCTGGATCTTGGCAGAACCAGAACGGGACTGTCTAGTTCTATATCTAGATTAATATCTGAAAGAAAAATAAATATCTTGTTGACTCATATTACGTTTGCATGAGGCCAAGTATTCCAAATAATATAGATGGCGGGTGCTGACGTTAAAACTTGATATAGGTACAAGAGGAGGAGGAGGTTCTCTCATCAGTATACTACTAATTGTTTTTCGACTTATTTACGAAATATAAAACTTTACATACCTATCACAAAATCGTCCTCCTCTCCTGGACTATAAGGCGTCTGCAGTACCGTGTCCCTCGCCGAGGCGTAACCGCTCTGATCGTTGCTGCTGCTTTTTCGTCTACGCCTGCCCGGAGACGCGCTCTCCGTCAACGAGAGGGCGCTGCCGTAGATCGAGCTAGGCAGCCGTTTGTTCATGCTCAGCGACTGAGCCAGGGCTTCGGCGCGGGCGTGAACCAGGCCTAAGGCCATGTCGGTGGCGGCGGTACGTATCGACCTGCAATTTTAGTGGTATTTTGGTTTTTTGTATGACAAACTGTCCTTCAAAACGGGATAAATCCACTTTTAGTAAAAGACAACAATTAAGTAAAACTCGACTACGACTAGTAGATAATTTTTGTTGACAAAGTCTTACACATAAAATAATATAACGACAAATAAATATACAACCTTCCATCCCCTTTCCAAACCTTTTAAATAAAATTTTCTAAAACGACAAGACTTACAAGTATTAGTTCCAATTTTTTTTTCCACACACTCGGATTTTACGTCAATAATAAATAATTACACACACACACACACACATACACATATATATATATATATATATATATATATATATATATATATATATATATATATATATATATATATATATATATATGTATATATATATATATATATATATATATATATATATATATATATATATATATATATATATATATATATATATCTTACCTGGCTAAATTTGCTAAATATTGCTTAAACTCTGTAGCGCAACTCTCCAGTTCAACCACAAACTTGGGGGAATGCGTGTACCATAAGGACGCCATTCTAATGGTAACATCAGCAATATCCTTAACTGAACCCACTTTTCCCAAATTCCTGACGACTTTGAAGCTGAAGGCTTTCCTGTCGTCTTCCTGCGGCGCCGTCATCATCATATAAATCGGGTGGGGCACTTCTAGAAGTAGATCTCTTCCTACGCTGACGATTCGTTGGTGCATGTGACCTTCAGGCGTCAAGTCTAGAACCTGGAAAATGATTTTTCTTAAGAAGCACCTATTGTTACTATCAAAAAATTATTTCTCGAGATTTTATTCATATTGCGTAGGTTTTATTAGAAAAATTTTATTTTCTCCATGCAGAAACATTATTATTTACCTGTAAACCGCCTAGAGAGCCTTCGACTTCCAGTCTGTCAGCAACAGTAGCGTGAATTTTGGCCTCGCTCATCGTAGCTGTGCAAATCTTCTTGCCGTAAAGCATTCCATCCTTTACCACTCCCCTAAGAAGCAGCACGTTAAGACGGTGAAAATCGAAAGTTAGTTCTGTTGTTCCTATTGAAAAAAGTAAATAGGATTTTTCAGTATATTGTTTAAAAAATCGGTTTTCCAAGAACAACGACGAATACCGACAAACAGAGTCCTATAGATACTCTTGAAATATATGTAGCAGTAAATAATATGAAATTCAGCATTGTAAATTTTGATAATTACATTCAGCATCAAACCAAATTACTGAATGTTCTTACCAATATTCGATGAAGTTTCATCTAACAACGATTCCGTAGACTCCCTAACGCTGCTAGAGATCATAGAGGATAGATTGATGCCGGCCGACTTTTGGGATTTAGGGAACACTCTTCGAACGAAACCGACCAATTCTACTATCGTTTCCTGGTTTGCTATAATGTCCAAGTTGTTGAACTAGAACAGAAAATTCGCAAAAATATTGTGAAGAAATTGTTTTCCAAAATATTTCATGTGCTTCCAAGTTTATCAGATATCTAAGATAATATGATTTTTACTTAAGAAAATAGAATGACCAGTACAAATCCCAATATTTTCCAAAACTTTACCTGTATATTAGCTATATGTATAGGCTCTGTTCCCGACACCAAACAGATCTCTATGGTAATCAGCGCTTCGCTATCCGTAAACATCCCGTTTCGCAGCGCCCCCGGCCACTGAGGTGGATCACCAGTCAGGGTGCTCAGCGCTTGCGTCAGTGCTACGGGCGAAGTCGCGCCCTGACGGACGACGTTCGGGTCTGGACTGGCGGGGGAAGTGGGCGAGGTCGGTTCGCTGTCGCGGAGGCTTCCAGACATCGAATCCATACCTAAAAAAACGAGAAACGAATCATATCATTTTTTAAAAAAGATTTTTTTTTGTATCAAAAGGAGTTGAAAGTTTTATTTTTATGAATAAATATGTTTTTAAGTATCCTGATTTTATCTTAATTTTTTAATTTTAATCATGATTTTTAAATTAAAAATCACTTGATTAAAATCATTATTTTAACCGCTGATTTTAATCAACTCAACCCTGCTTTGCCGACAGTTTAAAGTTAAATATTATATTTTTTCTTACCAACATGTTTGTGACTGGCCACCAACAGTTCAAAATCAGGTCCGAATGTCTGCAAAGCGTCGACTAACAGCAAACTGTGAACTGTCAAAGTTATACTGGTATCGACGGCCCTTTTAGTGAATGCCACCTTGACACCTGCGACTTGCAGTTCCGCCACCGATCGGCCTCTGCTCTGCAGTTCTAGCGACATTTGGTCAACGGTAAATTGCATCATGAGTAACCTAGAATATGGATTGAAATATTTTAATTATTCCTGTAATAACCTAAAATAAACCTTTTCAAAAATTGTATATTCTGCTAGTATTGCTCTGTGACAATCCTCTGGCATAGAACATGTACCATTTCTTATCTAGGTGAGTAACATACAGGGGGCGTCGCAAAAGTCACAAAAATGGGCTTCCATATTTGAAAACCTCGAAAAAACACTACTAAGCATTTACCTCGACATCTCCACGCTTGTGTCAAGACTGATGCTTTCATCACTATCTTGTCCACTATCTACAGTATCCGGTTTGAAAGTTTCCGGACGACCAAAAGGACTGGGTAGTCCGGTAGAGACGATAAGGTGTAGCAAGTTTCTCGCCGAATTTATTTTGTTCTCGTTCAGGTGTACTAAACAAGAGGAAAACAATTTTTTAAAATTAATAATAAAAGGAAAAAATATACAATTTAAATATTTGTTATAACAATTGTTACATCTATTAAAACAGTGCAAACTTACTGGTCGACGTACTAACAAGTGTCGATTTTAGTCATAATTTCAATTTTTGAGAATCTACGGCTTTGTTTAAGTTGGAAGTGGAACGCATGTAAATTCTTCGAAAAACGCTAATTTTGAAAAATATTTTTTAAAATAATTTTTTTTCAAATTCTTTCTCAAAAGTACATTTTTTATAGAAACATTTTTTCAAAAGTCCATTTTTTTCTTTAAAAATGCGCTTTTTTTAAAAATACGTTTCTTTGCAAATCAAATTTTAATGGAAATGTTGATAAACAAAACAAAAAAAACCTGAGCAAATCCAAAAAAGGCCAATTTGTGCAGATTCGCTCAGGTTTGTTTACGTTTGCAGAGGATCCTTTTCTGTCTTTTTTCAATAACCATTTCCAAATTATCAGAGTATAAAATTCAATTTTCAAAAAAGTGCTTCATCAAAAAATTGTACGTTAAAAACAATGTTTTCCAAAAAACTGCAGTTTCGAAGACGGTATTTCCAAACAATTATATTTTGGAAAAAGTTAGATACTTTCGAAAATCAATTTTTGTAAAAGCGCGTTTTCTAAATTTTTCGTGAATCCCGGTTTTCTTGTTCTTACCTAATAATTTCGGTAAGTTAGCGTTAAGTGTTAAACTCGGATACAAGGGGTCGCTAGTATACACTACGCGCCTCTCGATCTGTAGAGATATATTGAATCTATCCAAAACATGCAGTGTTGAGGAACCTAAAAACATAAATAACAATATAATCGAGGTATTAAAAAGGGTAGTAATTTTTTTTACTATTTTATGTCTTGGTATCTGCGTTTTGTGCATTTTAATATACCTATACTAAAGTACACTGTATGAGATTAGCAAATGCATAATATAAAAACTCCAGCGCGCATTCGCCTTTTAGTTAAACAGATAAATAAATTTTAAGAACGAAATCGTCGTACCTTTGTTCAGGGCGTATCTCCAATTTTCTTTGGCTTTCCCGATTAAAATTTGCAGATCGCTCAGCTCGAGACAGTAACAATCGTACAACTTGTTGTGCAAATTCGTTTCGTCCAATTTAAAATCCGGCACGTCTTCTATTTGGGAAACTTGTTCCAAAGTTTGCTCCCCCGAGTCTCCGCTATTTTCACTTACCGGCGGCGTAGAACAAGGAGTCAAAAACGTCTCTAAAAAGTTTATTTTATGTATACAGGGTCTTCCTAAACCTCGGGTCAATATTTCAAGGGCTGATTTTAGATAAAAAAAGTGTATTCAGGCTTGGCAATGAGACTTTAAAAAAAATCTATAAAATGCATTTAGACTGTGAACTAGTGTAATTCTTCTACTACGAGTTGACTTACCGTCGTCCTCGCTCTCCTTGGTAATAAATTCGGGTTTGTTGGGCGGGTCCGTGCTGGAAGCGTTATTTTTTAACTGTAATCTACCGAAATCTATCACAGCCATGGCGGAATTCTGATCGGTAAAATCTTCTACGAAAATGATCTGTGGAGCCGATATATTCAGTTCTAGTTCCCACGTGCTACGAGCAACCTAAAGACAAATAAAAAAACTGATTTAAGTTGGAAAAATAATTTTTTATAACCCTCGTTTCAAAGTTTTTATTTCATCAACTTGTATCTTCTAATATAGAGCGAATTCCCGCGATTACTTTATTTCGTCGTCGAGTACGATTTGTAACAAAAGCCGAAAACTTAATTCCGGAAAGGGAGTTTCAAAAAAGGTTAAAATTATCCTTTTACTCCACTTCCCCCCTAAACGTAGTACTTTTGGTACCATAGTACAATCAGGGGTTGGGGAAGCTTCACCCTTTTGAGCTCCGGGCGCTGAGAAATGGCAACACGACTCGGGCAACAAACTTCAGCTCTGGGATAATAAGAAGTGCTTTAGTTTCTTTGAATATAATATACCATTTATATATATATATATATATATATATATATATATATATATATATATATATATATATATATATATATATATATATATATATATATATATATATATATATGGTTCCACCTGCACTTACAACTCTCCCCTCGAGTATCTGCTCCCAATTTTTAATAAGCTCCTTCTTGGTCCTCGACTTCATAGCCTCGATCCGGGACTGGGTGATATCGCGCTGATGGGGTAAGCATATAAAATCAGTCAGCCATCTTACCGCGTTCGGTTGATACACTACATCTAAGCATTTCGTTTTTACACTCAATCTACAAAGAAAAATAATGACATATAGATTGGTAAGGAGTTGTGGGTATGGTCAAAACAAAGCCCCGCCTCGAGTGGGCGGAGCTATCCTTTAGCCTGCCTCAGGTGGGCAGGGCTAACGCTGTACGTATATTTAGTACATGTAACATTTTACCTAAAATCACAGCCAGAATTCGGAGGTCTTTTCTCATACGCCAAGTAGAAAAGTTGTTGCTCCAAATCGTCTAATTTTCCAGCACTAAAAGTTCTAGGACTCGGCCCTCCCGAAGGTCTAGTCCGGGCCATGGAAGTTCTGTCATGACCTGGGGGGCCCACTAAAGAGAAAAAATCCTGAGATTATCGACAAATTGTATGAATATGTATAATATGGCAAAAAACAGAATTTTGGTATTTTAAATTAAATACTAGACGATTATTAAGGTTCCTACCCAATATAGGAAACATGGTATCCCTGGTTATTCTATCTTTAAGGTAGAGGGCGTCTAGAGACAGCTCTACCAGATGGGAGGATGTTCTAGGCTTACTCAAAATGGTAAGCGATAAATTTTTAAATTCCAGTTCAAGCATCGAAGACCTAAAAAAAATCATTATTAAGACCTATAAAATTTACTTCTCCATATTAACGCTTACGTTTCGTTTGAGCCCTGGTCAATAGTACATAAATTTAAAGTCCCATTTTTGAGACAAAAATTAAATTGCCCAAACGCGGCGTCCCTTTTGAGAACCGTGTTGTTTTCGGCCGTATCGGCCAAAACCTAGAAAAAAATGAAAATTTTATATAAAAACTAGCTAGTTTCCGAGCAATAATCCAAGGCCTACTTTCGTGACACACTCGGTATACTCTGTATCGGGATAAAAAGTAGCTTATGTTCTTCTCCGTGACGTAAACGTTGCATCGCGATCCGTTGCTCCGTTGAGACGTGATGTAGTAGCAAATAGATTTTCACTCAATATAGGTAAGGATTTTTCATGATAAATGGGTAAAAGTTGTGGGTGTGGACGCGATAAAGCTCCGCCCCCTAAAACGGCGGAGTTTGGGGGCGAAGTTTCCTTTAGTCTGTTCATGTGGGCAGGACTAACGCTGACTTCCCGCCCCCTATGCGACTTATTTAGGTATAAATATATAAGGTCTGCGTGTTTGTGTTGCATGAAACTGCACAAACCGACACTATTTTTTATTTGTAGAAGATAGACAGCAGTTATTTTTACTTTTATGATTTTTCAGCCTTACTTGTAATATTTCTCCCTCCAACTGTTTAGCTTCTGGCGACGCCTGAACGCTGTTCTCAGCAGAAGGCGCCGAATACCATCCCATCCATTGGGGAAACCAACTTTCCAACATGCTGCGCCCTCGCGAACCGTTCTGGCGATTCTGAGTTGGTAAAGTAACCATACTCATCGCAACCTGAAAAAAATATTTTATAAATTCCTAAAAATCGGTTCGACAACACCGCGAAAACAGAAGGTAAGGTAAATTAGAATAAATATACGCTATTAACGGAAAAATTACATTTTCCTTTATTGAAAAGTCACTTACCTCTCTCAGCACTTTTAAATCTTCATATTCCCTGTCCCACTCCACTTCATCTTTGGTTTTCTTCTCATCAGCTGTTAAGGCCGTCGTTGGCGTAATTAGGAGTTTTTTGTAAACTTGTACATACCTAAAATGGGACACTATAAATATATGTGTATATAAAATGTATGTAAAGCTGAACAAGCTGAAATATTTCTATTTACTTTTAACAAGCCGGTCTATCTAGTGGTAATTGATACGAATCGCACCGGATTCTGTCCAATATCACACTAAATGGCGCAAAAAAGATACAAGGATTTGCCGGTGAGACGAGAAATTTTACAACACCAACAAACCCACTCTTTCCAAGTCTATATCTCGATCTATTAAAAGAAATTAAATACAATAATTCATTTTTTTAACTTAATTTTATTTTTTTTGTATCTTGTGTATTAAAAGAAATTAAATAATTAAATAAAACACATACTTAACATTCTGTCGGGCCCTCTCGAGACAACTCTCCCACGTTGGCCTGGGCCTACACAGACCAGGCTGTCCCCCCGGATAGAAACAACTAATGGCGTAGTACCACCAAGCTCTCGGGTCTTCTTTTACGGGGAGACACGGTTTGTACCGTCGGTACGCCCTAAGACGACCGACATTCTCTAAACCTTTTATGCACGTTACGATTTGATTGTACTGCCACTGAAAAAAAAACAAGTCTAAATACGTGGCAAACTAGCATGACCAAGCAACTACACGTGGATTTCACGCGGGGCGCCGATTCAATCGAGACTGCGAAATCAGTAGTTGTTAGGCTAACACACGTTCGACTGGCAATTCACCACACTCGGTAATAAAATATTTTCAAATCAATATTCAAAGAAGTACTTTCTTGTTTACTTACATCTACCAGAGTCAACGGTACTTCGTCCAATATTAAATCACAGATATTTCTGGGTGTGGTACTGGACCGCAGCGGTTGCGTGCTCCTGTTTCTCTTTAAATGAGCCTGGGCACTGACCGAAGGTACTATATGGTTTTTTATTGTCTTTTTGGCTTTCGATGGCGACATATGTTCCTACAAAACAAGTTCCCGTTATTAAAATTAATATATTATGGATCTTTTATATCCTAAGCAAGCTATTCTCATGCTTACAGTCAACTCGGCAACACTCAAATTCACATAACTCTCCCCCTCCCTCAATATCATCCAGTAGATAGCGAAGTTGTCCAGCTCCAAAAGCTTGAACGCGTGGTCCCCTTTGCCAGATTGGACGTATCCAGGCATCCAGTTGCTGTCGCAACTCTGCGCCGTAAGAGAGTCGATCGTGATGCCGAAAGCAATCGATCTGCCCGGACAGCTGGTGGAATCTTCGTAGCGAATGTGGACATCTTGAATTTTAAGCTAAAAATAAATGTGTTGGTCAACCATATCTAAATTTTAATCGGCACTAGCTGTTAAACCGCTTTAGGGAATCCCGTCGCATAATTTCATAAATTTTTGTTGATAAAATCTCACATTTACCTGTAAATTTTCAATAATTTCCGAAACAAAACCGGTACTGTAACCGTACCAAGAGGAATAACTTGAAGCATAGTAGTTTGTATCTTTTAAATCCCTCTCCATCCGCCATTTCGCTTCTATATTGTCCAAAGAACTTAGTTTTAAGTCGTGTCGTACTGACTGCTCAAGGTCATGGTCCCACTAACAGTAAAAATATTATAAAATATAGGCAATAATATCTAAACACCGTATAAGATTTTTAAGTAACATTTAAATTCACATCTGACTTGGTAGACAATAAGTATACAAACTTCACTGAATTTTTCTCAAATTGTATTTCTTGTAGGGCAACAATAATAATACAAAAATTGCAAAACTTATACATATATACAAACCTCATCTAATGGTAATGGACTTGCAACAACATACAACCGTTCAAAGGCTATAACCCAAGGGGCAGACCGGATCTGTCTGACAGGAATTTGCAACTGCACTTTCCCAATAAAGCCAGCTCTTATCCTTATAGGTAGCCCTAAGTGACTCAAGGCATCAGTTTTGAGTGGGACATTTTCTAACTCTACTTTACCTTAAAAAAAAAATTGTACCTATATAGAATATTTGTTGCCCTAGAAATTAAGATATTTTATTACTACAGGTTTTCAGATGAGACGAGAGTGAAGTCCTGCCCGAAAACCTAAGCTGGTGGAGCCAGCACTAAAGACATGCCTCTGGTGGGTGTGGCCAATATTTAGCTCCGCCCACCATGACAGAGCTAGAGAGCGAAATTTATAAAGCCAGTTTTAAGAAAAACTATGAACATTTGCACTAGGGTTAACTAAGAAGGTTTAGTACCCTCCAAGATATTCTAGTTGATTAGTTGGGTACTTACAAGTTTTTACTCTGTCACTGTCAATAATTGGTCATTATAAAAATGAATTAGTTAATGTAATATTTAGTTCAATTTACCTGATAAAAGGGCTATGCTTAGCTGATCAGTGTTGAGATGAACGTATTTCCCTAAATAGTTATTTAGCACCCATGCCACTAAGCCTTCAAGCATGTTGTTATTTTATTTTCTCTTGCCAGAGATGTACGAGCATTATCTACAATGAAACATTGATTTAATATTGCAAAATTCATTTTAACAGCACATACCTTAAAAAAATTTTGGCTCAAAATAGTTTTAAATTAAACTGTAATGTTTTATCACAATAGGGCTTCAGAAGGTAGCCGTAGAGGTAATTATTTGTAATTTTTTATTTTAAAAATACATGAAAGTACTTAAAATATTCAGTGTGATGGCGTAAAACTGAATACTTACCTATAAACCCTAAATTATGAAAAATCCGAGGAAAAATCTTTAAATAATGAGCAAAAATTTTTCCATAAAATATTTGGCGCCCCTTCAACAAGCAAAAATAATTGGCATTACTTGGTCAATAAAATATTTCAAGCCAAGATAATGTTTTTTCGAATGTACCTACAATTTTTTTCGCTAATTTATTAAGTCTGAGTCTGAGTAATGTTGTGTTTATTGTTTGGAATAATTTTAAGTGTAGGACTTTAGACTTTGAAACACAGCTCCCGGAAAATATCTAATCAAGCTGAGAACCGATCATAATTAATTAATGAAGAAAAAATCAAAAACGTGTCTTAAAAATTAGGCTATTTCATAACAACTTGTATTAGGGAAACGTTGATTTTAGGTTATTTATTAGCTTCAACGCTTCGTGTCTAGTTAACGCTAATAACGGATTATTTTAATGCTAATAAAAAGTGCAATGTACCAAAATAAATAGAACTCACGTGAAAAAATAACCACTACTCCCAAAATATTCCCGTTATATTCTTTGACACTATTTATCTCTTATTATGCAGGTTTAATTATGTTCAGTCAATATGGTTTTATGGATATACTAGAAACATTTAATCACTGTTTTGCAATAATTTAGGCCAATAATAATTTTTTTTTAAACAAATCTGAGACCACGTCTTGAGATATGATTTCTTGACTGACAGATTTTACGTAAATAGAAATAACCTTGACACAGTGTATCTAGGGATTTTAACTTTAAATCGTTTACGTTTTGGTAAAATTACAGTTTCGATTATTGGTAATACTAGTACTAGTTCTTAAGGCCCGCTTGTACAACGGAAGTTTAAGCTTTGGGTAAGTAATAACCATGAATCTGGCCAATACACAACCGCCCTACGAAATTTAATCCTAGGTTTAACTTTAAACCTATATTGTCAAAGCGGCCCTAAGAACTGTTGCTATAGCTAAAGGGCCATGTAAGAATTAAACATCGAAACTTATTTCCGTGACAGTGACAGTGTGACAGATGACAGATACATGCAAAACGAAGATGGAAGTTTGAAAAACGAAAGTATGCCTGTAATTTGTCTATTTTAACCATTAAAACTTAGAGTTTTAAAGGATTTTATGTATTTTATGGTAAGTATTTTTCAGATGAGGTTTAGAAGTACAAAAAGAAAACTGGATTGGTTCTTATACTGTAACTTTAGCAGTTTTTTTAAAGTAAGGTTATACGCTTATATGCTTGTTTGGCTCCAAAATTAATCGGTTTGTTGTTATTATTTTATCCGAGACATTTTTTATTCATTAACCCTAACCCCTGGAGATTAGATTAATGAAAATATGTAAGGCTTTTTCTCTTATAGTAATTAGAGCAAGCACAACAACCTAAGGTGATCCAAAGAAATACCCCAAATTTGCAGTTAATTACTCTTATGTAGGGGGGAAAACTATTACTCCAGGAGTTACAGGCGTCCAACCTGTATCGAGCTAGCAACATGAGGTATTTTATTATTGACTCCTAGCATTTGGATTAACAGGGAATTACATGTCTGCTGGCCTGTTTTGCCCGGAATATTATTAATATAAATATTCTAACCCTGTAACACATTATAATGAGAATATAACTTATTTTGCTTGCACCTCCCTTGCACTGTTTCGTAGGGGGGTCAGGCCTGATTTGTTTAGCAAACAGCGAAGCATTGCTGGAGATTGAGTAGGTAATTTTATTGTATCTTTTCTTTTATGAACACCATGACCGTGATACAAGAAGCAATTGTAATATAAATATTAAATTGACATTGACTTGTCTAAGTACAAATTTGTATGTTAACACCAATAAATGATAATGATGAAATTTCTGAGACTTCGGAGATCTTAGTTCAAATACTATTGGGCCGAAGCTATTTAATGAACTTCCTAAAGAGATCAGGGACTTAAATGAAAGTGTTTTTATCAGAAGAGTCAAACAGCCTCTGTTGCACAAAGCTGTCTATAGTATTCAGGAATTCCTGAACATGGATGTCTCATGAGGGGCTCTGTAGCAGGGTTTTTCTTTTTGAGTCTCTGGGGGCTGTTGTGAGCCTGGATTTCTGCAAGTGCATTCTCTTCTTAACTTATTTTAAGTTTAATGTAATTTTATTTTAATTGTACCTCCTCTGTGTAAAATATGCTTAGAAATAAGACAATGTTTTAAAATGTTTTAATTTGTAATATTTTATTAAGATAGTTTAGTTTTATGATTTTTTTCTTTTTTTTTGATGTATGTGAAAAGCTCTGGTTGTTTTATTAACATGAATAAACTTGAACTTCAACTTATTCTATTTTTTGTATTGTGTGTTAAAGGGGTTAATGTTGAGTAGCCGACATCTGTCGCTAGACTTCGCCCATTGAGAGTGATGATTTTATCTTATTTCTCTTTTTTTAGTAATTTTATTTCTCTTAATAAAGACTATTTATTATTATTAAAAATAGGTACTTCCTGTTATTTTGTTTAAACAAAGATTAACTTACTCCATTTTTCGACAATTGGTATCCCCATGACCAAATTTTGCATTTGAGTAAACTTACTCGCTCTTTCAGAAATTTTTTGCCTGCCAGCATTCTTCCGCCTGGAAGGCACTTCTGTCGGCCACTTTTTACAGACGGCCTGCCATGCGGTCTGCTCCCTGTCTGAGGAAAATGTATGTTGGTGGATTAGTCGTGTTTTTCGGCAATCTCAATTTTTTTTCTCAGAGATGGTTGCTAGTAAAACGTTTAAATTTTCTGGGTTAATAGAGAGATAGTGCGACTAGCTTCGGTAAAAAATTAAGTTATACAGGGGGTTTCGTTTCGGAGTTATCAAATGTCAAAGTCGAAATTTCCGCGAATTCGTGTGGGATCGATTACAGATTGTAAAAGTGGATTAAATAGATTTAAATTTTCGCAGGTTATAGAGGACCCCAGGCCTCCAACCCTATTGAAATTGGTGAGTATCGGAAAACGGCAAATCATTCTTTTGAATTTTTTTATGTCGAAAAATGCCACTTGCAGACCTATCTTTGGTACTTAATAACGGCTAGTAATTATTTCTGCTGCGATTTAAATAAGTAGGTAAGGTAAGCCCAACCGGCAAAAAAATTACTCGGGTGGTATAATAATTTTCTGTCAATACTTTAAATAAACTGCCTGTAAAACAATGATGGGCAAAATATAGTTCATGTGGTCAGCATAATAAAACTTTAAGTAACAAATATCTATCCCGTTGGGCAGTCCGAAATCTATTCGAGCAGTAAAATTATTAATTGGGCGGTGAAATTATTAGTCGGCTGGTGACAAAATAAATTGGGCTGTGAATAAAATGTGCTCGGTATTTAAATATCGTTCAGCAGTTTTTAAGCAGCGTTTCGTTTTCTGCAAAATATTTACTTTAGAAGCCAGAAAGTCAAATGACCTGTATTTAATATTTTTAGTTGGCAAGGGTTTGAAGATGGCGGCGAGATTCGTTAGTTCGATCGGTTTCTTTAATTCGTCTGTTGAACTTTTGATCATCACTAAGATTGGCCACTTTTCATCTGTTAGCAGAGGCGTCGTTGCCGAAAATTAAGTACGTATGTATATTCACGTGAAATAAAAAAAGACGGTCAGGTGCGAGTTCAACTCGCTCGTAGGGGGTACCGGACGGCGTGCCGCGTGCCGCGTGGCCCGGCGGCGTACCGTAATTTTAAAGAATTCCAAAAATTGAACTGCTGCTGCGGCCGCGTTCCCCGCGATGTAATGCTACTGGAGCGGCACTAACGGTGGGCAGCATGGGCGCCCACAGGAATTTTAAAGTTGTATATCTCTGTTGCTACATACGGGACCCATACCAAATTCAGGTGAGCCTACTAGGAATGTTTTGGTAAAGAAAAAAAAAATTTTGTAATTTGCGAAAAAAAGTTAAATTTTTGTTTGGCCCCCCCTGAGAAAAAAAATGAACACGTTTAGGTATTTTATTTATTATTTTTTCTAAACAAATTTTACACCATTTCGTCGAAAATTTTTAAATTTTAAGAGAAAAAATGTGTTGGTTGAAAGTTAAAGTCATTTGAATTTTTGTAAACTTAAAACGTAATTCAAAAAAAAAATCAAATGACTATAACTTTCTACTAACACATTTTTTTCTCTTAAAATTTAAAAATTGTCGACGAAATGATGTAAAATTTGTTTAGAAAAATTACTGAATAAAATACCTAAACGTGTTCATTTTTTTCTCAGAGGGGCCAAGAAGCAAAAATTTAACTTTTTTTCTTTACCAAAACATTCCTAGGCTCACCTGAATTTGGT
Source organism: Philopedon plagiatum (assembly GCA_963971165.1). Lineage (NCBI taxonomy): Eukaryota > Metazoa > Arthropoda > Insecta > Coleoptera > Curculionidae > Philopedon > Philopedon plagiatum. Next base: position 1,170,431 of record OZ020190.1, on the reverse strand, counting down.
ATGGGTCCCGTATGTAGCAACAGAGATATACAACTTTAAAATTCCTGTGGGCGCTCATGGTGGGCAGCCTTACTAATAATAACATGAAATGTATGTGCTTTTACATTAATCAATATTTGGAGTTTTCTAATTAAATGCTTTATTTTTTACGTAATTAATTACCCCTTATTACAGGCTAAGTTAATTTTAGAGCAGTCAGAACAGTATTAGATTACCCATCAATTTGTAATGTTCCAATATTTTTTCAGCAGTCAACTTGATTTTGGAGCAGGCAAAAAAAAATAAAATGTAATTTATTTCGCACAGACCAAATATTTATTTAGTTGCAACTTATTTTTTTTACTGCTTAAAAGATTTTGAAGCTGCTTGTTCAAATCTAAAACGCAGACCAATTTTTGTTTTATTACCTGATCAAGCTTCACCGCCCAATCCATCATTTCGCCGGCCTATCGTATATTACGATGTGTCAAAATTGTAAAATTTCGCTGCCCCTTTAAATCACACCCCTTAATAACTAGAAAACAAAACGTCGCATGGAAAAACGGCTTGACACGTCAAACTGTAGAACCTCAAATACTTTCTTTTTGCAATACATCATCCTATACCTAAAATGACTGGAAATTGGGAAAATTTGGGAAAAATAGGAAATTACGATTTTTGATGCAAATTTTTGACGGTTTTTAATTTTTTTCGGGGTCAAAATGGATCCAAATCAAAATCCCCTATACCTAGTCGGAAAGGGCTTGTCGAGATACGTCATATCCATATTTTTTAGTTTCTTCATTCTTTATAGGAAGGGAGCAATCGACGGTTAAACTTCGATTTTCTGATTTTTTCGATGACATCCGAACATTCGAATCACTGTATATCTTTTCCTATCTAGATTCTTCCAACTTTTTCAACGCCATCTTATAGAGGGATAATGAAGCTTTAAAATTAATCTGGAATGGGTCATCCAGAAGCGTATTTAGGGGGTAAAAACTAGATTTTTTATATTTTTTCTCAAATATCCTATTTTTAACCGGCATTATTTTATAATACTTCTCTTATTTACCATTTCTTTTTAGGTTTATTTTCTCCCCATCATCTAAGAACACTCCACACTAATTAATTGCAAATTTTTTTGTTAAAGTTATAAATAAATAGATTTCTTTGCATCTGGGCAGAAAAAAATTTTTAAATTGCAAATTTAAAACGGCTGCCATGAAAAAACAAAAAAAGCGAAATTAAATATGATGTGTCAGAATTTCGCAAAAATGAGTTTTTATTGCAAGATTGGAAGGTTCCTGGACCGAATTCGGCTTGGAATATACATGGAAACCATAGAATGGACGATCTACTTTAGATTCCGGTACATTTCATTGGACGAGTTACGCATTAAATACCATTTTTATCGATTTTTCGATGACCCTACAATGCATTATAAAATATACTGAAATCAGTTTCTAAAATGCCAGTTTTGTTGCGAGATTGAAAAGTTCTGAACCGATTTCGGCTTGAAATATAAATGGAAACGTTTTTATTGATCTTATAGTGTGGATTCATGTACATTTCATTAGATCAGATACCCATTAAATACTATTTTTAATTTTTCGATGACCTTACAGTGCATCATAGAAAGTAAAAAAATAACCGTAACTGCCTATTTTTATACACATTCCGGGTAAAAACAGGCCGGCAGATATGTCATTCCCTGTTAATTTAAATGCTACAATATGCCTCATGTTGCCATGTTCCCGGTATAGGTTGGACCCCTTTAACTCCCCTACTATATAATTTATTGTTGGTTAATAAAATTTAGTTGTTTTCAGCTGAGGAAATATGGACCAATCGACTTCATCAGAAGGCAGTCGAGTTACAATTTTATCGAATGTAGTTTTGAGTTCTCAGAAATCAGCTTTAAATGATGTTAAAATGGCAGAGCCAGAAATTATTGACATTACACTTGACGACAGTGAGGAGGAAAGGTAAGAAAGGGGTACAACAGTTTATTTTTAGGTCTATATACGGAGCAGTTAGCGAGGAAAATGTGTGTGTTGTAGCTTTCGACGTTTTCACCATTTTAATTTTTTTCTCGAAAACGGTCAGCGGGGAAGCAATCGAATTTTCTGGGTTAATAGAGGGATACTTCATCTAGCTTCAGTAAAAAATTCAGTTATACAGATCCCTCACAATTAACACTTGCCATTGCACAACCGTTTTAATTTATATTCATTATTTACTGGTGGCAAATTTTTAATATTAAGAGTCATCAGATTAGTAATACACCTCGTAATACACCATTCCTGAAACCTACAAAGATCATCCTGCATCTCGTCGATAGCCCTCTCAGAGTCAACACAATGATAAATCTTTAAATCATCAGCATGAAGCAGAAATCAACAGCTTTGAAAGCACGTTACAATGTTATTAATGAAAAGGTTGAAGAGGAGAGGTGCAAGATGACCGCCTTAAGACACACCTGAAGTAACATTAATCAGATTTATTATTATTCTCGGTGTAAATAGAGACATGAGTTTTTCAAAGACATTTTATACAAGGAACGACCTTGAATGCCCTTTGGTAGGTTGTAGGTTGAATGTAATTAGAAGTTTTTGTATATTAGCAAAAAAATCAATTCTATTTATCGATATTCCATGTTAAAATTTCGAAATTTTCAAGAAAATGTAAAAATCGACCGACCACCAGCTTTAGCTACATGTAGAGGGTGGAAGATATAAATTAATTAAAATTATTTATATAAACTTTTTTTTTATTATAATAAAAGTATTTCAAATCGAAATTCTAAAACTCTTAAAAATCCACCCACCCTAATCACCAGCCATCTCAGTCGCAGTACGAAGATAAACTTAATTGAGTCGGATTTTAAGCAAATTGTATATATTTGTATTTTTATGTGTGGGTGTTTGTATGTAGGTATGTATGTAGCGATACGGAAACGAAGGGCATTCTATATTCTCGATCATCAGTCAGAAGGAGTGCGATATCTTTCTTAGTACAGGGTTTAGAAACACGAAATTTTCAGTGCATGACAATGATGACAGTGCCGATCATATAGACCCCTTGGGGGGCCAATTGGACTGTCTACGCCCTAATTTCATATGTGTCCTGGATTTGTTTTGGAATAAAAAAAATTATAATCCAACAGTTTTTATTTTTATTACAGTTCAGAAGCACCAGACTCATCCCAACCCTTCAGGAATCTATTTTATGACTTGTCAGCTAATAGTGATTCTACTAGAAAAAGGAAGACTGAAAGTTCGCTCACGGACGAAAGAGAAGACAAAAAGATAAAAATAGAAGTTACTAATGGAAATGATGAGAATTGTGAAGATGACGAAGAAGAAAAAGTTTTTAATTATTTGACTGGAACATATCAACCTGTTAGACAGGGTAAATTGAGGTAAGACTATAAACAAATACTCTGTATCTTGAAAACTCTACATTTCCAGACCAATGTTCACAGTGATCTAAAATATAGCCGCGCATTTTTCGAAAACCCTATACAGGGCTGAGAAGATTTAAAGTTGATTAAAATCATGGTTTTAATCAAGTGATTTTTAATTTAAAAATTATGATGAAAATTAAAAACTTAAGCTAAAATCAGGATACTTAAAAACATTTATATAATATCACTAGTTTTACTTTTGCAGGTTTCCCAGTGACTTTTCAGTCTATCTACTCCTTGCACCTCTTTACCACACTTTTTACACACTGGTCTATATCCTAGTTTGCCAACCATTTTCTTTTTTATAAAATGTTGCCAAATACTAAAATCCTTTCTGCCCCGACTTGTCATGATTCAAAATTTCGTGCTACACTAATCTCATAAGCAAAAATCCTCCATCAAACCATGATTTTTTTAAATCATGATTCTTATCAACCCTGTCTGTATATTTACAATACCAAATACTTTTTAGGCTTAGCGAACATAATATTGAACATGAGCCTGAAGATATAAAATTTGAAGATGGATATCTTATCAAGAAAGAACCACCAGCTGTAAGTCCTGAAAAACAGCTACATCTGATTAGTAGTCAAACTTCCAGTAAAGCTGTAGTTTTATCTGGACTATCAAACAGTCCTTCATCTCGGAATATTCCATTAAATATACCTGATGATATTGTAATTAAAAAGACAGAAGAATCACCAGCTGTAAGTCCTGAAAAACAGCTACATCTGATCAGTAGTCAGAGTTCCAGTACCGGTATAGTTTTATCTGAACTCTCAAGCAGTCCATCTCAGAATATTCCATTAAATATATCTGATGATATTTTAATTGAAAACAGAGAAGAAGCACCACCTGTAAGTACTGAAGAACATCAACAATGTCTGACCGTTAGTGAAAGTTCTAATACAGATATAATTGTGCCTAATCCACCTGTAGGAAATGGACCTTTAGACTGTCAGTCATGTCAGGATATCCCTTTAAATATACCTCATGAAATCCCCCTTTTAGGTCCTAGCTCTTCCCCTAGCCCCACAACAGTTACTGTTAACCATCCCAAAGCAGTTCCTGATTCAGAATTTCATACAGATCATGACGATGACAATTCCAACAATTCTATACTGTCGGTGCATTCACCAACTGAAAATTCAATTGCAGTTGATGAAAGCTCCAGTGATACTGTTATTATTGAATCTCCTAAAGATAATTCAACGCTAGCAAATAGTATATCATCAACTAATGGTATCGTATTGAAGGATCTGTTAGTACATATAAATCCCCTTCCAAAATCTATTTGTACCACATCAAATTCAAATACTCCCTGTGTACAAAACAATGCAGACAAAGAAAATATCAATTCTGAACCGTCTTGTATAGATGTAGATGTAGAAAGTGTCAATGTAACAAAGTCGAATTCAGATAAGGTTGAAAATTACTTGGTAAAAAAACTGATGAGTAAACTCTCGTTATTAAATTGGAATTGTAAAACGTGCGGCTTTAGTGCGAAAACTAAACAGGGCTTGATATCGCACATATATAATGAGCATTTAAAAGATGACTATGAAATGAAAATCAAGTGTAAAAGTTGCGATTTTGAATGCGATACTCCGGGTGAGATGGAGCGGCACGAGCTCACTCACGAGGTACTTATATCCGATAAAAATAACACATCACTTAGTGTTTCTTCTCGTCAGATGTCTGCTTTAGCTGTAGATATATCCGATGCCAGTCAGGATGGGATAACAAACTCATTAACGCAAAGTAATGGAAACGCTGAGGAAATATTGGAATTAACAGATTCGGATAATCCTTTTGAGGTAGTGCCGATTCCTAATGGAAAAAGTACAGAAAAATCTCGAAAGTCCCGGTACAAAAAACCTAGGTTGAGTATAAGGTGTTCTGATAGTGATAGTGACAGTGACAGTGATAGTGATGTTACTTTCGTTAGTGGGGCTTTTGTGGACCGTGATCCGACGAAAACTCGAATTACAAGAGCTAAAGCTCGTAAAAGTGACGGAGTAGTTGAATGTATGCAACAGGATATTGTGAACGGCCAGCTTGGGAATTTTGATATTGAAACGGTGCCTCGTAGCATAACTGATGGAAAACTGAAATGCTTTGACTGCAATTATCAAGGTAGAGAGAGTCGTGACATGAAAAGACATGTTGCCCGCCATATGGGTACCAAATTTCAATGTACCGAACATTGGAAAAATCACCAAACCGATTGCTTGAGGTGTCAATATGAACTAGTTGTACAACGTATTCACAAAACGATCAAGTCATGTGAAACTTGCGGATACAAAACCATTGACCTATCTTCTTTCATCAGACACGTCAACAAAAAACAGAATTGTAAAATCTTTAAGCCCTTCCTTGGGGAGGTTGAATGCTTTCATTGTCACTATGTGACGATGCACAAGGATTTTTTAAAGTATCACATGGTCGATCACCTGGACCAAGACTTTTCCTGCCAAGAGCATCTTAGGAAGAACATTAAATGCTTGAAGTGTATCCATGAGGTGTGTCTTAAGAATGCTAAAAAAGAGGTGTTAATTTGTGAAACGTGTCAGTTTAAGACTGTGAATAGGGATATTTTTAAAGTGCATGGATGTAGACTAAAGTCTATGGGCAGCCCTAACGATTTAGATGAGAAAGTGAAACAAGCTAACAGTATAACACCAGCAGAAAATAATGAAGCAGGATTTGACGAAGCAGTTGATGACAGGATTGAAAAAGGGGTTTTAAATACTGCAGAGGAAAATGCTGATGAAGCAGGCAATGAAAGTAATGCGGACAGCGACATAGATGATCCCGATTTTGATCCCGATTTTTTGCCGCTTGAAGAAACTAAAGCAGAATACCAATGCTTTGACTGCGACTTAAAACGACCTAATAGGAGTAGTTTGAGAAGACATGCTGCTCGCCATATAGGTAGCAAATTTCAATGCATAGAACATTGGAAAAATCACCAGGAAGACTGCTTAAGGTGTCGTTATGAACTAGTTGTAAAAGGTGTTCGGGAAGAAGTGGTGATATGCACAAAATGCGGATTCAGAACCACGGATAAAACGCATTTCAAGACGCATCTCAGAAGCAAACAGGCTTGTGAACGACAGAAGTTCTTACGTGGGGAGATTGTATGCTTTCATTGTAGATATCTGACAACAAAGAAGGATTTCTTAAAGTATCACATGGTGGACCATTTGGACCTAGAGTTTTCTTGTTCAGTACATCTCAAAAAGACAGATGTCGAATGTTTGAAATGTGTTCACGAGGGGTGCCTTAAAGATGCTAAAAGGGAGGTATTAATTTGCCCAACATGTCAGTTTAAGACTGTCAATACGGATATTTTTATAGTGCATGGATGTAGGCAAAAGTCTATGGGCACCACTAAATCATGCAAAGAAATGCAAGTTATTGACGTAACACTTGCAAAAATTATTGCAGCAGGAATTGACGCAGCAGTTGATGATGAGCTTGAAAAGGAGGTTTCAAATACTGCAGAAGGAAATACTAATGAAATGGGCGGTCCAAATAATGCAGAGGACGATACAGATGATTCAGATATTGAAATTATTGAAGGTGCAACAGTAGCAACTGATGTTTCCTTAGCAGAGAAACCCATTACAAACGCTGATGATAATGCTGATCAGACGCCAATAGGAACAGATGTAGCTCTAACAGAGGCAGATAAAACTGAAAAAAATCCCCTTTCTAACAATACAAATACTGGGAATAATGCTAGTAATGAAATCGAAACACCTAACGTTTCTTTAGCAGAAGAGAATTCTATTGCAACTTGCAATGGTGATCGTGAAACAGGAATTGCAAATATTGTGGCAAGTAATCTGGAAAAACAGATTAACGGCCAGTGCTTTGATTGTGAATTCTTTACTGAAAGTTTACCTACGTTTAAAAAGCACGTTTGTCGTCATATTGGCAGTAAATATTGCTGCATGGAGCACCGGAATAACAGACTTGAAGAATGCACCAAATGTTACTATGAAATGGCGTTAGAAAATATGCAGAAGGAAGTTAAATCTTGTGAATCGTGTGGATTTAAAACTCTAGACGTATCGGAAATAACTCAACATGTCGCTGGGAAAGAATCGTGTGAAAAATGGTACGTCCTTTTACCGAAAGAAATGATATGTTTTAAATGTCAGTATATTACAATGCATAAACAGTTTTTAAAGTACCATATGGTGGATCACTTAGATCAGAATTTCTCTTGTGAAAAACATGGTGAAAACAAAGATGGGGAATGTTTGCATTGCATCAACGTTGAATGTCTTGAAAGCGCTAAAAAGGAATCATTGACATGCGGTAAATGTAACTTTAAGATGGTGACTAGAGAAATTTTTGATATGCATCGCTGCGAAGGAACATTAGGAGTAAATTCTGAAGAGATTGTAGAGCAAGGCGTTTTAGAGGACTTACGTACTACTGAGATCAATAAAGAGAGTTTTAGTAATGTATTAATGGAGACTGAAGACTTGCAGAGTGGAAATAAAATTGGTACTGTTACAGAAACTGATTGTTCTGGAAGCAGTATACAAGGCGAAGTGAAAATGTTAAGGGCAGAAGTTATTGCAGAGACATTAGACAGCGCTGGTACGGAAACCCAGGACGTGAATGGTGAAAATGGCAAACAACTAAGAGAACATACCAGTTGTAAAAACATAGAAAGCAGTACTGAAGGAACGTCTAATGCACCTTTAACAGAGTTAGACAACAGCAGTGCTAATCCAGGAACTAATACTGTAGATAACTTCGAAGTTGCGCAAAGCATAGAACAAAATGACAGCAGTGTCACACCGCAAATGAACGCCAAATGTTTTGATTGCAAATTTTCCTCTCCGGATCCCATCGCTTTTAAAAAGCACGCCTTGCGCCACTTGGGCAGCAAATACCAGTGCATGGAACACTGGAAGAGCAAGATTGAAAACTGCTTTAAATGCCACTACGATAAAGTATTACAAGAACTTCGGACAGAAGTGAAAACTTGTAACGTTTGTGGGTACAAGGTGCTCGACGATTCTAGTTTGACCAGGCATCTAGAAACGCCCGATTCTTGTAGTAAGTGGATCGTTAGGACCCTTCAACCGGAAGAACTCCGGTGCTTAGAATGTGATTATGTCACAATACATAAGAAATTCCTAGAGTACCACATGGTGGACCATTTGGACGTGACCTTTGCTTGCGACGACTGTCCGAATAGTAAGAATAACAAAATATGTAATAAATGTATTCAACAAGAATGTCTTGAAAATGCCAAGAAAAAAGCAATTGTGTGCGAGAAATGTGGTTTTAAGTCGGTAATTAAACAAGTTTTCGATTTGCACGACTGCCACCAAAAGAATGCAGATAATTGCCCTGAAATTATAAACCCAGACGTTACTATAGAGGAACGGGATAGTGATAGAGACGGTGGTGAGGACAATGGAGATGTTCCAGACTCTTTAGACAATAATGATGCATCTTTAGCGGAAGCTGATAGTAGCAGAAGTACCAGTCATCGTGAAGTATCGGAAGTTAATAAAAAATCATTGGAAACAACTAATACTAAACCTATTAGTAGTACTTCGAAAACTCCGAATGTAAATAGTAAAAACGGCGATGGGAGCAGTAACAGATTGCAGAAAGTCCGATGCTTCGATTGTGATTTTAGTTCTACAGACATATATCACGGGTTGCAGAAACACGTGGTTCGACATGTTGGCAGCAAGTTTCAGTGCATCCAGCATACAAGTCGCAAGCGCAAAAACTGTGAGAAGTGTCATTACGAAGCAGCATTAAAATTTAGCCGCGAAGAAGTTCGGATTTGTCCACGTTGCCGCTATACCACTTCTACTTCTCATAATCTAAAAAGGCATATGGAGTATACAAGTGCGTGTAAGAAATGGCGCGAGAGATGCGTAAAGTTAGGTGAAATTCAATGTTTGAAGTGTAATTATTTGACTATGCACCGAAGATTTTTAAAGTACCATATGGTCGATCATTTGGGCGAGACACTGTCTTGTACCAAGCATGGCAAGAAAAATAGCGAGGAGTGTACGACGTGTGTGAACGTGAAATGCCTGGAAAGCGCCAAGAAGGAAGTAATAAAGTGCAAGCAATGCGATTTTAAGACGCTCATCAAACAGGTTTTTAAATTACACCAGTGCAATACGTCTAACGCAACCGTAGCTGAGATAGACCACAAGGATGACAATAATCCCAAGTGCAAGTTAAAGGCCAAATGCTTCGATTGCAAATACTCCTCGTCGGGCAACGATATCAGCTTCAAAGAACACGTTTGCTGCCACCTAGGTAGCAAGTACCAGTGCATTCAACACCGGACGAGCGAGGATAAAGACTGCCCTAAATGCCAGTATGAACAAGTACTAAAAACCGTTCAAAATGAAGTTAATACTTGTAATATTTGCGGCTTCAAAACCCTCGATAAGTTGTGTTTGACGAAACATCTTGAGAAATTTGGGTCTTGTAGCAACTGGGCTAATCGGAGCCTTAATCCAGATGAAATCAGGTGCTTTAAATGCCAGTACACCACAGTACATAAGAAATTTTTAAAATATCACATGGTGGACCATTTGGACGTGACGTTCTCTTGCGAAGCGCATCGGAAATACAAGATGGAAACGTGTGAAAAGTGCATTAACCAAGAGTGTTTTGAAAGTGCTAAACTAGAACTGAACACGTGTCACAAATGCGGCTTTAAGACCGTTATTAACCAGATTTTTGATAGTCATGACTGCGGCAAGGAAACTGCTGCAAATCGATTGGCGAAAACTAAAAAATCTTCAGTTGAAGTTCTGCCGACAGCTAAATGCTTCGATTGCAAATACGTACATTACGGCGAAGACACATTCGGATTTAAAAAGCACGTCTGTCGTCACATCGGCAGCAAATACCAGTGTATGGAGCATCTAAACTTTGACAGTTCGGGTTGCCTCAAGTGTTATTACGAATACCTATTAAAAAATCTTAACTCGGAAATAAAGACGTGCGCAATGTGCGGCTATAGAACTATCGATATGTTTCACATGAACAGACATATGAGTGGGCTCGGTACGACCTGTAAAAAATGGCGTAATCGGGCGCCGAAATGGGGAGAAATAAAGTGTTTTAAGTGCCCGTATATGACGTCGCACAAGAAATTTTTAACGTATCACAACGTCGACCATTTGGACTTTAAGTTCGTTTGTGAGCTTCATCCTCTAGAAAAAAGTGTCGAGTGTTTGAAATGTATATACGCGGAGTGTCTTGAAAGGGCTAAAAAAGAGGTAATCGTCTGCGATCAGTGCTATTTTAAAAGCGCGATTAGAAAAGTATTTAATGCACACAAGTGCGTTGTTAAAAGTGTGCCAAGTAGCGAAATAATTACATGCGAGACGTGTCGATTTCAAACCCAGTCAAGGGATGTTTATAACGATCACAAGTGCACAAATGAGCAAGGCGGGAGCGAAGAGCAAGATGGACTAACCGCAGATAATCCATTCCTGTGTTATCACTGCGATTATGGCAGCAATATTCGCTCTAGTCTTAAAACTCACGCGGTACGTCATTACGGACAAAAGTTCCATTGCGACAGCCACCAAACAGAAAAAGATCCCTCATGTAAAAAGTGCATTTACGAATCTATTCTTAACAGTAACGAGACGTCCGTACAAACTTGCGATCACTGCGAGTATAGAACTTTGAATAGGTTCGATTTTGAGAATCACGTGAAAAGGAAGTCGTGTACTCCGGCGCGGGCAAGTGCTAGTAGTCGGGACGCAACGAATTTCTTTAAGTGTTTCGATTGTGGAGTGATGTATCACAAGGAAAGCGGTTTAAAAAGCCACGCAATCAGTCACGAAGGAAGTACGTTTAAATGTGTCGACCACGACACTATGGATCGAAATTGTCAGAAGTGTGTTTACGAGGATATCGTCAAAAATATCCCTACGAGTGTGTTTGTCTGTCCTCATTGCGGATTTAAAGCTTACAGTTGGTTACATATGGAAAATCACAAAAAAAGCAAGACCAATTGCGATCTGCACAAGACCAAACTCTTGGCCGAAGGAAAGAAAGTCGAAATCTCCAACATTCGAGATTGGAAGTGTTTCGATTGCGACTTCTCCCACAAGCGCAAAGATTTTCTGAAGACGCACGTCGCGGTACACGAACATAGTACGTTCCAGTGCGACGAACACAAAGAGCTTTCGAAAGACTGTCCGAAATGCGAATATCGAGAAATATTAAACGGTATCCCCAAAAGATATCAGTGCTTCGATTGTAAGCCGCCCGCCGTATTTGCGGTGAAGTATGCCTTAAAGAGACACATTTCCCGTATGCACAAAGACAGCTTTTATGCTTGCCAGAGGCACACCGTCAAATCGCGGCAGTGCTCAGAGTGCTCTTACGAGCACGTGTTGAAGGAGGCGAACCAGCGCTGGTACGACCTCATTTGCGGCGATTGCAACCAATACTTTTCAGCAAAGGATTCACTGAAAAAACATATAAAAAAGCATCACTTGAAAAGCGAATTTACGTGCCACGAACATCGGCTGTGTAGAGACTTGCAGCGCTGTCACATGTGCGTTTACGAAGAACTAATTCAGACGTGTCGAAGCGATGACGAATTAGGCGCCGGCACTTCGAAGAACGACGAATACCAGTGTTTCGACTGTAACTTTTTAACGCGTTTCAGAGGCCCTCTGTTGAACCATATACGCGCAATGCACTTGGAAAGCAATTTCTCATGCACCGAACATAGTTTGGGAGATATAGACGAGCCGTCGTGCGCTATGTGTCGCTACGAGAACCTCCTCGTTATATCGAAACAAGAAACTATCATGAAGTGTTCCCTATGCACTTTCGAAACATACGATAAAGACTCTTTTTCTAAGCATAAACAAGGCCATGGAGATAGGCGGTAACTTTCCTTGCAAAAAGCCAGATAAAACTCCGCGTCTTGACGCTTGTTCTTTTGCGACTGGGAGCTAAGTTTGTGAAATTTAGTTTCACCCGATTTAAATTCAACAAACCTACCTTGTGGCACCACCACCACACCGCTGCTCGGGAGGCAGCACTGTCGGCTGCATTGGACAGCGGACCCGACTTCGGCTTATGCCGGTGTTCACCGCTGTTACTTTAGTTGTTTTAGTATTGTTTGGGCATTGGCTATGGGACTAAACGGGCTAAGTAATGAGTCATTCTTTTATAAATCGTACGGATTTGGGCGAAAAAAAAATTGCATTTTTAAAAAGTCCCAAAAAATTTTTTTACCATCTTTTCATTATTTAAGTCGACACCTGTATCGGGAATATTTTTAAATGTATCTTCCGAGTTATGTTATTTATAAATTTTCAAAACCAAGCAAACTCATCTCTGGTCCCAATCATCGGATGGATACCGTTCTCTTACCGCTTTATTTATTGTTGTGTAGCCTTTCTGATTGCATGCTGCAAATAATTTTAGAAAACTATTTAATGAACACTAATAAAATAATTTTTTTTATGCTCGCCCCCACAGTGTATAAAAGCGCGAAAAATATCATTATATGCGTTGTGTTTTACTGTAATAATCTATCGAAAAATAAAAGTGGAGTCTCTATTAGGTCGAAAGATATTTGTCACTTGCCGAATACTATGAGCTGCGCGGTTTACGACGCGTGTCGCGCACGATGTACTGTTTCAGGAATTTTGAATACATTGTAAACGCAGGCAGCGCGTTTTTTCTTGATATTCCCCATCTAAATTAAGTTAAAAGTGTATAAAATATTGTCACGCCCTAATTTTAAGGGTGTGACTAGGGGAGTAAAGGTAACGGAACCTTAACTAGATCGCAATCAAACGTGAGTTAAAAACAAACTTAAATCATTTATTTACAAAAAAAGGAACATTCAATCTTGACATAAACAGAAGACAGATTATGTAATTACTCTCGAAAGACAACTTGATTTTCTATTACTTACATTACAGTTTTGAAGATCATTTCTTCTACAGTTTATCACAGTCACAAACGCATCGGACCGGGGATCGTGCACTAGTGTCTTTTCCAACTCTCGTCTTTCCGATCGCCCTATCACCCAGTCAGCAGTTTTCCCCTCCTTTTGGGGAGCGTTGGCTTTAGGTCAGAATTCGCGATTCTGCCGACTTGATAATTCAGCTACGTTTAAATAAATTATTTAAAGTAATTGTTTGATTTTATAAAGGAACTATAATATTTCATAGTTGCAATTTTAATGCATATTCAATAAATAAGCTACATCCTGCCAATGTAGAGGGCAATATCTTTTGAATAAGTAAAATATGATTATAGTTTATTTATTGAACTTCCGAATATTGATCTATGACATATTATTGGTTTTTCTACTTGTGACAATATGAAATAAATTTATATTTATAATTATATAAATTTTATAAATATAAAATTACACTAATGTTAATCCTTTTTTTTTACTCTAAACTACTTTAACATAGGAGTTGCGACAGTATTTATTGTAAATAAAAACGTTAATAGAATGAAAATTATAAATAATAGTGTTTCAATTTATTAACAATTTCAATACAAGTTTTTAGTGAAAAATAAAATTTTACTTTAAAATTTTAGATTATTAGAAATTTGTAAACTAAAAAGTTATTCCGTTTCTTATTTTTCGATTCGATTACACAGAGAAAAAGTAAAAACAAAAATTACCATTCACTTTGGTAAATATTCGATAAAGGCATCTGAGCGGCACGGTATACTTTAAAATGTGAAAAAAATGGTGTACATTTATAATATTCACCATTTTTATAGAAATTTTTACCAAACTTACAGAATTTTTTCTACGTTTTAGAGTAAATCATGCCACATAGATGCCTTTATCAAGCGTTTACTACTATTTTGGCAATTTTTGCTGGTTTTTCTCAGTGCGGTATAGAAATTGACACTGTAGATTGTACAACCAGTGAAAAAAGCGTTCGATTCTGAATAAGTGTGAAGTTGGCCACACAAGCAAAGCAAGTACGACCATCACACTGACTGAGGCTCAAACACTTCCTCACTAGTTGTAGGTAGTACTTTTCTTTAAAAAAATCGTTGTCACATTTCACGGGCCTTTTTTATGATGCATATCTTATTCGCATTCACAACAGTTGCTGTACAAGAATCCATGTGATTAGAAGCAAGCAACGAGTAAAAGACTGCTGAAACTGTACATCGTGCGTGACATGCGGCGCAGAGACTCCACATTTATTTTTTGATTGATTATTACAGTAAAACACAACGCATATAATGATATTTTTGCGATTTTATAGGCTGCATGAAAAGAATATGTAAACAATTAATTTGTTATTAATGTTCATTAAATAATGATATAAAATTCTTTATAGCATGCAATTAAAAAGCTAATATAACAATAAATACAACGGTGAGACAACGGTATCAATTCGATGATTGGAACCGGAAATAATGAATTTGCAATCTGAAACAAGCAACCTATTATAATTCATAAATAACATAACTCTGAAGCATTCAAAAAAAAATTGCAGCCAATTGAAAATCATGAAGACTTTTAAGCGTACGGTTTGTAAAAGAATTACTCATATTCGTTATACAGGGTTTTGATAAAATATATGAATTAAGTTGTCTGTTAATATTATTGAATAATTTAATTAGCAATTATTGTGGGGGCTATGTAGCTCAGCAGCACTTATGGAGCGTAAAGTGTACAGTAAAACAAATGTGTATCTGTCACGTATACAGGGTGGTCCAAAACTTTGAAACAAACCAAAAACTTTTTTATTACTAATTTCTCAGAAAAGTGATTCCTAATACGAGTTGGTTCATGATCTAAAGTCTACAAAAAATAAAGTAACTTAACTGTATATATGGTCAGTCTCGAATATTGCTTATTATGATAATAATATAAATGTGACGAGTTGGGTTCTTTATGAAAAAATCCACTTTTTGTCATAACAAAATAGAACAAATTGTATTTTTTGTCTTTTTTACCTTAAGGTGTAATTTTGCTGTTATTTTATATAAGGTGAGATACTTAATGTTTTTGCATTAACAGGTAGATTTTCTTTATACGCCATGTTTTTTTTTGGCAGAGCATATTTTTCTCTAACTATCCTACTGTTGTAACTATGTAGTTAAGAATATGAAAAAAATTGTATTAATTATTTTTTAACAATTTTATTTTTAAGGTTCAATTTTATATTTTTAGAGCTGCTGGTATATTTTTATACAGTGCGGCTCAAACATTCCCCCTCCCTCCGTTTCATTTTTTGAACCGGTATGCATAGAAATTTAAAATTTGGTACACTTCAATAACAATATATGTAAATACTACTTTTTGATATAAATTTCGCAATTTTAATATTTAAGATGGCGGCTGGGCGCCATTTCCAAAAAAAAAATTGAAAAGGGGGTTGTGTAGTACATCATTTGAAAGGTCTTATCGAGTGCCAAAATTTCAGCAGTTGAATATTTGTAAAAAATTTTAGACAAAGCTAAACATACCTTTTCACTGCAAAAGGTATTGAAAGGGTTTTCCGTTTACTTCCAAACATTAAAATAACCTATTTGAGAACTCACGAACATTTTCAAATGCACCCATATCAGTATTGCGACAGGCAACAGATATTCTTTGGTAACTCCAAAAGAGAGTTCGGCTATGTTACATACACTTTTTGTTTTAAATAGCCCCATGGAAAAAGTTCAAGGGTATTAAATCGGGTGACCTGGCAGGCCATTCGGTAGGACCTCGACGGCCAATCCAACGATCAGGGTAAATAGTATCCAAATATTGACATGGAACCAGTTTTCCAACAGGATGGTGCCCCCCATTTTCGCACAAACGTAAGGCAATATTTGGACACTGTTTACCTCAATTTTTGGATTGGTCGTCGAGGTTCTACCGAATAGCCTACCAGATCGCCCGATGTAGTAACACCCTTGGACTTTTTTATGGGACTATCTAAAACAAAAAGTGTATGTAGCATAGCCGAACTCTCTTTTAGAGTTACAACAGAGAATAAAACTGCTGCCTGTCGCACTACTGACATGGGTACATTTGAAAATGTCCCTGAGGAGTTCTCAAATAGGTTATCTTACTATTTGGAAGTAAACAGAGAACATTTTCAACACCTTTTGCACTAAAAAGGTAAGTTTAGTTTCGTCTTAAATGTCTTACGAATATCAAGTGCTAAAATTCGGACACGCTGCCATTTCTTTACTAATGCTATTAATGCTCTCAAATTTTTACACAATAATCTACTCGACAAGACCTTTCAAATGATGTATTACACAACCCCCATTTCTATTTCATTTGTTTTTCAAAATGGCTCCCAGCCGCCATCTTGAATATTAAAAGTGTGATGTATAATATCAAAAAGTAGTATTGATATTGCTATTAAAGTGTCAAATTTTAAAATTTTATATTTCCCAGTTCAAAAAATAAAAGGGGAGGGGACATTTTTGAGCCGCACTGTATGTGACTTGAATTTTATTTCCTTTTTTCACATATAAAATTTAAACCAAAAGTAAGTTTCGGGAAAAGCAATAAAAACAGGCTCCTTGGTATTGCCAACTTTATTTTATATACAGTGTGATTGGTTTAAGCAAGCTTAAAGGGACATTATTTAAAAGAAACTAAGGCAGAAAGGTCATATGAAAATGGATCCGCAGATGCTTTGCTTCAAAAATACAGGGTGTTAAAAAAATCACTTATTTCAAAATATTTTCAGAATGGCTTCAGCAATTTTAATGGAATTTACGTTGTGTAAAGTACTTAAATTAAGGATAATTCTGACTATTAACAGGTCCTTCAGGAGCGTGCATATAACAAGACGGTAAAATATTTTTTTAATAAAAACATGTACGCTACTGATACTCACATTTTCGTATCTCAGTCAAATAGTATTTTAAATTCTTAACAAAACTTACCTCTTCATATTTTTTTAATTTTCACTTCGTTTCGGAGATAAATGCAAGTAGTAGTTGATGGAGGCCAACTTCACAGACATCATGTTGTGCACTTTTGGCCTTAGTTTCTTTCAAAGAATCTCCCTTTAAGCGTTGAAAGATATTTTTTTCAAACATCCTGTGTTTTTTTTATTTAGTTTACAGTAGTTCTCAATTTTATTAGTTAGAAATGTAGTCTTTATACTTTACCTACCATTATGTTAAAAAATATTTCGTCAATATTATATATACTATATATTATATGTTTTATATACTTACCAAATAAAATTTACTCAGTAATTTACCACATAGAATTGTTCGAATTTTTGTATTATTGTAATTTACCAGAATTAAACAATATATCGGGTGTTCACAAAATAAAGGCTCACTCTTATAGCTTTTTTCCCAGACGAGGTTTTAAATAGTCAAATGGAGCATAAACTTAGCATAGTTTAACATTTGTCGACTTCGACAGTGTTGCCAAATCTTGCTTTATTTCCGAGTTTCCGCTATCAAGTCTTGCTGTTTGGTATATTTTTACTTATTTTGGTTTAGCTCCACATTTTGAATACAACTCACTTTTTGACGTGAGAGCGGCTTTTTGGAAAATGTTTACTCTTTAATGTTTTGTGTTTTTGTCCAAGCTTTCGACTTGAAAAAAAACTTTAGACATCAAAAAGTTCCAAATGAGGCAGGGTTGTATTTAAATGTCAAAGTGAACCGAAATAGCCGAAAATTTAAAAATCCGAATATCAGAAACTTTGATATTAAACAAGATTTGACAACACTGTCGAACTCAATAAATGCAAAAACCACGCCTCATTTAACTACCTACAATCTTTTAGTACCTCGTTCCAGGGGTTATAAAGGTGAGCCACTTTTTGCGGCACCTGGTATGCACGTTACCAATGTGTGGTTTCATTCTTCCTATAGTTTACTAAACACTTTTTTTTTGTAAATCTTTGTATTATAATTTAAATTTAAAATTATCAAATTTGTAAAATAAAATTCACTAGGCACTATATAAGAGCAGTATTCGACAGATGTTTTGAATTTTTGTAGCAATAACACGATTCACTAAAATTGTCGCTGCTCGACTCCCTTTTGCAATCTACTGATGACAAAATCTTAAATGAAACCTTTAGATTAGAT
Source organism: Philopedon plagiatum (assembly GCA_963971165.1). Classification (NCBI taxonomy): domain Eukaryota; kingdom Metazoa; phylum Arthropoda; class Insecta; order Coleoptera; family Curculionidae; genus Philopedon; species Philopedon plagiatum. The sequence continues at coordinate 1,151,887 of OZ020190.1, read as the reverse complement.
TTTCTGGGCCGAATCTTTAACGAAATCCTAGTAAGTTATATATTTTTGGAATCTCCGATAAATTTGCTATCAGATAAAGCAATACTCGCGGGAATTCGCTTTAGATTAGAAGAGACAGTTGGTTAGATTAAAAATTTTTAAAACGAGGATTATAATTAAATTTTCTACCTTAATTCAATTTTTAAGACTTTCTGGACCGAATCTATAACGAAATCCTAATAAGTTATATATTTTTGGATTCTCCGGACAATTTTCTATCCGATAAAGCAATACTCGCTTTAGATTGGAAAATACAGTTGATTGGATTAAAACTTTTTGAAACGAGGATCATAAAAATTCAATTTTTTTACCTTTATTCGCTTTTTAAGACTTTTTGGATCGAATCGTTAACGAAACCCTAATAAGCTATATATTTTTGGGATCTCCAGAAAATCTGCTATATGATAAAGCAATGATCGCAGAAATTCGCTTTAGATTAGATGATACAGTTGATTGAAATAAAACTTTTTGAAATGAGAATCATAAAAATTCAATTTTTTTACCTTAATTCAGTTCTTAGGACTTTCTGGACCGAATCTTTAACGAAACCCCAATAAGTTATATATTTTTGGAATCTCCGGGAAATTTGCTATCAGATAAAGCAATACTCGCGGGAATTCTATTTAGATTGGAAGATACAGTTGACTGAATTAAAACTTTTGGAAACGAGGATCATAAAAATTCAATCTTTTTTACCTTCATTCAGTTTTTAGGACTTTTTGGACCGAATCTTTAACGAAACCCCAATAAGTTATATATTTTTGGAATCTCCGGGAAATTTGCTATCAGATAAAGCAATACTCGCGGGAATTCTATTTAGATTGGAAGATACAGTTGACTGAATTAAAACTTTTTGAAACGAGGATCATAAAAATTCAATTTTTTTTACCTTCATTCAGTTTTTAGGACTTTCTGGACCGAATCTTGAACGAAATCCTAATAAGTTATATATTTTTGGAATCTCCGGACAATTTTCTATCCGATAAAGCAATACTCGCTTTAGATTGGAAGATACAGTTGATTGGAATAAAACTTTTTGAAACGAGGATCATAAAAATTCAATTTTTTTACCTTAATTCAGTTTTTAGGACTTTCTGGACCGAATCTTTAACGAAACCCCAATAAGTTATATATTTTTGGAATCTCCGGGAAATTTGCTATCAGATAAAGCAATACTCGCGGGAATTCTATTTAGATTGGAAGATACAGTTGACTGAATTAAAACTTTTGGAAACGAGGATCATAAAAATTCAATCTTTTTTACCTTCATTCAGTTTTTAGGACTTTTTGGACCGAATCTTTAACGAAACCCCAATAAGTTATATATTTTTGGAATCTCCGGGAAATTTGCTATCAGATAAAGCAATACTCGCGGGAATTCTATTTAGATTGGAAGATACAGTTGACTGAATTAAAACTTTTGGAAACGAGGATCATAAAAATTCAATCTTTTTTACCTTCATTCAGTTTTTAGGACTTTCTGGACCGAATCTTGAACGAAATCCTAGTAAGTTATATATTTTTGGAATCTCCGGGAAATTTGCTATCAGATAAAGCAATACTCGCGGGAATTCTATTTAGATTGGAAGATACAGTTGACTGAATTAAAACTTTTTGAAACGAGGATCATAAAAATTCAATTTTTTTTACCTTCATTCAGTTTTTAGGACTTTCTGGACCGAATCTTGAACGAAATCCTAATAAGTTATATATTTTTGGAATCTCCGGACAATTTTCTATCCGATAAAGCAATACTCGCTTTAGATTGGAAGATACAGTTGATTGGAATAAAACTTTTTGAAACGAGGATCATAAAAATTCAATTTTTTTACCTTAATTCAGTTTTTAGGACTTTCTGGACCGAATCTTTAACGAAACCCCAATAAGTTATATATTTTTGGAATCTCCGGGAAATTTGCTATCAGATAAAGCAATACTCGCGGGAATTCTATTTAGATTGGAAGATACAGTTGACTGAATTAAAACTTTTGGAAACGAGGATCATAAAAATTCAATCTTTTTTACCTTCATTCAGTTTTTAGGACTTTTTGGACCGAATCTTTAACGAAACCCCAATAAGTTATATATTTTTGGAATCTCCGGGAAATTTGCTATGAGATAAAGCAATACTCGCGGGAATTCTATTTAGATTGGAAGATACAGTTGACTGAATTAAAACTTTTGGAAACGAGGATCATAAAAATTCAATCTTTTTTACCTTCATTCAGTTTTTAGGACTTTCTGGACCGAATCTTGAACGAAATCCTAGTAAGTTATATATTTTTGGAATCTCCGGACAATTTTCTATCCGCTAAAGCAATACTCGCTTTAGATTGGAAGATACAGTTGATTGGAATAAAACTTTTTGAAACGAGGATCATAAAAATTCAATTTTTTTACCTTAATTCAGTTTTTAGGACTTTCTGGACCGAATCTTTAACGAAACCCTAATAAGTTATATATTTTTGGAATCTTCGGAAAATTTGCTATCAGATAAAGTAATATTCGGGGAAATTTACTTTAGATTAGAAGATACAGCGGATTATATTTAGAAAAAAAACTTTATTTTATATTACGTAAAGACTGACGACTGAATTGTTATCATTAACAAGAAATATAAATTTATAAGTAAAAAACAGTAAAAAATAAACAAGAATCCTTAAAATTTCAACTATTGTCTTGATTAACCCCTATTTCTGCAGACTGTACAATGCTCTCTCCAACTTTGTTGATTTCATCCACACGACTGTGAACCTTTTTTATGCAGCCTCACGTATCTCTGGTCTTTCGATTTAAATTTGCACATATTACAGCAAAACCAGATTATCTCCTTCTCTCCGTCTGTTTCTTTTACTAGAACTTCTTCGCCGTCTTTCTGTCTTGCTTCATGTGCTTTTACGTGCCTCTGTATCGTTTGTTCGTTGTAGGTTATAAAGTTACCTAAAAATTTTAATTAAATTTTTTTTTCTGCCTTGTTCGTCGAAAATTAAACAGTCTAGAACGCCCGGAGCACCTGAACCTGGACATGGGCGGTTTGTTTAACTTCAACACTTTCTGCAGCATTGCCAACTATTTACTAAATTTTTTCCTTTTCCCTTAGACTGTGATTAAGTTAAACAAATTTGCGTGTTGGTAAATCATTTATAAAGGGTTCAGTTATTGAAGGTTTTGTTAATATATTCAGAACCACAGATAGAAATGTACACAGAACCAAAGAAAAATAAAAATGTACAGAACCACAAAATAATAGACTTAGAGTATGCAGCGAGGAACAGATACATTTATTTACATCTGTTTTGCCGCTAACAATACCTCACAATGTATTAAATAAACACTTAACACTTAACAGCAGCATTGCCAAAAATGTTCAAAATTTAGCAAGCGCGTTTGCATTTTTGATAAAATCTCGTCATAAAGATCTGCCTTTTCTGACATTGACATTTCGAAACCCCGCATGACAGTGTACGCGAATTGTGCCCAATGTGCGCCCACCATATGACTATCTTTCTTCCTCCTGTTCATGTAATTTTCTTAGATGTTGGCGTTTGGCGATAGAAGTATTTATGAATGGTTTTATCTGTTCTTCACTACATAATCTAAGGTAATTGACATACAGAGCCACATAATAATAAATAAGACAGAAATTCTACTCACATTGTTCGCATTTGAACATTGGCACGTCGTCGCGACTTGCGTGAATCCTCTGATGGTTTGTCAGATGCCTCTGAACTTTTGCCGTAAACGGACATTTTTCACATTTGAACGGTACCCCATCCGTACCGTGTTTCACTCTTATGTGACGCGATAGAGCGCCTAAAATAATTATAAAAATATACAAGGCGACCCGAAATTTTTCGCATGTAAATGTATACAAATTTTCAAAAAATGTCCTACATTTTTTTTTATTAAGTTTGGCGCACGAAAAAAATACCTAAACGTTCCCAAATAATTTCAATAACGCCCATATCGATGGGGAATGTTATGTAGAAGCTGATTTTCGTGGAGTTAAGGTAATAGGATTCTCGGATTTCCCGGAAAAGTCGATTTTCCGGAGCCGTGTTTGAGGCCCGATAAAATCAAAATTTATAATTTCTCGATCGGGATTTTTCGACATCTAAACGTTCTCAAATAATTCTCAAAATACTCGTACTACTCGGAAATTTTATGTAAAATTCGGTTTTCGCGGGATTGAGGCGAATAAATTTTTGATTTTCCCAGAAAACTCGATTTTTCAGGACCTGGGTTCGAAGGACCGACTTCCAAAATATCGGAAAATTAAATAAATTGTTATTAAAATGTTACTAAATAACTATAATATATATATATATATATATATATATATATATATATATATATATATATATATATATATATATATATATATATATATATATATATATATATATAATATAATACTTACTGTAATGAAATGACACAAACTCGTTACAAGTCGCGCAACTGAATTTTTCCATCTTTTCAGGCTCCTGGTGTACTCGCATGTGTGCTCTGAGGTTATATCTCTGTCGGGTCTCATAGTCGCAATCTGAATTTGGACATTGGAACAAAGTCAGTTTCTTGTGGGTTTTTTCGTGACCTTGTAGAGCACTTACTTTTTCAGATTGAAATTCGCATCGTACGCACTGAAACAGTTCCTAAAAAAAAAGGTTTTTGCATGTATTCTAGCCTTTATTTTGATGGAGATTGAAACATACTTAATTTTGCTTCTACTAGTATAAATTTTGCTTTGATAAAAATAGGGTAGGTACACAGAAAATAAAATTATACCTACTTTTTTCTGGCCTTCGTGGCCTGCCTGATGTACATTTAACAAGTGTAAGTCCCTAGTTTTACAGTCTGTATCATTATAGATTTCTAATTGGGCTTTTCCTTCTTGTGAACCTGAAGCAAGTAGTGTTTGTTTTTTAAACGATTTTTACTACACACTACAGACTGTTATATTGCTTATTCTATAAAAGAAAATGCTTATCTAATTGTTATTCCCTTGGTATCAATGTTATAACTTGCTAGCTAGCGCGACTTTGTCCGCGGTATAACAATTTTACTCCATTACAAACTTGTTATTTTTTATTTATTTATCAACGTATATTGTACATTTACAAGATTTAACCATACACTGTGATTAATCTGCACTATTTTAAAATTACACTTGTAGCCAAAGCTTTGAATTTCTCTATCGAGACACCAAAGCAATGCAGTCTGTCATAGTATTTGTTGACATACGCTGCTACCCTATTTATGGGGTTATGCAACAAATAGTATGTCCGACAATGTAGGATATGGAGAAGGGTTTGCTTACGAGTCTGATAGCTAGGTACGTGAATTGAAAAGATTTCAACACATTCAGGACTCTTTATAATGTTGTTAAGTACTTTAAAGGCCAAACAGACATCGTAAAACTCCCTTCTGGACGCAAGCGTGGCTAGGTTCAGGTAGGACAGAACCCTCCTTTTCACCCGCTCAGGGGTTGATTTATTAAAAGCGTGTTTAAACATTTATTTTTTAGAGTACTTCTATGAATAGAGTTATTAGGACCATCAAATATTTTTTCTTCATACAAAGTTTGAACCCCTGTTTCACCCCCTAGGGGTTGATTTTTTAAATTATAGTCGAGGCAATGAAGCACTCGACCTCGGAATTTTTTGCACTAAGACGGAACGGAATGCGGTTTTTTGCATTCGCTTCCAAAAATTATTTGTAAAAAATGTATCTACTTTGTACCTTATACAAACCGGAAATTGCATTGCTGCAGTCAAAAATGCATTCAAAAAATGCATTTTTTGAAGTCGCTTTAAGAAAATTAAATAACTTTGTTAATAAGACTCAGAATTGGCTCAAACCGGGTTTTCGGGGGTTCTCGAGGTCGCTGATCACGATTATGATGTTCAAATTGACCCACAGCCGACCTGGAGCTCAGGATCGCTGATGAACGTCATCTCCGGGGGACTCTCCCAAAATTCACGCGGGGAAGGAGAGAAACTCGGCGTCCGGGGGTTTTTTGGGTTGCTGAATTCAAATAATATGGCATCGGCGAACACCCCCCGGACACCTGGTGCACCGGAACCTGGATGTGGACGTCATCCCCGAGAGTTTTCCTGACAAGATCGTAAAAAACAAACCGAAAATCGTTGTGTGAGCGTTTTTTGGGGCGCTGAATCCAAATTTCACGTCGAAACTGACCCCCCGAACACCTGGTGCACCGGAACATGGACGCGGACGTCATCTCCGAGGGTTTTCCAGACACGATCGTTAACGACAAACCGAAAATCGTTATGGTTTGTTTTTTTGGGGCGCTGAATCCAAATTTCACGTCGAAAACGACCCCCCGAACACCTGGTGCACCAGAATCGTTATTTGGGCTGGCGAGAATTACACATCAATGAATGTGTCAAATGATGAGACGATTTTTGTTAAGTTTTTTGCGATCGTGTCTGGAAAACCCTCGGAGATGACGTCTGCGTCCAGGTTCCGGTGCACCAGGTGTTCGGGGGGTCGTTTTCGACGTGAAATTTGGATTCAGCGCCCCAAAAAAACCCCATAACGATTTTCGGTTTGTCTTTAGCGATCGTGTCTGGAAAACCCTCGGAGATGATGTTCAGGCCCAGGTTCCGGTGCACCAGGTGTTCGGGGAGACGTTTTCGACGTGAAATTTGGATTCAGCGCCCCAAAAAACGCTCACACAATGATTTTCGGTTTGTTTTTTGCGATTTTGTCAGGAAAACTCTCGGGGATGACGTCCACGTCCAGGTTCCGGCGCACCAGGTGTCCGGGGGGTGTTCGCCGATGCCATATTTGAATTCAGCAACCCAAAAAAACCCCGGGCGCCGAGTTTCTCTTCTTCCCCGCGTGAATTTTGGGAGAGTCCCACGGAGATGACGTTCATCAGCGATCCTGAGCTCCAGGTCAGCTGTGGGTCAATTTGAACATCATAATCGTGATCAGCGACCTCGAAACCACCCGGGAACCCGGTTTGAGCTAATTGTGTCTTATTAAGCATCTTTTGAATGGATTTTTGGCTGTATAAGATACAAAGTAAACATTTTTTACAAATAATTTTTGGAAGCGAATGCAAAAAACCGCATTCCGATCCGTCTCAGTGCAAAAAATTCCGAGATTTTGGCTGATTTAGTGCTTCATTGCCTCGACTATTAGTGGATGTCTACGTTATGTAAGAAATCTATGTGCAAAATTTCGAGTTTCTAGACCCAGCGGTGTGGGCTGTGCATTGATGTGTCAGTCAGTCGGTTTCTTTTATACTATAGAAAGATGAGGAGTGACAGGATACGTATCATATAGTGTAACCTTGCATTTCTTGTCAAATATTTAGTATTAAAATGTTGCCAACATAAGTGGAATACAAAGAAAAGGTAGTGTTGCCATATTTTGACTTTGACTGTTTTTATAGAAAAACAGGCTGTTGCTCAGTAAAAACCCTTGAATGTCATAACATGACTGTGTCATGTTTTTAGTATATGACAAAGAAGGATAGAGAATTTTAAGACGGCTCTACATTCACGGCGCGAAGTATTATATAACCTGTCAAATATTAGGCATAAAAATGCTGCCAACATACTTAAATTAGAAAGTAAAGGTGATTCAATGTGCTATATTTTGACTTTTCTTATATAAAAACTAAGAACGTCACTTAAAATTCTTCTTAAGTTGATTTGTTGGCACTCTAAAAGATGTAATTACCATTATTTCTTAATATTTCCACGTCCATTTGTTCACTACAAGCACTTTCATCTTTGTTGTCTGTTCTTACTGGTGCAAACCCACTACAAGAACTTTTATTTTTGTTGTCCGTTCTTACTGGTGCAAACCCATGTTTTTGTATCATATGCTTCTCCACAAAAGGCTTCCTAAAAGTGTTATATGGGCAGATCTTACACTGAAACCAATCCTGCTTATTTGATTTGGAACTATTATTTTCAGCTCCTTCGCTTGGTATACTAAAAAAGGCAAATGTAAGTTTCTATAACTAGTAAAAGGATTCAAATTAAGGTAATGTTACAATTTACCTTTCATTTGTAATAACATTTTTGTTATCTTTAATTATTACCGTTTCTGGTAAACTATTATTGCTGTTCATCTTCGAACTTACATGGGTTCTATTTTTGAATTAATATCCATTATTACCTTTAAATTTTACCAATTTTAATTACAAAGAAAATAGGTAATCTTTTTGATATATTATGCTAAATTTGCTTGTGCCCGAGCTTTGTTTACATTTTTTTTTTTGTGACTAACTGACAAACTGACAATCTGACAAATGTCAAACGTTATAAAATTCTTGATCCGGATGTCAGTTTTGATTGGTTTTGATAACATGGTTAGCCCAGTGTAACCATTAGTATAAAAAAATTTTTTTTTAATGAGTTGTTTTTAATTAGATAAGTTCTTATTATGTACTTCTTATTATGTATTTTGACTCTGCGATGCTTTACTTTGCGTTTAAATGCTCCATTCTACGAATAACGTTGAAGTTTAATATCCCTTATTGGATTGGTAACACTGACACTGACTTTTGAAGATGTTAAGGAGCGTAGGGCGGAAGTGTGGCTGAAAGAAACGGTCATGCGCAATAGACACCACCAGAGGCGGGAAACTCCATAACCTCAACAGTGCCAAACCGAAAATATTGACGTTTTGTCACTTTAAATCGTTGTTATTGTTTGTATTCGGAATCTCCGAGGGTACATACCCGACAAATCGGAGATTCTAAGGGAATTACCACCCAAACTGGCTAACGTGTAAGCCATCCCTAAGGGTAGCTAGGGCTCTGGTTAAGCGCCGGACCGGGTGGAGAGCTGGCCAACCTGTCCCATGGACGAGGGCCAATAACAGGGCATAACAGGGGAAGAAAGAAGGAAAGTAGAGTTGGGAGATATAGTGATTTTTCGATATCTGTTAGAACAGCGATAGTGATTTAAGAATAGCCGTTATTTTTAACGGTGATTTTTCACTACAGCGATTTTTATTTTTAAGGCAAAAAGGAGCAGCATAGTTGCTTTTACAAGACTGATATTCGGTAATGCAGCTACAATTGGAACTAAAATTATAACTTGACTTGGTCAGTAAGTTATTAGGGTAAAAATAGTATTTTTCGATACGGCCAGTGGCAGAGACGTGGCGAATATTAATCGAAAATAACCTTTAGTCGTGATTTTTGCGCTAGATTAAGTTAAAAATAGTACATTTTTTCCGAAATTAGAATTATAATGCTTTAGGCAACTTTGAGTATAGGTATTCCCGAAAATGTTTTTGTGACGCTGAATCTAAATACGACAATAATTAATAAATTTATAATCTCTTAGATACTTCTCAGATTTGAAATTAACCATCTAAAACTGAAAAAATCCCATTTAATAGCTTAAAAATGGGAGCACACTGAGTCAAAAGGAGACTATAAAATGCTTAATAACCCACAACATAAATAACAAAATAATTAGAAACAATAGTATAAGAAAATATAATCAAAAAAAAAACATTCTCGTTTATATCTAGCTAAAATAAAAAATATAAACAAAAAAACATTCTCTTTTATATTTAAATACTTTTTGGTAAAATTCAGAATTCAGGTACATTGAGACACTGAGACCGAAGGATAACCTGACATAATATGTTCTTTTAAATTTTAGTGGGATGCTTTATGCGAGTATTTTTTTGCAAATATTGCACTTTTCAGAAAAGTTTTCACCTTCAATTGGTGTAAATAAATTCAACATTTCACTGGTTTTCTGTTTTTTGGACATTTTGTGAATCTAAATATATTTCAGGTGTTGAATTTTGCTATAATTAAAAGTACTAAAACTAATTTATCGGTTACACTATAATCGTTACTACGCGCAATGAAGAATAAATGGCTAATTCACCAACAATATCGACTACGGCCGACCGGACCGATAAACGACAAAACACTGAACGTGAATATCTAAAGAGTCAGATATATCCACAACACAAGAAGCGATAATATCTGGCGCAACCGTTCAAGCAGCGATTTTACTTCTCAATATCTCAATAACCCAAGCAATATTTATTTTACAAGGGGCGATTACGCGGTCGGGTCGCCGTGATCTATTTTGTTTCGGTAATCCGTCAGTGGCGCATGCAGATTTGTTAATCACTGAATACTGAATAACTGGGTTAGCGAGATTTCGATCGCCGTTAGCGATAGTGATTTGTCTTTCACGGTGATTGGATCATGGTGATTGATATATCTCCCAACACTAAAGGAAAGAAAACTTGCTTCCGTTGCTGGAAAGTAGTTTCGATCCTATTTGAAGGATCACAATGTTGTCAAGTTGTTATAGAAATCTTTCCTGATAAATTTTCCCACCCTGGAATGTTATAAAATCAAATATTCTGTTGTTAGAAATTATAAAAAGATATCTAATAGTTAATACTAAATTGTTACAAAAACGAATAGTGGGTCAAAAATCTACGGAAATGAAAAAAATGGCAAGAATAATTAGTACTTTCTCGATTTAACGCACAGGAAGCGGCATCGGTGTAAAAGTCAAACACGATTCGACGAGTTCTGAAACGTGCACATGTGGTTAAAGGGAAGGTATCCGTTTTCCAACTTCGCGCAATATTTTCCACCCATACAGTGATAGTAGGCAAAATTTCTATATAAATAAACTGCAAGGCCTCATCCCAATTAGTGAATTAATACAAACCTACAGCGGCGAATCAAGGTAACCTCAAAAGTTCCTGGAAATACGAGCCATACTGCAAGGAAAAATGTCTATAAAATCAGCAAGAACTCGAAGTTCCTTAGGAACACCGTCGTCTATTTTAAAGAAAAGTTCAAGCCTCCGGAAACGCCTTAGTGAAGTGGCGCAGACACCTTCCAAGGTCCGCTTTCAGTTACCCCATTCCAAGAAAGTACACAACATTTTGGAGGCCTTCATAAAAAATAACGAAACCAAGGAATATCTCAGTCTGGTATGTCTCATAAGGGACGCAGAATTACTCGATAATGATATATCTTCACTGTTAAAGGAAGCAACAGAAAGCATATCGCTACTGAATCGAGATTTACGACTTTTTGTGGAAGCCTTGCTTTCAGTCAGTTGGAATGGGAGAGATAGGGAGGTTGTGAAAGAGTACCAGAGTTTTATAGTAAATTTAATTAGTGCCCATAATTACCATGCGAAGTTTGTGATCGATAGACTTGTGGGATTATTTTTACCAAGTAAGTAAACATTATTATGGTATTGGTTATATCTCTCAGAAGTCCTAAGTTATCAATTATTATATTTCTAACATATGAATGAAAGTCTACTTGTCAGGGGTACATATAAATATGCAAAAATTGAGAATAAATAATTCTCTAATCTATATTTCTTTTAATCAAATATCATAAAGTTTTGCTAATTCTAAAAATTTAATATTGTTTAAACAAGACTGTTTTCCAAATATGTAAGTACCTAGGTATATGTTTTGATAGAAAATGTGTTTTTCCTTTATGTAGGTATATAATACATTTTCCTTAGGTTTGCGTGGGTTTTTTTTATAGTAAGTTCATTTCAGGGTTGGCACGAATTTCGACCGACACAAAAACCCGACCTGGTTTTTGTATCAAAAACCACCAGGATTTTAGGTTACAAAAACCCAATACAAAAACCGATACAAAAACCATCTTATATGAATAATATCAGAGGAAATACTTTTTCTCTTCTGGACTTTATTCCTTCGAAATTTTTTCCTTTTGAACATATTTCTTTCGAACCAGTGTTTTCGAATAAAGTGACTTCTGCTACATATGGAATAGCAGGCATTTCACGCCCATTTAGTCACAATTTGCTGTTAATTTATTTTAAACATACCTGTGTGTTTCACTGGCCGTTTGAAATGAAAATTAGAAGTTGACTTAGTTTAAACTTTAAATGTGTTAATTAGTATAAATGATATCAGTGAATAGTCATTACCTACCAGAAATTAGAATCGTAGGATTTGAAAAGCACAGATTCCTTAATCCAGTATCCAGTTAAAACTCAAACTATTCTGGCTTAAAGATCATAACAAAGAATCATGAAATTAAAATAATAGGTTATGTAAATATGAAGACTCAAAACATAACCTACATGAAGGCTAAAGTGGTACAGACACTAACAAAAACCAACAAAAACCAGCAAAAACCAGCAAAAACCAACAAAAACCAGCAAAAACCCAAAAACCGAACACAAAAACCCAAAAACCTTTAGTCTTCTATCAAAAACCCTGGTTTTTGCCAACCCTGGTTCATTTTTATTTACCTATAGATTTTTTTTTCATTTTCCCACATATTGTGTAATATTTTACTGTATTAGATAATGATTTAAGATAATAACCTTACCTTGCATAATATTATCTTTTCTTGAAAATTAATCTTTTCAAAATTTTGTGAAATTTAAAAACATCATAAATTTTTAAAGATATATATATATATATATATATATATATATATATATATATATATATATATATATATATATATATAGTATAGTGTAGTATAGTATAGTATATATAAAGTATAGATCTATAGGGAGAGATTGATTTACATTTTTTTGTTGCAATTATATCCCATTATTTTTAATTAAAGAAAGATTTTAATTACATACAGTCACTCACAAAAGTCTAGTAGCAAGGTCAGTTACGGGGGGGGGGGGGGAATAAAAGGAGCGGCTGAGAATTTCTCCAAAATTGTTAACTAACATATAATTTTCTGGGTTACTGAGGTTAAAAAATCTAATTTTGTGTAACCGCTGTTAAAAAAATTAACAGGGGGAGGGATTAAAAGGAGCGATTGGCAGTTTCTTCAAAAATATTAACTAACATGTCATTTTCGGTGTTATTAAGGTAAAAAAATTTAATTTTGTGTATCAGATGTTAAGAAAATTGACAGCGGGGAGAGGGGGATAAAGAGGAGCGACTGTCATTTCTCCAAAAATGTGAACTAATTGATCATTTTCGGGGTTATTGAAGCCAAAAAAGGTAAGTTCATGTAACAGATGTAAAAAAAATACGGCTGGGAAGGGGGGCGACATGAGCGGGTGGAAAATTCTTTAAAGATTTTAACAATGTAATTTTCAGGGTTACTTACTGAGGTCTGAAAATCCAGTACTACATGGGCGTTACAAATTTAAAGAGGGGGCGATAAGATGAAGGGAAAATTATGTGTTTGTATGTTTACTTTTGTGACATGATATTGATATTTAACACTTACATATTTATTTTTTTTACACTAAATATTTTTTTAGAGTTCGATTTTCTTTTTTTATACATTCTATTTTTTGTGGTATTTTTAGTATTCTGTAAAAATAAAATTCCTAAAAGCAAACCTAGCTTTAAAATATTACAAACTTTAAGGGTGTATTTGTACTTTTGTGAGTGACTGTAGATAATTTAAAGTTTGGAGGCAGTGGCAAGTACTTTCCTAGATAGGGTGTTTTTAGTTTTACAGTTAACAATAAAAGTTTCTTTTTTAGGTCCGAGAGACCCAGAATGGCCAGATGGACAACCAACTGAGACAGACAGACAGAAATGTTTAAATGTCCATGTTTTGCTCAGGATATTATTAGATGTAGTTCCTATGTAAGTAAAATTGTATGACTTTATGTCTTCAATTAGTTTGTTGGAACTTTTCTGATCCTTGCAGAGTATTTTTTCATCAATTTTACATTTTACTATACAGTATGTTTGCAGATGGGGTTTAAAAGAGGACCAATGAACCAGATTTTACAATTGAATTAAAATTTAATTCTATAACTTGAATCTCATTTATTTTACAAGCAAAATTTTTTATTAGCAGTTACATTTTTACTTATCTTGCAAAATTTGGTCCACTGGTCCTTTTCTAAACCTCATCCGCGGATATACCTTAGAGCTATCTGAGTTTATTAAAAATAAACAAGAGTTGTTGTAGAGTGGAGTATATACAGCATATATTTTAGTAGCTGTTAAAATTGTTATAACTTTTAAAACATACTGTAAAAATAGGTAGTTGCTTAATATGTTTCTTCACTTTTTAGGTGCAAAGAACTTTTAATAAAGGCAATAAATAAGCAGTATCCGTATTACAATAAACCTATACACACGCAGGAGTATTATTTATATAATTTAATGTCAATTTTAACATATCAGCCATCCTTTAGGCCTGATATTCTTCAGTTAATATTTACAAAGTAAGTATATAATATGTATGTAGCGCACACTTTCACGCAGGACTAAAAAATTCCTTTAATCGCGATTATCTTGTTTTGTAATGTTGCTTTGACTATGAATTTCACTCGGTTACAGAATTATAAATTTTCTTTTATAAAAATCTTGTAAATACTTTTAGACTTATAATTATGGACGTGAACGCCCCGAAAGAAGAAATTCAAAGGCAAGACTTTGAGGATGAAGATATTTTCAAAATGGATGATGATGCCAGATCAGTTAGAACTGTCAGGACGGCGTTTACTGTCGTGAACAGAACCTTATTAGGCAAAGCATTGGATATATGTATGGATCTTATTCTAGACTATGTTGTAAGGGAATGTAATGACAGTAATGGAGAATTAGACTGGGAAAAAGCTAAGAAGTTCTATCATGATATGGTAACGGTTTTTGATAAGGTAAGAAAAATACTTTGAAGTTACAATTTCTATATCTGCTATCACTATCATTCTTTTTTAGGTAATTTTACCAACCTACGGTAGTCATCACGTTCAATTTGCAATGTTTGCCTTGTGCGCGCAGAAAACGACAATAACCGAAGCGTTCTTAAATTACCTATGGAAAAAAGTATGCAACCCGAACATAGCGGCCATTTTAAGACAAGCTTCGGTCACTTATATTGCCAGTTTGGTGGCCAGAGGATTGTTTGTACCTTTATCGTAAGTAATTAGTTTACCTTTTTTCTCTATTTAACACACTTGCTACATATTTATTTCTTATATTTTTATATCAATCATTGTAAAAACACAAAAAATACTGCCTAATAATTTTATTTATTGTCATTGTTTTTTTTAATGTTAGAAAAGTTTTTTGGATGCTTAAATATTATTTTGATTGCTCTAAATTGTTTCACATTTTATTAAAAACTAGCTGGTACCCGCGGGCTTCGCCAGCGTTAAACTTGGAATAAATTTTTAGAATATACAGCGTGAGTCGGGAGGAACGCACCAAATTCTAGGAGTGTATTCTACACGTAAATATAAGTAAATAAACCGAAAAGTTGAAATCCGAATTTTATTTGTTTTCAAATTACGTTTTAAAAATATGATAAACGCGATTTATTTTCATTTTTTTTGTTGGTGAATAGGCGATAAAAAAATCAAAATTGAATTACAACTTCTGGATTTTTTTGACTTACATATATTTACGTGTAGAATACACTGCTAGAATTTGATGCGTTCCTCCCGACTCGCCCTGTATATTCTAAAAATATATTTTATGTTAAAAAAACGCGGGCGAAGCCCGCGGGTACCAGCTAGTGTATATAATATAGATAGCTCTTACTTAAATTATTTCCTTTATGTATTATAGTACAACATATAGCCGTGACACACCCTGTATAATATGACTTATACACAATAATAGTGTAAACTGTTACTATTTTCCTACAGTGAACAAATCTTGACAAAACATTTTTGCTCCAGTGTCGCATACATAGTCTTTTCTGCGTATTGTGACAGACTCTGTATATAAAATACTGTTAAGAAAAAGTTAGCACAGTTTGAGTTTATTGACAGACTTTTGTAATTTCATTTATGGATTGTCCAGTTTTCAAGTAATAGTCCAAGGTCCACTTTCGTTACCGTGACACCCTGTATACTACTTATTGAACATAGCAAAATGGTATGTTACGTAAAAAAATAAAATAAAATTAACGTGTTTTACAGTTTTTTTAAATAGCAAATACTTTTTGAGATAAAAATTATTTTCATTTTTAGGGGGTTGTTTCAACCCCTTGGAATTTGAGTTTAAAAAAATCCCTTCTTATCGAAACCCTACACCCTAAAATAAACATGTATGCCAAAATTTAACTTTCTATGTCAAGTGGTTTGAGCTTGAAATATTATTTAATTTTTAGAGGTTGACTTTACCCTCTTGGAGGGTGACTTTTGCAATATCCTTTCTTATTGGACGTCTGGGGTCTAAACTAAAGCTGTATGCAAAATTTCAACTTTCAATCTTTGATAGTTAGGGCCGGGCCTTGCTAAATCAGTGATAGGGGTGTGTTTTTACCCCTTAGGGGTAAAATTCCAACACGAAAAAAGTGGTCTTATGTAAAAAATAAAATAAAACTGACATGTTTTGGCGTTTTCCTTAAAACTTAGTAGTTTTTAAAATAAAAAATAATTTAATTTTTAAGGGTTGCTTTTACCCCCTTAAAGGGCGAGTTTTGCAAAATCCTTTCTTAGTGGACGTCTAGGGCGTAAAATAAAACTGTGAGCAAAATTTCAACTTTTTAGCATTAGTAGTTTTGGCTGGGCGTTGATCAGTCAATATACTCTTTTATATATTAGTATAGATAACGTAGTACGTTTAAATTGTTCTAAAAAATGTTTGTGTATACTTTTTTTAGGATGGTGAAAGGTACAATGCAGCAAATCGCCGAATGGATACACACGTATGTAGCGAATCAGGACGGTTTGGAATGTGTGAATTCAGACGTTAGGGTGCATACTGTGTTTTACAGTGTGTGTCAAGCCTTGTTCTATCTAGTCGCTTTTAGGCATAAAGATTTGGTCATGAGTAAAAAAAGTAAGTAGGAAAATAATTGTATAAATTTGTTCACTTAAGAATTCTAAACCATTTTTATCAGTTAATTAGTGAGATAGTTAATATGTACCGGGTCTTCCTAAACCTGACGTACATATGTGTAATTCCCATTGAAGAAATGCAATTCCTGGTCCGATGTTAGGTAAAAAAATGTTTGTAAATATATGTCCTAAAAGGCTTCATTTTCAAGATACATGGGGTGTTAAAGTTTTGGGGTTATGTGCTCTTTGGACCAACTTAAACTAGTAACTCAGACTAATAAATCCGAGGCCCATTTTCGTGACGTTTGGTGGATGCGCCAGGTTTCGTCCCGGATAAAAGTACCCATATTAATTTCTCTGACGTAAATTTTTTCGCATTTACAATATAGATAAGGATTATTTACCCTTTCAGATATTGTATTTCTCGAGAGTCTCCAACTGGGCAAAATGGTGACGAACCGTCTAAATCCGCTGAGAGTGTGCCAACCGGCAGTGGTGCAGAATTTTGCCGCCGTGACGAGAAAGTACCAACTGGCCTATTGCTATACCGTTATAGACCACAATTTGAGGAGTTGCATGCCGACGATCTACCAAGACGAGAAGGGTTCTCAGACTATATCCGACCATATATTGACTGATTTCTATCCGTTCGATCCTTACATTTTAGAAAGGTGAGGGAAAAGTACAGTCGTGGACGAAAAAACGTACCGCCAGTTCACAGTCCCAGTGTCGGTTCCCTAAGGAAGTCCGTTAGCATGTGAATTATTGTTTGAGGACTGCGAAAGTAAACCCGCGAAAAATGGTCGTGAAATATAATTCAGTCTATAGGTTCCTTAACGGCCTTGCTTAGGGAACTGATGCTTAGACTGTGACTTCGTAGTACGATGTTTTTGTTCGCTGGTACGCATTTCAACGTTTCTGAGCTTCATTTTGGGAATTAAAATGTCAAAAATGAATTTTTAAAAATATTTCTGAATCAGTGACACGAAATTGACTGCCACGAAACTGACTGTCGCGGAACTGACTGACGAAATTTTCTCTATAAGCAACGGAACAGGATGACTCGCTTGTGGGGTAATCACCTAAACTATTCTTTCTCTTTTTAGGTAATTCACAGTCTAAACTTTCCATAACAGGCTTTCTTAGGGAACTAACGGTTAGACTGTGAATTCATTGTACGATTTTTTGTTCGCGGGTATACATTTCAACGTTTCTGACCTTCATTTTAGGAATTAAAATGTCAAAAATAACTTTTTAAAAATATTTCTGAACCATGACACGAAATTTACTGCCACGAAACTGACTGCCACACAACTGATTGCTACAGAACTGACTCACGAAATTTTCCCTAAGCAACGGAACACGGTGACACTTGTGAAGTAATCACTTAAACTCTTCTTTTTCTTTTTAGGTCTAGTAAAAGAATTCAACCACACTATAGGGATTACCACGAAGATCTGTTTGCTAACAGCATGGACGTGGACGGTAAAGAAAGCGACGTGGACGATTTCCTAGACAATATTCACGAAATGTCGACGAGCGCGCCTAAGAGTTCCCATAACTTTTCCTATGGAAGTTCGCCAGGGTTTAAATTTAAAAGCTGAAGTGATTGTTGTTTTAGGTTGGGTAATGTTTCTTTTTGAGTTTTCGTTTGTTCCTTTGCTACTTATCATTTACATGTGAGGTTACTACTAGCGAAAATTCTAGTAGGTAATATTTTTATTTAAATATATTATTATTAAGTCTTTCTGTGATCGAAGAACTCTACCATTGATTATTGATTACTTCTCAGATCTTTATTTAGCAATTTTTTTACTTACCGAGGTGTTAAGTATTAATTCAACTCCCTAACTCAAAATTTTTGACAAATTTTGGGTAGGGGTCCAAATTATACCATCCTGACCAAATAAATTTGTTGTTAATGGTCTAAATAAAATTATTTATTTACGAAAAATAGCTATTGCCTTTATTAATGTACCTGTAAATGCCAAATTACTTAAATTAATGAATAATAATTTAAATTATCGTTTTGAAAAGCTCTGTCGTACATATCTGTTGAAAACCCGTTAAAAGTTTAAAATAACCAGTTACGTCATCGACTAGAAATATCAATATTGTTTTCCTAAAAAACATTGTTGCCAACAATATATTTCTAAGCGTTTACGGAAACCACAGCCGTCGTCAACTTTCGAGCCATGAAGCGCAAATGGCAACGTCGCAAACAGCGCCCCACGTGGGCTTATTTTATTTCGTTAATAATATATGTAATATAATATGGAGTGTCACATAGGGGAAAATAGTAAATATAAATTATGTGAAAACAAAGTAGCACGTGTTTCGGAGCCTTTTTTAATCCTATCAGCACCCAAATAATTCATAAAATGCAAGAAATAACACGATATACGAGAATAATTTTAATACTTTAAACTGCAAATTCTAGTAAAATTGTGAACATACGTACAGGGTACAGGGAAAACGAAACTAGCCCGATTTTACATATTTATCGTCCCTTAAAAATACGCTTTGACCCGTGTATCTTGTGTGGAAAGGGAAAACCTTTGTTTATATTTTCAACCCCCTAACTTCAACTCCCTAGCAGGGGTGAGCTTCACCCCTAAAATTTTAAACGTATTTTCTCGATTAAAGTCTGGTGATTTGTTACATTGTTACAGTGGAGATTTTTAGCAATTATTTGTCACAGTAAACTTTTTTATTGAAGCGAGTTTGTAAAAGCATTAAACACATTTGCCATTCATGACATATGACACAATTCATGCTTTAAATTACCTTCATAATCACTTTCGTTAAAATGTCTAGAACAGATTCTAGCATTTTTCACATTAAACTTATCTTGTTTGCATAGATGCTTCCAAAAACTCTGTGTTTCTTTTTCTTTAGGGGAGTTAAAAACTTTAATATCGGGCATAAAGCCCTTGCATTGATTGTGCACATCACAACCATATTCAACACACCCCATTTTCACTTTTAAACTCTTGAAAGTGATATAATATCACCAAAAAATAACTTTAAAACACAACGAGATCTTAACAAAGACGTTTCGTCTACAAAACATGACGGAATTACTCGCAGCATGACTTTCATGGCCACGATTACCTGCGCGGTGGCATATTTTATTTTATTTGTATCGTGTGTTTAATTTAACAAACTGCAGCGTTAACGGCCGCTGCCGTAGGAAACATATAGGTAGTTTGACACGTGCCTATACGACGTGTTTCCAGCCTCTCGTGCTGCGTTGCCAGAACATCTAATCACGGCCTCTTGTTAAAGAAGGTTTAGAGCCAACTCAATTTTCAGTTTTATTGGACGTGTCTTTTTAACTAACAGCTAAGGGTGAACGCCGGCAAAGCATCTGACCGCGTTAATACATGGTTAATACGATCATTGTTTCCGTAAACGCCTTTAGTGATGCCAACCTAATATTAGGAATAAACGTGGTAAGACTATTTCGTTCTGTTGTATTTGTACTATTGGCAACATTTCCTAGATTTGAAATATGACATCGAGCGATAGGCAACCCAAAATTTGTGTATCAAATTTTATTTTATTATTATTATTACATCCAAAAAGATAAGTTTCAAAATAAGTTGTTTACCCGGTTTTTAATCAAGATATAAAGTTGCAAATATTATCGTCTTGTTTTGCCATCTCTAAATAAATTTACTTTTAGTGGATTCCAGTTTGTGGCCAAGTTCAGTGGTGATTTTGCGATAAATTAATATATTGTAAGAAAATGTTTAAATCATTAACTTTCTTCTCGAATAACGTTACTTTAAGGACAACTAGTGGAAATAGATTAAATTTAAGTGTTCAAAATGTAAATAAAGTAAGTATACATCCAACTAAAAATCAAAAATAGACGAAAGTTATTATTTGAGGTTATATGTTATGTGCGACGTTTTATCTAGCCCTATCGCGTCAATAAAATCGTGGGTTCGTAGGTTTCCTTTAAGGAAATAATGATTTGTACTGTTGTCATTTTTTTATTTCTTATTACGTGAGTTAACTTATCGAAACCAGGAAATCTGTTTTTAAAAAACGTTTTTATTTCTGAAGTTACAAAATACGTAAATTAGTGCTTTACAGCTTATGTCTTATTCGTTACGAATGCTAAACTCTGACTGAACTGTAAAACACTATCACAACAATAAAAGTATAAATTATGCTGTCGTTGCAATTTAATAATGTCTATATAGCAAGTATGGTGGTTGTTGTGGCGACATAACTCCTCCCCTCGGAGATTCAACTTCACGGTTATCGGGGTAGTTGAACATCTTGAAGTTCCAATGTTTCTTCTTTTCTTCTTTTTTCTGTCTTCTTTTTGTGCTTTAAAAACCATTTCTTCTTATAGCAGTAGTATATAGCACAAAGGGTTAAAATTGCGTAAACCATAATAGTCCAGATACTTGGGTATTCTGATAAATTGCTGAAGAGTAATTGGGGTTGATTGTCTTGAATTTCGTTTTCAAGTTCATAAAGTCCATCTAGTTTGATTTCTTGTAGATGAAGGCTAAGATTAAGGGTCGGCATTAAGTCGATTTTGTTATCAAAATCAGGAAACAATATTGGTTGACTGCTTCTTAATATTGGCTTTTGATTGTTAATTATTGATTGCTGGTTCACATTGACTAGGCAACCATTGGGTATTTCAATTAAGAATGTACCAAACAATTTTTGGCTTTCTTCTTGCTGATTGCACTTAAGTTTGACAATTTCTTGGTTCGGCAGTATAAAAATCCATTTATCAGCTACATCTAACTGATTGATGATTGGTTGTGTAATTTTGGCTTCGATTTGTCGACAAGTGGAGGTGGCTCGACTGGAGTCCAAAAGTTCAACTGTGCAAGGGTTGTTTTTTGAAATTTCTTCTAAGTCCGTTCTATCGCAGATGAATAACTGGGACTTGATCTCTTGACATTCTTGACCTCGATATGCGTAGTGTAATTCATTTTTTACCAAAAATTTATTTCGCGGTATAATAACCTTAAACAGACTCTTTCTCAGTACAGGGACGGAATAGAGGTGAAGATAATTAAATGTTTCAGGGTAGGTTATAGGAATACGTAAAAGGTACGTGATTTTATTGTTTAAAATAAAACAATCTATTTTTATCAACTTTTCAAAAATTAAGGTATTTTCTAAAGTTATTTCCAAAGGCATTTGATTTTTACCAATTTGCTTTTGGATTTTTAATAGTTCGAAATAAAGATTTTCAGTTCTTATAATGCTAGGATGCATTATTTTTAGCTTAGAAAAAGCAATAGAATTTTCTATATCTTGCAGAGTAGAATCGATAATTTCGTATATATTGATTATCTGATTTAAAACATCTTTAATAAAATTTGAATTTTCTCTATAAGTAGTTTTTTGTACTATAAACCCTATTTGATTTAATTTGGATTCCAACAATTTTTCATTATAACTTATTTCTCTTATAGTAGTATTAAATTTCTTTATAACACTTAATGATATAGAATTTTCTTTCAAAATATTGGTAGCTAATTTATTTTGATTAATTTGGAGTTCGGTAATAAGTTTTTCATATCTTTCTCCGTCAGATGCATCTAAATTACCAGTAACGGCTTTGAATACTGATCCTAATGCATTTATTAGGCCTCTTTTTGATCTGTTTGGATGCGGAATTATTTCTTTTATTTTTGTTTGAACCCTATCTTGTATTAATGTTAAGATTTTAAAATAATTCGAAGCTTCAAAAGAATATTCTAAATGAGAATTAACTGTCTCTGATATATTTTTTGATTTAATATGCAATTTATTAATTTCTGTAATTATTAGACTAATGTCGTAATAATGTATTAACGTATAAGTAAATTCTTGGACTTTGGCACTACCTAATTTAAATGGAATTAATCCGGGGTTGTCGTTTATGTTTCTCACGGTAATTTTTTCTTCATATCCGAATGTTATTTGAAGAATTCTGAAACGAGAGAATAAAAATACTAGTTAGAATTATTAAAACTGTACTTCTTTCTCAGGGGACGTTTTATATTACTAAGGTGTACCTTTTCATGAGAGTTTGTTTTTGCAGTTTTGCGCTTTGTATTCACAGAAATTAACTTTGTTGGTTTGCAGAATTTGTCAGCATTTTTCTGTCTTATATGTTTTTTCACATAGACATCTTTTTCGGGAGTAAAAATTTCGGGTGTTTCCCTATTTTCGTTAATTTTGCCAATAACTTTTTCTTTGCCTGATATTAATTTTTCGTTTATTTGAGAATACAATACTTTTGTTTTTTCTTTATGGTCATTAACATAGTCGCTAAGTAATAATTGTTCAAGATTTATATCAAAAGGATTGTCGTCTGTAATATGTCCATTTATGACATCTATAGGTTTAAGTTTTGTTGAAGTATGTATTGAGTTATTGTATGCTAATATTGCGTAGATCATTTTCTGCGTAATAGGCGTTTTATTAAAATTTTGATTATTTAATAAGCGTATATGTTCTGAAAGTGTCGAATGTAGTCTTTCAATAAGTCCATTAGACTGTGGGTGATTAGGAGAGCAAAAATGTATTTTTACTTTATGTAATTGTAAAAGTTCTGTGACTATCGAATTTTTAAATTCGGTTCCGTTGTCAACTATTATTTGTTTTGGTATTTTATGATGTGAAAAATAAAATAAAAGGTTATCTACAATTTCTGTAGCATTTAAAGATTTTAATGGGTACGCTTGTGCGTATTTAGAAAAACTATCAATTATTGTTAAAAATTTTGTTTGTTCTAAGGTGTAGGTATCTAAATGAATAATTTCGAAGGGTCTTGTTGCCGTAGGTGTAATATTCATTTGCATTTTAACAGGATTGCGGTCATATTTACTGATTTGACAAATTTCACAATCGTTAATGTAAGTTTGAATAGAACTTTTTAAATTCGGCCAATAATATTTATTTTTAATTTTCTGTTCGGTTTCGTCTATGCCTCTATGGTTAGATTTACCTTCGTGATAATTTTGAATGATTTCTGATATGTCTTGTTTATCCGTGACGTCAATTAGCTTAGTTAGACAGCGCTTGAATTTTATAGACGGCCACTTAAAAGTTTTTCTGATTACTTCGCAGAATGGTTCGTATGTATTTGGATTTTCAAAATATAATTGATATTGTTTGTCAGGGATAATATTTTCTTTAGTAAAATTAATAATATCTTGTTCAAAATTATTTTTAGAGACTTGAACAATAGTTCTTCGTTTCTTTTCGAATAAAATTGTCGTTTTAGGTTTTGCCGGAGAATGTAATACATCCTGTATAATAATTTGATTAGCTCCATAATTTACTGGTGTTTCAGCGATCGGAATGCCTACAATGGGGTTTTCTGTGTCGTTTGAATGTATCGTGACGTCATCGTCAGCTGGTTCGTTAGTGATATCTACGGGTTCATTGTCAGGTTGTACTAAGGTTGATATTTGATCTAGGTTGTCGTTATCATTTTGTATATTTATATCGTTATTATGAGTACTAGTTTGTGGATCTTGCCAAGAGTACTGTGTTACGTCGTTCGTATATTGTCCTAGGTCAAAGGTGTTTTCTGTTTCTTTAGTATGGAGTTCAATTCGCGATAGCGCATCGGCATTTGTGTTTAATTTACCTTTTTTATAAATTATCTTGTAATCAAATTCCTCTAATTTGATCCTCCACCTAACTAATTTAGAAGCAGGGTCTTTTAGTGAGAATAGCCATTGTAACGGCTTATGATCAGTGACTATATTGAATTTTCTTCCGTATAAATATGGACGAAAATATTTCGTAGCCCAAACTAAACAAAGACATTCTTTTTCGATTGTCGAGTAGTTTCGTTCCGAATCGTTTAAAGTGCGTGACGCGTAAGCAATTGGTAAATCTTTACCTATTTGTCCTTGACTAAGAACGCATCCCAAGGAAACGTTACTTGCATCACAAGTCAAATTAAATGGTTTGCTAAAATCTGGGTATTGTAATATTGGTTCATTCATTAATAAGTTTTTACATTTTTCAAAACAAGTAGTAAATTCTTCGTTATGTACTATTTTAGCACCTTTCTTTAGACATTGCGTTAATGGCTTGGTGATTTTCGCGAAGTTATTAATAAATCGTCGGTAGTAACCGAGAAGACCTAAAAATCCTTTAATTTGTTTTGTTGTGGTAGGTAATGGAAAATTTTTAACGGCGGCGATTTTATCCGGATTAGGTTTCACTCCTTCGGGTGTTACGATATGACCTAAGTATGCTACTTCTTTCCTTAAAAATTCCGATTTATCTAATTGAATTTTGAAATTTGATTCTCTTAGTCGTTTGAAAACTTCGGTTAACTTAACAATATGTTCTTGAAGAGAACTAGAAAAGATAATTATATCATCGAGATATACAGCGCACATTTCGTTATTAATTCCACGTAGTATATTGTCCATGACACGTTGGAATGTCGCGGGGGCGTTTTTAAGCCCAAATGGCATACGCAAAAATTCGTAATGTCCATTCTCGGTACTGAAAGCAGTTTTAGGAATATCATCTTGGTTCATTTCAATTTGATGAAATCCGCTGGCTAAATCAAGTGTGGTGAAATATTGACTCTTGCCTAATTTATCGAGAAGGTCTGTAATATTCGGTAACGGGTATTTATCGTCTAAACTTTTTTCATTTATCTTACGAAAATCTATAACTACTCTCCACTTCTGCTTGCCAGAAGCGTCTAATTTTTTGGGTACTACCCAAATCGGGGATGACCAGGGCGAATTACTAGGTCGAATAATATTTTGATTGAGCATTTTGTTAATTTGGCTCTCGACTTCTTTTTTATGAATAAAAGGATAACGGTAGCTTTTCGTATAAACAGGGATTTCGTCAGTGGTTCTGATATGGTGTTTTATTTTGTGTGTAAAAGTCAGGGGTGTTCCTTCTTGGTAAAATATATCTGAAAATTTGTTACATAATTTTAATATAGCATTTTTTTCTTCGACATTTAAGTGGTCTGTACGTATCTGTGAAAGGTCCAATTTATTTTTAGTGGTATCGTCAAAATTGTTAAGGTCAATGTTCTCTAAATCTTTTTTGCAAAATTTCTCGACTTCTAGAGGTTCAGAAAAATCTAACGTTATAGGCTCGCAAGTATTATTTAAAATAGGTGTTAAAGCCTTTCCATTTCGTGCTATTGTTAAACATTCAGGAATTTCGCAATTGTGAAATTTTTGATGAGGAATGATTATTTCGCCATTTTTTATAGAAGTTTTAACTTTTATAATTTGTTGGCATCTAGGGGAAATAGTAATGCAATTTAATTCAGTTTGCGTTTTATGAAAAGATAATTTTATTTTAGCATACGGGGTGATTAAAAATCCTTTGTCAAAATTTAGATTTGCTTGCAATATTTTTAAATTATCAAGACCTATTAGTCCATCAAATACGTTATGAAATTTGAATAAGAAAAATTTAAGATTTGTTTTTTCTGGTAAATTAAATATTTTAGATGCGGGGATCATTGCACTATATTGATGTGATGATTGTTGGAAAACAGTTGATACAATAAATGGATCATTTTCTATACAATTTGGGAAATATTTAAAAGCTAAATTTGGATTTATAAATGATTTTGTCGATCCTGAATCAATTAAAAATTTAAAATTATATTCAGGGAATATTATATAAGATAGTTCACTAGTATTGGTGGTATTAAGGGATATTATTTGATTTGTCAAATATCCGTGTTCTTCTGCGGGTCTACTTGAAAATTTACGGGTGACTCATCTTCGTCAGTTTGCAACTGTGAGTCGTCTTGTTCATTATGGTAACTATTTATCGGGTATTCACAATATTGAGAATCGTACGGTAGGTCAGGGTTAGGACATTCATTTTGATATTCGTCATATGAGTTATATTCTGTTTCTGTAGAATATGGATTTGCATCTGTGTTATATAGTTCTTCAAATGTATACCTGGGTGGCTGATTAGATTGATTTGCAAAATGATTGTTTCTGTTATAATTATTATAGTTAGTATTATCGTTATTATTAGCCCTAAATGTTTGTCTGGTTGACACTGTCATTGGTGTTGCCTTAGGCAATGGTTTATTTGGATCGGGTTTAAAGACATTTTTTGGTTTACCAAATACTTGAGAGTTGGTTAAAAATCTTTGTGGGGGCCTATAATTTTGGTTTGGCCTAACTGTTACAGGTTGTGAAGGAAAATTCGATCTAAATTGGTTATTATTATTCTGCGAGTTAAACGGTATGGGTAACCTTTGCATATTATGATTAAAATTTTGGTGATAGTTGGTGGGACGTGTTCCCAAGTTTTTTATGTTGGTTTTTATTTGAGATGAGTGATTTTGAAAATATTTTATATTTCCTTCTTGAATTACATACTGTATTGCGTCTGTTAATGTGCTTGGACGCATACATCTTATAGTGGTTCCTAGAGGTTCCCTAAGACCTGATAAGAATGTTTTAAGTGCTAATTTTTGGTAAAGTTCTCGTTTTACAGTAGCTGCAGGTTCAGTCTCATGTGCATCTACGTAACTGCATAATAAATTAAGTAATTCTAGACATTTGTCATAGAAATTTTGGGGTGAATCATTTGGTAATTGCTTTAACATAACTAGATCTCTATTAAGACAACTTTCGTCTCGGCGATCTGCAAAATTTCGATAAAGTGTTGCTTTTACACTAGCCCAATTTGTAACATTTTGAATGTTAATTACCAGGCGGGCATTGCCTGTAAGTTTACCAATCAAAGAGTTTAATAAATAAACATTTTGAAAACTCGTTGGATTAGCAGTATCATAAAAATTAGTTATTATTGTTTCACAGGTTGCTAAATATCTATTTAGTTCTGTGGGATTCCCGTCAAATGTTGGAACACAATTTAAATATTCTGGTTTAAATGTGTTAGCCATATTTTCACGATTTAAAAGTAAATTATTGTTTGAATTTATTGAGTTTAAATTATTTTGTAGACTAGAATTTGTATTGCTGTCGCATAAATAATTTATTAAATTTTGTAAATCTTTCGATTCTTGTAAAGACACTTCCGGTTGAGGATGGGAAGTGGAGTCAGAGTCCGCTGAAGGTTCTATATTTAAACTTAAATTGCTTAAAGAGTTTACCAAATCGTCGGCAGACATTTATCACTTAAAATTACACTTACATAACTAGGTAGATTATCCTTGGCATTTCGGTCTATAAGAAGAATTGATGACTCAGCAATGTTTGTCTGAAACCAACCAAAAATCTTCTTGCGAAAAGGACTATTCTTGTTCCTTCTCCGTGGTCTTCGTTGAAGATGGTGGGTTGCACAGTTCCACAATGGATTGGGATTTCTGATGTTTGAGAAGCCACTCTGTATAACACACACCTCCACAAGTCAAAGAGTCACAATGTCCGTTCGATAGATTAATCGGTTTCCGAAATTGATATGTGCGATACAAAATCAATTCTATCGATCCGACCCGACTGCGCCAGTTAACTTATCGAAACCAGGAAATCTGTTTTTAAAAAACGTTTTTATTTCTGAAGTTACAAAATACGTAAATTAGTGCTTTACAGCTTATGTCTTATTCGTTACGAATGCTAAACTCTGACTGAACTGTAAAACACTATCACAACAATAAAAGTATAAATTATGCTGTCGTTGCAATTTAATAATGTCTATATAGCAAGTATGGTGGTTGTTGTGGCGACATAACTCGTGTTCAGATTTGCCTAACAAGAAATATTTAAATTCGTCATTGTTGAAAGCTGCAGTTTTCGAAAAATGAAGGGAAAAATACCGATTGTATGTTATAGCCCTACCGTGGTAATAAAGTCGTATGCAGAGTTTTACAATATTTTAAATTTTAGATTTTATCTTGTACCTTTGCCACAAAAGCAATTAGTCAGCAGAAGAAAATTTACAAAGACATTAAAGAAGCTGTTAGAGATATACAGGATGGATCCAAGTTGCTTGTGGGAGGCATGTCTTATTTATATGTTACACTCTAACTCTAAATAAAAATAAACTTTTTTTAAGGTTTTGGTCTCTGTGGTATCCCAGAAAACCTTATAGCAGCTTTACTTCAACATGAAGCCAAGAATTTGGTTGTGGTATCGAACAATGCAGGTGTAGATAAATTTGGGTTAGGTTTACTTTTAAAACAGAAGAAAATTAAACGAATGATTAGTAGTTATGTGGGCGAGAACGCCGAATTTGAAAAACAATTCTTGTCCGGCGAGTTAGAGGTTGAATTGACGCCTCAGGTAAGTTGATTTGTGGATATAAGTTGAGTCTTCTTCTTTGTAAGTTTTCTGTGTTTATTTAGATTTCTGAACAACTGCTTACGCTTGTTTGATCTTAACTTAATAACTACTACTGATTCGGTGACGGAAGTGGAAAATATTATTAAAAAAAAATTGTACATTAAAAAATATTTGCCAAAATCCTTATACTGCATATTTACTATCTTTTTTTGGGCTCACATTTTTAGGGAACCTTAGCGGAGCGGATTCGCGCGGGAGGCGCGGGTGTTCCTGCGTTTTTCACACCAACAGCATTTGGTACTTTGGTCCATGAAGGAGGCGCACCCATCAAATACGACGCCAATGGTAAAGTTGAGGTGGCGAGTAACCAGCGTGAGTCCAGACAGTTCAATGGCAAAGATTACATCATGGAAGAAGCCATTACGGGCGATTTCGCGCTGATAAAGGCGTGGAAGGCTGATCCACTGGGAAATCTCGTTTTTAAGTATGATTTCTTGAGTTTTCTAAAGATGGGAGGTACGAATTGCAATGGATAATGATTTTTTAATGGTTTTCTAGTAAATCGGCAAGAAATTTTAACCCCACCATGGCAAAAGCAGCTAAAATAACAATCGCAGAAGTGGAAGAAATAGTAGAATTAGGCGCCATTCCGCCAGATGAAGTTCATTTGCCTGGTATATATGTGGATAGGATTTTTAAAGGGGAGAAATACGAAAAACGTATTGAAGTAAGGGAATTTGCTTCTCTCATAAAAACTTAAATTTTGTAATTTAAAAAAAAGTTGGCATACTTATTGTATTGCATTTGTATATGGACTGCATTGTGACTTTTAATCATAGGTATATACAAACATAATTTTTTTAGAGGGTAACAGTCCAAAAACTGAGCGACAGCACGGAATCAGTAGTTAAAAAGAATCCAGCAGCTGAAAAAAGAGAAAGGATTATTCGCAGGGCAGCATTGGAATTTAAAGATGGAATGTATGGTATCCTTTTTTCAAAGCTAAAAATCTGAAAATTTACTCAAAAGATATAAAACTTTTTTGGTATTAATTTTTGCAAAAAAAAAATATTCTTTAACCAATTTTCGTAGCTAATCTAGGAATAGGTATGCCGATGTTAGCTTCCAACTATATCCCGAACAACATGGAGGTTTTGCTCCAGTCAGAAAATGGAATTTTGGGCTTGGGACCTTTCCCACTCCCGAACTGCGTCGATCCAGACCTCATTAACGCTGGCAAAGAGACTGTGACTGTAGTGCCTGGAGCGTCGTTCTTCAGCAGTGATGACAGCTTCGCCATGATAAGAGGGTGAGTATGTATCACACACAGTCGTAAGTGTCACTTCCCTAAGAAAGTCCATTCAGTTACACTTGGACTGTTAATTATTCTATGTAAACCAAAAACTGTAAAATATCCAATTTGAATAATGATTTGATACCTTTTTCTTGTATATTACTAAAAAAAAATTAGAACTACGTCTTCTGAAGTCAATCTATGGATATCCTATAGGTACGATCATATGAAAATTAAATGTCAGTCGCCGATGGCTGGATCGAGTTATACCGTCAACCGCGTTTATTGCTCAAAGCCTACGTGATATCGGACGGTAAAGATACGCTGCTTATTCATCTTTTTGACTTCTTGAAGCAACACAATCAAGCGATGTTGCCGGTTTAACGCAATCGAGCCAATGACAGCTGACATTTTGTTTTCACATGGTCAGACATTCAGAATATCCATAGATTGACTTCAAAGGAGGTAGTTAATTATTTATTTTAATTTAATATTTTGTCATATCAATTTATATTTATTCAGATTTGTATATTTTATGTACTTTCTTTATTTAATATAACATGATAAAAGAAATGGCTCTTTTTAGAGGACATATAGACTTAACAATTTTGGGAGCAATGGAAGTTTCTCAGTATGGTGACCTAGCGAACTGGATGATACCTGTAAGTATTTTTAGTGAGAATAAACTATTACAGTTAGATAAAGAGTTTTCGATGTAGGAGAAGTTTTTCGAAATATTTTCAAAGGATATTTTCAAAAAATTATATAGAATTTGTTTCTAAAAAATTGAATTGATTTTTTTTTCCAAAAGATATTTTAAAAAAATTGTTTTGAATTTTTTTTCAAAAGATATTTTCAAAAAATTTTATTGATTTTTTTTCAAGATATTTTCAAAAAATTTGATTGAATTTTTTTTAAAAGGATATTTTCAAAAAAGGGATTTTTTTTTCAAAAAATTGTATTGAATTTTTTTTAAAAGATATTTTCAAAAAACTGTATTATGTATTTTTTTAACAGATTTTTTCAAAAAATTGTATTGAATATTTTTTCAAAAGATATTTTCAAAAAATTGTATTGGATGCTTTGGTTGGGTTTGATTGGGTTTGGGAAAAAATATTTTTTAACGGTTGTTTTTACAATTTTACAGAAATCTTTATTGAAAAGATGTTTTCATAAAATTTTATTGTATGTTTTTGAAGATATTTTAAAAAAATTGTATTAAATACCTTTTTTTTTTTTGATTTTTCACAAAAATTTATTGAATTTTTTAAAAAAAATTTTTTCGAAAAATTGTATTTTCGACCAATTTTCTTGTTTTCAAGACTTTAAAATTACATGTCTTATGTTTATATATATATATATATATATATATATATATATATATATATATATATATATATATATATATATATATATATATATATATATATATATATATATATATATATATATATATATATATATATATTTATTTATTTGTTCTTTTAGGGAAAGTTAGTAAAAGGCATGGGAGGCGCTATGGACCTAGTAGCAGCTCCTGGCACAAAAGTAGTCGTGTGTATGGAGCATACAGCCAAAGATGGAAGCAAAAAAATTTTGGAAAATTGTACATTACCATTAACAGGTAAAAGTTTTATTCATATTCACCTGAGCAAATTTTGAAGCAAATGGTTGCACTTTTCCTTTACTTAAGTACATTATAAATGCAAAAATCTGTTTGTTTGCCACTCAGTCACGTCTTAACGGATCAACGGATCGTAATGAAAGTTTGCTTAGAAAATGCTCACGTCGCGGAAGACGCACGCGGGCTTTGTATTATTACTCGGAAACTGGACAATCAATATCGATTTAAATTTTACGAACATTTTCACGAAAATTATTTCTCTCTTATTTTAGGTAAACAGGTCGTCGATCTAATAATAACAGAAAAAGGAGTGTTTTCAGTAGATAAAGAAAACGGTCTAACGCTTATAGAAGTAGCTGACGGCGTCGGCGTTGAAGATATTCTAATGAATACAGGGTGTAACTTCCAAGTGGCCGAAGATTTGAAACCCATGGGTCAAATAGAGATTAACTAGAAATTTTAAAAATATACAGGGCTATTACCGACCGACTGGAAAATCTCGGGAACTACTATAGATATCTTTGTGACCAGAGGCAAAGGAGATCGTAATGTAGCTTTCAAAAATGCAACGTTGCCAGCTCTAACACTTAGGTGTCTTAGAGACATGTCCCCATCTTATTTTCCTAAAATTGGGACATGTCTCTATCTTACTTACCAAAGATAGGGATATTTCCTTATCTTACTTTCCTAAAATAGGGACATGCCCCCCCCCCCCCCCAAAATAGGGACAAGTCCCTATCTTACTTACCTAAGATATGGACATATCCCTATCTTACTTTCCTAAGATAGGAACATAAACCTATCTTACTTACCTGAGATAGGGACATGTTCATATATTAGGTAACGTGTCTCAGGGATAAGTATCCATCTTACTTTCCTAAAATATCCCAATCTTACTTACCTAAGGCATGAGTATGTCCCTATCTACTTTCCTAAAATAGGAACATGTCGCTATCTTACTTACCTAAGTTGGGAACATTTCCCTATCTTACTTTACTTAGATAGGGACATAGCCCAATCTTACTTACCTAAGACATGGTTATGTCCCTATCTTAGGAAAGTAAGATAGGAAAATGTTCCCATCTCAGTTTTCTAAGATAGGGACACGTCCCTATCTACTTTCCTAAAATAGGAACATGTCACTATCTTACTTTCCTTAGATAGGGACATATCCCAATCTTACTTACCTAAGACATGACTATGTCCCTATATTAGGAACGTAAGATCCCCATCTTAGTTTTCTAAGATAGGGACATGTCCCTATCTAAGGAAAGTAAGATGGGGACATTTTCCTATCTTACGTGCCTAAGATAGGGACATAGTCATACCTTACACTTACCTAAGATAGGGACATGTCCGTATATTACTTACCTTCTCTAAGATGCACTATTAGTAAGCTACAGGCTGTCAGATTACAAAAAACAACAGATTTCAAGTGTCAGTATCTCGAAAACTATTGAGTTTACAGGTACAAAATATATTCAGAATTTTGTGTAGAGTTCTAGAATTCAAAAATATACAGAGTGTTCTGTTTAGAATTCAGAAGTTGCTGTCGGTTATAGTAATAGAATTGACAACGTATCTCTGTAAAAATATTTCTAAAGGCTAGATTACAGTCTTCTGCGCCTCTAACTAAAAAATCATGATATTTCCTAATAGGCCACTCATAGTGAATGACCCTGTATATAATCAATGTATTTTTTTAAACAAATGTGAAGGTATGTGCTATAACGTTATTAAACTTCATATTTTAGAGACCAAACAATTTTAGGTCTTGGATTTTACAGAAAGAAGGGAGAAATGGTAATTATTGTAGTATATAAAAAAATTGGATTAAAATACATACATACGAGATTTAAAAAAAATTATATATTTTTTTACGATATTTGAATATGAATCTTACTGAACTTGAGTAATCTTTCTGATCTTGCATTTAGGTATATATTATCCCTTTTTGTCTATTTAATCATTTTCAGTGAATAAGACAAGGTCAGGTGGAAGTCGAAATTTTGTTTTTATTTTTTCTTATTGTTAAGTGTACAGTTTTTGTATTTGTAAAATTTTATTAGAATAAAAAAAATATCAATTTTCTCTTTTTTTTAACCTACCGTAGTACGTGAGGCAGTTTGTATGTATGTTTGTGCGTTGCTTAAGTTACGTACCTGCCCGTAAGAGGGGTGTGTAACTACAAATTAAAAAAAGATTAAAGTGAATTTTCGAAAATATATTTTTTCGAAACTATGTACTTTTTTTCCAAAACACATTTTTCGGAAACAGAGTTTTTCAAAAATTGAGTTTTGAACTCTAATAGTTCGGAAAATGTTAATAAATCTTATTAATACATAATAATATGACTATACAATGATTTAGATATTCTTAGATGTTCATAAAGATATAGATATAGTTCTTCCAGTACTAACGACATCGACTTTTTTCTTTGTCTTTTCTAATTTAGTAATTTTTCCGTAAAAGCCTAACAATATGTTCTAACTGAGCTTATTCGCAAAAAATAAAATTTATGCTTAAACATACTATTATACTAACAATCACAAATAGCGAGACCTATAATTTAAACAAAAAAGAATTATGGGACAGCACCGGAATCGAACCAGGTGCAACAAAGAGATGGAGTGAGTCCGCTTGGCATTCCTGCCGCGCTACCCACCGAGCCACCGTCAATGTGTACTTTTAAATTGCGCCAACTTCAAAGTGTAGAACCTTGTATGCAGAAATGTTTCGAAAACATCGATGTTCGATGCGATGCGTATCCCTAATCAGATCTTAAAAAATCGCTCTTTCAAATAAAAAAATAAAGCAAGGGCTGAAATCGGTCCACATACAGTGTGTCTACGTAAGTTGGCGGCATATGGGAAACTTTTTTATTATTAATTTTACGAAAAAAAGTTATTCTTTATAAAAAGTTCTGCATGCTCCAAAACCTAAAATGCAACCATCAGATATCAAATTTTATCAGTCGTATACGAGGTTTGTCAAAAAATGTGATTTTTACTCAGGAGTAAAGTACCTTTATTTTCGACAATATCGAAAATTATTATAAAGAAAAGATGTTTAGAATTAAAAATAACTTTAAAATATTCAACATTGTTTATTTACATTAAAAAACAATTTTTTTCGACATTTTCTCTGCGATAACGTTGACAATTGAAGTGTGCACACATACATTTACTAAATTAACAATCTCAATTTTCTCTTCCAGGCTTAATGTTTTTGGCATTTCTACCTTTCCGTAAACAAATACGTCTGTCAAACATAAAACTGTACAATACGGATCTCTAAAAACTATGAAAAACACTGTTAGACTGCCTAAAAAAGTGTTTATACCGTGCTACTTTTTAAAATACGATTGTTGACTTTTTTTCGAATTTTCGATGTTTTGACAGTTCTCAAATCCTACTTCAAATACCACTTTTAAAACATGCCAGTGCATCCTAGATTAATTATGCGTTAATGTGCAAACTTAAATTTTCAACGTTATCGCAGAGAAAATGTCGAAAAAAATAGTTTTTTAACGTAAATAAACAATGTTGAATATTTCAAAGTTATTTTTAATTCTAAACGTCTTTTCTTTATAATAATTTTCGATATTGTCGAAAATAAATGTACTTTACTCTTGAGCAAAAAACACATTTTTTGACAAACCTCGTATACGACTGATAAAATTTGATATCTGATGGTTGCATTTTAGGTTTTGGACCATGCAGAACTTTTTATAAAGAATAACTTTTTTTCGTAAAATTAACAATAAAAGAGTTTCCCATATGCCGCCAACTTACGTAGACACACTGTATATAGGTACATTAAAAATAATAATAACGAAACAGTCGAATCTATATCCTAGTCATATTTTGATTATTGGAGTCGATGCAAAGTAAAAATGGGTCCTAAGCAAATAAATCAAATCGATATATTACTGACAATTATATTTATATAACACTTATTATAGTGCATCAGTATACGACGAATACATAAAATATCCATTAAAATATTGTAGATATAAAAACATGCACAGCAGTGATTTATTTATTTATAAACCCTGTTGCCGTGTCTATAAAATATGAACTTAAATACCATCAGAGACTATATTATAGAATTCTAGTCTCTGATACCATGCATAACAATCGGGATTCAACTTAATACAAACAAAAATTAGACCGTCGCGTCGCGTCGGAGGATCCTCAGTTGGTTCCTGGTAAGCTTTAGGACTTATGTGGCGAAAGTCAAGTCAAAGCAGTTTTTAAGGATGAATTATTAGGGATTTTTAGGCATTTCTTTTCGCCGATAAAGATGACTAAACTCAATTATGGCCAGTAGAATTGTGGAGAATTCCAGTGGCGGTTGGTGAAATTTCAAAGTTGTATATCTCTGTTCCTACTTACACGACCCGAACCAAATTTACGGGTTTTAATAGTGAGCCCACTGGGAATGTTTTGGTAAAGAAAAAAAACATTTTGTAATTTGCGAAAAAAAGTTAAATTTTTGGTGTGCCCCTCCTAGGAAAAAAAGGAGAGCGTCTAGGTATTTTATTTATTCTTTTTTCTAAACAAATTGTACATCATTCTGTCGACAGTTTTTAAATTTTGAGAGAAAAAAAGGTGTTAGTAGAAAGTTATAGTCATTTGAATTTTTTCTTAAATTGTGTTTTAGGCTTAAAAAAATTCAAATGACTATAACTTTCTACTAACACCTTTTTTTCTCTCAAAATTTAAAAACTGTCGACAGAATGATTTAAAATTT
The DNA here is from genome assembly GCA_963971165.1 of Philopedon plagiatum. Classification (NCBI taxonomy): domain Eukaryota; kingdom Metazoa; phylum Arthropoda; class Insecta; order Coleoptera; family Curculionidae; genus Philopedon; species Philopedon plagiatum. The sequence continues at coordinate 1,115,176 of OZ020190.1, read as the reverse complement.
GTTTAGAAAAAAGAATAACTAAAATACCTAGACCTTTTCATTTTTTTTCCTAGGAGGGGCACACCAAAAATGTAACTTTTTTTCGCAAATTACAAAATGATTTTTTCCTTTACCAAAACATTCCCAGTGGGCTCACTATTAAAACCCTTAAATTTGGTTCGGGTCCTGTAAGTAGGAACAGAGATATACAACTTCGAAATTTCACCAGCCGCCACTGGTCAGAATTCCAAATAAAAATCTATTTTGACGGCAAAAAAACTTGCCAAGTCATGTGGGATATCCAAAATACGAGTATTTCTGTTTTATTAAAAAAAACCTTTTTTTTTTATCTTGGACAGCCCATGCAGAATTCAAGCCTGTTGCTTTTTTAAATATGGATGTTAGAAGTCTTTTTCAAAACAATGTTTAAAAAACGTACTTTCCAAAAACATGTTTTCTTAAAAAAATGTAGTTTCAAAAAAATTCCAAAAGTTGGTTTCCGAAAAAAAAAAAATTGATTCATATATGTGTATCAGTCCAAATGGACAGTCTAAGATTAATTGGATATTTTAAAGATCTTACTAACATGGTTGTAGATGCTATATCGTTGTATCATCATTAGAAGCAAAATCATAAAATTCGAAATTTTTAGGTTTCAGTAAATATAAAATATATATTTTAAGAAACATCCGTTCAGATTCACTAAAAAGGTTTGAGATTTAGTGCTGGTTTAAATTAAGATCTCCTCGTTGATCAGTCAGGTTTTGACAGATTTTTGTCCTGTTGTTGTCAGTAAAAACTATGGTAAAAACTAATGAATTATTTTAATATTTCAGCGATATGCTTGGTTTATAAATAATTTTCATCTTGGAAAGTGTTGCTAGAAAGAAGTTAGTTCTGTTATTAAGGAAAGTAGATACTAAAATTGTCCTTTTCATTAAAAATTTGCGAAAAAACTCAGAAACAAATTCATAGTATAAAACTTAGTTGTCTTATTCTTACATTTGTCAGTTTAAAAGTTTTGGTTGTCAAGTTAGACCAGTCTAGCGCGTTGGAGAATCGGGCTAAATATTTGCCAATTTGGCAAAAGTACTTAAGCAAAACAAGGTGCCTAAGTATGGCCTGGGTAGGTGCTAATTCTAATTAGTGTGGAAACCTTTCATCGGCTGTACAAGTACGTTGAGCAATATTGTTAACTAATCTGATTTATCATTGTGTAAGTGTAAATACGTACATTTTTAATGCATTGGATGAATAAATAATTTGTAATTAATTTATTTTTTATATTCTCACCAATAAAAACAAAAAGAAACAAGTTCAGACTTGTTAAGTTAAGATTTTTTTAGAAAAATGGGAGATCTTATCTACTTTACTATATTACTATTTACTATCAACTTTTCTAAAAATTGCGGTAACCAGTGTTGCCACTGGAATATTTTTTACCTACTAGATCTATTTAGAAACTGCAATAGCGCATTAAATAACTTCAAATTGTATCTAGTTGTTACAATTATAGGAGCGGCAACACTGGCGCTGATATCACTCGACAACAGTTCATTTAATTAGTAAATTATGTTTATAATCTCTTTAAAAGTTACGATACAGGGGCGACTAAATAAAATTGTTAAAATTTAATTTTCCCATATTTTAACTATGGCCTGATCAAAACTTTTTCATTGCTCGGAAGTCCTTATCAGTTACACGAATCTCCCGACCCCTTGCCATTAGGATTGAATTTGGAATGTTGGAACTGTGATTTCAACTGTAAATTTTGATCGAATTTTTCAATTGTTCTTGTCATTCTTTTTTTAACGCTTCATGACGTCATATTATGATTGAAACATCTGCCAGATGTCACTTTGGGCATTTGGGCAAGTAACAAGTGATATCTGTTGTATTTTAAATGGCAAGTGATGTGATGCCGTTTTTTAAAAAGTCTTATGTCATCATAAACACGTGATATTTGTCGTATGTTAATTTTGGCGTTTGGCAAGTGGGAAAAAACATCTAACTATGCGAAAATAAAAATCAAAAATTGTCGACGTTTTTTTCCAAATTCTCTCCGATTAAAACTGTTGATCTTTTAATAACTAGTGAAACTTTTTCTACGTTTGCTGAAATTAAACTGTAGATCTTTTTACGAGTCTAATAAACAACTTGTACTCTAATTAGCAAACTCGAACATCCACGGGGGATGCAACAAGTGGTTCGTTTATTTAGATTTGGCAAGTTGTTTCTTATTGGCGACTCAAATTAAGAAAGCCAGCGTTGCCACCGTTGCAATCAGCTGATTTATAACGGAGAAGAAGGGCTCACTCTTGGATGAATTAAGAATGGATACGGGATGATTTAATATTCTTTGAAGCCAAAACAAACCATTCTAAGCGACACTGTAAACACAATTTGTAAACATTGGCCACATCTTATTTTACCTTGTATTTTTGTATAAAAAATACGTTAGAAGCATCACAAGATTTACTAAAAGTAATAAAAGCCCTAAAATACTTTATTTTCTGCTAAATAATAATAAATTTAAGTTAGAAAGCTCTTAAATACATGATTTCTAAAGGCTTATTTAAAGTCGCTCCGAGTCATTTATAAATCTATAAGTCGCACATTTTCTTTTCTAGTTCATTAGACAAAGACGTACGTGTAACCGAGTGTTCAGACGTATTTCCTAAGCAACCAGCCGAGACAGCAACACTTCTGAGCTCCAACACTCCAATGCTATTTTATCTCTTTCTACTACCATTCTTGATTCAATTACGTATTTCCTAAAGTTCGTAAACTGGACCTCTAGGGTAAGATGTTTTCATAACAAACAACAAATAAACAGGCTACACGTTCGATACGCTCACAGTATACGGAACACCGAATCCTTTCTAATTCATCCAAGGGCTCACTAGACGACCAAATTAACAAAGATGCTAAATAACAATAATGAAGACAAAGACGAAACGAAAACATTCCCCACTATGGAACGATTCTTCTGTAGAGCCTAGCCAGTCAAGTGGATGGGATACGTGTGTATAAAGTGCTCAAAAGTAATTATGATCCTTGCCTTAGAGGACAATTTTTTTAGTGTATTGTTCTTTAGTTTTTGTCAAATTAAGACTGAATTTCTTGTCAAAACTGACGATAATTCTATATACATTTAGCCATGTATATTTGACTGGTAACATACAGCAAAAGGGAGTTCTAGACACAGTCAGAAAAAAAAATTCAGCTCTAATGATTTCATTCAGACGCTACTTTTTACATGTTGGAAAAACTACCGGCGAGCACTCCCAGACGACTATTATTACTATCTGCAACATAGAAATGATAAATTATTGATCTAAAATGGTAATGGAATTGGCCGAAAATTTCTGTCGCCAGCTCCCGGTCTACTAGAGACAATAACCAAAGTGGTATAATTGCAGATAACAATTTTTGCATAAAACTAGCTCGCAGACCTTCAGTCAAACAGTTCAGATTCAGAACATCTTTCACGTTTAGTCTTGTGACTCAAGTTTCTAGTTTCTCTACCACAGGTTTAGTAGTAAGTTTTGCCTGAAATCCTAAACGTGCCTTAATCTTAGCTTAACTTTTTTGTTGTTCTTGACTAATTGAAATATTAAATTGTTTTGTTTTTAATCTATGTGAATGTTATTGATTTGTGTAATAACATTTGCTTTTTATGTGGTATTTTGTATGTACTTGTATCCAAGTAGGTATACAATATAAGATTAGCAATAATATATAACACCTTTTTAGTTAACAAACAAGCGCAAATTCACTTTCTAGTGTAACAAATTATTATTTAAATACAAATTTTAAATAATGCTGGATCACAGGAAGCGTTGTCATCTATTGCTTAGGTTTATTAAAAATGTAACATTTAGTAATACAATTACAAGTGAACACAATTTATTAACTTCATTCTAGTTTATACTATGATAAGCACACGAAAAATAATGCTTAATAATAATAATAATAATTTTATTCATTGCCATTTTTGTTTGTAAAATGTTGAATAAGTTTGTTGGGGCGCTTCTCATCTGATTTTAACTAGAGAAAACAAGTTTTTTGGTAATTGATCCTACTTTTTTCTAATAAATTTTCTTATTTTTGACTAGGTAAGGAAAATAAGTTTTTTTTTTGCAGAATTATCTTATTAAAATCTTTTTATTTAAAACTTATATTTGTAGAAATAACACACCATAACTATCACAGCGTTGTACAGAAGTTTACAGTCAATTGGCAGATTTAGTAAGTGTAGTAATTTTACTGAAGATGTCTGGAATTTTGCCCGAAACTTTCGTGCCCGGCTTTCACGACGAAAATGAAGTCAAGAAAATGGTGTACAACGATTTTGGAAACACGGGACTTAAAGTGTCAAAACTAGCGTTTGGATCTGCTGTTTTTTCTGACCTCTACAAGTAAGGATATAAAATATATACAAATTTTAGTTCAGTTATTTGCTTAGAGAAAAAGTACAAAATAAAATTTTCAATTCGTTAATGAATGAACTTATTTTTTTAATGTTTCGTGCCAAACGGAACACTTATGGAATCACTTCGGTGTCCGTCCGTTTGTCCGTCTGTCACTGGCGATTTTCTCTGAAACTATTTAACGTAAAAATTTGAAATTTAGCACAGATATAGAGTGTGGTGGCCCAATTATAGACGTGAACTATGAAGAGCTGAATTTTGATTCTGAGGGTTAATTGCAGGGGGTAAATTGGGAAATGGAAAAAAATTCAAGGGCATTGTAAGCACCCTTATCACCAAAAGTATCGCTCAGAAAAAAACTGAAAAAAATCATGAATATTGAGAATTAGGTGTAGATTGAGCCAAAATTATCAGGAAAAAATTCTAGCGCGATGAATAATTGTTATAAACAATTAAATTGTTTATTTTCTTATGACTGCTGAACCATTGGTCTTAGAGAAAAAGTTGTTGGACAAAAATATTTCTCACGATGTAAGGAACAACTTTTGTCCTTAAACGTTTTTCAAAATTTTTTAATTTGGCTGTCGAAACACGAGTGCATTACTGTTTATAATTTAATTTGGGGGGAGGGGGAGGACGAGGCGATGGCACGAAACACTTATAATTGTGCAAGTATAGCTTCCACTCACTTTATAGCAAATAACTGAACAACAAAACCTAAAAATAACAAAACAGTAGGGATGGATTCTGATTAGTGATTACCTACTTCTCTTAAGAGTCCTATAACGTGACTGTTGTCGATATTGTAAAGAATGAATATAATAATGTTTTAAATTATTTTAGTGAAGTAGACGTGGAAAAATGCAGACAAACTCTAGTTCAGGCTCTTAAAAAGGGAGTAAACTATATCGACACAGCTCCCTACTATGGACAAGGAGTAGCTGAAGAAGTTCTAGGAAAGGTAAGTACTGATTACAATTTGAAGAGTTTAAATTTTTCTGTTATATGTGCTTATAAGTGACATAGAAATCCGGACACCCAGTAAACATGATTTTATTTTGACAATATTTTATATACATGTTTATCATGACAAAAAGACAATGTGACTACATTTTCAGCATTATAATATCACTGTCAGTTTCGCATTCATTTTTTTTATTCCAATTTTTTTATACGAGCTGGATAGGCAATAAGTGAAATTTGTAGCCCCATCAGTGGATACCTAATTTTTAAAGAGTGCGCTCCTAAACGTTGTTTTACAAGTGTTTACCATGCCCAGAGTGTGAAGAAATGCAAACTGTCTCCAACTTAGCGCGTTTGATAAGGGCCGGATGGATAGTTGGACTACTGGAGGCTGGACTTTCTTTTCGGGACATTGTTGCTAGAGTGCACAGAAGTCTAGATACTGTGGTACGATGTTGTGGCTTCAAGAAGAGCCAGGGGCACAGGACGACGCCGTCAACAACAGAGCTCCAGGATCGCCGCTTGAGATTGTTGACTTGAAGATATTCAATTGCAAATTAATGGTTGGCAGAACATACAAGGCCCATTGGACTGCGAAGTTTTTTATCGCCAGGTATGTAGTTTTGGACTTTTCCCATGTCGGCTGCATTGGGTGCTACCTCTAACTCGAGAGCATCAAGCTAATCGATTTGAGTAGATTAGAGAAAGGTTACTCTGGGACTGAATGGAACACAATAGTCTTCGATTTTGTTTAGCCATCCATGACGACCGGGCAAGGGTGAGAAGACGACGTGGTGAAAGGCGTGATCCAGAATTTTTGGTTGAAAAGCATGTTCATCTCACTGTTGGACTTATGGCGTGGGGTGCCATTGCTCATGGCTCTAGGCCACCTCTAGTATTCATCAGAGGTAATATGACCGCACATCGTTACGTCCAAGAAATTGTGGAACCTCATCTCACACCATACTTCAGAACACTCCCAAAATTTCTCAACAAGATAATGCCCGGCTACATGTGGCGAGAGTAACATTGGACTCCTTTAACCTTTAAGCATGCTGAAATTAATCTATTGCCATGGCCTCCTGCGTCCAAGATCGCCAGATTTGTTCCCAATCGAACACGTGTGGGACTTTATCGGTAGGAGAGTGCTAAATTTACTACAGCCCCCTCAAACTTTGGCGTCACTTCGACACGAGGTTGAAGTAGCCTGGAATGAGATACCCCAAGAGCAGTGGCGCAGCCACGGGGGGAGGGGTGTTTGGGGTTAAAACCCCCCCAAAGGCCTAAAGATTACCCTACCCATTTCCCAAATTAACGAAAATAAAGCAATATTTGTCAAAATTTTTTGTCAACCAACCCCCCCCCCCCCCCCCCGAGCGTATTCCTGGCTGCGCCACTGCCCAAGAGGATATCAGAAGCATTCCTAGACGCATTAATAAATAATATGCAACATACCGTGACGCATCAACGCATTATTAAAGGTAATAACAATAGCGATTAAAGTTAAGTTATATTTATCAGATTGGATTGAAATTTTAATCATTTGCTCACTATGACCTATATTTATGCGAAACATTGAAATAAAATCATTTTTACTGGGTGTTTGGATTTCTGTCAGTATATTTTTAACATATTAAAGGGCATATTTTAACATTTTTATATTAACGTAATCGGACTTTCCCTAAAATAGGTGTATTTTCTTTTTTTAAGATTTTGGAGGGTGTTCCACGCGAGGCTTACTATATTGCTACCAAAATTGGACGCTACGAAAAAGATCTAAAAACGCGGTTCAATTTTACAGAAAAAAGAACTAAAGAGAGCATTGATCAGTCTTTAAGGAGATTGAAGCTTGATCGTGTTGATCTTTTACAGGTAGAAAAAATATATATTTCATGATTTTTAATTTATCTAGGTATTGAAATTACTGATCCTGAAATTAAACTGAAATAAACTGCATTTCACTTATAGATTCACGATATCGAATTCGCACCTTCCTTGGACGTGATCTTAAACGAAACGTTGCCAGCTATCCAGGATATCGTCAAATCTGGAAAAGCTAAATTCATCGGAATCACTGGCTATGAACTTGGGACTTTGGCGGAGTGCGTAGAAAAAAGTACTGTCAAATTGGACTCGATTCTCAACTATGCTAGAATGACCATGCTTGATGACGGCTTGGAGAACTATTTACCTGTTTTTAAGGTATGACTTTTCGGTACCAATAGCGACTAAAAGTTATATTGAACATTGCACTGGGATTCACTAAAAAGGTTTAAAATATAGTAATGGTTTAATTTGATTGATTTAATAGTTGATCAGTTAGGGTTTGACAAGTTTTTGTCCTGTCACAATGAGTCGTCATTAAAAAGCTATATAAATAGTAAAAGAAGTCAGAAATATCATTTTAACGATTTTATATATATTTTTTAGAAACATAATTTAGCAGTTGTAAACGCAGCAGCGAATGCTCAGGGACTACTAACCAATGTTGGAGAAAGATCATGGCAGATCGCTAGCCAGCAAATGAAAGACGTTTGTGCAGAAGCAAGGAAACTGTGCATTGTAAGTAAAAACACTATAGGTGTCAAGTCAGTTTCTTAAAACTTCGGAAATGAATGGATGTAGGTTGCTGGAAAATAAAAAAAAAGTGATTAGAGAAAGGACGTTCTGCTTTTGCAATTTTTGTCGCACAATTTCAACATACATAATATGTTAAAATACAGTAGTAAATGGATTATTTCTTTCTTAGAAAAATGACGTAGAATTAGGAACATTAGCAGTGTGGCACAGTTTGCAGCAGGAGGGCCCTGCCACAACCTTAGTAGGAATGGACTCTGTACAAGTTGTGGACTATAATTTGGGCGTCTTACACAATGGACTAACTCCTAAAGAAAAACGGGTGTATGATGAAGTTATGAGGTAAGTAAAGGAGTTTTTTTAAACCATAGTTGTTGATGTTTTCAACACATAAAACTTAAATTTCCCAAATTCTTTAAGTAAAATATTGTTGTAACAAAAAAATTATATGAAACATGTTAGGAGCTTATTTCCATTCTTTGTAATCAAATATCTTTTTGTTAAGTAATTTTTTCCTTATTGTTTTTCTTGTAATCGGGTTTTAGTACTATATTTATTCTTTTTTACCATATTTTAGGATCTTTAAAACAAAATTAAGCGAAACAAACTGGGCTAACATCGAAGTGGACGAGTATCGAGAACTAATGAAATTCTCTTCATGATTATTATAAAAGTAGAAATAAGAAAAAAGTTTAAATGTGTTTATATACTTTACACTACTATATTTTTTGAATAAAAATAATGTTTATATACTTTACAATGTTTTTTTCTGCGAGGCTCTTGTGGCTAGTTATGATCCAAGTAGCACAACAGGTTTTATAAAGGTTATATACATATTTATAACCGTTATAAAACCCATTTGCTACTCGGAGTCATATTACGGTTTTATTCACCTGACTTACAGTCAGATTCATGTAAAACTGGTTAAAATTAAGATCTGAAGACGTAAAAGGAACATCTTACGGTTAATTCTTTTAAAGATATCCATGTACCTACGATGTACGCATATTATTGCAAAAAAAAACTGTTATAGATCCTTAATTCGATTTTAAAGGGAGGCGTTTGTCTATTTGGGTCTTACACGACGTCTTATAGACGTCTTTATACGAGACGTCTTGAATATCACAATCAGATGTCTTATGATGAACATCTTTAAGATGTTTTTACGTTGTCTATTTTGAATTTTTTTTTCCAAGCAAATGCCTTTCTAAAAACAGCCAGCATTTATTTGTTTTTCGTTAAATATATAAAAGGTTATCATTTTAGAAATTATAGTTTTAATAGCACACCTTAGTTATCACTTATCACAACGTTGTTATTTGTTTTCTGTAGTTAAACGGTTCTTATCACTGACTTTTGAATATTAATAGTTCATTATCTGTTTAAACCGGACTTATATCTGGAATGTTTTTAACAAAATTATAAATAAAAATTCTTTAATATACTTTTGATAACCTGATACTTGTTCTTTGGTATTTTTCAAGTGCTGTCGGTCTTGTTTTAGGGTTTTAAAATCCTCAGATAAAACACAAGGGGTCATAAAAAGTTGCCAGTTCTGATATTAATTTTCCCGAAGATGTCTGGAATTTTGCCTGAAACTTTCGTACCGGGATTCCACGACGAAAATGAAGTCAAGAAAATGGTGTACCAGGATTTTGGAAATACGGGGCTCAAAGTATCGAAACTATCCTTTGGAACTGGGGTTTTTTGTTACGCCTACAAGTAAGGATATAAATAAATTCAAAACCAAAAAATCGCAAAAAAGCGAACCTGTGACGCTTTTTTGCGGAGTGCTGTTTCAAAGAAAAAGTACTTATAAAATAACATTTTTATTTCTTTGATGAATTATGTGCCTTTTTATAGAAATTACTGAGCAACGAAAGTGTCAAAAAGAATCCAAATAGTAGGGATGGGTACTGATTACGCCTTTTAAGAGTCATAAAACGTGGCCAATGTCCATTGTAAGCGATGAATATAATAATTTCTTAATTTATTTTAGTGATGTAGATTTGGAAAAATGCAGAAAAAGTCTAATTCACGCTCTTAAATCAGGAGTAAACTATATCGACACTGCTCCGTACTATGGACATGGAGAAGCCGAAGAAGTTCTGGGAAAGGTAATTACGATTTTAACGGTTTAAATTTTTCGCCTATTCTTCGACTATTACAGGGCATATTTTCAACACCTTTGTATTAAAGCCAGTATCAGATTTTTCTAAAAGACAGCTACGACTTTTTTTTAAAGATTTTGGAGGGTGTTCCACGAAAAGCTTACTATATCGCTACAAAAGCTGGACGATACGATAAAGATCTAAAAACGCAATTCAACTTTACAGCTGAAAAAACTAAGGAGAGCATCGATCAGTCTTTAAAGAGGATGAAGCTCGATTATGTTGACATTTTACAGGTAAGAAAAAATACAGTGTTTGGTAACGAATGGGCCAAACCTTAGCAGTGACTTTCCTGCCTCAATTTAGATCGTTTTAACCTAACTTATCTTAGTACAAAAGTTGATAATAAGAGAGATACAGGGTGTTAGAGTTAAAATTTTACTTTACATTTTTACCGATAATTATGTTTTGAAAGATTTTTTTAAAATAATATTTTAGGTTTAAAAAAATTCAAATGACTGTAACTTTCTAATAACACATTTTTTTCTCTTAAAATTTAAGAATTGTCGACAAAATAATGTAAAATTTGTTTAGAAAAAATAATAAATGAAATACCTAAGCGTGTCAATTTTTTTCCCAGGTGGGTCAATTCAAAAATTCAACTTTTTCGCAAATTACAAAATATTTTTTTTCTTTATCAAAACATTCCTAGTAGGCTCACTTTAAAAAAAAACTGAACCGCGCCTGCTGTCTACTATGACCACATACTATCCAATAAAAGGAAAATAATTTGGCGCCTCCCAAATCATTGTGCCCCCTGCGCCCCTAAAGGCGCGGCACGCCACTGGATAAGGCAAGTTATGGAATGACAATCGTCAAGTGTATGCTTTTAACATAGGAACACGTGAGTTTCAACACGATTTTAGTAGCTCAAAGCATAGATAATTGGTATAAAATGTATATCTCTCTTATTATCAACTTTTGTACTAAGGTTAAATCGACTCAAATTGAGCGACGACCCATTCATCACCAAACACCCTGAATATTTCATAATTTTTAATTTACACTAAGTGTTGAAATAATCGAAATTAATTATTGCGTTTCATTTATAGATTCACGACATCGAATTCGCACCTTCCTTGGACATGGTCTTAAATGAAACTTTGCCAACGGTCCAGGAAATCGTCAAATCTGGAAAAGCCAAATTTTTCGGAATCACTAGTTACCCAGTGCGAACTTTGGCGGAGTGCGTAGAAAAGAGTACCATCAAACTAGACATGGTTCTATCATATGCTAGAATGACAATGCTTGATGATGGGCTGAAGGAGTATGTACCTGTTTTTAAGGTATGATTTTTGATAAAAAGTAAATACTAAAAATCGCATGGATTTTTATTCTTCATTATATATTTTTTAGAAATATAATTTAGGAATTGTGAACGGAGCTGCAAACTCATTGGGACTACTGAGTAATCTTGGAGAAAGACCGTGGCACGTCGCTACCAAGCCAATAAAAGACGTCTGTGGAGAAGCAAGGAGACTGTGTGTGGTAAGTAAAAAAAAACAACATGGTGTGATTGGACGCAGAACGAAGTACTTTCTTCTGCAATTATTAGCATATATACAGGGTGTCCGAAAGTCTTAGTATGGGCAAATAGCTTTTCTATTAGCAAAGATAGACACCAAATTTTGAGGAGTTGAGGTCAAAATTTTTAAAGGCAACCCTAGTTCCAAAATCGAACTTGTTACTGCCAAGAAGTTCATGCTGGATATTTTGAAGAACTTTTGAAGTAATAAGAGAAATAAAAGTAATTAAATTTTCAATTTTTTTTTACGATTTTTAATTTTTAAAGGATTGCCTTTTAAAAACGAATTAAAATGCTTGCGGTAAAATGTTTCTTTTTTGAAGACCTTTAAAATGAGGTACGTACCCCACGGCATTATGTTGCATTTAAAATTTTTGACCTCGACTCCCTGGCGGCGCCCTCAAGGGGGTTGAAAAAGTTAAATTAAATATAAAGTAGATTTATTAACCAATAATATATACCTAAAATTTGGTGTCTTTATCTTTACCAACAGAAAATATATTTGTCCATACTGACTTTTCGGACACCCTGTATAGTTCCAAACTATATTTAAATTATATTTTTTGTTCTTTTAGAAAAATGACGTAGAATTAGGAAAACTAGCAGTGTGGCACAGTTTGCAGCAGGAGGGTCCTGATACCACCTTAGTAGGAATGGACTCTGTACAGGTTGTGGACCATAATTTATGCGTCTTACGCCATGGGTTAAATACTAAAGAAAAGCGGATATATGATGAAGTTATGAGGTAGGTGAAGATGTACTATATGTATAAAGTCCCAGACAGGTTGATTATTAACACCAGCTAGAGCAAATGTTTCGGAGAAAAGTTCCAGGGCTTTCAAAAATCTATAATTTGAAAATATATATACAGAATTGATCAAAAAGTTGTGACGGATCAAAGCTATAGTTTTTAAATGGAATACCCTATTTTTTGCTGTAATCTGTTTCTGCTTAGGTCTCTCTTTGTCTACTAGATACGTTTTCGTTATTTGCCCTAGTTGGGTTTTAGTTTTTTTGTTTACTAAGCTTCTTTTATTATGTTTTAGGATTTTTAAAACGAAATTAAGTGAAACAAACTGGGAAAACTACGAGGTAGACAACTACTGGAAACTGATGAAACTTTCATCATGATTAAAATAAAAATATATTGTTTTTTTATAGTTATGTGCAATTTTATAGAGTTTCTCGTTAAAAATTATTTTTTTTTGAATCTAAATAACTTGTTTTACTTACTATATAACTTATTCGGATTATTCATAGACGTCTAAAAAACTAGAGACAAATCATTTCATTTATAAAATCGTTTCGCGCCAAATCAATCGTCCTTTTAAAAAATGCAATGAATGCGACTTCAGAGGTTGACACAGCGGAAAAAATGGCAACACTGTCCAATATTTAACCCAACTACTAGTGAATATAACCTTACTTACTTGTGAAAAGAAACTTCTGGATGTAAAAATGTGAAAATACTAGGGAATATAACCTTACTTACTTGTGAAAAGAAACTTCTGGATGTAAATAGTCCAATTTTTGCAAACCGCGGACACTGCCGCACTACATTTAAATGATTTTTCGCAAAATAATGTCAGTTTCTTCAAAGAAAAACACTTAAACACTGCTCGCAAACACAAAAAACACAATTCCTCTCTCGAAAAAGTCGCAATCATCAGCGAATTATATGAAGGGCTTGCGTCACTTCTCGATTCGTAGTAAAACTGGTAGTAAAAGGATATACAGCGTTGCCACTTTTACTTAATAACCTAATAATTTATCACAGTGAGAAGGGAATAAGAGTTTATTCGGCTATGATGCATAAAGTAGAACAACATATAGGTACCTATTACTTTTTTTACTTATGTATGCTAATTTTATTAGATGAAGATATAGTCAAATATATGTCTTGTAATACTGTATTGTTTGGATGGCATCAATCGGGACATTTTCTATCCACACTTGGGCAACCGCCTGCAGTTGACCAGTTAAAACAATCGACCAGTTTTTGGTGCAAACCGAATCATTGATTGCTTTGAATAGTAAATAACTTTGTCTATAGTTTTTTAGACGTCTATGGAATTATTTAATCAATCTAAAAAGGGACAGAGATAAAAATAAATTGGTAAAGTATGTGTCAAGCTCCGCTTTCAAAAAGACGACGATGATGGAAGTATCTGCCTACATTTCGAATTTTCTTTTTTTGCTTTAACTATTTTTTTTGCAAAATTTTTGTGTGTGGTTATGGGGGGTCATATTATGTCTCTACTTACCTCTTTGACTCTAACCACGGGATTCACAAAAAATTCACAGTACAAAACTTAGTTGTCTTATTTTTATACTCGTTAATAGGGAATATGTAAGTATTTTGGCGATTGCCAGGTAGCAGCGTTATTAAGATAAGAAAGTAAAATTGCACAGATATTTATTTTAATATGTTTCATCTATATAAACTTAATTCAAAAATACAACTTAAAAATCAAAATATTAACATATGTATATATTCGGTAGCTAATAAAAAAAAATATAAGTATAAAGATGTGTGTAACCCATATTTTGATTCCTCAATGTTTATAAAATATTTGGACATTAGTGCAGTATTCAGCACGCATTACTACCATTCTTTTTTCGATTATTACTATCTGTTACTCAGTTATTTACAATAACTTTTTTCAACAAAAAAAAAAACAGTAACTGGGGTTAAAGATATTAATATCAAATTGATATTAAAAAAAATGGTCAAGTGCAAGCTATACTTGCACAATTAGTGCTATGCACAGCCCCCCACCTAACCTCAGCAAACACCGGCCATCCGCCCGTCTGCCGCGCTCTATCGCGTATCACATCGCGTATGCGCAGAGCTGAGTGGGAGCGTTTCGGCTGAGCCAAATTAAAAATTTTGAAAAACGCGTAAAGACAAAAGTTCTTTCTTATATCGTGAGAAGTAGTTTTTGTTAAAAAACTTTTTCCCTAAAACCAATGCTTCACGTCTATAATTGGTCCACCACACTCTATCTCTGTACTAAATTTCAATTTTTTATGTCGAATAGTTTCAGAGAAAATCGCCTGTGACAGATGGACGTACGGACACAGAAGTGATTCCATGTGTCCCCATAATACAAATAAAATAAGATATGATACCGCGTAGGTAGGCGTGGCCATAAACGTCACGCTGTGAGTAATTCCCCCATATTTTCTAAACGAAACACGTCTTTGTTAAAATCGCGTTGTGTTTTAAAGTTATTTTTTGGTATTTTTATCTCTTTTAAGAGTTTAGAAGTGAAAATGAGGTGTGCTGTGTATGGTTGTGATGTGGACAATCAATGCAAGGGCTTTATGCCCGATATTAAAGTTTTTAGCTCCCCGAAAGACAAAAAAAAAACACAAAGTGTTTGGAAGCGTCTGTGCAAACAAGAAGATAAGTTTAATGTGAAAAATGCTAGAATCTGTTCTAGACATTTTAACGAAAGTGATTATGAAGGTAATTTAAAGCATGAATTGTGTCATGTCATGAATGTCAAATGTGTTTAATGTTTTACAAACCCGCTTCAATAAAAAAGTTTACTGTGACAAACAATAAAATTGCTAAAAATCTCCACGGTAACGAATCAACAGACTTTAATCGAGAAAATACGACAAAGAGACTGAAAAAAAGGCTATTTTATTAAAAAAAGAATTTCTTGTTTTACCTAATTTTATAAATTTAGATATTTTTGTCTTGTTTAGAATAATTTTTGGCATTTTAAGATTTTCTAAATTTGAAAAATCAAAGAATACAAAAATACAATAATTTTTTATAATATTCTATTTGAAGTGTAAAAACCAAAAAAAAACTACCCTAAAAACATGGCTCCGTCACAAACATACAGATCATATTCACCGCAAAAAATATTTGACAAATTATAGAAACAAACAAGACTTTTATTTATAACATACTTTCGGAAGACTCCGTAGGTAAGTATATATATTTTAATACGAATACAAATTATTATCTTAATTATTAGGCATAGTATTAGTTTATAAAATTATTCACATTTTCTTTTCACGTAAATAAATACATAGAACGAAATTGGCAGGCAATTTATCAATATCTATTATTTTAAATTAATTTATCCCTTTATTTACATGACTATTTTAAGTCATATACTTTAAAATTTGTATTATGAACAGGAGGCAAAGTAAGTATATGCATTGCCAACAGAATTTATATAAAATCGCCTATAACTAACTAAACTCTATATTACGCATTATAAATTTCAAAAATAACTCACAACGTGACGTCATGCGCGAACCCGGACGAATTTGACACGGTTTGGTATCATACCTTCCTTTTATTGTATCATGAAGTGTTCTGTTTTTCTAATTTTAGCACGGAACACTAAAAAATTAATGAAGAGATAGTAGGAGGAAGGAGGGGGAAGAGGAGAGGTGCAGTGAAATGTTCTTTTAAATTATCAGGAATACAAAAAAAAATTCTTTTGGAAAAACAGTCTTCAAAAAAGCACTGAAAAGAATGAAATAATATTTATTTACATATTTATTACCGAGCTTAATTGTAAGCTTAATTGTGTTGAAAGTCAGGTAACTCGTGTTCTACACTTTGAAGTCAACGCAACTGCCTATTAATTATTATTTAATGGGTAATGGGAGCCGAATACTGCTTTTTAAAATTAATGAAAACATGACTTAATAATGTCTACCCAAGATATCTGGAACCGGCAAAAGAATTTAAAGAATGCAAGGGAAGGTTAAACGACGTTGCAAATTTGTTTGTAAACCAGATGTGGTAAGGAAAGTTTAAATAATATTAACGAAAAATTAAACAGTTTTTCATAACTGGTTTACAAACAATTGGTAACATTGTTTAAGCCTTCCCTTGCATCCTTTAAATTATTTTGCCGGTTGCAGATATCTTGGGCGGGCTATAACATAAGTTAGACTGTTCAGTAACATAAAACCCCGAGTCAGGGTCTCTAGCAAACTTACAAATCACGAGCCCTTAATAGGAAAAATTCGGCAAGTGTAACAAAAAACATATGCCTTTAGAAATGTTTCCTTGTTTGTAAAATATATGTAAACTTTTGAGTAAAAACCCAAAGGGTAAATGTACGAAGTTAAGCGGGCTAAATTGCATTACCTATAAAATTCTTTTTGTTGGTCCTCTCTATATGGATCTATGGAAAATTTTTGAAAATTGATTTTTTTCGAAAGTAATTATTTTTTTTTCGAAAATTTCGCACCCACTTTTCTAAGTGCAAAATCTCCCTAATAGCGCGGCTATTAGGTCCATCAGCTGATTTGAAGCGTCAAACCCAACCAAACGGAAGAAGTTGTTTGATGTCGGTAATTTTTCACATTTTGTTATAAAATTGACGAACACCGCAGAAACCTACCAAAGAAATAAGTAATAAATGGGTGATTTAACTCTTTTTATGTCTTTTGAAGCGTCGCTGAAAGAACTTTAACAAAGTTTGTTTTGAACTCGATTATAAACAATTTATTGTTTGATTTTTAACCTTTTTTGAAAGGCAGAAAGTTTAAGCCAGTAGGAATTATGCTCATTAATAAATAACGTAATAGGTAAGTGACTATTTTCTGTGTTACCGGTTTCGTTCAACCAATTTCACGAGTGGTCTATATTTTCCCATATTAAGCAAAGAAATTGCTGCCTATTAAATTAAAATACGAATTTTTGGTAAAATGCGTCTGTGGAATTAAAAATACTTTGGATTATTTTCGGTTTTCACTATAACTGATAAAAAATGAGATGACACAATATAATATTTAAGTTTGGCAATGCCCCGGCTGAATCATTTCTTTTTCTTTATAAAATTAGAGCCTGTGACGTCAGGCTCTTCAGAAGCGTCGGATAAGGGCCGGTATTTGGGCATTTTTTAAAATAAAAAAAATGTGCGATTTGAGGGAAAAAAGTATTGGGTATGTCTGTAGACTACCCAAGGAGTCATCCGTTTAAATATATGCAGTGAATTTTATAACACCCTATATATGTACATATACACATATATAAATAGATAGTACCTTACAAAAAATGTACATTGGAAAAGTGCTTTTTGAAAAAATCTACTTTCGAAAAAATAATTAAAAAAAAAAGGATTTTCGAAAAACTTTCCTAGACCATTTCTAGATATATTTATAACCTGTTATGTACATGAAGAAATATAAACAATTAATACCGCTATGAGTTCATCAAAACCACAATGCTCTCGTACCCGCACATACCACACTTATCGTCTATATCACCCAGACTGTGCGTGGTGCACTGAAACGTGCTATGCTCGTGCATAATCCTAACGTGCACGTCCAATTTGTCTCTTGAAGGCATTTTAAAAGGACAATCGTAGCACTGGTATTCAACTGGCTTCTCTTGAGACCGAAGGCTGAATAAAAGTTTTTCGAAGAGACACGTGTTGCATTCAAGGAACGGTTTCTTACTGATATGACGATGGTCTGAGCACTTAGTTTCACTATTCTTATGCGAGAGGTTAATGTGTATTCTCAAACCCTTCCACGTCGAGTATAACTTAGACTTCTTACAATCTACACACGAGTATAAAACTTTTTTCAACGTTTGTTCGGCCATACCGGCGTACGTGCACTTAGTGCAGCTATAGGAACGCGACGACGCTTCGTGTAAATCACACTTAAAATCACTAGCTTTATGTGAAAGTTCTATGTGATTTTTTAGTTCTAACTCCGAGTTATACGTCCGATTTGGACATTCAAAACATCTAACGCAATCTGGATGTATACTTCGTTGAATGAAGGCGTACAGACATTTGTTACAATCGTTCCTATCACTCTCGTGCTCGGAACAGTGAAAACCGCTATTACCGTGAATAGGTGCGTGCTTAAACAACTTTATTCTTGATTCGAACTCCATTCCACAATCATAACACTTATACCCGTTCACAATGGGAGGATTATTGCTCGAGTTCAATTTTAAACTGCGCTTCTTGCACCTTTTGTTCCTATCAATGTGACGTTGCATACCTTCCAAATCGCTGCACTTGTAACCGCAGAATTTGCAAGACAACGTTTTGCTTCCTGAAATTGTGTCTAAAACGAATTCATACACGCATTTCTTACAATGTTTGTGAAAGCTTTGGTGTTCACACTTAAATACGCTGCGGTGCATCTGAACTATCACGTGTTCTTCCAGCGCAGATTGATTGGCGAAGTCCAAATCACATTCAAAACACTTAAATGTGAATAAACTTTGGTTAGGAACATCAATATCACTAGTGTGGTGGATAACAACTTGCTCAGGCATACTTTTAAGACGCTTTCTTAACGCACACGCTTCTAGTTCTGCATCGCTTTCTGAATCCACATCACCTTCAGGGATATAATCGTCGTCAAGTGTTTCTATGTAGTCGTTGCAAGCGCCTTTCGTAGCTTGGTGTTCTTGAAAAACAGTTTTATCCAAAGTTTTGTAAGAACATTTGTTGCAAATGAGTAATTCTTTTTGCACCTCACTTTTGATAGTAAAATAAATGCATTTCTCACAATCTAAAACTTTCTGTTCGTGTGAATGTTTGTCGCATGAGAATTTCTTCTTGTAGTGCGTAATGGCATGAACTTTCAGCTTCAACCGATCTGCAGCACAAAACTTGTTACAGTCAAAGCAATTAAAAGCTTTTTCATTTAAAATTTGTTTTGTAGAGGGACTATCTTCAATTTTATGAATATTATGCGTCTCTTCGTGTTGTCTGAATGTTTCTCTGTTGGTGGCCCTGTAGTTACAATTAGCACAAATTAGAACTTCAGGCCGAACCACAACTGTTTCACTCTCAATTTCAGAATGATCTCCCTCTTTTTCCTCGAGCTGCTTTCGATGCCTCTCACAACTGTTCTTGATACTTTTGTGCCTATCAAAAGTGGATTGCCTAAAAGTCCTAAATCCACATTCCTGGCAGAGCAGAACTTTATTTACAGTTCTATTAATACCATGTGACTCTTCGTGTTGTCTGAATGTTTCTCTCTCTGTAGCTTCGTAGTTACATTTATCACAAATCAAAACTTCATGGCTGAGCACAACGGAACTCCCGTCCTTTCCATTTTCTGTAGTATGTTCCGTTTTGCTAGAGTCATCTGCATCAGTATCCTCCCTTTCCTCCAGCTTTTTTCGATACTTCCCACAATTTTTCTTGTTTAATTCGTGCGTAGCTAAAGAGGACCGTCTCATAGTACTATATTCACAGTTCTGGCAGGACAGGGCTTCTTTGTTGACCTCTTCAAGGATTTTTTTATAAACGCATTTCTTACAGGCAGTGCCGAAGTAATTTGGATGCAAGTTGCACCGGAATGCTTGCTTACAATGCTGGGCAGCGTGACGTTTTAGGTTATATCGCGTTGCACCAATGTATTTGCAATGGAAACATCCAAAATCTCCAGTGGCCGGGGCACTTTTGGGCGATTTATTTACTACTGTCTCGTGGCTAGATTTGCTTGTTCCCGTGCCAACATCTCTATTGGTGGTACTCAACTCTTTACTGGTTTTCTTAGCCTTTTGATGTTCTTCCTCGCATTTCTGCTTAAAAAAGGCAATATTCGATACAGTTTCATTATATCTCTCCATGGAAGATCCTACCAGAGTTTTCCTAAACTTCGTACAATTCCTTTTATTGCTCTTGTGCTTCGAAAAGCTTGCGTCGTCCAGACACTTAAAGCCACACTGACACAACTTAATGACATACTTAAGATCCTTGAGAATCATCTCGTAAATGCACTTTTTACAAGATTTATCGTTCTTGGATCTGTGCAAATCACACCTGAATTCACCTCCGAAATGCTTGATTGTGTGATACTTGAGGAGGTTCAGTGACTTGGAAACGAAGGAGCAGTGAAAGCAGCTATATATATCGGAACCGTCGTTGTCCGACTCGGAATCGCTGCTGAACGGAACGTTGTTCGTCTGTTGACTACGGCAGGACTGATTTTCGATGTGCGCGTCGAAACACTGTTTTCTGCACGTTCTATAACCGCAGGTTTCGCACGTAAACATGCTCTTTTCCAAGTTCAATAAACAACTTTGGTAATAGCATTCGGGGCAAGCTTCTCTTAAAGTATCATGCTTAGTACAACGAAATTTGCTTTGAGTATGTCTTACAGCATGATTTTGCAACGATCGCTTCTTGGAACTGGTGAAATTGCAGTCGAAACATCGATATTTTTGGATGTTCATCGCATATTCAGCGCAACTGTCGCTTGATATTTCATCTTCTGAGTCTGCGAGCTCAATAACATCAACCGGCGCATCTGTATTCGAGCCACCAGATTCCTTTTGGTCGATATTCTCATCCTTCTTTTCTGTTGGTCTTATCTTTATTTCAACATAACTGCTCAGACAGAAACCGTCAAACTTCTCTTGACTTGAAGATGCAATTCCATGACCCAAGTCGTGCTTTTCCATGACAGCGGGGATATAGGTCTCGAAAGAACAAATTTTACATCTCAGATTCAGTTCATAGTCGTCTCTCAAGTGCGCATCGTATATGTGCAGGATCAGGTCTCTTTTCGAACGGGCCTTGTGTGAACAGCTTTGACAAAGAAAATTTTGTAAAGCGTTTTGAAGATCTTGTGCAAACGTACTCGCCCGGTCGGAATCTTTTAAGCTTTGTGATGAGTTAGCGGTGCTGTCTGAAGAACTTTGAAGATTTTGTGAAGAATCAACAGATGTATGTAAATTTTGTGAAGCAAGTTCAGGATTTTCTGTAGAACGTTTAGGATTTTGTAAAGAAGTCACAAGATTTTGTGAAGGAATGGTAATATTTGGTGAAGAACACGGAATATTTTGTGAAGAATTTTCAAGATCTTGTAGTGAATCATCCAGTATTTGTAAATTTTGTGAAGAATAAGTCATATCTTGTGAAGAATTTTCAGGACCCTGTGAAAAATCCTCACGTATTTGTAAATTTTGTGAAGAAGCGTTGGTAATATTCTGTGAAGAACATGGTATATCTTGTGAAGAATTGGTAGCGTTTTGTGAAGAATCTTTAAAATCCTGTGAAGAATCAACGTGTGTTTTTAAATTCTGTGAAGAATTGATAGTATTTTGTGAAGAATAATATGGAATATTTTGTGAAAATCTTTTAGGAATCCGTGATTCTTGTGCAGACACTGCATTTGCTAATTTATTTCGGAAAGTTGACATATATCCTGAGGATAATACCAGCGACTGTAGAATCTGAACTGGATTACGAATGTTTGAATTACTTAAAGAAGTTTTATTACCATTCGAATTGGTCGAAATATTTTGTAATGCTATATTTCTAGGTGCGATTCGACAAGGTTTTTTCGGGGACTGAGATGCACTTCCTATCGTTTTTATAGGGCTTTTATCTGCTTGAAGAACCAAATTGCTCACTACTGGTTTAGTACGAGGGTGCTTATTTTTTAGCGGCAATTTTGTTTGAATATTTAAATTGTTCGGTAACATTATAAAATGGTTTTGTAAATTAGTGTTCATGGATAGTGGATTGTGTGTCACGAGGGGGGAGTTATTTTGAACAACCAAAACCAAGGGTTGAGCTGCAGTGCCCGGAGTTTTAACAGAATTTTGCAAAATCGAGTCTGCACTTTTTATAAGCACGTTTGCTTGTGGATTTTTGATCGGACTATTTTGAATAATCAAATTATTTGGCAAATTCTGTAGCGGGACTTTAGAGTCGGACTCTGTTTTGACCAAATTATGCATCGTAATCGCGCTCTGCAGTGCCAGCACGTTCTGTATGAAAATGTTATTCTGTACTTTGGTAGTAGATTCCGTGTCATCATCATCTGTTAGATCAATGGTTACCGTTGGCTTTTTGTCGTCTAACGAAGGACTTGGCTCAGGATCGATTATTGATTTGATTTTTTCTATTGTATCTTCAGATTTTTCTTCTTTTGTATCTTCACATTTGGGCCCTTCAGTGTCAACTATTAAAATCGGCTCTTGGTATTCGATGGCATTCTCGAGTATGGTTACTTCATCTTTAATGTCGGGCTCTTTTTCTGGAGATCTATAAAAACAATTTAGAACATATTTGGAACTTGTGTGAAGTTTTTTTTTTAACACTAAATTTTTTTTGAGGGTTTCCGGTAAAATTCACATAGTTCTAAAGTTCTACTTCACGTGGCTCCGTTTTTTTTTTTTGGAAAAACGAGTTCTAGAGTTCCTGATGGTTTTAGCAGTAGTTCCGGCAATTTCGCGAAGTTTTACAAAAAAAAACTTTTCGCACGAATCATCGAAAATTGAAAAAAAAAAACCGTTTTCCAGAGTCCTGATCGGAGATCTGAGTAGCGACGAAAGAGTTCTATAAGGCTACGGAGTCAGATCGCTGCTAAAAAAATTATTGCATTTGTATTAACAAATTTAAGGTCCCAAGTACGATAATTTCTGTTTATCACGCGATATATTCGACTTAAAGTTCTAATCGGAGTTCTAAATAGCGCCGAAAGAGTTCTACAAGACTACAAAGACGGAATTCTGCTAAAAAAATTATTGCAATTGTTATCAATAAATTTAAGGTCCCAATTACGATAATTTCTGAGTATCGCGCGATATATTTGTCTTACAGGAGATCTGATCGGAGATCTGAGTAGCGCCGACTCCGTAGTCTTGTAGAACTCCAAGCAGGACTCCTTTAAGTCGAATATATCGCGCGATAATCAGAAATGATCGAAATTGGTACCTTAAATTTGTTAATAACAATTGCAATAATTTTTCTAGCAGAATTGTGATTCCGTAGTCTTGTAGAACTCTTTCGGCGCTACACAGAACTCCGATCAGAACTCCTGTAAGTCGAATATATAGCGCGATACTCAGAAATTATCGAAATTGGGGCTTAAATTTGTTAATAACAATTGCAATAATTTTTCTAGCAGAATTGTGATTCCGTAGTCTTGTAGAACTCTTTCGGCGCTACACAGAACTCCGATCAGAACTCCTGTAAGTCGAATATATAGCGCGATACTCAGAAATTATCGAAATTGGGGCTTAAATTTGTTAATAACAATTGCAAGAATTTTTTAGCAGAGTTCTGACTCCGCAGTGTTATACAACTCTTTCGGCGCTACTTAGAACTCCGATCAGAACTTCTCTAAGTTGAATATATAGCGCGATAATCAGAAATTATCGAAATTGGGGCCTTAAATTTGTTAATAACTATTGTAATAATTTTTTAGCAGAGTTCTGACTCCGTAGTGTTATACAACTCTTTCGGCGCTACTTAGAACTCCGATCAGAACTCCTTTAAGTCGAATATATCGCGCGATACTCGGAAGTTATCGAAATTGGCACCTTGAATTTATTAATAATTGCAATAATTTTTTTGGCAGAGTTCTGACTCTGTAGTCTTGTAGAACTCTTTCGGTGCTACTCAGATTTCCGATCAGAACTCTGGAAAACTGATTTTTTTCAATTTTTGGTGATATGTGCAAAAAGTTTTTTTTTGCAGAACTTCGCGAAATCGCCGGAACTATTGCTAAAATCCATCAGAAACTCCAGTACTCTTCCTTTTCTATCGATTAGGCTAGTCAGACCTTAAAAAAAAAAAAAAAAAAAAAAAAAAAAAAAAAAAAAAAAAAAAAAAAAAACGGCGCCGCGTGAAGTTTGCGCCTTCGAATGTTTTTTTTTGCAATTTCTGAGCCTAATTCTGCGTAACTCTTACAATTATCCGTCTAGACCTCTAGAACTACATAATATGTGCATTCTACCGGGACTTCTCGAAAAAAGTTTGGTGTTTAAAAAAAGAGTTGCTAACTTCACACAAGTATATTTGGGATTAAACCGTGTCAAAGCGGAGTAACTTTGTGACGTCTCGCCTTGCACGAAGCATCTTCAGGGATCATCTCTCTGCAAGAACACTATTTAGTTTTTGCTCTTGCACAGTGAGGATTGTATCAGGGGACTCTTAGGTACTTTTGGCAGTGATTTACCAAAGGGGTTGTTAAAATTTATAGATGTCTGGACTTACACACTTCTTACAGCGAATTTAAACATTCCGGAGGCGGTATTTTACATCTTGGGAGAATACTTCCTGAGACAATGTTGCTAGGCTGCAGCCAATCATGACTGCCATACCTTGACAACGCTCTCCCAGGGGCCGGTCTCTCAAGATGTTGAATATGGTTCGGTAGTGGACATACATAGGCACTTCTAGTACCTATTTAGTTGTACACTATTTATTTGAGCTGACTTACTCATTATGAACTTCTGAACATCTTAAAGTAAATTTTAATTATACAGAAAGAATGGCGACAACTGCCATAATTATGAAGAAAATGTGACTTAAGTACATTTCATATGGGAAAAAACTTACCCTATCACTATGCTTTTCGATGGCTCTATTCTTATTACTTTTTCATAACTTCCGGTCATATAGTTGAAAACTGCTTCTCCATCATGAGCACCGATATCGTCTCTCCTTATAATATTACAAGTTGGAGCTTGCAATTTTGGTTTCTTCGGACTCTCCTGATTGGCAAACTTTTCAACTGATTTTCTTTTCAGTGATTCTCCAGTGAGCTGAATCCGTGTGTGGCCAGTATTGGAAGTTGAAGGGATTACTATATTGTTATTACCATTTGTAGAGTTACTAAAAAGGCATTATTGCAATTATCCTTACACTGTTTATGTCATGTCCATCTTCAATAAAATTTCATATACAGTAAGTAGTATGTCCGCAAAGTTCTTGCTTGCAAAATAAATCAGATTTATGCTTAAAATTTAATTTCTTATACAGGGAGCATTAAAAAATACGAAACCGTTATTTTGCGTAAGAGTAAACATACCTTGTTCATCATTTTCTACGAAAATAACAAATATGAAATATGTTTTAAATTACACCTTAAGCCAAAGTACAAGATTTCATTAACACATTTAAATATTAAAAGTAACAAGTTTTATCACATTTTTTTAAAGTCCCGACTATTCGTTCTCACACCTTTAACCAGAGTACTAGTTTCTATAAACTAAACAATAATGACACCTATGGACATATTGTCAATGTCTTTATTAAATAAAGCAATTATTTAATTCAAAATACTTTATATTCAAGAGCTATTTTTAAATACCCAATACGAACATATAATTAAACTCAAAATAATATGATACGAACTAAGCAATACAATAAAGATATCAGGTCATATCAAGATATAAAGGTTCAGTCTGATTCCTACTGGATTTGAGCAACTCAATTTCATCCCGCAGGACCATGACTTCGGATTTAAGCTGCGAAATAACACCTTCTTGAATGTTTCTCAACTCCTGCAACTTGGTTGCTGATCGGTGCTCAAAAAGCTGAGTCACAATTTCAATTTAAATTTTTTAGCTACTCTGTATCCCCTAGATAAAATATTTGAATAACTATGCTCTTTTTTCACAATGTAGAACTTTTTATGAAGATATACTTTTTGTAAAGGCGATATTAACAAATTAATTTTATTTTTGGGACCTCCTGTATGTTCCAAACCTAGTTCACAAACATAAAAAAAAATAACTCTAGTAGGTACATTTGCAGTGGCAGTTTACTTTTGAACAACAATTTTGTATTTTTAGCTTCACGTGGATTACGACTTTTTCATTTTTGAGCCACCCTGTATGTACTAGATCAAATTTTTGAATGGAAATGCTATTTTCTCACGATGCAGAACTAGTTATAGACGCATTTTTTCGTATAATCAATAATAAAAAATTTTCCATGTCAAGACATGTTGTATTTTTTTTTGAAAAAAAAAACATATTGTATTGTCACCGGAATTGCATAAGTTCGCTAAGGTTGAAACCGATACGACAATTAGAAGTGGATGAAAAGTGAGTTGTAAGATTCCATTACAATGTTACAAGTGAAGCTAATAAAAGAGTGTTAAAAATGTATCCAACATATCTAAGTAAGGTATTCTATTGCCGGTGTTATTAAAAAAATATGGGGCTATAATGCCATGGACAGATATCACGCACCATACATTCACTTTTGTAAAATAATATTGTCCTCGCCTCATTACTCAAAGTTCGGGGTTTTCTCGAGACCAGTACCTGACCTGACATGCTACAGTTCCATTAGTAGGAAATGTACATTTATCAGAAAACATAATAAATTTTAAAAATGAATATTTCCACTTAAAATTTGGTCTCCCACCCATAAAGAAAAATCTAGTCTTTTTGCTAAAGTGGTTAAAGTGGAGTTTGAATAGAAATAATTTATTTTCTTTCAAGATCATCTGAATAAAAGTTTTTTTCACAACTTGTAGAAGATGTTTAGCATGATTTCTAAGGGACATCACAGGAGTTTCTCTAAGACTGAAGAACTAAAACTGTGGCAGCATCGTTTTCATCATATTTCTTCTTCTTGTTGAGATTCAAAACCCAATCAGTTATTTGTAACTTTTTTATTGTGTTGTAGATTGTCATTTTAGTTATTGGGATTCCTACAAATTTCTCGCTAAATTGTTCCATGATGTAGCGGTATGATACTTGGCCATCCCCGTAAAAATGGACTATAAAAATCCTTTGTTCAGTAGATAGCATTTTGATCAAGAGTATTTTAAATTAAATAATTGCTTCATTTAATAAGGACATTGACAAACATGTCCATAGGTGTCATTATTGTTTAATATGTAGAAACTAGTACGCTGGTTAAAGGTGTGAGGGAGAATAGTTGGGACTTTAAAAAAATAATGTGATAAAACTCGTTACTTTTCATATTTAAATTTTTTAATGAAATCTTGTACTTTGGCTTAGAGTTTCTTTTAAAACATATTTCATATTTGTTCTTTAGGTAGAAAATAATAAATAAGGTATGTTTATTCTTACGCAAAATAGTGTTTGCATATTTTTTATACTACCTGTATAAAACATTAAATTTTTCATAACGTGAATCTTATTAATTTTACATGCAAAACCTTTTATTTGGAGTGACATTTTT
The DNA here is from genome assembly GCA_963971165.1 of Philopedon plagiatum. Lineage (NCBI taxonomy): Eukaryota > Metazoa > Arthropoda > Insecta > Coleoptera > Curculionidae > Philopedon > Philopedon plagiatum. The sequence continues at coordinate 1,087,608 of OZ020190.1, read as the reverse complement.
ATGTATCTTGCAAAATTTGGTCCATTTGTCCATACTATATACAATCTTTCTCGATATAGAAAATATTATTCAAAATTTAAATTATAAGCTCTTTGTGTTATTCTCTCCAGCTCTTAAATTGTACTAAGTAGTTAATATGTACATACCTAACATTTTGTGCACTAACAACTGCTACATCCTTATTTGATAAAGGAGCTAGTGGTGGGGGAGCCAATGAGTTCACAATCTGTGGTCCAACTCGAGAAGGATTAAGAACAATATCTGATAAAATGGTAACTTTACTTGTTTTGGTAGGAGTTGGTTCAGTCATATTTAGAGTACCTATAAAAACAGATTGTTTGTTAATAGCTCCATTACCACCCTAAAGTAAATAATTGCTTGCTAATGTAAACCTCCTAAGATTTGTGGGGCTTTACATTACCTATTTTAAATAATTACAAAAAAACCGTCATATTACCTACAAGCAGAGATGAAATTCTAGTCTCTTATATATTTGGTTTGGTTGGTTGCATGGGGAGCATTATTTCTACTTATATGTAAGTAATAAAAAGCTCTAAGGAGATCTTGATAAGAGGATTTGCCGTCTAATAAGCATAAGTAGCAAGCAAAAAGGATCAAAAAGGCAGTTCTTGGAACAATCCTTTATTACTGAAGGAGCCCTAATCCTACCCAAAGGGTATGTTAGGTGACCCCTCAAATCAGAAGCATTTCCCGAGTGTAATAAGGCCAAATTAACAAACGGGAATGTTTTCTACTGTGTTATTACCTCTTTAAACAAGAAAAGGATATTGTTATCCAAGAAATAAGTACCCCCACAACTTCTGGTTATCAACTTTTAACTAACCTGTTTCCTGTTCACTTTAAAAATAAAACTGGCAATAAATAATGTGCTTTCTCGTATTACACCATAATAAAAGTCCATTATTTTTTAGTAAAAACTTTTAAAATGTCTGGGCAGGTAAAGTGGGGCTGCCCTTGCTACCTTTTTACCTGGCTAAACCGGGGTCCTTCATTTATTATTATTTTTTGTCAGATTGTCATTGTCAGTTAATTTGTCAACAGTTTGACAAGCCCCACGTTGGTTGGCAACCAGATAATCTAATGTTATGTATGGTCATATTATACGTAATTAATAAACGTATACAATGTCAAAGAAAAACCAAGATAGGTTTTTCTCTGGTAATGTAGTAATTTCTTGCATACTGGCAAATGAAATTACCGTATTTTCCGTCTAAAAGCATAAGCCACAAAGTTCAGCTTTGTTTGTCTATCAGCAGTACCTTAATATTTTTTTGGTATTGTTCTATTGGCAACAATGATCACAATAATCCTTTCTCCTACGATCGGCGATTCACCTTCTAGCGTTTAGATGACACTGGAACACGGATTTCATGACGTTTATGCACTGGAAGCATTTCTTGGCGATTTAAAACCATCAAAACCATGTGCTCTCTTTGTTTATCCAACGTAATTAAACGTCAACAGACAAAGATAGCACTACTGAAATCAAAACCATATTGTTATCCCTTATTTGTACAATGCAGTCAAATGTAAATAAATAAAGATAACAATGGTAAACTCTTGGGTTTGGCTTTGATGGTTTTGAATCGCCAAAAAGTCTCAGGTTTAAGTGAATTTTTTAATAGCGGATCACGTGGCCGAGACATCCGTCTACTCGGATGTGAATTACCTACCGAACGTAAGGATTTTCCCTTTTTTTGTTGGTAACATTGATTAAAAACAAATTTCTAAATTTTCTTTGACTACCATGTACACTTGCTCGTAATTTGAGAAATAAAGATAAGAAAGATTTTTACTGATGTAGATTTTAAATTTATTTTAAAAAGCGTAGGAATTTAAATAAAACATGTATATAGTTGTGTATATGGCCAATTTTTGGTCGATTACAGCAATACCCTCTGAAACACGTGTTTCAGAGGGTATTGATTACAGTCCATTCAATTCACCTTTTGCATTCCTTAACAGAGATATTAATTCATCGACTTTTTCCAAGTTAGCTTCAAAATGAACATCTTTTTTATATATTTGTACATCGTTTTCTGCACTGGAACACCGAAGCTCTATTTGGCACACTGGTTCGCGAACGGTTGCCAAATGCGAGGAACCTAAAATCCATTTCAGTTTCCAATCAATATTGTCCACCAAGTTATGTCCGTTGTTTACTAGGTTTTCCTTTATTAGAAAGTTTAAAATGTCTTTTTGGCGAATTTTGTAAACACTGGTCAAAGCATTTTTAACATTCTCGGGTAAATCGCTTGGCAAGGAAAAATTATCGTCCATGGCGCTTCGGCGGTAAAAGTTTTGAATGATTTTTCGCGCTTTTTTTAGTTCTTCGTACGTCGGCTCGGTGTCGCTGGTGGTATTGTCAAAATTAGCTGTATTTTGGTGGGAAATACTATTTACACAGTCATGAAGAAACTGAAAGCGAAAAACTACACAATCAAATTTATTTTACGATAAAAATAACCCTCACCTGAGGCAAATGTTCCAAATTTTCCAGTTTTAATAGAAGCTCTCTTTCTAGGGCGGCCATATTTGTTGATGTGACAAGTATTTGATTTGTATGTGTATGTCTAAGATTTGTATTATACAAGTAGAGAACGTTCCGAAAACAACACTTGGAATTCCAAGTCAGAGCCGTATTTGATTGACAATAATTGGATCGATTCGAATCACTTTACGACACTCCAATGCTATTTTATCTCTTTCTACTACCAGTGTTAACTCAGTTACGTATTTCTCTTACAGTTCGTAAACGGATCTGGATCGATCCAATTTTTGTTATCCTTTGAGCCTATCACAATAAGGCTGTTCATTTGGCTATGCTCTTTCTCCTTAAAATATCACAAAAAGCAGCCACGGTGACGCCATCAAGCAGATTAGAGCAGAAGCAAAAACTGCTTGGGTTTGGTCAACGGTATCCAAACTAGCACAAAGCTCTTCTTACTCTGTCAAAAATAGTAGAGCAGATCCATCCTGCAGTGGGACACCGCGTACGTGGTTGTAGAATTATATTTGTAGAGACAAAGCGATATTTTTTTGCTCTGTTTTACGTTCGCTGTCAAATGATCGGCAGACAAAAATAACACGATCATTTTCGTCGATCAATTATAAAAAACCATAAAAGTATAACCACCCGGACTAGCACTTCTGCTCTGCTCAAGCCAAACGAAGAGAAATGATTGTTTGCTTGACCCAAATGAACCTCAAGCATCGGCTCCAAGTAATTTATACGAGAAAGAGCAGACGAAACGAACACTCTAATGATTTAAGCGATTATCTGAAGTTTAATAAAAGCTGACAGAGAAGTGATAAAATATCTTTTATGTGCAATAAAGCAAGCTAAAATACAAACTAAGTAATCATTAATAATTCATTAATAATTAATGTTGAATGCGAAGAGTGTATGAACAATATAATCTAGATATAGGACAATCACGAACAAACCCAACTGAAAGAGCCAATTTCAAAACGTACTACATAAATTGTTAATTTTCGAAGCTTGACAGCAGAAATCTGTCATTTGTCTTGTCAATCTTGTCATTTGCCATTTCTTGATGGATGGCAGTGTATGTTTTGTTGTATGTTTAGCGTTTTTCGGAAATGGCAGAGTATTTAGCTTCAATTTTCGGTACTGAAAAGGACAAGTAAGTAGCATTTCTTCTTATAAATCACTTTTCAGTAATAGAACCGCTTAATTTTAGGGTAAATTGTTCCTTTTACTTCAAAATCGGAGCGTGTAGACATGGCGATCGATGTTCCCGAATTCACAACAGGCCAACTTTTTCGCAAACATGTTTGTTGCAGAACTTGTATGTGAACCCTCAAAATTCAGCCAAATCGGCAGATGGAAGCCATTGTAAGTAGTAATTTAATGTCTTTTTAGTATTTGATTTTGGTTAAACGCCCCTCTTGGGAATAAAGTGTTAAATGTGTGGAGGGACTCGTATGTCGCTTGGAGGAACTAAATTTGGCTAAAAACCTCCGTTTTGTAATGCTTCATAAGGGACTAAAGTTAAGTTTAGGATCAAAATAGTCATAAATATGACAAATATTTTTTTAGTGGTCGCCAATGTGTCTGATGAAGAAATGCAGGAACATTATGACAACTTCTTTGAAGATGTGTTTGTAGAATGCGAAGACAAATATGGGGAGATTGAAGAGATGAATGTGTGCGATAACCTTGGAGATCACCTAGTCGGGAATGTCTATATTAAGGTAACATTAACAATTAGTCTTGTTTACAATTTATTATGAATTGGTTTAAATTGCAACGTCTTTTTATGCAGTTTCGTAGAGAAGAAGATGCTGAACGTGCAGTCAATGATTTGAATAATCGTTGGTTTGGTGGTCGCCCGGTTTACGCAGAGCTGAGCCCCGTTACAGACTTCAGAGAAGCTTGCTGTCGTCAGTATGAAATGGGCGAGTGCACTCGCTCTGGTTTTTGCAATTTCATGCACTTGAAGCCCATTTCCAGGGAGTTGAGAAGGTAACTAATTTATATATAATTTTTATTAACATTAATATAAGATTATGGTAATTATTTAGATTAGTGGAAACAGCTAATTTTTTCATGAAATTTTGCACAGACCCTAATTTTGGGTCGTAGAACACGAATCCGAAGTCAGTTGTTGGCGGTCTCGTATGGTTTTTCCAAAAAAAATTTTTTTTAACTTTTAGGTTAGCTTTTAGGTTAGCTTTTTCAATGAATTTCTTTAAATTTCGGCACTTTTACTTAAACACATCTATACAAGTCATTACACACTATTTTTGTGAACCATATTTAGGCAAATTTATGTAAAAACACATTAAAAAAACAGAGAAAATATCAAAAAACTGAAAGAAAATAAACCTCGAAATTTCTGATGGAAAGACGCGCTATTGCCAAATTTACAAATCGATTTTCTCACAAATTTTAACAATTTTAACCCAAGCAAACCTGAGCAAAAAGGTGGTCAGGTTTGCTCAGTTTTGATTGATATAGATACATATATATATATATATATATATATATATATATATATATATATATATATATATATATATATATATATATATATATATATATATATATATATATATAATGAAAACTGAGCAAACCTGACCACCTTTTTGCTCAGGTTTGCTTGGGTTGGGTATACACCTTTTTGTTCAGATATGGTTGGATGCATTAGCATGCATTTCCATAAAAAATAAGTAAACGTGGCAACACCAGACACAGAAATATTGTTGCCAGGTAGGAAAATAATGGCGGCTCAGAGCCAGTTTAAATGGAATTTTCTATCGAAAGAAGCAATTTTCTTATCTATTTTTGCCTAAATATGGTGTTTTGTGTGACGAAAACTAATAAAAATTATAAGTTTACAGATATGTTGAAGTGAAAGTGTCGAAACTTAAAGGAATCTATAAAAAAAAGGTAACCTAAAAGTTGACCTAAAAGTTTTCCAAAAACAATTTTTTTTTTGGAAAAACCATACGAGACCGCCAAAAGCTGACTTCGGATTCGTGTTCTACGACCCAAAATTAGGGTCTGTGCAAAATTTCATGAAAAAATTAGCTGTTTCCACTAATCTAAATGATTACCAAGATTATTATTTATTTACACTTTTATTTTTTAGATATCTCTATTCACGTAGAAAGGGTGGCCGAGCTGGCACTCATATTGGAGGTGGTCGTGCTCGTACTCGTTCTAGGTCGCCGAAGAGGGGCCGATCCCGTTCTAGGGAACGGAAGGGCAGTCGGTCGCCTTCACGGCGCCGCAGCGGCCGTTATTAGAATTAAGCACACACTTATATATACAAGTAAATATTAACCATAGTTTAATTTCAAACCTTAACAATATCTTGTCATGTTTTTCTAAAAAATACTTCAGTTCAAGTTATGGTAATCATAATAAAGCGAATGTATTTGTATTTTCTCTGGTATTTTTAAACACGGTGTATAATATCAAAAAAATTCAAGTTGGTAATTATTCGGAATGAATTGTGTATGGACCCTAATTTTGGGTCATAGAACATTCAAATTCAATTCAAATTCAAAATTCAAATTCAAAACATGCTTTATTGTCGAAAATACCTGGTACTCATTGACAAAGCTGAACTTAACTATTTAAAATTAGAGCAATACAACAAAAAAAAAATTTTTTTTTAATAAAACTAATACTAAAATACACAAATCGTCCATATACATATAAAGATGCACACAGACGCACATACATACACAAAGCTTAAAATCCAAAGGCACTTTAACAAATTAAGAAATAATACAGCAGAAAATAATGTTCAAATACTGAAACAGATATTATCACAATGTATGCCCCAGAACAGAAAACAATGTGCATATATATACAGTCAAAATCTTAAAAACAAATAAATATGTATAAAACAGTATTAGGTACACAATATAGAGACAAACAAAAGATACAGAACATCCTATATCAAAACATTTAAATCCAACGTGTCAATACTATCTTAACTAATTATGTCACAACCGATCCTCAAAATACTCCGCAATCGTATAATAAGCCTTTCGCACAAGCAATCTCTTAGTCTCCTTCTTAAATTTGGAAAGATTCTGAATACATCTGATGTCAACAGGAAGATGATTGAACATCTTCCTGGCATTATAAACAAATGACTTTTTTATCTGGCTTGTTGTTGGAATTGGTAGAGGGATGTTGTGGGTTTGTCGAGTGTTATATAGACCTTCAGTAAGAGTATGTTTATACTTTTTAAAAACCAGGTATACACTCTCTGCAATATACAGACATGGAAGAGTCATTATACCCTCTCTCATGAAAAGTGGTCTACAAGAATCTCTTCTTCTCATTCCAAACATAAAACGCATAGCTCTCTTCTGCAAAACAAACACCGAATTAAATAAATAGTCACTGCAGCTACCCCAAAAAGGAACCCCATACCTCAGATGAGACTCAATGAGAGCAAAATACACCATCCTAATAGCAGACAAGTCTAGTTCCCTTGCCACGGATCTCAAAGCATAGCAATTGGAGGACAATTTTGCAGTAAGTTTTTTGATTTGTGCTGCAAAAGTTAGTGACTTATCAACATGAACACCCAGAAATCTAACATTTTCCAGATTGCTAATAGTCGATGAACCCATCTGGATGCCATTTAAGGTACATTTAAATGTCAATAGGTTTGTTTTTTTAATATTAAAGGTCAATAAATTACTATCAAACCAGTCCTTAATTTTTTTCAAATCAGTACCAATCAGCTGATTTAGAGATTCCGTGTCAGCCCCGTGCCAAAGAATGGTGGTGTCGTCAGCAAAGAGGGTAAATTTGCCACTAACATCCAGAGTAGGTAAGTCATTTACATATAAAAGAAACAAAATTGGTCCAAGAACCGACCCCTGAGGCACTCCACACACTACACCTCCAAGGTCAGAACTTTGCCCCGCAAAAGAAACCATCTGAGTCCTCTCCGAAAGATAGGACTCAAACCACCTCAGACACACATCCCTGACACCATACAACTCAAGTTTCTGTAGCAGTATACTGTGACTGACACAATCAAATGCTTTAGTCAGGTCACAGAACACTGCACCAGCGATAGCACCGTTATTTAAATTCATATACAAGTGCTCCAAGAATGCAAAAATAGCATCACTAGTGCATTTCTCGTTCTGAAAACCAAACTGACTAGTATTAAGTATATCATATCTCAATAGAAAGGACATGATTCTACTTTTAACCAGTTTTTCAATTATTTTGGATAAGGTAGGTAAAAGGGATATGGGTCTGAAATTTGAAGGAGTTCCATCCTCCCCTCCCTTATGTAATGGAATTATAATTGCTCTCTTTAAAAAACTTGGAAAGTATCCATTCATAAATGAATGGTTAATTGCGTCAGCCAAAGATAAGAGAGCAGGGTCAGACAACTCACTAAAAATCTTAACTGACATGTCATCCCATCCTGATGCATTCTTGTTTTTTATACCGGTAAAAACTGATTTCAATTCCTGTACATCAGTCGGGTGCAGGAAAAATGTTTCGGTGATGCTCCTTCCAGAAAGATACTTTAACGGATTGGTAGTTGGATTTATCTTAGCTGCTAGATTATTACCAATAGAACAATAGAACTCATTCAACTCATTGGGGGAGAGAGCAGCAGTGAACTGCATATTCTCATTAACATTTTGTCTCAACTCATTAACAATAGACCATGTCTCTTTAGAAATATTCTTCGAGTTATTTAGCCTGTGATTATAGTAAGTTCTCTTTGCCAACCCTACCACCCTTCTATAAATAGTTCGGTATCGGTTAAAATAAGACACAAAAAAGGCATTCTCAGAGAAGAACTTCCTGAGGTAGTGCAAAGCTCGCATATTCCTAGCAGATACCCTTATAGCCCTAGTTAACCAGTGTTTCGTCGATCTTTTCTTAATTTTAACAACAGGAAATGATTTATTGAAAATTCTAGTTAAATTTAAATAGAAACATTGAAGTGGACTATTACCAGTTACAGTCCAGTTAGTTTTCCTGCAATTGTCACGGAAGTTGCGAAAGTTTTTTTTACTATAAATTCGACCAATCTTGTGAATGGGTTTAGTTTTTTTAAAAGTAAGTTTTAAACCAGCTATTATGGCTTCATGATCAGATAGGGCCGAATTCCTTACACGACAGTACACATTTGCGAGGTTCGAACAAAAGTAGTCGATAGTAGATGCTGAGTGCTTAGTAATTCTAGTGGGCTCCAAAACATGCATCTTTAAGTTAAAACACGATAATAAATTCCTTATTGGGACACTAAAGTCTCCGTTATAATCAATATTAAAATCTCCTGAGAGAACCAAAGAACAAGAAGTTGGAAACTGACTAATCAATGCTTCCAAGTTATCTATAAAATTTAAGCGGTTAGCCGAAGGAGGACGGTACACACAAACTATATACAAATTAACCCTATCACAATAAACAATAGAAAATTCAAATTCGTTTTCAATAATTAAATTATCAAACTTTTGAATATTAATAAAATTATATGAGCTTATTTTTTCATTTACTAGAATCATGGTCCCTCCATGAACAGAACTGGTTCTACAGAATTTAGACAATACTTTATAATTTTCAATCCTCACCGGTTCATCCTTCTTTAGCCAATGCTCTGTTAAGCAAATCAACTCTGGGAAGTCCAAACTTTCCAAGAGAATGTACAACTCATCAGTCTTATTACGCAATGACTGAACATTAAGAAGGAAAACCAAAAAGTCATTGTTCAATCTAATACATGAATCTAAAATCAGTTTTCCGTGGTATCATATGGTTTTTCAAAAAAAAATTTGCGCGTAAGTTAGGTTTTTTTTTATCTAATAACTTATCTATACAATTAGGCAAAAGTAGCTAAAAAAAATTCCCTTTTTCGAAAATTCCATTTTAAATCGCTACTAGCCCACCTGTCAACCCTATTGTTTTGGGCGGTGCTGCCACGTTTACTTATTTTTCCTGAAAAAGTTGAAAATTAAGATTTAGAAATAAAAGCTAACCATAACGAACTAAAATTACAATTCTGTTCAACTTAGTTAAGAACAATTTTAAGGTTTAACCCTCATCAAATCCGGTGATTAATCGTATTAATGGAAACACCGAATTTTTAGATGAATTTTTGCTCGGGTTTGCTGAGGTTTATAATATTGCATAGACGCTATATATAACATTTGCCCATGCTCGACATTTTGAGTACTACATACGAGATTACAAAACAAACCCAAGCAGACACCCTGTATAGGTAGGAAACAAGAAGTAAGTTTGTTGGAACTACCTACAACAATAATTAGCGCTTTTATGAAAAGAAACTACAAAATTTAATTGAGTTCACACAATTTTTATATTACATACTTCAATAAATAAAATATGTATTTTCACTTAAATATCTTTGTAAGTATCTAAAAATACTGTCAAAAAAATTAACATACATACTTATACGTTATACCTATTGCACTTATACAGCCCAAACTTTACTTGTCATTCTTTAAATCAAAAATTAATAATAAAAAGAGTCTTTAAATAACTTAGACGATAAAAGCAACAGAAAAAGGGGAAAACAAGGAAAATTTTAGTGATGTACTAGTTTTAAAAATATCTATATTTAAAACAAATTTAAAAACACAAAGGATTTCAAAATTACTAAAATACTTAAAATCAATCTCACTAGAATAAAAAATATTTAAATAAATTAATTGTCACACTATTAGTGTAAATAATATGACACCTATTTTGTACACGTTATGTCCAACATTTCTTGCTAAAAGGGGTGTTTAGCCCTATCTATACTATTTTGTTAAATAAAAACCGTAAAAATACTATTCTTATTTCTAAAATGATAAAACTTTTAGCAAAGTTAGTACTTATTGTAATAATGGGCAAGAGCTATCGTTTCTGTGGCAAATCCTGACCAGACGACAGGAAGGGGGGGAATTCGGGGAGTCCCCATCTCCCCCTTATCAGGGTTTCCCAAGGCAACCGTAGCGCTTGTGCACTGTTACGGCGGGAGGAGACCCCCTCCCCGCTTGAAATTATAGGTATAGTATACCTATGATGCTCGAAAACAATTATCCAATATAAATATATATATATATATATATATATATATATATATATATATATATATATATATATATATATATATATATATATATTTAATATATTAATAATATAACGCTTGGAATCAGCTTGAACATCACTGGTCTCTTTCTAATATACATGTCTGATTTTTACTCCTTATATTTTCCCTAAAAAACTGCTTTTAGCTGATTTCCAAATTACTGCTATGCCTGTAGAAAACGTAATGCTGAAGTATGAAAAACACGTCAAATACCACCGAGAACAGTCCTAAGCCAAATTTCGTCGGATCGCCAAAAATTGATTTCCAGTCATCTAAAAAAAAATCATAAAAACGTTTTACGGGGGCTCAAAGTCGATCTATTTTTCGAGTCTCTCAACTATTTTGTGCGAATTTTCGCCATTGATCTATTCTAAACCTATACAAACTTGAAAAACCAGGATGGCGTCACTGCTTAAGTAAAAAAAAAAATTCGAGTTTTCGGTGGTAAATATATCCATAGTATGTGGGTCCGGAAAATCGCATTTTCTGAGAAAATCGCCATTTCTATTGCCTCAACTTTGACAAAATTGAACTCCTTATAAAATTTCCCACCGACATGGTAGCTTTCAAAAATTTTCAGGCACGTTTAGATTTTTTTTCGTTTTGCAAAATTGATCGAGAAAACAGCGATTCGGGACGAAAACTCTGTTTTCTCGATCAAATTTTTCCATGTGAAAATTTTAATTATGCGTCATCTCTCGGATTTTCCAGAAAATCCATTACCCAGGTATTGTAGGCTCCACAATCACAAAAAAACTCCCAATTTGACCCTATCTCCTTTCTAAATCTATTTTTTTGCGATTTTTGAGCGAGCGCGATTCTTCGCTTGCAGAGTCCCGAAAGAAAATTTCTCAAGAAATAAAGGAAAGACTTAGCGAAATGCAGTTTTCGCCATTTGATAGACAAAGAGTCATTCTTTAACATATCCGGAATCCATTAAGATAGTTTTCCTAGAAAACTTCTTACGGGGGTTCAAGATTGACCTATTTTTCGAGTCTCTCAAACATTTTTCGCAATTATCCGCGATCCATCGAGAAAACTCCGGCACATGTAATTTTTCACACATCCTAGACCTGTAAAAAATTGCGATTTTTCTGGTGTCGCTCGGTCGGACATGGGCTCGGAAAATTTCATTTTACGGGAAATCCGCGGTTTTTGTAACATCCACTTTAGCAAAATCGATTTTACAAAAAAAAAATTTCATCGCAATACAATCATGTTTCCAGGATTTTTTGGGCACGTTTATATGCGATTTTTAACTCACCATAGTTGTAAGCATTGAGGATCATTTGCAACATACTCAAAGTTCCTCCAGTAAAATCTAGAAGAATATTGCCTATACTCCATCCGTCTGTACTTTTTCTTCGGTAGTTCATATAGGCCTACAAATTAAAAAAAAAAGTTGGTAGAAAGCCATTCGAAGCTACTATTTACGTTTTTTGTGCTATAAATGTTATCTGTCTTGCCTTATCACACTTTTAGGGATCCTAAAGTTTATATTACTCTAAAGGATCCCACACACCATAAAAAAATCGCAGCCGCTGCGCCAACAAAGTCGCGTTAGTCTGTGGGATCCTCAATACCTTAATGCCTTACCTGTGGAATGTACTTGATCAAAGTTATTGTCAATTTAACGTATGAGCAGTAATACAGAAAGTCTAACCAGTGGATAACTTTGAAGCCAGACAAGAACGCTGATATTATTATAAACAACGCAAACACACCTAAAAAAATTAATTTTAATTAGGGACTGAAATTAAGAACGTTGAGTCCTCATCTGCCAATTTTCTAATAGGGCTCGCAATCCCGGACGTTTATTTGGATCCCGGGATTTTCAGGATCGAAAAAACAAAATCCCGGGATTTTGGGATCAAACCCGAAAAATTGAAACATTAATAAAGGTTTTATTTATAATATTGTAATTTTGAAATAAAAACAAAAATAAAGTTTATGCAGAGGAAACATAAAAGTATAAGAAGTAAAAATAATTTGAATTCTTTTGCATAAGTAGGTACTTAAATGGACCTTCCAGGGCTGCCATATCACGTGTTAAACATTATTTTTAGGAAAAATACTGTGATGATGCTTTAAGCGTTAATTTAATTAAGTTTTTTTTAAAACATTTTATAATTTATTCCGGGATTTAAGTGCCCAATCCCAACATTTTTCGGGACTGAATTTTTAACGGGATCCCGAGATTGCAAGCCCTAGTGTCAAATGAAACCTTGTGCTTTGGAAAGTTACGGAGTGCAGGCAGTCTCTGAACAAGAAGTTATGAGATCCCACCAAAAATATACATGTAAAAACAGGTCTAGTTCTCATCAGCACTGTGTGTTTTGTTATCTGAAAAAAATATCTGAAATGTAAAAATTGTGCCAAGTTCTTTGCCTATACGTTATTAGCAGTGTTTTGATAAGCCCAGAAAAATATTGTGTGAACTGATAAATTTACAGACAAAACTTGGCAAGTTTTCAAGGGTCTAAATATTGCTCAGGTCTTTAATGAAAACTTGTCAAGTTTGGTCTGTAAATTTATCAATTTACAGAATATTTTTCTGTGCTTCTCCAAACACTGCTAACAACGTGTGGGCAAGGAAAGTGGCATAATTTCTACATTTCAGTTATTTTTTTCAGATAACAAAACACACAGTTCTGACGAGAACTTGGCCTGTTTTTACATATATGTTTTTGGTGGGATTATTATTATATCCAAGCAAACCCTTTATTATTTTTTGATTATTATTGTGTTATATGGCATCTTTATCAATTTTGTCGTCTAGTAAGCCCTTTTTGCCCTCTCAAATTAATCCAAACAGCGTTGTCATAGTTGCACCCAGCTGATTTTGCGACAAAATTGATAAAGATGCCAAATAACACAATAATAAAGACAGAGACGAAACGAAAACATTGCCCACTATGGCAGTTAGCAAATTGGCCGATGAGGGCGCAAAATTCTTAATTTGATTCGCCAATGTGACGTTTTGACATCTATTACAATATTACAAATGACTTTTTGGCAGATTATACCAGAAATCTTGTAAAATCCTACCTAAAATAGATCGGGCTGTTGTCGAAACTCTTTGATTGCCTCGCTCGTATATGAAACACTGGATTATTGTGAAGAGTGTCAAAACTACTGCGTGGACGGCAAAAAATATGTCATTTACTTGAACTGGGTTCAGTCCTCGTGGATATCGATTGGCGTACTCATCCTAAAAAGGCATAAAAAGTTCGAAAAAGTTGCGTATGTGTGTACAAAGTGGACTAAACTTCCTTTAGAATTTTAAGGTTAAAAACTAGGTAAAATAAAGCTTTATTTTTAGAATCATACAAAATAATAATATTGTAAAGTGTAGCGTCCAGTTTAATTTGACAATAAAAAAATAAAATAACTCCTCAGATTTTAATAGCACCACAAAAACCTGTCAAAACCTAGTAAATTGAAGATCTAAAATTAAACTAAATCGCACTTTAGTGAATCCCCGGACTATTTTTTTATTGTAACTACCTTGTGGTTTCTTCCAGTCGGTGTTTTTTTATAAGCCGGACTTTATTAGTGTTCTGTGCTAAAATTAGTAAAACCGAACACTTATGGAATCACTTTGGTGTTCGTCCGTTCGTCTGTCACAGGCGATTTTCTCTAAAACTATTCGACGTAAAAATTTGAAATTTAGCACAGAGATAGAGTATGGTGGCCCAATAATTATAGACGTGAAGTATAAAGAGTTGAATTTTGCTTCTGAGGGTAAATTGGGATATGAAAAAAAAACATTCCTTCAAGGGCATCGTGTTTGGTGTCAAATGAAAGCTTATTGAAGCAATATATTTATATGATGTATTTTTTATGCATTTTTTAAATGATTTTTCGGAAAAAACGGTTAAAAATTGCTGTCCCCCACCCTTATCAATCACCAAAAGGATCGCTCAGAAAAATCTGAAAAAAATCATGAACATTAAGAATTAGGTGTAGATTGAGCCAATATTATCAGGATTCAAAAATTCTAGCGCGATCAACTGTTACAAATAATTTAATTGTTTATTTCCTTATAACTGCTGAACAACAATTGGTTTTAGAGAAAAAGTTTCCTGACAAAAAATATTTGTCACGATGTAAGGAACAACTTTTGTCGTTACACATTTTTTAAAATTTTTAATTTGGCTCAGTCGAAACGCCCCCCCCCCCCCCCCCCCCCACTCAGCTCCGTGCATACGCGATGTGATAGGGCGTTGCTGCCGTCGGCGGCGGGTAGTGCGGCCGATGGGCGGAGATCGGGCGCCCGAGGTTTGCTCAGGTTAAGTGACCGAAATTTTTATTTTTATCTTAGGAGTGGTTTAGTTCTTAGATTAGGTAGGGAAAAACAGATTTATTTACAGACATCTGTTTTACCGTCAACAATACCTCACCCTCACAGTTGTTATTAAATAGATACTTAATAGCAGCGTTGTCAAAGTGGGCAAAATTTAACTAAGATGTTATTTTAATAAGGTATCATCATAAAGATCCGCTTTTTTCCACATTGACATTTGGCCATCCCGCCTGGCGTTGTACGAGATGTGCATCATGCGAATGATGATATTTCTTTCAGGAGCTTGAAGCACCGGAGCTTCTCGCCCGGGAGCTTCTCGCCCCGGAGTTTCTCGCCCCTGTTTTGAAAGAAACAACATTAAAAACCGTTTTCTGATTTTTCAAGAACACGTTTCTGAAGAATTAAGCTCTTCGTTTTTTGAATTCTGTGTTTCTTTCTTGTACACTGTTAAAATGTAAAAAGATTTTACATTAAAGGTAAATATTTAGGTATGCATAGGAAAGTGTTCGAAACAACTATTTTTTGCAATTTTTCACGTTAAAATTCACAAAATATCAACAACCAAATTATCCTAACCTAAAAGGGCTCTCATGGGGCTCTTTTATGAACCATCACGCGAGGTGGTGCATAAGAGGGTAGGGGGGATCGAGCTTTAATAACTCGAAAGCAACAAACATAAAATGAAAGAAACCCACGTGACGCGTGCTGCTCTGGACCTAGTCTTCGCTGTGAAAGAAATACTACTATTAAAACAGTCATTCCCACTATATCACCATCTCTCTTTCTTCCATTTGCGAAATTTTCTTAGATGTTGGCGCGTAGCGATAGAATGATCTGTGAATAAATAGTTTATCTATTCCTCGGTACATAGTCTAAGGTGTAATAAATCTTTGCATACATGCATTAAAGTGAAATTGTATTCAATTTCACACATTTTGCATGGAAATGTTTGTCTAATGTATTATTTATTAATGAATATATGCGTTGACCTTTGTCAATATAGCGTTTCTATTTTCTATTGCCCTAAAGCAGTGCTACTCAAACTGTGATCCGCGATTACCATCCTAAAATAGCTTAAAAAAATGCTTGTACTAGACGTAGATCACTAAAATAAATTATAATTTATAAAACTAAAAAACACGCTTTTATGAGTAGTGCACTAAAAAGTTAAAAATAATTATTCTTCCCACACAATTCTTCAAACACAACGTCGAACGTTGCCAAGTAATAATAAATAGCTTTTTAGATTCCCTACGTTTTTAGAGAGGGGGGAATAATTTGTCTAACCTCTAGAAATAACGTTACGTTATGGAGGGTCTTAAAAAGTGCATTTATGTTACCTCGTCAATATTGATATATTGAAGTTAATAACAGAAAATCGCTGCGTTACCAATACGATATACTCTGATTGCTCTGTTGCCAACAGAAAATCGCTGCGTTGCCGATAATGCCAATATAGGATATTCTGCTGTACGCCTGTATGATATTCTTGCTTATACACATTGATTCTTGATTGAATTAATAAAGCAACAAACTAAAAGACGTAATTAATTATGGAATATCCCACGAATATTTCACTTTGAGTGAAAATTTCCCTCTTCCATATGGGCCTTGAATTTTACCACGAATCGGGAAATTTCCTCCGAGTTGGCAACACTGGCCTGGGCCTGGAAGCGCTTTTCGCAGTAACCGCAGTTCGCCTATTACGCCTTAGTGTAGGTTGTTACCGACCCCGCTTACAGACAACGGCACGCATTACGCAAGAAACTGGGCAAATTTAATACCAGGGCAGCGATTTCTCTGCCGCCTTCCGTGTAGTTTATTCCGACGAGTTCGCTTGGAAGCTTTGGTATATTTTAAGCATATTTACGGATTTTTCGGGGGTGTATATTTGTTGTTTTCTCTTGTAATCAGCGTGGACAATAATTTAGATTGTGTTCGTGTCGTATGCAGTTTATCAAAAAAAGGATTTTCTAGTCGATACAATGCTTTTTAATTAATTTTATCGAATCGCTTCCCCCTTTATAATTGTCAACGCACGTCACTGATTCATCAGCGGATCGTGACAAAATAAAATTGCATTTCATTGTCGGAGAGGAGGGGGCATCCGTTATGTTCCTTACGGAACTAAATAATATTTACTATTTTGTTTATTGACCTGATCCTGATTCTCACTCATTCTTAATATGTATGCCTATTTAACACCTTTTTATTGACTTGACTGCTAATGCAACGGCTAGTTCAACGCACCCACATTGTATTTAATCAGATGTTTAAATATAAAAAAATATAGAAAGTATCACAGGTTACTGACATAAACTTATTATATTTGTAACATAATATTGTAATCTAAGCCGCGCGGCGACTGCAATTTAGTCTACGTCCTCGAGTACAAAAATAGAAACGACTATTTCTTATTTTTGCGAACAAATACTCTGTAATGTACACATATAGTTTTTATTACATAGGGATCCATTAACACTACAGAAGAAATTGGTTTAGCACCCCCTGCTCAGGCGCAGATTCAGGGGGAAGACAGGATTTTCGCCCAGCCCCCCCCCCCCCCCCCCCAGCCCTTATCACGGCATGAATTCGATATAATATGTCATGCGCTTCCCAGGGAAATAAATGTAAGAAAAAGCTCAACTTCAACTTAGTATTTCATTTATTAAAAAAATCAAAAAGCGTTTCGTCTTAATACAAGAGCTTACAGCCACAGCCTTCTTGAACAAAGGAGCCATGAAGTAAGTGATCTGGCAACACAGCGGGGGGGGGGGGGGGGGGCTGGAAATAGTAAACAGCTGATAGCGTGTCGTGTATGCAAATGTAAAAATGTATACCTGTTTCCTAACGTTTATGACCGCGGCGGTTTTTAAAAATAAATTTTCTATAATAATTGGCAACGATATTGTTGAACAATAATATTAAACATTTTTTACTTTAAAGTGATTAATACCTATAGGTACTATGTAAAGGGTGTTTGTCTGATGTGTCTTCGTGCATGTTTTCCTAAGATGGTGTAAAAGTGATTTGGATTTTAAAGTGCTTATAGTTAAATATCTACTATTAAGCCCCCCACAGACTACGATGTTTTTCATCCGTTCGCATCGGCGATTTGAACCGTCGCGACGCGTCGTGTTGAAATTCAATATAGGACAGATATTAGAACGGACGGTTCGGCACGACCGTTTTCGGCATACACTATCAGTTTGGCACGCCGCCGATTCGAATCGCAGCGATGCGAACGGATGAAAAACATCGTAGTCTGTGGGGGGCTTTACAGATTTTACAGTTCAAAGCATCTAAAATATTCTCGTATATTGTGTTGCTTCTTGCACTTCATGAATTATTTGGGCGTTGATAGTATTAAAAAAGGTTCCGAAACACGCGTTATTTTGTTTTTGTAATTTATATTCACTATTTTTCCCCTATGGTGGTATTCCATATTATCGTCGGCTCGATCGTCGGTTTAGAGGTAAAAGTCATTAACTACAATTTTTAATAAAAACGAGTTAAAGGTCCCAAAGTGATTGTCAGTCATAATCCTATAACAGGAAAAACAAATACAAATAATACATGTTATTAACGAAATAAAATCAGCCCACATGTGGCGCTGTTTGCGACTTTGCCATTTGTGCTTCATGACTCGAGAGTTGAAGACGGAGGTGTTACAGCTCAACTTCGTAAAATTACTAGCCTTTTTCATTCGTAAATGTGGACTGGCACTGTTACATGTCCATCGAGATATACATTTAGATACTTAAAATGTTATAAACAGGTTTGGGAAAAATAAAACAAAAATTGAATTTATTTTATAGATGTTTTCTGTTATTTTACATGTTTTTAACCCGTTATAAAATTTGATACGATCGGCTCGAGTCGCCCCCCCCCCCCTTCAGAAAAAGCCTGGATCAGCTACTAGCCCCTACTTTGTTTCAACCCCCCGGAAAATCACTTTAAAAATTGTTATAATTATATGGCAACTATGAGGATCAAATTACCTTCGTGACGAATAAAGGGCGTGAGAGTGAACTAGTCAGACAAATAATACAAATAAAAGAGATGAATGAATCAATGTTGCTAACTGTCGTCCGCTTTCATAAATTCATTTTTTTAGATTATATCGTGCAGTTATTTAAAAGTTCGTTATATTAAGATCTGTAATTAACCCAAGTCAATCATCTTCACCCTAAATATTGGATTCTCCTGCCAAATGCAATTTTTTTAGAAATAGTTGAGTTTTTTTCAAGCAGAACGAGTTAAAAGCAATATGTTAATTTAAAATGGCGAAATTGGTAATTAAACTTAAGCAGAAACCACAATAAATAAAATTTTACAGTGGTCATTATGGTTTCAATAAAATTAATTTTCTGATGTTAAAATCGATAAATGGAGGAAAATAACTATAATATTTAAAATATTTATTGTTTGGGTGTTACGCCACTCTACTGTTAAGGAAAATTAATATTTTAAAAAAATAATAAATTAATAATATTAATTTTCAGTAGAGTGGCGTAACACCCAAACAATAAATCTTTTAAATATGAATCCGCCACAATCATGCAGACATTATTAACTATAACATTTTCACAGTTTTGTTACGTTGTGTTTTTTTTTTGTATAAAACACGGCATAGTTCCAGTGGCGTACGTACTAAGCCATATATGTAGGTCCTCTAAGCACGTTCCAGTTTTGCGCCCCATTCAGTTTATCAATCTTTTATTTTTTAAATAATACTAGAGCCAGGAAATTAGAAGGGGTAAAGGAAGGTCATTGCCTAAAAATGAATTTGACTCCGAATGGGCGCTAGCGGAGTATCATTTAAGGTACAAGTTTACCTTGAAAAGTATAATGCAGGCCAGGTCCGGACTTCAGAAGCTTGTGTATTCACTGTAATTACATGGACATAATCTTACATATAAATGTAATGTCTTACAACACAATACAAAGATAAAGATTACAAGAGTTGTACTGTATAGTACACATACAGGAAGCGTCACCATACAGATAATTCCCAGAAGTATTAGAAAGGTCCAAACCTGGAAGGTTGTGAAAAGTTCACTTACTTAGTAAGTTCACCAGTTTCTCTATATGGCATAAAGCAGTGTGCCAAGCCATTATCTATTGAAGGTGAACGTTATTCGCAAGCCGTGAAACGTCTTCTTGTATAGTATAATGCATATTGTGAACAGATATTTTGTAATGTCATTACTATCGTTAAATACTATAATAACTAGGATTTAGTGCCTGTTGTATGCACAGTACATTAGGCCGGTTATGGTACTAGTTTGTAGTTTGGTTAAAAATAATTTGGATTATAGAAAGTGACCTACATAAGCCAAAAAAAAAATGCGCCTCATAGGAAGGACTATTCTGTAGTCGGACTACTAACTTAGTAGAATAGGGTCTTTCCTGGGCAGTAGATAGTCTGTAAGACTATCTGCTATAACTTCTGAAGATAGACGCATACAGTTTTTTAATATAAAACTATACAGGGTATTCCATTTAAAAAAATAAAGTTTACGTACATCCTACTCTTTTGAGCCACCCTGTATAATAAAAAATATATTTAAAATATGTACATAAAATATAAAAATAAAGTTGACGTGTCCAAATTATTTTCCATAAATTGAATTGTTTTTTAGATAATGAATTTATTCCCTACTTTATGTCCTTAGTGTATATTGTTATGCTTGCTAGGACAAAGAACATACCCATTAAAGTTATGTTGTAGATGTACTTAATAGTCTTAAAAATGAATCACTGAGTTTGTGTCCACGTGCTTCGGTTGACTGATAAACAATGGATTGACTGCCATTTGTACCGATTATGTTGTTTAATAATTATTATCAACCACAACGGTGACCAGAGGTCATCCGAAAACGGTAATGGTCATTTGAAGTGTGCAAAATTTTTAATTTTTGTTTACCAGTTCAAAAATAAAGGGGGGGGGGCATTTTTGAGGTGCACTGTATAAAAAAATAGACTTGCTTACCTTTATCTCTGGTATGTAGTAGAGGCCCAAATTGAAAACGGAATACAAAATAAATCCAACTATGTTGAGCGACAAAAAGTCAAAATTCAAACCAATTACACTAAAAATTAAAATATCAAAATTAAAAATTAAAACATCAAAATATAACAATGGGAATTTGACATTTATGTTCTGATGATGTTGAAGTGATCAGTGAACCGCGCTTCAAGAGTATGATTGTGGTGAAAATAGTATTTTGGTGTTAATTTTTTTACCTTTTTCGTCTATAGTTGATCCACGCTTGTGGATAGAACGATATGGACCAAGCTGCAAAATATATCCACCCTATGACCGTTGAAATAGTGTCCAAGGAGTCGACCTTGTGGACCGTTACTCTAAAGTATACGTCATCTACGCTAAAAAGAGACGGCTGTTATTACTAATTCATTATTTATACAGGGTGTTTGGTTAGCAGTGGCATCCCTGGTTCAGTTTAGGTCGATTTAATCTACCAACACCCCCCCCCCCCCCAAACCAAAAGTCACGGTCCGCCCCTGATACAGGGTGTTCAAATTAAAATTTCTGAATGTAAATCATGACCCGAATGAATCCTAACGGTTTTTAAAACGCAATGTTTCTTGGCGCCTGCTCTATAAGATCAGTTATGTTAAATTGAACTAAATTGAGCCAGGAAAGCCACTGCTAAGGTATGCCCCACTTGTTACCACACCCTGTATAGGAGGAATTGACATATAAACTTTTGGGGGTTGAAGACAAAAACATGTTTTATAAAAAAATAATAAGATGTAAATGTAAAAACATTTTTAGTGCCAAATTTAAAATGCCAATTATATATTAAGAAGAGTATTTAGCAGGCATTACGACTCTTTTTCCTTTTTTAACATTTTTGTTTGCTAGTCTTTGCTATAAAAAAAACCAAAAGAAAAACTACAAAAATTATTTTTTTGTTATTGTTTCTTTTAAACCACGCCCCGCAAGGTATGCCTGTCGATTTCTTGCTGCGCCCGGTTTTAAAGGAAACGAACAGAATAAAATTTTGAGTTCTTTATTTTTTCTCATAGGGCGAGGCCAAATAATTGCAACATAACATTTGTGATTTTCTTTTATATGTATATATTAGTTCATTAGGGAATCCCAGTATAATTTTCATATAACCTTGGAAATAACAAGATTAAAAATTCTACCTGCGTTTTGGTCAGTCACAAAACATTATGCATGTGTTTATTTTACGAAGAAAGGACGAATTCGCATTAAAAACAAAAGTTGTTCTGTACAATTACGATTTGTTTTTGTATAGGACAGGCGGGGCCCGTGACCCCGCAAGTTGTATATCTCTGTTGCTACTTATGGGACCCATGCCAAGTTCAGTTTTTTTAATAGTGAGCCTTACTAGGAATGTTTTGGTAAAGAATGTAATTTGTGAAAAAAAGTTAAATTTTTGAATTGGCCCACCTGGGAAAAAAATTAACACGCTTAGGTATTTTATTTATTATTTATTCTAAACAAATTTTACATCATTTTGTCGACAATTCTTAAATTTTAAGAGAAAAAAATGTGTTAGCAGAAAGTTATAGTCATTTTAATTTTTTTTTAAATTATATTTTAAGTTTAAAAAAATTCAAATGACTATAACTTTCTTCTAACACATTTTTTTCTCTTAATATTTAAGAATAGTCGACAAAATGATGTAAAATTTGTTTAGAAAAAATAATAATAAAATACCTTCGGATAGCGACGGATATTCATACAGACGTTGTTCCAAAACCTCGTTTTCGGTATCTAAGAGTAGTAAAGAACCTAATAAACAATTTGCATGAGGCGACAATGTGTCCAGCTTGATCGGGAGGCGGGTCTATGGCAGAGTGGGTGGTAGGGGGGGGGGGGGAACTACAGGGCCTAGAGCTCCCCCAAAGGCCCAATGACCAACAAAAATTTAATTTTTTGAATTTGATCGAATTTTAGACCTTAATATTTTTGTTATTATCCATCCAACAGACGTAATTTTTCGTGTGTGTGTTTCTATTGACTGACTGTGCAATAATATTAACATATTTATTGAAAACGCGAAATTACTGAACTTTTTTACTTACTTGGCCAGTTTCCTGGTCGTATTGGAATAAATATCTGTTTTACCGGCCCCAAGAGCTTCTATTTCAATGGATATTTTCTCACCACTCGACACATAATTTAGTTCTATGGTAGTCGGATTAATCGACACAATGTCTGTGTGTTGAACTATAAGTGTTAGGGTGTCGTCTACTGCGGAAAAATTACTTCTAAAAAACAAATATTTTTATTTATTTTAGAATATTTTTTCCTAAAGTTTGCATTTTTATCTTATTAATATAATTTTCACATTTCATTCCAAGTTTTGATTTTTATAAAAAAGAATTAACTTAGTAACCTCTTCCACCTGAAAACTTTACTTCGGATTCACTACAAGGCAAGGGTTTAAGATTTAACACTCGTTTAAATTATAATTAATTATTAATAATTAATTAATTTAAATTAAAATAATTAATTAAAATTAAAAAATTAAATCTAAAATTAAATTAAAATTAAATCTAAAATTAAATTAAAATTAAATCTAAAATTAAAAAATTAATCACACAAATTAAATTAAAAAAATTAAAATAATTAAAATAATCAGTACTAAATAAGGAAGGTGGTAGAGGAATTCTTCCTCGACCGAGGTGGTACCACCCCACACATCCTCTTAAAGGGCTGGTCAAATCCCTAGGGATGTTTCCAGCTCTGGGTGTGTGAGTCGATCCCCCAGTACACCCACGGTATATAGTACTTAGACTTCGGTCTTCGTGAGCTGTCAGAAGATAAAAAAAAAATAATAAGATTTTTTAGTTGATTAGTTAGGTTTTGACAAGTTTTTGTCTTGTCATTGTTAATAAATCTTCACCAGAAAATTATTATTATTGTAGATATTCTATTTTAAAAGCGGTCATTTCTATATTCACTTTTGACTTTTTATTTTAAAAAATTGACTTTATACAGTGACCGGCAAAAAGTTCGCAACATATGGGAAAAATTTTTATTAGGTGAGTATTGGAAAAACTTTTCCGGGGGATCGGTTCTGCATGTCCGATAACCTAAAAATCGATTTTGACATACGTCACGTGACCACTGGTATAGCGTCAAATTAAAAAAAAAAATTGTTAATTTACAAAAAGTGAGGTTAGTTGACGAGATATCAAAAAAAGTTATTTGAAAAAATTGCTTAGAATTAAATTTTAGGTCCTTGTGCAAAATTTTAAGATTTTATTTAAAAAAATTGGAAAACTCAATTTTTTTTAAATATTTTTTTATCGATTTACAAATTTCCAGTTTTTTTCGTTTAGATAGCTTGGCTAATGTAAAGCCCATGTATCTGGATGAAAATAAACGAATGTAGTAGTTTTTTCTACAATTGACAGGACAAAATTAAAAAAAACAGGGTTTCGCCGGACGCTAGCTGTTGCAATGATTTGTATCTAGCAGCAGTGTCAAAATTTTAGAGACATTTCAATGAAATTACATTGAGAAAACCTTAATCGTCTTAAATATATCTGAAGTTCGACTTTTTGTAAAGTTAAGGGGAGTAAAATAGATAATAAACAAAAAATTACCTGTTTATTTAATCGAAATTTCATAAACGAAAACCAATGTAAGAAAAACTTAAAAGTAGTCAAATTCTGTACTAACAACATAAAAAATCATTGTTTTTCCTTGGGTGCACAAAATTTAAAACTCAGTATGACCACCATTTCTCTCCATACATACTATTGTTCTCGAGCGCAACTCTCGATTAACATTCCGGAGCATTTTACGATTTATTTGCAATACACAATTTATAATGACATTCTCTAAATTTTGTATATTCCTAAAGGGTCGATGTTTGTACACAGAGTTCTTTAGGTATCCCCACATAAAGAAATCTAACGGAGTCAGATCTGGTGATCTCGCAGGCCACGGATTTTCAGAAAACCGTCCTATCCACTGGTTTCCAAATTCTTGATCCAGCCATCTCTTCACCTCATTTGTGGAATGAATGCTAGCTCCGTCTTGTTGAAAGTATAAATTTCTTCTTTCGGCTAATGACAAATTGTCTAAAAAGTCAGATATCTCAGTTTGTAGAAATTCTAAATATCGTTCTGAATTTAAATTGTCTCTAAAGAAAAAAGGTCCCACTATTCTGAGGTTGAAAATTCCGCACCACACATTAACCTTAAAACTATATTGGTCTTTACTCTGAATTACAAAGTCTGGGTTTTCGGTGGCCCACCATCTACAGTTTTGTGAACTGACGGTTCCGTTAGAGGTAAATGTAGCTTCATCCGAGGAAAGAACGTTCTTTGGGAAATTAAAATCTTCCTCAATCATACCCTGGAACCAGGCACAAAAATCGAAGCGGGCGTCATAATCCCTATCTTTTAATACTTGTACAAATTTAGGTTTGTACGGATGAAATTTGTTTCTTTTTAATATCCTCCGCACAGATCTTTCGTGAATGTTAGTGATCTCCGATATTTGACTAACTGCTAATTGGGGTGTTTCTGTGATCGACAAACACACATCCAGAGAACCTTCGTCACCTGTTACCGGTTTTTCATGGGAAACTTTATACTGATTTTCTACCGATCCCGTTTCTTTAAATTTATTGACTAGACGAGATACTGTGGAATAATGGAGGGATTTATCGGGGTGCCTCTCATTAAAAATTGCTGCTGTTTCTCTATGGCTTTTGTAATTATCTCCAGAAATTAAAATAATTTCTATATTTTCCTGAAGAAGTAGTGTGGGTGCCATTTTAAGGAATAAAATATTAATAAACTTATGTAAAATACAGTGGCGGATTTACATATTTGCCGCCAGTAGGCTATCCAAATTTTGCCGCCCCTACCGACCTCTACAATTCGATACCCTAGTTCACAATTGAAGACACCGGTGTAAAAACGCGGTAGCTCCACTTTTTTATGATTTGTAGTTTTACGGCGTAACACACTAACAAAAGGATGCGCCATCGTTTGGTGCAACAACGAGGTAGAACCTTTCATTTGTACCAGGGTTATATGGAACTTGCATATACCTCTTACTTTAATTGGGTACAAAAAGGAGGCAGCTCCGGGGCTACCCCATTTAGTTAGATCATATTTCTGCCGCTTCGATGCGGCACCTGTCATAGTTACACATGTTGGATTTGCAAACAATGAATTGAATGAATGAGTAGTGCCATCACTATTGTGTTGGACTGTTGGCATATTTGGAGAATTCTTTGCTATCAGTTGTGGCCCGTTTTTTACTATCAGTTGAGCAAAAGTAAATTCCAATAATTTTTCTCTTTCTTTTTATAAATCAGTAAAATGTCTAGCAGTAGTTCAAGTGAACAGCTTGATGATTCAGACCACGATCCTGATTTTTGTCCCGACCTAGTGGTGGGCGATTTTCTCTGTCGGGCTTCCCCAATACACCCACGGTACATGGTTCTTAGGCTTCGGTCTCCGTGCCAGAAGACAAACGTGCTGAGCTTTCTACCCTAATCGAGAATGACTCTGAAAGTGATGACAGTTCGCAAAAGAATAAAAGTAAAAAAGTTAGCAAAAAAGGAGTTAGAGATGAAAGGTCGTGGAAACAGAATGTGACGAAAAAAAGGGCAGCTGAAGGAAATTCTTATGTTGTGGTTAAAATCGAGAATAAGTGTGTGAAAGAAGAAAGAAAAACTGGAAAGAAGAAAAAAGAAAAAGAAAGCGAGAAAGAATAGTTCTACCAGAAGATTGGGTACCCCTGGTGAAAATACGTGTCGCAACTTTGAAGGAGTTCCGGTTACTCAAGATAAACTTTTTAGTGACTATTTTAGTGGACTTTTTAAGAAAACTGTTTTCAATAAAAAAAAAACGAAAGTTTGCTGTCTCTTCTTACCGTATAATGGAATATACATAAAAAAAAGTTGCGTGCGGTAGCTCCGCCAGTGCCATTTTAAAAAATGAATTTATTGTTCAACAACCTAGAATGAATCTGACTTTACCGGATCCTGATGTACATCTTTACTCCGGTCCTTTAGCACTAAAGCGCCCCAAATACATATCTTCATGTCAACGAGCACTAAATACGTATCGGCCGGTTGTATGTAACATAGTTTTAAGGGCTGACAGATTTTATATCGCTGTCCGGTGCAAAAAGGAGGCAGCTCCTTGATATTTTTTTTTAAATTGTGCTTAAACTAAAATAATTGAAAAACGCAAAACTTTAAGACATTACGCATCTTTCATCAAACTGTAAAATAGCGTTTATAAAAAGTACGTTAAAATTGTTTTTTTTAAGAAAATAAGTTTTTACTGTCCCCTGAAAATTTTACAAAAATTGAGCTACCCCCATTTTACACCGGTGTATTATATTAATTCAAATTTTTTTGACAATGAAATTGTAACTTTATGATTGGTACGCACTATCGATCGTCCTAATTACACCAGCTTTTCCCGTAATTAGTATGATTGTGAACTAGGGGATCGAAGTGTCAGTTAAGAGGCTGTTTTTACAATCGAACGACTTAGTTAAGATAGTTAGATAGTTAAGAAGTTAGTAACACATAAAAAAGAATTTCAGCCTCAAATTTGCCGCCCCTAAAATCTGCCGCCCTAGGCTCCAGCCTACTCAGCCTGCTGGTAAATCCGCCACTGGTAAAATATCAAACTTAGTAAGATGCGAGACATAAACCAATGACATAGGTTGAAATCAAACAAATTATAATTTGTTTGACATTTTTCTGTTGTTTTTAACCTACTAGATTATTTGGTTGTTTTAATTTCAGAGCCTGCTTTGGTAGTTTTAAGTACAACTAAATAGACCTGGTTGTTAAATTTATGTGCGAAAAATCTTAATAAAATCTTGATACAGTCATTTCATTAGATTCAAACCATTGCAACAGCGAGCGTCCGGCGAACACCTATTTTTTCGATTTTGTCCTGTCAATTGTAGAATTGTAGATCTGACTCCGTTAGATTTTTTTATGTGGGGATACCTAAAGAACCCTGTGTACAAACATCGACCCTTTAGGAATATACAAAATTTAGAGAATGTCATTATAAATTGTGTATTGCAAATAAATCGTAAAATGCTCCGAAATGTTAATCGAGAGTTGCGCTCAAGAACAACAGTATGTATGGAGAGAAATGGTGGTCATACTGAGTTTTAAATTTTGTGCACCCAAGGAAAAACAATGATTTTTTGTGTTGTTAGTACAGAATTTGACTACTTTTAAGTTTTTCTTACATTGGTTTTCGTTTATAAAATTTCGATTAAATAAACAGGTAATTTTTTGTTTATTATCTATTTTAATCCCCTTAACTTTACAAAAAGTCGAACTTCAGATATATTTAAGACGATTAAGGTTTTCTCAATGTAATCTCATTGAAATGTCTCTAAAATTTTGACACTGCTGCTAGATACAAATCATTGCAACAGCTAGCGTCCGGCGAAACCCTGTTTTTTTTAATTTTGTCCTGTCAATTGTAGAAAAAACTACTACATTGGTTTATTTTCATCCAGATACATGGGCTTTACATTAGCCAAGCTATCTAAACGAAAAAAACTGGAAATTTGTAAATCGATAAAAAAATATTTAAAAAAAATTGAGTTTTCCAATTTTTTTAAATAAAATCTTAAAATTTTGCACAAGGACCTAAAATTTAATTCTAAGCAATTTTTTCAAATAACTTTTTTTGATATCTCGTCAACTAACCTCACTTTTTGTAAATTAACAATTTTTTTTTTAATTTGACGCTATACCAGTGGTCACGTGACGTATGTCAAAATCGATTTTTAGGTTATCGGACATGCAGAACCGATCCCCTGGGAAAGTTTTTCCGATACTCTCCTAATAAAAATTTTTCCCATATGTTGCGAACTTTTTGCCGGTCACTGTATATTCGAAAATCTGTTTGTTTTGTCTGCTTTTGTATCTTTAGGGTATTTATTGAAAAGTTGTTGCAATGCAGAATTTTATATATATACTTTTTGGAAACTAAGTTTGAAATTGAATCGAGTATAAGTTAACTTACCCAGCAATAATTTGAAGGGTCGTGTTGCCATGCAATTTAAGCCCTATATCGTGTTTATCTACAGTAAGACTACTATCACAGATGGATTGCTTAGCTACAAAAAAATTAAAAATAGGATTAAACAAACCGTATGGTGATATTTTTCTATTTCTGAGACGGCCTGTGTATAACGCCTGTGCAAATTATACAATTTTTCTTTAAACTATAAACTTAGTATTTGACAGTTATCATAGGACTATGAGCGAATCGGTGCCAGTCATACTTACCTAATACTAATACTATAAAGGTGAGAAGACTAGGTTTTCCGAACTGCATTTTGCTGGAAAACAAAAAAAATCAATTAAGACAGATTCATTGTTGTAGGTTTGCAGTTTGTTGAGGAGTGCAAGATGCCATATCTACTTTATCAGATTAATCACAGAAATAAATTCTATCTAAAAGAGTCTATTATATTACCATCCTTCATGGTAAAAATGCAAACACATTTTTTTAAATGCAAACTTCACTGTCACAGTCAGTGTAATATTTTTTTATTTTTTAAACGCATATTTTAAAATTATCGTTGTTGCAATCAATAATTTATTAACTATGCACATTTTAAACTTTATACTTTACTAATGTTAATGGCGCTTTTTTGAAAACAATTTATACGAATGTTTATCTACATAATATACGGTAAAAATGTGGATTTCCGTTGCAAGGTTACACTTTTATACAATGAAATGTGGGTCATTATCACTCTGTATGAAACGAACTTGAAAAAAAGTATTAATAGTATTAAATTGTAAAGTTTTATCGTGTATTAGCTGTTACTCGTGGCTTCGCTTGCGTATTATTATTTCTAGTTATTATGTGAATGTTAGCAACTCGAGCAAACTCCATGCGATTCCACAGAGTTGCGGATATTTCGAGGGAAGTAATATATTGTCCCCTTTCTTACTTCTTCGTTTTTGTTTTTTTTAATTGATGCTGAACTTTCAAATATGTTTATAAATGTAAACGGTTCTTGCAAATTCCTGGTAGGTACCTACTTAGATGGCGAAAATGCCATGGATATGTGAAAAAAATTGAGACGAGCAGGTAACGTACGATCAAAAAAAATATCCTCAATGTCTTGACACACTTAAGATCCTTGATTCTATACAAATGAGAGCCATTAGACTTATCAAAACTCCCTTCTCTCGCTCACCGCCGCGCTGTAGGGGATTTATCCCTTTTCTACCGCTACTTCCACGGATTTTGCTCTGAAGAACTAGCCGGTTATTCCCCCCTTGAATGTCCCTAACAGAACAACAAGAGGCGCGTTACGTATGCTTCCCTTTACTGTCCAGCTACAAAAGCCCAGAACAGACCACTTCTCTCGCTCATTCATACCTAGGGTCTCCTAACTGGCATATTACGACTAATGTAAAGTCAAGTCAAAGTCAAAATAAGCTTTATTGTATAAGAATAAGAATTCTCGTTAACAAAGCAACCTTAAGTAACTTATAACTAATAAATAAATACAATTCACTTCATAAAATTAAAAATTAAAAATTCAAAACGAGGTACTATGGATATTGTAATATCTCCTCTAAAGTAGCCATTAGATATTTTATAACTTGATGATTATATTATTATTATTATATTATATTATTATTATATTATTATATATTATAACTTTATGATTCGTTCTTCGAAAATTTCTTCCAAAAAATTTTAATTATCAAGAGTTACTTGAATTGATGCGCCGCCGCGCGCCGTCCTGCTGGAAGTAGTCTTGTCACATCTCTTCATCATCTAGTGAGTTTACAAAATTTTCTAAAATTTCATTACGGTACCGCGCCGAATTGAGTGTCCCTTAAAAAAATCGGGCCAATTAACCTTTTTTTCGATATGGCAGTCCACACGCCAACTTTCTGTGAATGCAGAGGCTTCTCTATAAAGAAATGTGAATTTTCAGAACTCCACATTCTCATTTATTGAGAATTTACATAATCAGAGAGGTAAAACCATGCCTCGTCAGTAAAAAAGGTTTTTTTAAAATACGTTTTCATTATTATGCTAATTACCCATAAACCACTCTGAAAATTGCATTCGCTTCGGCTTGTCGTTTGGTAACAATTCTTGGACTGCGCTTAGATGATAAGCGTGTATATGCAGGTGACATTTCAGGATTGAATTGCAGGTTCCTTAGGATATATTTACTTGCTGGCTTAAACGCCGAATAGGGGTTTGTGGGTATCCATTAACAATTTGACTCAATTCTTCTACTGTTTGTGTGCAGTGCGAACTTTGGGTCTGCCACTGCCTTCCTTTCTATTCTAACCATAGGCGCACCTAGGATTTAGTCTTGGGGGGGGGGGCTGATTTGTCTTGGGGAGGGGGCTGAATAATGCAATTCGGTAGATTTCTTTGCAGCCCCCCAGCCCCTCCCCTGGGTGCGTCACTGATTCACACTTTCTGTTTTTTTGGAGGCGTTGAATTGAATAAAGTTTTGGCATCCTAGGCCAAGATTAATAACTGAAGATCGTGCGAAAGGGAGAGGTGCATAGATCTGCGTCTATTATCCAGTTGTTGATACTTAAATTTAAACTTAGGTACTATTGACCCCAGTAATAAGTAATATTATTTAATCCCTTTTAGTGATTTTTTTAGTCGGTTCGTTCGTCTTGAAAAAAAAATTATTAAGTAACTTCTGAGATAATTATTAATTACCCAGTTGCCTCATTTGTTGCGGCGACCCAATGAGGGTCAATAAGGGTTAAACGTCATACAGCCCGGAGTAACTATTTTTTTTTGACACCCTGTACTAAATTTTAATGTTTTTAAAATAGCTAATGTTACTATTTTAGACGCTATGGCGCATTGTAGAACAACATAGTTATGCACGTTATCGGCAAAATATTGCTGTGTTTGAAATGCTTGAAAATATACAAATTCTGAATTTTCAAGAGTTTACTTCGTACTGCATCAATACGTGAGTCATATTAAATAATTAAGAAAGTAATGAGTTTATGAGTAATGATTAAAAAATTTGGACTGCAAAAATAAAATCTTATTAAGCAAAATTGAAAGGAGATAAATTTTGGTAAAGATGGAACTCGGACAGTTACCTGTTACTCTGAGGACTCACCTTGAATGATAGACGAAACGTAGTTATAACTAACACAGGCGCGGGATTATTTCTAGAAACAGTATCGACACTACTTTTACAACTACGCTGCGAACACTTAATTGTGTTCTTTTTATGGATAGTTAGAATTTATTTTTTGAAAAATTTCTTCAAGTCATGGTATAGAGCATTTATCACGAATTAACAATATTGCAATCATTATCTTATATGGCTTACTGGGAAGCTGATGCAAAGAAATAATTATGTAGATATTGGGTAACTTTATGACCAGCAAAAATTTAGATAAACTAATAGTGCTTATTACAGCCGTATCCAGCGTAATACTGCATTATGTGATACAAACGTTTTAAGAAAATTGCTGCAATTTTCTTCTAGTATCTTAATAATTTTGCAACGTTTTCACAAACAAGAGAAATAATAATATGTGCTACAGCAGTGGCGTCCGGTGATGGCAATTATAAAGGGAGAAACTAAAAAATCTTTTTTTTTTAATAAATTACATACGACACAAACACAGTCTAAGTTACCGTCCACACTTACAGAAAATGGTCACGAAAATGTTGCACAGGCTTTGGACAAAAGAGTATCGAAATAAAATCCGCTCCATCAACAATATCAACATCCCATCTGTTCGTGCCTCTCCGATGTTGCCGGATGTAGAATATATACACTTTCTATGTTTCCCGAATAAGACCTAACCTAGAGTACTGCTCCCACATCTGGGGAGCGGCATCACCTTCGACACTTAACATCCTTGATTCGACTATTGATTCGACTTATCAATGACCCAGCCCTCACGAGAAAACTCCCTTCTCTCGCTCACCGCCGCGCTGTTGGGGATTTATCCCTTTTCTACCGCTAATTCCACGGATTTTGCTCTGAAGAACTAACCGGTATTATTCCCCCCTTGACTGCTCAGCTACAAAAGCCTTACACCACTTCTCTCGCTCATTCATCCCTAGGGTCTCCAGATTATGGAACAAATTGCCTGCAGATGTTTAACTTCCCAACCTCCAG
Source organism: Philopedon plagiatum (assembly GCA_963971165.1). Taxonomy (NCBI): domain Eukaryota; kingdom Metazoa; phylum Arthropoda; class Insecta; order Coleoptera; family Curculionidae; genus Philopedon; species Philopedon plagiatum. Next base: position 1,054,484 of record OZ020190.1, on the reverse strand, counting down.
TCCTTCAAATCCCGTGTCAATAGACTACATTTGCCTTCTCTTCAGACGCCCACGGTACGTTAGTACTTAGGCTTGAAGTCTACGTGGGATGTCTTAGATAAAAAAAATGGTCAGATTGTATAATAGGTATGTGACCATCTCTGATAAAAGGGACCTAGTGTGTCAAAAAATGGTTTTTGAGTTAACAATGGTCTCGGGTACCTAAAAACATTGAATGACGTGGAATCCCTTAAAATATTTAAAACCTTCTTTATATGACCAAACAACAGACATGACTGCTGTATACAAAAAATAATTAGCAAAATAATACCATTTTTTTTTATTTTGTTCTTTTCTTTTTGGGTGGTTTTTCCGCTGGTTTTGGCGCTACAAGGTTCTGTTTATCTGGATCGCAGCATAAAGTACGAAAGTTCTCATAAATATACCATTTTCTTTTAATTGGTTATCCTCTTGGTAGAATTATAGAAGGTAGCTCACTGGCAGAAGGCGGCGTGTGTAATAATTGTAGATGAAAAGTTTCCTCTTCGGAATCTACGAACTCGTTATGTTAGTTGGTCATCGTCAGCTATATTTGCTCAGTTAAATTTTGCATGCGACGGAGCGCGACTTTAAAATCAAATAATATTTGGACAATTACTACTACTTTTCAACGGTTGCCAATCGATTTGATCGAAGAGGGTGGGTCAGGGGGTGGGGAGTAAGGGGTAGGTGCTCTACAGCTCCGGTGCACTCTTTTGTTAGTTAAATTTAGATTATAATATACGGTTGACTCTAACAAACTTGTGCAATACACATATTTACTTTAAACGCTTTTTTCTCAAAAACATATTTTCGCACACTAAGGCCCCTTTTATCAGAGACGGTCACATGATGTATTTTTCCACTTTGCACCAAACTTTTAACATGCCTGTTAAAGTCTAGGTACGAATATACATTTATATGTAATGTAATATGATAAAATAGTCTAGTTTATACAGTACCATACATAAAGATGGCACTATAATAGTAAAACTTTTTATTTCTGTTTTCCCAGAAAATTTTATTTTTGATAAAAGTTTGTGCATGTATAAACTACGTGTCTGGCGTTATCAAAATAGTTAATTATAGCAACAACATTCAAAATGAAAATTTCTGGAACAATCCCAAATCAAAAGCTATAGAAAATGAGCATGGTGTGACAAAATTAGGTGTAAATTTTGCAAAAACCGATCAAATCCGGGTTTTTTCAATGTTCTATAATCTGTGGTTCTACTTTAATTTTATCCAAACTATGCATCATATAAAAAGAAAGGTTTTGTTTTAAAAATATTCGTTTTAAATATATTTGGTTTGGACGAATCACATTCTTGTTATTTTTTTGTCATTTTGTATATTTGATTTCAACTGTGATAACGTCAAAAACGTTCTTTATGCGTGCAAGAACTTTTATCAAGAATATCCAAAACTCTTAAAAACAGGAAATGAAATTTTTCCCATATGACGCGAACTTTATGGATGCCGCTTTACAGGTGGGTCAAAATTTTGTGGGCAATTTTGAAATTAATTAAAACTTATTTGTGGAATTCTTTGGGTAGCGATAAGCTCTCATCCTTTGCCCTTTTATCAATTGAAAACGAAATGTTAAAAAATTTAGAAACCCACCAAATACAAGAAGAATACAAATTTATCATCAGATTTTCACAAAAATATTGTTAGAATGGATATTTAGTTATATTAATTATTTTTTATTATTATAAAGACAACCCGATATTTCAGTGCCTTAAGGCCCCCAACATACTAAATCCGGCACTGTGTTTAGCCGCTAAATTAATAATACATTAATGCAATGCAAATACAATGCGCATATTAGCACAGTTTAAAAAACGGGCTTGTCAGCCCGAAGCAGTTTGGTATCTCCGCAAGGTCGTTCAAGCCAAGAATTTGGACCAATAGCAGCAGACCTGCCTAGTTGACGCTTGCGCAGTTTTGAATTTATTCCAGGCGGCAAACATTGTTGCCACGACGAACGCTTAACAAGTAGGTGTAGGAAAACATGTAAATGCTATATTGCTAAAAATAATTATGTAATTCTAATCAAAGGATTATAGTGAAATTTAATACAGAAGACGTATCTGTTACCTCTGACTGAACCAACTGGTTCTGTTAATATATTGATGGGCTACCCTTCCGCTTGGTTAATTTAGGGGGTAATTTGGGGTTTTATTGTAACAAGAATAGTAATACATTATTTTATGGTCTAAAAAACCTATAAATATAATTTTTACAGTGATTGTGTTATTTCTCCAATATTACTAACAAAATTCTTCGGGTTTAGGGTTATCGAGAATCGGCAGCGCTGCAAGAAATGCTTATACGATACGGATACGCCGTACCTGAAACATTTTTCTTGCTCTAACTAGTAATCCGGTTCTGCCTAATCGTAGCACATACGTCGTAAATTGAACCATTTGCCGATATTTCGGCTCTCACGTGGCTCTTACTGCGCACACTCGAGATAGGCAGACAGCTATAAAAAACAATTTTGTGCTTCACGTTTATGAATGAAATTCGCAGGAGTTGACAAACTGATTCGCGTTTACGCGTTTTCTCTACTGTGATATTAGGTACCTAATTAGTTTTTCTTTGTCCAACCCGAATGTTTTGAAAGAGTATATTTCACGGGACGGTTCGAGTGCATTTCCATAGTGGGAGAGGCGCGATATTTTTGGTGGACCGTCGACAAATTTTGTCTCTTTTTAACTTCCTAAAGCGCGTATGTCTGTTTCTTTCTTAGCTTTAATGAATTTCTATCGTCCATATAAAGTATATGAGGCCAATTTAAAATACGACCCAGTCCGGGGCAAGCTTGGATATCTTTCGACGATGGCTTGGCTTGATTCTTTCTTGGAGAGTTTTCGCATGGAACTTGCACATTTTTAATAGAAAAGTTTGGTTTTAAAAAATAAATTAGTTGGTGGATCAGTGAAAATAAATTTAGGTGGGTTATTGACCAAATGACCTTATGGACGGGCTCCGCCTGGTCGCTGTACATATAAAGTAAATGATAAATCCGCACAGTCATTGAATCATTAGTTTTAATTTTTGCATATATCCAATAATTATTAAATTAAAAACGCCTTGCTTAAAGGAACTACGCCACTGGAATATCGATTTCCAGCAACTAAGCCAGGAATATTCTAAAACGAGGTAGAGCACGCGTGATGTCTTCATGCCTATGACGCGTGTGGCTTTTTCTTGCTTGGTTCTTACTATATTACAATTTATTTTTTTTATCTCCAAAAAGTTTAGAGAAGCGGGGCCCCTCGCTTCCGTGGACCGCACGTCCCTGGGCTACGCGTCATAACTGTCTGAGCCGAAATATGATAGATAATAAGAACTAATTCAAAACTAAGGATCTGATTATCTACATTGCCGGTGAACGTGATTTTTTATCAGTGACGATTGTTTATAACTATATTATTGAAAAACAAAAAAACCGGCTGCAAAAGATACAAGTCGAACTACTAAAAAACAAACAAGATTTTCTGAATTTTGAAAACATAGACCCACATACAAAAAACGACAGAGAATAAGAAAATTTGAACTAAGAAGAAACAATAAATAACGTTAAAATACTTCACTTTGAAAATAAAGGCAAAAGAAGAAATTAAAAATTAAAAAAAAAAAAATTATGTTATTTCGTGCACCAAAGAGTAATGACCAACAAAGTTTCCATAATTGATGCATATTTAGAATCTTTACAGCTGGGATTTCCCAAGTCTTTATTAGAATAGAAATAAGTTTTATGACAACTTACGTACCAAACACAGACATATATGTAAATATCTTCAAACTTTGGTATCACAATAGTACTCTTGAAAAAGCTCTAAAAAGGCTAAACATAATAATATGTAGAGGTAGGTATACTGTAACCATAGACTAAATAATACCTAAACGAACACCACTGCCGTGCAACGAAAAGCGTGTCTCCCTTGAGACATTTGGTGGGTTTGCTGGTTTGTGGTTTAAAAGTTTGTTTGTCTACCATTATATAAATATGTATACTATGTATCTACATGTATATATAACTGTGGACAAACTTTTAAACTATAAACCAGTAAACCCACCAAATGTCTCAAGGGAAACCGGATTTTCGGTGTATTCGAGTGTATATTCTTTATAGAGTCTGATTAAACCCACGAAACATTAAAAAGCAAAAAGTGCTTTAATTTTAAATATAAGAAGAAACAAACAATATATAATAAATAGTAAATGATTTATACGTGCAATCACGGGTCCAATAGGATGGATATTGGATAATAAACGCACGCTAAATAACTACTTTTGGATCATACTATGTTTTCAGTAATTTTCACAATTTAGAAAATCTTTTTTATTTCGTTTTAGTTAAACTTTTAACTTTCGCAGTCGTTTTTTTTTGTTTTTAATAACGCAATTGTTAATAATCATGTCATTAATAAAAAATCACGTACGGCGGGAATGTAGACAATCAGATCTTTAGTTTTGAATTTATTGTCGGTGATAAAGTGATAATTTCCGTGTTTTATAACAATAATATAATTTGTTATACATTTTTTCAATGTCAGTCATAATATTAATAATATCGTTTTTTAGTTACATAATATATCCATGTATATTTATACAGAGTGTTTCGTAATTGATGAGTCGACTGGCTCTCTTTTGGAGAGAATCAAGGATGTTAAGTGTCGAAGGTGATGCCGCTCCCCAGATGTGGGAACAGTACTCTAGATTAGGTGTTATTTGGGAAACATAGGGACAGTGGCGTAACAAACACCCCCGCAGACCCCGCAACGCGCCAGTTAGCCAGCTTTGCTTTTTTATATTTCATAAATAATGTTATTTTTATTATTGAATTATTGTATTTTTAAATTCCTGCTACTGCAAGTGATGCGAAGTTGCCAGGAATAATAAATTATTTTTATTATGTACGATGTAGGTTTAACCCTATTTAGTTAAATTATCACTATGTACTAATTCAAAAATTCGTAATAATTCGATGATAATGAAAATGAGATTGAGAATTGTGTTTTTCCAGTCATTGTACAGAAGGAGCCCAACGTTTGCGGGGGGCCCACTCAGGTTTTGTTACGCTCTGCATAGAGAGTGGGTAAGTTGGACGGGGAGAAGTATTTTCTGGCTCGAAAGAGATAACCAAGCTTTTTAGCTGCTGATGCGGCTATTGAAGTCAAGTGTGTGTGCCAGCTGAGATCAAGTTCGAAAGCGATGCCAATAAGATTGAGCGTTTGTTTGTTCTGTAGGGCTTGGCCATTCATGTAGATGGAGTAAGTTGTTGCCGATGTACCGATAATAGGGCCAGTTATTAAAGTTTATTTTGTTATTTATTTCTATGTCGATCCTAGATAATCCTTGTTTAATACTATTAACGTGAAAGCTTAAAATTACTCGCCCCATCATGTTACAATGTAGGTAAGGTATTAAATGAAACCTTGCTTCCTCGTATCGTATCAGATTTCTTTTAAAGTAGAAACATAAAACTAATGCTGCTCGCATGGTCGCACAAAAATATGATTTTCCTAAATAGTTGGATAGCGAGAATAATAATTTTAATGACTATGATAATGATTTTTTTTTATTTGTTGGGTATTTACTCGTTCAAAAGATTTGCTGTCGGGTAAATCAATATTTGCAAGAGTTCGCTTTTGATTAAAATATATACAAATTATTAAAGAGAAATTTCTTGAAACGAGGGTCATCAAAATTTAATTTGGCTACTTTTATTTTTTATCATTCACATTTTATCATTCCCAATCCAGTGACTACAAATCTCTATCTGCGGCAGAAAAACAAGATAATGTTTTTTACTCTTATTTGTTAGATATTTCAGCGTTCAGAAGTTTGACCCAGCAGGAAATCCCGTGGTGTTGGATTGGCACTTATCTTTCTTTTAAGAGAAATAATGCAAGATAGGGGAATTCCATCAAGACGTGTTCGTGTTGTTGTTGATCACAAGGCTTTCGTTTTCGTGGAACTCCAAAGATGTTTGACTATGAAGCAGGCGCGACCCGTGAGTTTTTTTACAGGTGGGTCAAAATTTTGTGGGCAACTAGTGATATCAACGCAACAAGCAAAATACACTTTTTTAATTAAGGAACGCCTTTTAATAATGTGCCTAGTTTTGCCAAGAAATTATTTACCTACAAATAATCACCGCAAAAATCATAAAATAGGTACTGTTGTATATTGAACATTGCTACTCTAGATGTTTATGACTTTTTTCTATGTGTTTTAGTACTCTAGGTCGTTTTGATCCGTTTAGCGTCTCCTCAATAGAGGTCGCGCCTTGTACTAAAAGCCCAGAATAAATGGTGGTGTTTATTCTGAGCTAAAAGTATGATTATTCGTAAAATAAAATTAGAAACGCTGCCCAAACTCCGTTTTCTTTAATAAATACAATACTGGCGACTAGACATAGTAATACGATCTTTGTCTACGCACGTGCAGGCTGCCAGCTGTAGTAGATATGAGATTTCCAATAATTTTAAAAATATTTTATCGAGGAGCAAGTGCTAACTTGTTGCCAATACACCTTTTAGAGCCGATCTAATTTTTTAAATAACAAAAACTTTAAAAAAGGCTACCCTAACACAGCCTCGAACCCACGACCTCTTGGTGAACTCGCTGAGATTCTACCTCTGGACTACGCTGGTAATGTAAGAAAACCGGTCCGATGCCGTTATATTTGATGACTAGCGCTGGCGTGGCTGAGATCGTATTTATAAATTTTTATGTTTAACCGCTAATTAATAATACATTAATACAATGCAAATACAATGCGCATATTAGCTACCTAATTAGTTTTTCTTTTTCCAAACCAAATGTTTTGAAAGAGTATATTTTAGGGGGCGGTTTGAGTGTATTTCCATAGTGGGAGTGTGTGTGTCTCTTTTTAACTTCCTAAAGTCGGACATGCAATGAATCCCCAATAGAGTTTTTTTTTTTGAAATATCAAAAATAAAAATGTTTCCTACATGTAGCCAACTTTATGGCGGACACTGTATATAGATATATAGAGATTATAAAAAAAACTTGTTAATTCGTGCTATGCCCATAATCGTTTACGGACCAATTTTTTCAAGATCGTGCATTGAACAAATTGGAATCATTATTTTCAACTAAAAAATTGATAATTTCGGATTCGTGATCATGCACCAAGTACCAATTTCCATTTCCATTACCATCCAATTTCAGTTACTATTAAAATTATATATCATGTTCAGAGAGCTTTTGCCAACGCGGAATCTTGTAATTTTTCGCATTATACCTACCAAAAAATTCATAAAAAATTTTGCTTGGCGTAAAGATTACCATAAAAAAATTTCCGCGGCCGCGAGCCCACACTTGTAGAGCCCCAATAAAAATTTCTCAGGAAATAATGGAAAGAACTATCGAAATGCGATTTGCGCTATTCGACAGAAAAATAATTATTCCATAACATATCCGAAATTTATTAAGTTAGCTTATCTAGCAAATTTTTTTACGGTTGCAATTTTTTTACTTTGTGCAATTTTCTGCGTTTTAGCGGGAAAATCCTAGCACGTGCGACTTTTCACGGTGATTTTAGACTTACGTAAAGTGAACAAATCCTGATGGAGTTCATACCTGATTAAAAATAAATTTTCCATTTTTCTGAGGTCGGTCTCTCGGACATGGGTCCAGAAAACCGAATTTTCGGAGAAAACCGCAATTCCCATCGGCTCAACTCTGCGAAAATCGAATTCTACATAAGATTTCCCATCGATGTGGCCATTTTCAGAATTATTTGAGAATGTTTAGATTACATTACATTCGACAGAGTAAAAGTTATTTTACAACATATCCAAATTTCATTTAGTTCGCTTTACTAGAAATTTTTTATAGGCGCTCAAAATCGACCTATACATATACTTCGAATCTCGCAAAAATCAAATTTCGCAATTTTTTTACCATCCAACGGGAAAACCCAGGGATATCCGTCTTTTCACGGTAGTATTAGTAGTATTAGATCTATATGAAGCAGTGTCGATTAAAAAATTTCAGAGGTGATATTATACAGAGTGAGGCTTGCTTGTTTTTCTTGTAATATTTAATTTGTAAAATTTAAAAGATTGCAAAAAAAACGTTACCCTTATAAAAATACATGATACAAATAAAAGAAGATATGATATCGCGCAGGTAGGCGTGGCCATGTACGTCACGTTGTGAGTAATTCCGCCATATTTTGTAAACACGTCTTTGTTAAGATCGCGTTGTGTTTTAAATTTATTTTTTGGTGTTTTTATATCACTTTTAAGAGTTTAAAAGTGAAAATGAGGGGAGTTGTATATGATTGTGATGTGGACAATTAATGCAAGGGCTTTATGCCCGATTTTAAAGTTGTTAGCTTCCCCAAAAACAAAGAAACACAAAGTGTTTGGAAGCGTCTGCGCAAACGAGAAGATAAGTTTAATGTGAAAAATGCTAGAATCTGTTCTAGACATTTTAACGAAAGTAATCCTGAAGATAATTTAAAGCATAAATTGTGTCATGTCATAAATGTCAAATGTGTTTAATGTTTTTGCAAATTCGCTTCAATAAAAAAGTTTACTGTGACAAGCAATTGCTACAAATCTCCACGGTAACGAATCACCAGACTTTAATCGAGAAAATACGACAAACAAAGAGATTGAAAAAAGGCTATTTTCTTAAAAAATAATTTCTTGTTTTACCTAAGTTCATAAATTTAGATATTTTTATTTTGTTTAGAATAATTTTTGGCATTTTAAGATTTTTTAAAATTTGAAAAATTAAAGGATACGAAAATAAATCTTTAATAATTTACTATTATTTAAAGTGTAAAAAACCCAAAAAAATTATCCTAAAAAACATGTTTCCGTCGCAAACATACGTTATTCACCGCAAAAAATATTTGACAATATTCTTATTTATAACATATTTTCGGAAGACTCTGTAGGTATATATTTTAATAAGAATATGCCTCTAAATAAAATTATTATCTTAATTATTAGGCATAGTTTTATTTTATAAAATTATTTACCTTTTCTTTTCATGTAAATAAATACATAGAATGCAAACCTGTGGGCAGGCAATTTATCAATATCTTTTATTTTAAATTAATTTATCCCTTTTTTACATGATTATTTTAAATCATATACAAGTATATGGCAAAGTATATTGCCATATGGCAAAGTATATTGCCAATAGAATTTATATAAAATATCCTATAACTAACGTAAACTCTATATTGCGCGTTATAAATTTCAAAAATAACTCACAGCGTGACGTCATGCGCGAACCCCAACGAATTTGACACGGTTTGGTATCATATCTTCCTTTTATTGTATCATGATAAAAATACAAATAAATAACAGCCAAATTTGAAATATTTACCCAAATAAAAATCACTACATTTTTTTTTAAATACAGGGATGTAATGATAATTTTTTCTTTTTTCAAATGCTTGTTTTGATTGCAGTCTAAATTTATTACATTTTTTTTATTGCGGTGTGTATTAAATTTTTTATATGCTCGCCTTGTTCTGAATTGCACACTATTCAATAAATAATTAAAACAAGTCATAAAAATAATATATAAATAAATTTGAATGTTTTCTTAAAATCAACAGAATTATTCTTCAATCAACTTACCTAAATAAATAAATTAAAAAATAAAAAACTACGTAAAATTGTTATCTAACGAAAAAATAGGAAACAAAATATATAGAAAAAAACTATCGGATTACATTTACAAAGAAATGTAGGTTATGTTTACGTATAAAAAGATCGGCGGTTTGACCGACCTCTACCGCGACAACACTTTGCATCGACTGAAAATCCATGCCGACGTTCATCCGTCAGGTTTCCGTCGTCGCGTCAGTCCGTGTATTTTGACCGCGAAAATCACCGTCATAATCATAATAATCTAGTAAGCTTGGTGAGCATGTTAATTATTGTTGTCCTTACCAGGACACAATGAAAAGTATATCTTGGCTTGGTTGAGATTTGGCGGAGCAGACCTGTTGCCAGGTTTTGATTTCAGAGGGGGCAACTAAAATTTTAGGGGGGCAAATTTATGATGTTATATTTCACTAGTAGACAAGACGAATTCAGTGATTTTCTAGAGTGGGCAACTTTTTCTTTCAGAGTGGACATTGCGCACTCTGGCCCTCCTAGCTACGGCCCTGGACGGGAGTGATTCTTTATAAAATTTATTTAGCCACCCCCATAGACACAAGAATAAGTAAACAACCAGAAGGATAACTCTCGAGCGGCACGTTTGTTCTAGACCTCTAACGCCGAGGGACCTTGAGTCAGTGTTGAAGCAAAATTTTATGATATTGCCATAGGCGTACCTACCATGGAAATAATATGTTGTAACGTTAAATTAGTAAAAAAAAATATGATTTAGTTAACAATGTAGTTAGTGGGTTGTTTTAGGTAGTGCGCGGTGCCTTAAAATATACTGGGTATCTATATCCCACGGTATTTTGACGTATTTCACACAAATTTCTTTTTTCATTAAGAGCGTAAGATAACCTTTACCATACAACCTAATCAAATACCTACTGGCGCGGAAAACTTTTGCAAGGATAAACAAAGAACATCTTCAATTAATCTTAGACTGGAGTGCCAAGAACCTTGTTCAATTCAACGCCTCCAAAACCCAGTCTTGCTCCCTGTCACGCAAAAAATCTGGCAACGCTTACCCCATCCACATGATTGGCCAGGCCCTACAGACCAATGAAACATTCGATCTTGTTGGCATCGCATTCGAAAATGATCTTAGATCTCAGGCCCATAGTACGTTAGAACACAGGCTAGAAGTCTATACCGTATCCATTTACTTTTGAGAATGATGACAGAAACCCATTTTACAACGAAGAGATCATGTCTCTCTCTCATGTTCTTTCTCTCTCAGTTTTTCTCTCTCTTCTTCTTTCTCTCTCATACTCTGTAAAAATTTTACAGCTGGTAGAAAGTTAGGTTATGTGAAAGATTAATATGACATATTTGAAGCATGTCCCATGATATAAGTTGTTTTTGAAGTGTAAAAATATACTTAAAAAGTTTATATAAAGTATTAGCAGCGTAAATTCCTGTGTTCTATGAATCTGAGACCGACTAACAACTATTGAAATATTACGCAAGGTACATATTTGTTCTCCTTTACATTACTTGGACCGAGCGTTATGGGAATAAGTAACAGGAACACCGACCCGATATAAAGTTGAAAATAGTGGGCATTACAGAAGATTTATTTAGATATTGAGAAAGTAGGGAAAATTGCGCCCTAGAAGCGTTTGGTTTCAGTTTAAAGCAGAAGTCACAGTGCCATTACAAAGTGTATCTATATCCTTCTGGAACTAAGACTCAACATTTACAGTTAAAAATTGAGAAACTACTTGGTATATTCGATTAAACAATTTTTATCGCGTCTTTAACTTACACAAACATCACTGTTCGCAGGTAGGCTATATTATAGATCCATTTTCATTATATATCGGAGAATAGGGGATATTTTTTAAACTTATTATAAATTGCTTATCCTAATAAAAATATTTACTCATTTTTGAAATTTTTTCTTTATTTATTTAAATACTTTTCCTCCGATCCTTTTAGTGCAAATTGTTGGTTAGAGGTAGTATTGTTATTTGGGTAGGAAACAATTTTAAATGCTATAAAATAATAAGGTTAATGTGGCTATGCTGACACTGTTTTTGTTTAATAAAGACGAGATTTTTGCAAATGCTGTTTGTGTTCAGTAAAAACAAAGGTCTTTTGCTATAAAATCATAAAACTTACGTAATAATTTTGTCAGGTTAGAAATTTATTTTTTTATGACAAAATGACAACTCCGATTAAACTTTCACTATAGGCAACCAGAAATACTTGCGTACAAACAAAGCCGCCTGTGATGAAATGTTGTTTGATTATTCTTTTTTATTGGCAACAACATCGTTTTTATTTGTCTTTTACTAATGCCCCTTTTGCTAACAAGGATAGAAAGAAACCGGATTCCGCTGGAATTTTATCAGGAAAAAAAGAACCTTTTTTATTTGTCTTTGTCTAATGCACTTTCGCCAACACAGATAGAAAGAAATCTGATTCCTCCGTGATTATCAGGAAAGAAAAGATGAATATTGTGATCACTAAAATATGTTCTGGTGTAAACGGTCCCTGGAACTGACCAATAGGGTTAATTCTTGTTCAATTGTTTTTTCTGTCATCATTCTCAAAACCAAATGGATACCGTATAGTCCTAGATAAAACAAAAATAGGTAGAATACGGTGCGATTCGTGTGAATTATTAGATAAATCGGCTTGTTAAAGTAAATAGAAATATTTTGGGGTTAAGCCTTGTAACAGTGATTGATAGTTAATAACACTGAAGCATTAAAAGTTAAAAATTATTCTATTTAAAGGTAAAATTTAAATGCACTAGAAAAACATTCCAGTATTTTGGGTAAATACACTTTCACTAGGTATTGTAACGTAGATCACTACTTTGGGAAATTTGGCAACAGCACAATTAGGCTTATTTTATCGGTATCAAATTTGGCGAGTTTTTAGTTTCTTGAACAATTTTTTTGTTCATGCAATAGTTTTCGGGACTTTTATATTTTCCCTGGTATTTTAAGATTTAAATCCACTTCGATGGCCTAAATTGTTTTCTTATCTTCAGATTTAAAATTTTACTAACTTGTTGCGTCATAAATATCTTAATTTAAGTATTTTTTTATCGTCTCATGAGATGAGTTTGCATATTATTTTATAAATTTCATAAAGTATCAACCGTATATCTCAAGACCTATTAAATTTATAAGCTTTTACCAAAGTTTATAGTTATTCGGTAAACTTTGCTTTTACTATCACATGTTTCGTAAAATCTTTGCATTTTTTTATATTTAAGCAATTTTAGTGACTTGTACTTATTAGTATCGCTAAATGTTGATAATTAGCGCTTTTATAAAAAGAATCTATATTTAATTGAGATCACATAATTTTTATATTATATTAGTCAGTAAATAAAATATGTATTTTTCGCTTAAATATCTTTGTATCTAAAAATACTGTTAAAAAAATTACCTATGTACATTATACCTATTGCACTTCTGCAGACTAAACTAATTGTCATTGTTTACAAACAATAATAAAAAGAGTTTTTAAATAACTAAGACGATAAAAGCAACAGAAAAAGGGAAAACAAGAAAAATTTTAGTGATGTACTAGTTTTAAAAATATATTTAGTATCTACATATATTTAAAACAAAAAAAAACACTAAGGATTTTAAAATTACTAAAATTCTTAAAATTAATCACACTAGAATGGAAAATATTTAAATAAATTATTTGTCACCACTGAATATATTATACTATATACTATTTTATACAAATTATGTCTAACATTTCTTGTTAAAAGGGGTGATTAGCCCTATCCATACTATTTTGTTAAATAGGCGTTAATTTATATAGGCGATTTTTGGTCACATGGTTTATTTTTACGAGTGCTACAACCTGTTAAAATAAATGCCTTTGAGAACTTTGAGAACTCCCTGTATATGTTTTAATATACTAATAATATAACGATTGGAATCAGCTTGAATATAACTGGCCTCCTTCCAATATGTAATATAATGTCTGATTTTTACCTCTTATATTTTTCCTAAAAAACTACTTTTGGCTGATCTCCAAATAACTGCCATGTTTATAGAAAACGTAATGCTGTAGCATGAAAAACACGTCATATTCTACTGAGATCAATCCTAAGCCAAATTTCGTCGGATCGTCAAAAATTGATTTCCAGTCATCTAAAAAAAACTGTTTCTATCGATTTTTTAGAAACAAGGACCAGGCCCCGGATCACGCCCCATAGAATTCTATTCTACGGGTCAAAGTCACATGACTACTCAAACAAAACAAACGATCCATCACATGGCCGCTGTCATTAGTGTCAAAATCACGTAGAATTCTATGCATCGTGATCCAGCAGCAGATCCCATTATTTACATCTTGTCTAAGATTTACATTGTAGGGCGATCACGGATTCGCAGGTTAGTCAACTATACTTCTAGAGAGCGGCAGTTGCCACACTTTCAGTTATGTGCTATATTTGCAGAATGACTGCACGGGCGCCCGTACACTTTTCCTCAGGGGGAGTTCGGTTGCGTATAATTATTTCTATAGATATTCTGTGGATGTTATAAACTCCGTACGATTCCGCAGAATTGCGGATATTTTGGGTGAAGTAATATATTGTCCCCTTTCTTATTTCTTCATTTTTGTTTTTTCAGTTGATGCTGAATTTTCAAATATGTTTACTTTTATTTTTATAAAAAATGTGGGCGGTTCTTAAGATGGCGAACATGATACAATAAAAGAAAGGTATGATACCAAACCGTGTCAAATTCGTCCAGGTTCGCGCATGTCGTCACGCCGTGACCTATTTTTGAAATTTATAACGTGCAATATAGAGTTTACGTTAGTTAAAGGCGATTTTATATAAATTCTATTGGCAGTATACTTTGCCTCCTACTTATAATATAAAATTTATAATATATGATTTAAAATAATCATATAAATAAAGGGACAAATACATACATTGATTACGTTGATTGATTGATTGTCCACATCACAACCATACACAGCACATCTCATTTTTACTTTTAAACTAAAGGTAATATAAAAACACCAAAAAATAGTTGAAAACACAACGCGATCTTAAAAAAGACGTATTTCGTTTACAAAATATCGCGGAATTGGTCACGGCGTGACGTAAATGGCCACGCCTACCTGGGCGATATCATATCTTCTTTTATTTATATCATGGATGGCGAAAATGCCGTGGATATAAGAAAAAATTTAGACGAGCAGGTAAGTGGGGACAAGGAAATTTCTCTTTTATTAATTAACATGTCGTTTGTAAGGTTCTTGGAGCCATAAAAATTTAGTGATACATAATAATGATCATTTTTAGTGATATAAAGATATTAAAATGAAGTTACCAAGAAATTAATTAAGGCTATTAAGTGTCGAAGGTAACGCTGCTCCCCGGATTTGAGTACAGTATTTTAGGTTAGGTTTGTTTAGATTGGAAGGAGTAAAGTATTTTCTGGCTCGGAAGAGAAAACCAATCTTTTTAGCTGGTGATGTGGCTATTAAAGTAATGTGTTACTGCAGTGGTGCACCACAAAAATTAAAAAAGTGCATTACTAATTGAAGAAATCCACCGAAATGCATTATTCAGTACCCCCCCCCCCCCAAAGACAAATCAGCCCCTAAAGACAAAATCCTGGGTGCGCCCATGAGTGTTAGTTTGAAAGGTTTGAAGGCGGGGGTGCAAGGTCCCCGGGCCAGCACTGCTTTAGGGGACCCGCAACTCAAAATTATTAAGTATTATTGCAAAAACTCATCTTTTGGGGGCCAGAAAAATTGTATTGCCTTGGGGCCCGTCCCTGGCTATTGAAGTAACGTGTTGGTGCCAGCTGAGATCATGCTCGAAAGCGATGCCAACAAGATGGAACGTGTCATTGTTCTGTAGAGCTTGGCGATTCATGGATTGGGCAATCTTGCCGGATTTTTGCGTGACAGTCTAGGATTAACTGGAGATCTTGTGAAAGGGAGAGGTGTATAGATCTGTGTCTATTATCCAACTCTTGATAATTAAGTTTAAACACAATTAACCTTACTATTAATCTCAGTAATATGTAAAAATATTATTTCATCCGTCAATTTTTTTAAGGTCGGTTCATTTGGGACACAGTATTCTCCTAGTGCCAATCCCTAAGGATTTTTAACCGCTCTCAAAATGAAAGGGTTTTCAATCCAACTTTTTTTTTTATTAAAGACTCAATCGATAATCTTAAATGTTTTAATTCATCGGGTAAGTAGTCTCCCAGTGAAAGTATCACCAATAAACAAACGCAAACAAAAATTCCAAAAAATTCCAACTTTTCCTTTTTATGATTCAGGATTTGCATATGGTAACCATTTATTTACAATATTTTTACAATAAACATTGCTACTATAATACTATTGAATTACAAATAATCAAAAATGCCACTTATAATTGTTACAACTTTAATTAACAGTTGGTTTGATTAAAATGCAAACAGTGGATATTTACATTATGACAATAGCTATTTATGTAACTAGTTAGGAAGTGCTTTACTGCTTTACATTGTGTAACGAGTGTAATGTTTGAGGGACGAGCAAAGCGAGATCCATCAAAATTATACGAGTTAAACAAAATCGCATTTCCTAACGTATTTCATACAAGATGATTGTAAGAATGTTCGATCCTCAGAATTTGTGAATTCCATTTTTCAGTGAAAAATTTGTTTTTGTAGTTAACAAATTTTATGGATCAAAACAAACGATTACATTCCGCTTAACAATCTCTACTATTTATCTAACACTTATTTGTGCGACTTTTTTCTGATTATCTACATGCGAAACCAATTTAACTGCCTCTTGAATGCGAAAAATAAAACTCGAAAACAATAAATACTTCGACAATAAACAATACATGGGAATAATTATTATTATTTGTCCTTATCATCTCGGACACTTTTTCAAATTTATTCTGATTAAATGAGAGATTAGATGAAAGATTTACAAGGATTCGGTAGGGAGAGAATGATGCAAAAGTTGCTTTAAATTTAAAATATGATTAATTCATATCTCTTGTAGCAGTCGTAACTTAATTTATATTTTTTGCTAAATTCTTATCTTAAAATAATTTTTGCACACTAATGCTATGTTTTAATAAATTAGGATTAAAGAAAGTTTGTATTTTGTCATCTGGATTAAATTAATCGGGTCGATTGTGGCTTTCTTGCACTGAGTACTGATATTGATCTAGCAGCTGAAGGATTTTAAGCCATTCTGTTTGAGGGTATAGAGGTCTGTGTTCCAAGAAGGACTGTTAAGGGTCAGAAATATCCTTCTTGGTTTAATCGAGGCCTGCGTAAACTGAATGCCGAAAAAAACAAACTTTATAAAAAATTTAAAAGATCGGGTTTGCAGATCGATCATGACGCTTATTCCAGCACGAGAGGAGAGGTCAAGTTTCGAACGGATGTATGTTACTTAGTGTTTGTTAGCAGCGCTGAACTATTAATTCCAACGAACATTAGACATTTTTGGTCTTACGTCAGGGGCTTGAAGGGGTCGTTCGGTCTCCCAAGTGCTCGGTGATCGGAGGCTTAGTGAGCTTGACGATATTGCTAACGCCTTTGCCACTCACTTTCCGTCTTGCTACCAGGCGCGGCCCGTAAGTTTTTTTACAGGCGGGTTAAAATTTTGTGGGCAACTAGTGATATCAACGCAACAAGCAAAATACACTTTTTTAATTTAGAAAGGTTTTTTAATAATGTGCCAAGAAATTATTTACCTACAAATAAACACTGCAAAAATCATAAAATAGGTACTGCAGAATATTGAACATTACTACTCTTGATGTTTATGACTTTTAGTATCACTTTTTTGTTTGTGACTTTTTTCTATGTGTTTTAATACTCTAAAATAGTAGCGGGTTAGCGGGTTCCGTTGTGATAAGTTTAGCATGTCTTTAACAGATGTCGCGCCTTGTACTTTGCCTGTCTTTGCCCTTTTGACACAGGCTTTCGGTGCCCTTCGTTACAGCTATCACTCCAAGATTTTTCACGCGTGTGAGAAGAATGAACCCATCCATATACACACACAGGCGGGAGGGGGTTTCCCCGCCGTCAATTCTCCTAACATGTTACACAAAATTAAATTTTCTGATCTCAACAACCCCGACAATGTTAGTTAACATTTTTGAAAAAATTTTCAATCGCTCCTTGCTATTCCGTCCCCGTTTATTTTTTTAACATCTGTTGGACAAAATTAAATTTTCTGACCTCAATAACCCCGAAAATGACACATTAGTTTACATTTTTGAATAACCTAAGCAAACGAGATTTGGTAAATTTATTTAGTATTTTTTAAAACATATCGATTAAAATGTAAAATAAAAGATAAGTTAGGTTAAATCGATCTTAATTCAGCTAGAAACGCCACTGCTAAGGGCTAAGGTATTTGTTATCAAACACCCTGTATAATCTAAATATTATTTACTTTGGCGAGCGGGGTGAGGACGAAATTAGGGTGATATCACTTCTTCTATTTAGGACCTTGGTGCTTTTCATGTACTTCCAATTTTTATAATGAACAATCTGTGCAGTGCGTTAAAAAACGACCTAAGCAGACCTATAAGCTTTAAAATTAATAATTTCTTTCAGGTTTATTGTTTTCGTAGACAGATTTTACTTAATTAAAGATTAGGAGCAATTACAGATAAGAGATAAGTTAAGAAACTTTAGATTGTACCTAATTATTTTATTGATAATATTCAGATTTATTTTATTTATAAATTCGCATGATTTCCTTTGTTTAGGTTTGATTACTGAGTAGTTAGTAGAGGTTGTTAGTGAGATATTAAAGGTTTTAATGAAATAAATCTTTTTAAGGATCCGTACCTTAAGAGGTTAAAATAAAACCCTTATGATGACTCCATTGTCACCGCACAGTCTTGTGTGAGCACGATTGTCAGAAAAAAGAGTTCGAAAAACAACTTTTCGAGAAATGAATTTTTGGAAAAATATTCTTTTAAATAAAGTTTCCCAATCATACCACTTTTAATAAATTTTCGAAAAAATAAACCCAGTTTTTTGTTGAAAATGCAGTTTATCGAAACTGAATTTTATTTCTAATACTTAGTTTAGAAAACAGACACACAGGCATGAAAAAAAATACATGAAAAGGACATTAGCAAACCTGAGCATATTAACCATTTTTAGAACTTATCAGGTTTGATTAGTTCTGTCTAGACTTTTTTTTATCACCATTTTCTAAACTATTGCAGCAGCCCAGTAAGTATGGGCTTTTATATACGTACGCCTAAGAAAAAATAAAACATCCACGTAGCATTCAAATTTTATTTTTTGAAGTTACGGCTACCTTAATACGAACAAATACAGTACTCATTCCACATATTAATAATTATCATTATTTTAATATCTTACAAGTTTTTGTCTAAAATATTTTTTGATAATTTACAATAGCTACGTACAGTTCTTTAGTCTTGACACAAACCGAATAAAAATTATAATAATAACGTTTCAGAATATCTTACGATGAAATTATTTTCTTTTTCCCTTCAAATACTTTTCGTTTATTTTACTCCATCATTTTAAACTTTTAATGGACCTACCCAGCAATTTTTCCCCAAAAAATTTGAATTTTTCTGATTAAATTCACCCTTCCTTACATTTTGAAGCATAATCGGAGGTATGAGCTGACATTCTATCGTAATTGTATCTCTTAGTACTTCAATATTTTCCGGTTTTGTTACATAAACTTTAGTTTTCAAATGGCCCCAAAGGAAAAAAAATCCAACGGCGCGGCGTAAGGTCAGGAGAACTGGGTGGCCATTCTATTTCACCTCTTCTGCCAATCTACCGACTAGCAAAAGTAGTATTTATTTAAAATCGCCTGCAAACGCTAAATGACTGAACAAGTCCCTTTGCAGAAAAACTCAAAAATAAATTGGGAGTAGTCCTGTCAATTTACACCTCTGATTGTCAAATTAAACCCGTCTTATCCATAGTCTTTTTTAAATCAAAAAATAATGTTAAAAATTATTTACATAAAATAAATTGGTGTACAATAGCATTGCCAATAAGGACATTAGGATCAGTAAAAAAATGAAAATACAATATTTGAAGCACCTAAGGAATATCCTTAGATCATAATTTAAGTACAGTAAGACACTCTAAAACTTTATTATACCGTTTAGTAGGTACTATCAAATTATTAAAGTTCTTTGTTAATAATAATAAACTTTTAGTAATCAAGCGATTTTTTTTGTTATTTTACATAGGTTTTTTACACGATTTTTACACATACTACAGGTAGGAACTTTGGTTTCTTTCAGAGGTAAAGTTACTAGAATTTTTGCAAAATTTTCAAGAAATTTCGCAAAACCTCTAACAGTTCACCCCCTACTTAGTACATCTACAATTCTTTTTACAAAAATGTACAGCATCACGGAAACATAAAGAAAAATATATTAAAGAATTTTGAGATCAAATTTTGGAGATTAGTGGAAATAAAAATGTATGTTACATTTTTTTACAATTTCTTTTTTACCTAAATAACTTCCGAGATATTTTTGGTACAAAAATACTTTCAATTTTATCAACAATTTTGTCCTAAATATGCCCTTAACGAAATAGAAAATCTTAAATATTAACGTATACATTTTTTCTTATTTGATTTTCTGTAATTTATATATTGAGATATGTTTTTTCGGGAGTTGGGGGACGAGGTATACAGGGCGATTTTTAATTTCAAAGTTTATCATATTTAATTTAATATCTAGTTCACCCTGTATGTAGATCTCTTTACAGAATTGGCTTTTGCTCGAGAGATCTGAAGTCGTATACAATACTGGACAATATTAACATTAAACAATAACAAAAGTTAACAAGAACGGTGATTTAAAGAAAAATAAAATATACAGTAAAAGCAAGCAACTGTCACTTTTAGTAAAAGATCTAAGGAAGTCATTAAAAAAAATTGATGATGGCGTCTCTAAAGCATAACATCGAATTAAAAAAAATGAAAACACCATATTAAAGCCCATCAAAAAAAAAGTGTTTTCTGTTTTACGCTAGCTTTAATAATCCAAAAATTTTCATTAAGCACCCTGTATAAAAAAAACAGCATTTGTTTATAAGAACTTTCTTATTATCTTTTCATGCTCTTGATTTTGATACCTTTCTCGACACATTTTAATAACTTTTAATTTTTCGATATAAACAAAATTGCGTCTAACGTCCACCATTTTACTCGCACGTACGCCTCTGATGCAAGTACATTAGAAAATAAATTTTTTCACGTAAAGGTACCCTTTGATTACATATTGGCGTGTACCAAAATTCGTGTCAATATCTTAACGCATTTTCGAGAAATTAAAAAGAAACATTTAAAAAACAAAATATTAAACGTCCTGTATCTCGAAAAAGAGGCGTTTGGGGATCCATGTTTATATAAACTTATTTCCATATTTTTAGATGTAGACTCTGCCCTTAAAACCTCTTAACATCTTTCTGTAATCATTGTATCAAACCCAAAATTTCAAAACCGGCTTAACCAAACATAGGCAAATTATATATTTATGATATCAGGAAAATGTGCTGTTTGAAAACGCGGGTTTATATACAGGGTATTCCATTTAAGGAAGTTCCTGAAAAATTGACATTTACGATGATAAATTGGGTTTTTGAGCATCAACAAGCTTGTTAGCAGGACTTGATGTATATATTTTTTTTATTTTCAATTTAGTTTGCTTTAAAGGAGTCCGATGCTGAAACAAAAAATTAAAAATTGTATACAAAAATCCATGCTGGAAAAGGTAACAAATTTAAATAAAGAGTTTTTTGCTTTTGCTGTATACTATATCTATAGCTAATATAAAAATTAAATTGTATGTAAAATATAAAAATGACAAAATATAAAAAATAAACTATTTTTAGACAACGTTTTATAAACAAAGTAGACCACAGATTAAGAAACGCTGCTTACCAAGAAAAAACTGATATTAAACTGTAATAATGAGACTAGCAGCCCGTTTTTTTTTTCTATTTTCGTATTGAAATAAAGTAAAAAATCCAGTAAAGTTAAGTTAAACAACAAGAAGTACCTAAAACTTGACATATTCACTAATATTGTGTTTTTCGATAATTTTCATTTTGCTTTATTGATATCTATACGAAAACACACACCTTCTAGGATTAACGTTCTTAATCTGTGACATAAATTACCAAATCATCATAAATACACACATCTAAATCACATTCTAACCGTTAATAAACTACAACTAATCACTGGAGGAGCCGGATTGTTCTGATATAATCTACACGTATTTTTTTTAAAGACGAAACACACAATTATTTTATGATACAAAACTTCTTTGTTTACGCGAACATATTAAAAGAATCACAGACTTCTTTACATAATCATTTTTTTATTGTTTCTTTACACCATTCCTTTTGACATCATCCTCACTGTATTTTTTAACGCTTGTCTTTTGTTACAGAACCATATCCTGATGACTTCTCGTTCGTAGCCTAGTTGATGAGCAAGTCCAGTTATTTCGGTACCTAAAATTTTTTTTAGTTTTATCTATACCATTTTTTAAGACAAATTAAATCATAGACCATATGGATATTTAATTTAAAAAAACAAATAGAATTTGTTGATAAGGTAAAGTAACTGCTAAAAAATGAGATGTGTAAATAACAAAAAGGGGTGCGAAATTTTGGCGACCTTACCTTCCTTGAAGCTTCTATAAATATCCAGAACACTTCAGGTTACTAACATAGAAATAATTTGTTGATAATATAAACATTGGTTTTTACCTGAGGGATGAGTATTCCTTTCGAAATGAGCGTTCAGTAGTTCTAACGCTTGCGGTGTAAACGAAGTTCGCCTTTTCCTCTTTTTCGAAGGTTCAATTCCTATGAAGTCCGTCAGGTGATTCTGCCCACTTTTGTACCTGGAATAACTATTTAGATTATAATTCAGCCGATAAAAAATAATTTTAATTATCTTGATATTTACAAAGTCAAAAGCTTTTGTTAGATCGAGAAGAAATAGTTTATTATTTATACCTCTCCTCGGCCTCCTTCATCCACCTTTCTAATACTGGTTTGATTTTCTGTGCACTTTTTGGGGTTATGTCTAATTTTTCAAACCTATCATAAAAGAAACAAAAAATTAAAAATATGTGTGGTTACGTCACCCCACAGGCGGACAGAGCAGGCAAATCTTGAGCAAAGCAACAGTGTCAGCATTGCCGAGTCTGCCCATCTGTGGGCTTTGCTCGTAACAGATATAAAATAATAAATGAATGAATGGAATCCTACTTGTCAGGGGTAGGTACATATAAATATAAAAAAAAATGTGTGAACCATCTGAGGGCGTCTTATATATCAAGGACTAAACAAATAATGTTAAATCGGGGTAAATGCCCCTCCAAGAGGTGGATTACTAGAATGTCGCAATGGTGATATTCAGTGGCCTGCAAGATCATTGCATTCTAACCGTCCTCGATTTTTTCGTGTGGAGATTCCTCAAGGACAAAGTCTAAGTCAAAGTATAAGGCATCTTCAGATAGCTTAGAGAATTCAGATTCTCATACATATATTTTTTAATGATATAAACTAATGTTGATGTGGAACAGTTTCTAATAATATTTTTTTAATAGACGGTATATCAGTAAACAATAATTAGAATTTTTTTATGGAATTTCGTTTCCTGTATTTTAGTTGTATTAAAACTATTAGTTTTTACTTCAGTTAGTTATTTTAATTGTTTAAATCATTATCCTGTTTAAGAGAGGTATTTTTGGCACAGGACACTAGCATATACTATAAAAAATACAAATAAAAAACATAAATGGTCATAGAAACATATGCCAGTGCCCTGGCGCAAAAATTATAAAGACTACATCTAGGAGGGTGATATTCTAGAACTATTATAAAATGATGATGATTTAGAAAAAAATTCCGAGAAAAATAAAGATAGTTGTAATGCACAAGAAAGATAATAATAAAAAAGTAACAAAGAACGGTGTGTCATACATTTACATGTTATAATGATCTTGTACGAAGAAATGTATATCATACATTTATATATTGTAATGATTTTATGTTTTTTTTAATAAAATTACTTTTCTCGGGAATCTTTGTAAAAAAATAAAATTGACGTACATTGCTTGCTGTTGGGCAGCCGCAACCATCTGGGACGCCAGGGCACTGGGAAAAAAATTATAATTTTAGTAAGTTGTAGAGACAGGTTTGTTTGTTAGCCCTTTGAGCATTTAAAAATCACTATTATGATTTTTTTTTATCAATATTTATACTTTACACTAATTAAATTTTTACAAAATGCTTTTAGAGGCTGAAACGCGCCAGGGAGAAGTGCAATTTTTTAGGAAGAAAAAATATACCAGTATCCTAATGGTACATGGTCACAAATATTTATATTTTATTTATAAATAAGGCGCGCCACTTTCGGTTCATTCCTCAAGTTATTATACCGACTTCTCGTGACTGTTTTGTACACATGGCGGGCGCCGCCGAAAATGAAAGGGCTGGTGCGACGCAAGGCGAGAGGAAACCTGACTTTCGTCACAGATTTGACAGACGTCGATTATTGGTCGTTATAATTCCTGTCTCTCGAAGTTAAGACAGTTTAATAATTTTTAAAGCAAGTATTAAATTTGGGTTTAGTTCCGCTAGATTGAGAAAAAAATTACACTGTGCATCGCCCCGGTTTCTTTTTTTTATTGGTCCGCAAATAACAATAAACTTGCATTTACCCATAGAAGTTTTCTTTGATTTGCCATAATCAATCGGTTTACTCAAAAAACACACGGATCATCAACGAACACGAACAAATTCGCTGCAGTAGTGATACGCCTGGATTAAAACAAAACACAAGCAAATATAAGCGAGCACGAACAATTCTTTGCTCTGGCTGGTCCTTGCTTGCTTTGTATCTCCACCTTAATAGACCTTTTAAAACAGTTCACAAACAACCGTCTCGTCACTTTTGGGAAAAATATGCTTCGCAATGGAAATTGCCAAGCGAAACAACCTTGTAAAGGATCGCACCGTGCGTGCGCGAAAGAATTGAAAACAACATTATTGCTGAAATCAACAGTAAAAAAAATGTGGTTGGTCGATGAAACTACGAATTCTAGGAGAAACTCTATTGCTAATATTATTATAAATTAATATTAATTCATACTATAATGTAAATATAAATTATTATATATGTTACGGTTAATTTGGTTACTTGGCTAGTTTTCAAACTAACCAGCTAAGTTGCAAACTAACTAAGGACGCTGTTATTTTAGAGGAATCAGCCGTTTCCCACAAAATAGCAGGTAATTAGGGGATAGTTTCGAAACTAGCTGGTTAGTATGCAAACTATGAATTTGCATTGGTTAATGTACAGATTTTTCATTATTGCTTTTATATTAACTAGATATTTTATATAGTTTGTATACTATCCAATTGTCTTTAGTTAATATGATTACTACAACTGTCCTAGTTGCCTAAAATAGCTAGTTTACTGGCTAATTTGAACACTACCACTACCGTACGTTTGCACCTTACCTTATCGTATTTTTTGACAGGCACGGTAATTACATCAATTAAAAAAATTAAGGGTTAGTGATTTTATGCGTTCATGTTGTCGGTTTTAAATGTATCACGTTTTCTTAAAAAAAGCTGCCAAGTATTAAAATGTGCACGTCGCACGATTTTAAGCTCTCGACTGTAGCTGTAAACAATTAGATCACGGCACGTTTAACGTAACCTTAGTCAGACCCTAGTCAGACCGAGATATTATAAAGTTAGGTTATAATAATGTTGTGAATTTTTTCAAAACTTTGGTGTAGGTACTTGCTATGGTACTTGCTTAAATTTTACTTTGTTCTATCTAAAGTTGTTTAGAAATAAAAACCATTAATGAACAACAAATTTGTTTATACTGGGTAGTTTGAAATCTGATTGAGTAACCATATTAACCGTCATATATTAACATGAAATGAAATAAAGTTTGTAAACTAGCCAGTTAGTATCTAAACCAACAGCTATTATGTTATACCACAATAAAATCCTCATCTTAACTGAAGCAAATCGATAGTTTGCATACTAACCAGCTAGTTTCTAAACCATCCACTGATCATCTGCTATTTTGTGGGAAATGGCTGATTCCTTCAAAATAACAGTGTCTTTAGTTAGTTTGCAAATTAGCTGGTTAGTTTGAAAACTAGCCAAGTAACCAAATTAACCGTAACATATATATTCGAACACAGGTGGCTGTTTATAAAATCGACACCTATGGAATGTAACCGAGCTGGCGCACCTTATTAATAAAATTCAATTGAAATATATAGGTAAGCTTGATAATAACTGCATATAAACGTGATAAAAAGGATACAAAGATAAATTGACTTACCTACAAATAGCACTTTGACTATAGGCAGGACCTTCCGTGACACTCAAGGCCTGTCCCACTTGTGTTTGCGTTAAACCTAACGAAAGCCTTCGAAGTTTAAAGGCCTTTGCGAAGTCTTTTATCTCGTCTAGGTTTATTCCGTCGACGACGTTGGTGTTTGTTTGATTGATTGTCGGTTGATCTAAAAAAACAAGGAAATTTTTGAATTAGCAATAAATCGTTAACATATAAAATTTAAACAAAATCGCTAGAAGCAATTTCGCGAAAATTAATTAACCTCGGGATTTATTAAAAAGCTTAAGATTGAGTTGGGCAGCAAATTAGCAATAACGAATCTGACAGGAAGATTTTTATCTAATAATAATAACAAACTTGTTTAAATCTTCACTAAATTTTTATTCTTAAAACATGACAATTGTTTCGATATACAGTGTCTTCGTCGGATGGTTGGTATAAACTAAAAACTGTTCTTATTACATGTATTAAATATTCAACAAATTTTATCTAAATTTTTACAACCTGCTGATTATGTTTACAATACCATTGGGATTAGGTAAAGTCCTTTAATTTTACAATTTACAGTTATAGAATGTACAACATAACCGTTTTATTGCTGGTGGAATTTCTAACAAATTATAAATTTAACAATAGGGAACTATTCAAGTCCAACTGGTCATTTAATAATATATTTAATTTTTTACATTTATTTATTTCCATACTTTCTAAAAAATTAAGTTTTACAGACTTGTTTTCTAACTGTAAAATTTCAAAATTATCATTAAAACTATGTTGTTCATTATTCAAATGTAGAGCGTAATGGGATTTTTTTTTTGTTATAACTAGTTTTGTGTTCTTTAAGTCTTTTTTCAAAACTTCTACCTATTTGTCCTATGTAAATTTTTGGGCAACTGCCACATTTAAGTTTATATACACCACATTTTTAATCTTTTTAAATTTTACTTTTGTTGTTTTTTATTAATTTATCTAATTGATTATTCTTTTTGAAAGCAATATGCAAATCTAGTTTATTTAAATGTGTTTTGATTTTTTGTGTAAGTTTACCGGTATATGTCAGTGTTTTGTACCTAAGTGTAGCTTTTGATTTTGTTGTAGGATGTGCTAAATTTATAGCATTGTTTTATTAATAATTTGGTCAATCATATTAGTATTATATCCATTATTTACTCCTAGTTGTTTAATAATATTTAATTCTTTTTTTATAACACACACTGTCTTCAAAAAACAGTAATAACTGTTTCACTATGCCATTCTGAATGATTGGCGACAAATATTTTAGAGATTTTTTATCTTTTGATAATAGCTCTTTCAAAACAGGATGGTATTGGTACTCTCTTCCCTTTTTAAACTTTTTGAAGGATATTTCAATTACAAATAACAGGGCCGCCGGGCCCTGGCGCGCGGCACCGCTTGCATCCTCTGTCGTTACGTTCCTGGTATTGCCCTTCTTCTAATATGGGTCTCTCAGTTTTATGTTTACTCATTTGTGTTATAGAGTTCAATTTATGATAAAACTCTGCGTTTCGAGATTTGACAATTACAGATGACATCAACAGCTGATATTGGTTCCGTCAAAAAGTCCCTAGATCAGCAGTGGGTTGGTAGTGGGCCGTATCAAGCTAATATGATAGGTCGCGTCGCTTTATTATCGTTTGATTTTGGTGTTTTGTGTTTGTGATGTTGGTCTTTCTGTGGGTGTTTTTTGTATAGTGTGTGTTTTCAACATTTTACTTTTGGACTTTATAGATTTCAGAGACTAGATTTTCTTGGCATTTATTATTTAAGTTGAACGGCGAGTACAAGTCCGGTCCTGTCTTTTAGCCAACCTATAAATGTAAAATAGACAAGACTCAACAGTGTGCCATAAATCACAAGTGACTTGGCAACCATATTGCGAGATCTAAAAAAAAGTTTACTATACTATCTGTAGCTTAAATTTGAAATAGGGCTTAGCCTTCAAAAAGATATTTAAACTTTAATCCTTTTGCATATATTTAAATATTTAGTGTTAATTATATTTAAGTACTTAGTGATTATTTTAATTATACTTATAATTACTTCTGTGGTAACTTAAGAAAACCGTTCAAACATAGTTTAATGACTACTGTTAGTGCTTTTTTGACCATTGGTCTATAATAACCAGCTGAGCTCTTAAAGTCATTGGCTTAATTACAGAAGACAATATGGAGCGAGGTAAATTTTATGATAAAATGATTAATTCGAGAACGAGACGACCATTATTATTTCTAAAACGAAACTGCTATTTAATTATTATTAATGTTTTTTTATCTAATTTAATTTAGATGCCATTAGGTTAATACGAATTTTTTTTTATACTTCTAATTCTGACTGTTATTCGAATCGGTATTTGATGACTCGTAAATGATAATTAATTTATACACTTGGTAATTAATGAAAACAATCGAAAGTCTGTAGGAATAATTTGACCAGAGTGCCTTAAAAATTAACAATTATGACCAGGATAAACTTCTTGTAAGTGACGCTAAACTTTTTTTTACCACATTCATAAGAATAAATAAATATCCAGAAAGGTAACTCTTCTTGTTGTCAAGCGCGATGACCGGTGGCCTCCAAATCATCGATACCCTGAAACCTACCCTGAAACGGTCAATGCGGTAGCAATCTTCGGAGTGTTAGGTACTGTTGTACACATATATACACGGTGTCCCGAAATTAGCGTGCAATATTATCCAGCAGAATGGAAATTATTTTGAAAACCTGATTAAAGTTTAGCTAATGCCTTTTTTAATAAATTTTTTTATTAATTTTTGTAACATTTGTTTTAGGTATTGATTTAAATAATCTTGGTTGTTAGTTCTTTTATACTGTTGATAATAAATATCTAAACAAGTTATTGAATCACCCGACTGATTATTATTATTTTTAAGCCAATAAAAATTTCAAATAATTGCATTTAAAGTAAACCTTACGCCCCACTTCGTGCGACGCCAATGGGAAAATATTTTCACTTTAAATTCACTGCAATTTACAGTTTTGTAAGACATGTATCAATTTTCATGCCATTATCTTAAACGGTTTCCATGCTATTACGAAGAAACCCTTTTCCTC
This sequence comes from Philopedon plagiatum, assembly GCA_963971165.1. NCBI lineage: Eukaryota > Metazoa > Arthropoda > Insecta > Coleoptera > Curculionidae > Philopedon > Philopedon plagiatum. The sequence continues at coordinate 1,025,301 of OZ020190.1, read as the reverse complement.
CGACAGCCGCTGGGGGGCTCTAGCCCCCTAATGCAGCATTTCTCGGGGTATATTTATAGGAACTTTTTTGTATTATTGCGAGATCTTTTAGACGTAGCTAAATTGTTAAGAGCAACTTTCGGAATTACCAGAACTCCTCATATGGAGTATCGTCCCTTTTGAAAAATACGCTTTTTTTAAAATTAATTTTACTCGAAAACGGTGCATCCTATCGAAATAAAACAAGACTACCTTTTTTGAATTAAAGGCTCCAGGTTTCCAAAAAATTGCATTTAAAATAAAAAAATCTTAAAAATATATAGGGTAATATTTACCTTAAGTCCCACTCCGTGGGACGCCACTGACAAAAAATACTTTAAATCCAGTGGCGTGCCGTGCCTTTATAGGAGTAGGGGGTTCAATGATTTGGGGGCGCCAAGTTATTTTCCTTTTATTAAAAAGCATGTGGTCATAGTAGGCAGTGAATCTCCAGGGGGTGCCGTAATTTACTTTCCTTTTATTGGAGAGTTTGTGGTCATAGTAGGCAGTGAACCTCTGTGGGGGCGCGAGGACGCCGTTACCAGGGGGGGGGGCTTGCACCCCCTATCTCCCTCGACTGCACGCCACTGTTTAAATCCACTGTAATTTACAACTAATGAGTTGTAAGACATGAACCAGTTTTCATGGCATTATCTTAAACGGTTTCCATGCTATTACGAAAAAACCCTTTTCCTCCGACCCCTTTGGGGGGTTGTAGTAGTGATGTAAGGATACGTATCCAAAAATCCGTTGGATCCGAATATTAAAAGAATCCGGATTATCCGGAACCGGCCGAGAACTTGAATGCGGATTCGGAATCAAAATAAATTCGCATCGGGTGGTTACTAATGCAAAGTGCAAAGAGAAAACGGAATCGGAATCGAGTGTAAGCGAACAACACGGTCTGCGATTTGGCATATTTGATATTGTGCTTTCTCTTTCTAATGACATTTCCTAAAAAAAGATGGCATAGTTATCGGGGTAACGGGTATCATATGAGATGAGACCCATTGGTTAAACTAGTCCCGCCTCACCCGAACCGAATTCAAACGAGAACGGCGCGACGCGGTGCCTTCTTATCCCTAAACTTCGACTTCGAATGGTATGATACCGATACCGCATCGACCTACCTAGCCGTGTATCCGGATAGAAAATGTTTTAGTCTGTTGCATGCATACGTATACATGATCTGTAACCGCTTTCGCGCGGGTCAAGAAATGGATTCGTATTCGGATAATGGATACGGATATTAGCTGATTCCGATTCCGTATGATTCGGATATCTAATGAATACGGATATTTACAACACTAGGTTGTAGTCCCCTAATAAAGCATTTCTCGGGGAATATTTATATATTTTTAATGAGAGTTATCCTTCTGGTTATTAATTTATTGTTGTGCTAAATTCATGGCTTTATACTTACTGGGCGAATCTATTAACAGGTCAGAACTATCATTACACCCTGGACTAAGCGAACTGGGACTCCTTTTCACAATCGGAATACTCCCCCCTCCTAAACTAGTAGGCACGCTCACATCCGATGCACCTGCGCTACTTCTACCCCCTCCATTCATTCCAGGAGGCGATGAATTCCTAGACAACGCTTGTGGTTGGTAGTTTGACATCGACTTTACATCCCCATAGTGCCCGTTACCAATAGGAACTCTCGAAGGCGGAGTTTGTGAGCTCGGGGGCGTGCTCTGACTTAGAAGAGGTTGGGCTTGCGAAAACATCGGCGCCGATTGGCTCACGTACGGCGTGGCTTGATTTAGAAGAGGTGCGGCTTGGTTTAGTAGGGGTTGAGCGAGTGTATTGAGCAAAGGCGTTGGTTGCGGAGGTGCGTGTGGGTTGGAGATCATTTGGGGTAGCGACTGCAGTAGCTGCTGGGCAGAGTTGGGTGCAGAGAGTAGGTGAGTGAGAGTTGCCGGGTTTAGCAGGGTTTGAGGAGTAAGTGAACCGTTGGTTGTTGGAACTGAAAAATAAAGAAAGATAAATTAAATATATAGAGAAAGAGAAAAATATGAACACTACGATTGAAAAGTAATGATTACCGTGGTTATTAGCACTGTTGGCTAGCAGGTTACTTTGAGCCATGGCTTGTAAATTGGCCAAAGTCGTTTGCATCACTTGACCATTGTTCAGTGCAAGATTAACCATCTGGTCGGTGCTATTTACATGGTTGACCGGTATGGTTAGGATTGTCTGTGTTGCCAGGCCTAGCAAATAATCAAATATTTTATTATTAAGGACTTAAAAGAACAACAAGATAGAGTTAGAACTTACTGAAACTCGTTAGTTATGAGCATATCTTACCTTGTGACGTGGGTATTAGCAACTGTGCCCCTTGTATCCCTTGCACCAACTGACCTGAAGCTAAAAGTAACTGGGGCATCGGCGCTGGTTGAGGAGACTGCAGTAACGGATTGGGGGGCGGCAACGAGGGGGCTGGAGGAGGTTGCGAGTAGGGCGTCATACTGTTTGGAGGGAGGTCGCATGGTATACTGCTTGGCTGTGGGCGGGGAGTAGTAGCTAAAAAAAGTTATGGTTTAGGTTTCAGCTATAATAGAAATAATTCGGTGAAGTGCAAGCTATACTTGCGCAATTACTGTTCCGTGGCACCAGCTCCCCACTTAACCTGAGCAAACCTCGGCCGCCCGATTCCTGCCCATCAGCCGCGCTAAGCGCCGCGCGCCGCCGACCGACAGTGGTTCCGACTATATGGAGAGTGAGCTCATAATTACCACAATTAATATTTTTGGAAAATTATTAACTGAAAATGCATTTTTTACTTAAAAAAACATTATTGTAAACAAACCATACAAAAAATGGTGACGTGTGAGTCCAGCTAGCGCGATAACTGCTTCGTAATACAACTTTTTATTATCATATTTTTTCTACTGTGTGCATCATTATACAAACCCTTGATATTTGACAGATTTGTTCTACTCCGATTTGACACAGTGTAGAAAAGAGATAGCAGTTTTTATAACTTTGTTTCAAATTTTACTTAACAAGGGTTATTTATAATGAATAAGCAAATTATTTATATGTTTGTATTTTCCATTTTGTGGGCTCTTATTTGATACCCCAGACACTGAGCTTGAAAGTCAAAAAAGTTGTCACTCGTTTACATCCAAAAAAACAAACCAAAACAACCCCTAAAATTTTGATTTCATTTTTTTGTATTGTAAGTCTGCTTTTATTCTGTGACCTATGCTAAATTTCAGTCCTAACGTTTAACGGTTCTGGAGAAAGTGGACTGTGACAGGCAGATAACGAATTGATCTCATGTTCGGCACCACACTCTATCTCCGTGCTAAATTTCAAATTTTTACATCGAATAGTTTCAGAGAAAATCGCCTGTGACAGACGGACGGACGAACACCGAAGTTATTTCATAAGGGTTCCGTTTTGTTAATGATAGGGTAATTCCAGGGGAGATGGCGTAGAGGTTGAGATGGCGCAACACTATAATTCACTGACGGATAGACTTATGTCGATCTGGTGTCAGTATGCAATAATCATTCTGTAGTGCAAGCGGGCTCTCAGGTAAACTTTCGATTTTTCGAGTAAAAGAAGCGATTAAGCCCAAATATTTAATTTTGAGGCATTGAATATTTCTCCAGTAGTGTAGATTATAACAGATTGGTAAGTTATTACATATAAATAATTGTTTGTATTAACATTTATTTGTCATGTATGCTTGTTTTTATTATTTTAACCTAAAATAATGGTTGTGCGTAGTTACCGATTTTAGTAATTCAGTGCGCCATCTCACCCGGCCACTTTGGATGAGATGGCGCATTTAAATTCGGGATAGATGGTGTCCATTGCCGACCAGATACAAAAGTCGTAGCGGATTTTCAAGGGGTAGTTGGACTAAAAATCAGATGGTTCAAGCCGTAGCTGCAGTAAATCAGATAGTTCCGAAGAATAATGTTTCAGGGGATGCAACGAACCTTTCGCAATAACAAAAAAAAATAATGATTGGTTAAAATGCATTCGATGTCTGTCCTGGTACCATGAAACTTGTTCAGACTATATCAAATTAGATATTTGTTTTTTGTGCAAAGAATATTTTACTTAACAATAAAAAAACAATAATTATATTACTCAAAACTTGTTACGCCATCTCACCCGAAACGTCTGCGCCAACTCAACCGCAACTTTTGGGTTTGATGGTTTTTGTATGTTTTTGTTCAAATATTTTTCATAGTGTTTTAGACTTATTTGTTTGCAAATTAGATAATTAATATTTGTAACCAAATAATCAAATAATAAAACTTTTATTTTTAAAATCATTTGTGATTTTTCCTAAAGTTTTGATGGCAATTATTAAAAAGGTGCGCCATCTCCCCCGGAATTACCCTAGCACGGAACTCTAAAAATTATGTTAATTTAATAGTTTTTTATAAAACTTCAACAACATATATTTTTTTTAATGTTATGCTACTACGTATCTGTAGAAATAATGAACTAGGTTTTATATTTGGGCAATACAAAATTACTACTTATAATTAAGCGCACTTTTTAATGAACTTCCTTCAAAATTACCCAATTCATGAATAACCATTACAAATGTATTTTTAATTGCTCCGCTAATAAACAATAATTAAAAAAATAATTTCTTTAATTTAATGAAATTCTAATTTACTTAATTTAATATGGTTATTTAATAATTATTGTATTTTAATAAATATTTAAATTTTAGACTTTGCCTAACACAGTGCTACTTCTTTTCTGGTAAGTCACCCGTTTTAATCATGATGTGTTAAAATTATTGTAAAAAGGAAAAAATTTTGTTCGATTTAAGAAAATTACTTAGAACGTGTAATTTGCATGCTGCCTGGGTATTTTAAGTAGTTTTACATCGGTGTGATTAAATCAGTGGCGTTACTTGAAATTTTTTCGGTGACCTACATTGTGTTAGAAAAAGAAAATTTAGGAATTTGTCAAAAAAATTGATTGTGTAATAGCTTTTTTATCTGGGACAGTCTTGGTATAGGCTTTAGTAACGTAAGATAAAAAACCTCCTAAAAACATGTCGTGGAATCAACCACGCGTGTCTTGAATTAGTACTCTTGAAAGGTAACATAGGGAAAAGGTATAGGTGAATGAAAAATAGAACTGTCAAGTTCTGAAGTTTTTGTTTTTAAGAAAATTACATATTAAGGTTAAACCACACATATCAGGACCGCGTCCGACATGACTCCATACGAGCCACAAACGTCTTCCGGATTACTACTAGTACAACACAAATAAATACACACATACATGTCTACACATCTCCGTTCCGTCTCAGGAGCGTGTACGATCGCCATAGTCCAGGGAGTAAATATACATAAATTACATTTTTTGGACAGATTTGGGAGCGACTATTGTTCAAATTATCGTGTATTATGCATTTTGAAAATTTTTTGCTGAGTATACAATTTCAGTGCTATTTCCAAGGATATTTTATTTCGTAACTACCATACATCACGTCATGTGAGTGGAAAAGTGTAATGGAAAACAGTTCTTGCTATAATAGTTTCGTAATTTTTTATGCATCCGCACAGAAATACGAAGTAGACTAATTTTTTAAAACAATAGCGTGCATAGCTCGGAAGAGTGTAGAATCAGACAATCCGGACCGACTGACGTTCGTCGTCCGTACGGAATCCGGTCCGGACTCGACCCTGATATGTGTGGTTTAACCTTTAATCGCCTGAAATTTATTTGTAATTCTAGCCCGTAGATCTTCTAAATTTTCACAAGGGGTTTTACAAACTGAGTCTTTTATGTGTGGCCATAAAAAAAAATTGCACGGCGTGAGATCGCAGGACCGTAGTGGCCACCTAACTGGCACATTACGACTAATGATTCGGTCTTCGATAAATTCTTCCAAAAAATTTAAATTATCAAGAGTTATGTGCATTGGTGCGCCGTCCGTCCTGCTGAAAATAGCATTGTCGCATCTCTTTATCGTCTAATGCGTTTACAAAATTTCATTACGGTATCGCGCCGAATTGAGAGTCCCTTAAAAAAAATCGGTCCAATTAACCTTCCTTTTGATATGGCCGCCCACACGCCAACTTTCTGTCAATGCAGAGGCTTCTCTATAAAGAAATATGGATTTTCAGAATTTCACATCCTCGTTTGTTAAGAATTTATATTACCAGAGAGGTAAAACCATGCATCATCCGTAAAAAAGGTTTTTTCCAATACGTTTTCATTATTATACAAATTACCCATAAACCACTCTGAAAATTGCATTCGCTGCGGCTTGCCAATAGGTAACAATTATTGAACTGAGCTTAGACGATAAGAGGGCATATTATGCAGGTCACATTTTAGGATTGTATTGCAGGTTCCGATGGATACATTTACTTGCTGGCTTAAACGCCGAATAGGGGTTTGTGGGTGTTCATTAACAATTTGCACCAATTCTTCTACTTTTTGTGCAGTGCAAACTTTTGGTCTTCCACTGCCTTCCTTTTTATTTACTTCCTGTTTCTCTTAACAAAGCCCCAGATCTAGTCAAAACTTGGCGAAACTGGTCGAAATCCTTGACTATGTCAGTGGCGGCAGGTAAAATTTCAAAGTTGTATGTGTCTGATCCTGCTTGCGGGATCCTCACTAAATTTAGGGGTTTTAGTAGTGAGCCTACTGGGAAAGTTTTGGTAAAGAAAAAAAATTTGTAATTTGCGAAAAAAAGTTGAAATGAGCCCCTCCCCCCCAGGAAAAAAATTAATGCGTTTAGGTATTTCATTTATTATTTTTTCTAAACAAATTTTACATTTTGTCGAAAATTTTTAAAGTTGAAGAGAAAAAAATGTGTTAGTAGAAAGTTATAGGCATTTGAATTTTTTTTTAAATTATATTTTAGGCTTAAAAAAATATTAACCCAAGCGAGAAGTTGCAGGACACCCTAGCTACAATGCAGGAACTACTCTAAGTACAAAATGGAGATAAATAAGTTGATGAAATGACAATGAACGTCAGTGTGGATTAGTCGACATGGGACGCCTATGGTTTGGTGTTGCCGCATTTAAATAATATTTTTTGTAATAATGGGATTTACCAATTACCTACTTACTTATAAACTTAATTATGTTATTTACATTAGGTAAGGAGCGGTAGTTAATTACCGCGCGAATATTATTGCATTCTGGGAAATTAGAAAAATACTGATCTTACGTGGGCCGCAATGGTGTAAATGGCTCGGCGTTTTTATTAGAAAATTTAATCATAAAATTAAATTGTACACCTGAATACGTTTTATTACTGTAAACATAATTATAAAAATAATAATGAACATATTTATTGAAATTTACTGTTAGCATGAGCTAATTTTAAGCATAAAAGTTCATATAAATATATATCTGATAATGTTTAATTTTTAAGATACAGGGTGTTAAAATTTATTATTTTTTTCAGATTTTTTAAATTACCTAACTTGTTTTTAAAGGTAATAAAGTCAAATTTGGTACACGTAACAATTCTTGCAGTTACCATAAAACAAATTTATTTTTATGTAAAATAATCTATACAGTGATATTTTTTCCCGGGCCATGTTACATTTTACCCCCTCAAACTTTATTTGGGGCGCCACTGGCTCAACTTGATCACTCAGTTAGTTTTCCTATCTTGTTGTGAAATTTTTTTGTCTCCCGAGTGTTTCTCTAAAAGTCGACAGTTTTCCCACAAAAAATAAAATATGTGCAGATGCGTTTTCAAATAAGTTCTGTGAGGTGGGTTATTATTATTAATGGACGAGAAGATATAGTAGGCTGTTTTCAAATAAGTTCACGTCTAATATGTCAGCTTGTTTTTCTATGCACTACAATTGGACGACAACGGCAACAACAATTATCTCGGATTCGCCGTTTCCTCAAAATTTCAGATTTTTTGCTCTGGTTTAATATTATTATTTAGTAAACAAAAACTTACCCGATGCGGCATTAACACTAAGATTTAAAGGCCCGTTCACCATGTTATGTTGACTGTGGTGGGTGGATTGGACAGAGTGGAGATTGGCCATGTTGGATAGGTTGGCGGCCAGCGTTGCCACTTGCGGCAAACTCTGCTGTAGAGATGCCAAGTTTTGTAGGTTTTGTAGTGTTGCCAGACTTGCCACTAAGAAATAAAAAAAAATTATACAGGGTGTTATGAAATTCACTGTATATATCTGAATGAGTGATTTGTTGAGAAATTATTGGAAAAAATTGAAAACAAAATTAAAATTTTTATTTCGACATAAGGAATCTGCTGTTGCTCTGTATACTATTACTTTTGGACTGTTGCTGATACTTTTATCTTTTTTTTTAGTTATTTTATCAAAAAGTAATCATACTCACTAGTTCCGTTCAATTGCTGCTGCGCTGCAGAATGCAAGGGAGGACCAGGACTTGCCATTTTGTTATCTCCGATGGAAGGTTCATCATGTCGCGCTTGAGGCGGCATTAGAGGCCGGTGGGGTCCCACTGATAAGTCGGTGCAACCTGCAGCTTCTGTGGCGGGGGAGGGGGAACCTACACTGGACGATTCCGAGCAATCACTTTCCTGCAACAAAAGAAAGTTTTTCTATTAATACAATCTGGTTTTCTTATTACTCCGCTACAAAAAGTGGACAAGTTCTTAGTTATAGCCGTTAATTCCTTAATTTAATTTATCAAATTAATATAGTGCTACATACAGCGTGGCCAACCGAGCGTTTTTTTAAACAAGCCCAGTGCTTCAAAATGCCTTCGTTTTCGGTTGGCCTCCCTGTATATTCATGTATGTAAAAAAGGGAATTATAAATAAGACCATTAAGGGAATATAGTTCCACGGTGGCAGCTTTAAGATGACCTGAATTATGCATGAATTTGTGTTATTTGCCAGACAGCAGGAGCAGCAGCAGCAGTAGCCTCGTTAATATCTGGCCGGTTCGATGAGGAGGATTATGCATATTACGTCCAGCAGGAGGACTGTTGGTGGATATACGTGATGGAAAATCACGTGATCTTTATGGCTGCCTCGATAGAACCGTCTGCTTAGGAATCAGAGACGTGGATGACGCCATTTGTAACTTTAGTAATAGCTTGTGACCGTCTCAAATATATTATTTTATACAATGCACCAGAAATATAAAACGTACCTAAAATCGCCCATTTTAGATCAAATGGGCAAATATCTTTGCTCTTTTAGGTGTATCTTATTGGTTAATAAATCTAGTTTTTATGTAATTTGACTTTTCACCCTTCTTAAGGGCTAACGCTAAGGAGTTGAGGTCAAAAATCATGTTTTAGGTTTAAAAAAATTCAAATTCAAATTCTCTTCATTTAATTTAAAAGTTGTTTAGAAAAAATAATAAATAAAATACCTAAACGTGTTCATTTTTTTTTCCAGGGGGAAATCTCCGAAAAAATTCAATTTTTTTTCGCAAATTACAAAATATTTTTTTCTTTTTTCAAAAGATTCATAGTAGGCTCACTATTAAAAAACCTGAACTTGGCATGGGTCCCCTAAGTAGCAACAGAGATATACAACTTTAAAGTTTCACCAGCCGCCGCTAGGATGACGTCAAACAGTAAACTGCATTTTTTAAATTTGGTGGAATAGTAAACCTTAATATTTTTGTTATCCATTCAATCGACATAATTTAATAAATATTAACATATTTATTGAAAACGCGAAAAAAACTAAACAATCCCATTCAATTAAATAAAATTAGCAGTACTGATCCACGCCACTGCTTTAAATACCCTCTAATTCTGTTCTAATTTAGCGCAAGGGAGACGTTTTAATCAATAGCTTACATATAGAGTTCTATTAGAGGCTGCCGCGTTGCAGACCACCGCTCTCTATTCTAAGATGACCGTCTCAGACCGACCCCCTCTTCCCGTCCGGTTCAAAGGGAATCGAATCCCCGTTCCCCCTTTCGCTGCCCACGGGGTAATACCGGATCCAGTACAAATATAATCAGATTCAATATCGGAGGAAATCTTATTATGACAGTGGCATAGAAAAGGTTCTCATCTATTATAATGCGACGAAATGGATTTTGAAGGATTGGACACGGGTGTATATCTTTACTGATGATTAGGAATTTGTGGTGCGGACTTTTGGATTTCTTGAATTTGCTAGTCAAGAAAATCGCAAAAAATGCGGAAAGGTCGAATTTTAGCGCTTGTAAAAAATGCTCTAACCACTTTTTTTATGTAGGTAATTTGCAGATTCTTTCTCAAATTTCTTAAATTTTTTTGTCGAGGTTCTGCTAATATTTGCGATCGTGGCCGAAAATCGCAATTTTTTCGATAAATTTTATCGTATTAGGAAAAAATTCGGCCAAGTGCAAGCTATACTTGCACACTTAGTGTGCCGTGCCATCACCCCCCCTTAACCTGAGCAAACCTCGGCCGCCGGATCTCCGCTCATTTGCCGCGCTACCCGCCGCCGACGGCACTAACGCCGTATCACACCGTATGCGCGGAGCTGAGTGGGGAGCGTTCCAAACGAATAAGGACAAAAGTTGTTGCTTAGCATCGTGAGAAATATTTTTTGTCGAAAAAATCAATGGTTCAGCAGTTATAAGGAAATAAACAATTAGGTTGTTTATAACAATTGATCGCGCTAGAATTTTTCAATCCTGATAATTTTGGCTCGATCTACTCCTAATTCTCAACGATCATGATTTTTTTAGATTTTTCTGGTGATAAGGGCGGGGGACAGCAATTTTTAAGCGCTTTTCTCGAAAAATGTTTAAAAAATGCATTAAAAAAATACATCATTATTAATATTGTTGAATTCGGGCTTCAATAAACTTCCATTTGACACTCTACACGATGCAATTGCAAAAATTGTTTGCTTGGGTGTCCTTCCGTCCATGTGCGCACCCAGGATTCTGTCTTGGGGGGTTGATTTGTCTAGGGGGGGTTGATTTGTATAGGGAGGGGGGCTGAATAATGCAATTCTGTGGATCTTTAATTAGTAGTGCACTTTTTAAATTTTTGTGTGCCTAGGATGTTGGGTTGGGTGGGCTGCAGCCCCCAACCCCTCCCCTGGGTGCGCCACTGAGTCCGTCCGTCTATCACAGGCGATTTTCTCTGAAACTATTCCACGTAAAAATTCGAAATTTAGCACAGAGATAGAGTGTGGTGGCCCAATTATAGACGTGAAGCATAAAAAGTTGAATTTTAATTCTGGGAATTAATATCAGGGGGTAAATTGGGAAATGGGAAAACAAAATTTCAGTGGCATCGTGGAGGGTGTCAAATGAAAGCTTATTGAAGCACGAACTCAACAATATATATGATGTATTTTTTATACATTTTCCGGGAAAAATGCTTAAAAATTGCTCTCCCCCAGCCTTATCACCAAAAGGATCGCTCACAAAAATCTTTAAAAAATCATGAACATTAAGAATTCGGTGTGGATTAAATCAAAATTATAAAGATTGAAAAATTCTAGCGGAATCAATTGTTATAAACAATTTAATTGTTTACTTCCTTATAACTGCTGAACCATTGGTTTAAGAGAAAGAGTTTTTCGACAAAAAACATTTCTTACGATGTAAGGAATAATTTTTGGCCTTACAATGCTACGCGCATACCTGATGTGATACGGTGTTGGTGCCGTCGGCGGCGGATAGCGCGGCAGATGGGTGGAGATCGAGCGACCGAGGTTTGGTCAGATTAAGTGGGGGGCTGATGCCACGGAACACTAATTGTGCAAGTATAGCCTGCACCTGACCGAATTCTTTTTCCATTTCCGAATTTACCCCCTGAAATTACTGTACTTCACGTCTATAATTGGGCCACCACACTCTATCTCTGTGTTAAACTTCAAATTTTTAAGTCGAATAGTGTTCCGTTTTGCTTATTTTAGCACGGAGCACTAAACTAAATCTAAACATGCTTCAAATAATTGTAAAAATAGCGATATCGCTGGAACATGGTATATAAAATTTTATTTTATGAGAGTTGCGGCGATGGAAAGCGCGGTTTCCCGAGAAAATGCAATTTTCCGAACCCACGTCGACCCCAGAAAAATCTAAAAAATGTTTTCTCTCAAATATCCATTGAAATTTTTTAGCATTATGTAGGTCTAGGATCACGCGTAAAGTTACAGGTTCACGAAACTCGAAAATTATCGAATTTGAGCACTTCTAAGAATTCTCTATAAGTTCACTTAACAAATTTTGAATACGTTGTAAAATGATCCTGTCTCTGTCGAAGCATTCACACAACAAAGATGTAAGGGCGCATAAAGACTTGCATTTTTCCCAAACTACAAAGCAAAATAATTCAAACATAAAAGGCCCTTTTATACACTCGAATGAAGAAACTCTAGAAACCACTATTTTCTCCTACGAAGTATTATCGAATACACAAGGTTTTCTAAGCTTCAGACAACTAACGCGGTGTTGTTCTTCCTTGACTGATTCGCCCTCCGGTCCCTTAACTAATTAATCGGCCTTCATTCGACGATCGATTATTCCATCAGTCCGTCCATCCATCGGTTTCGACCATGTATTTAATTAGAACAGAATTAGACATTATTTGTCCAGCTGTAAATTACAAGCGGCGTTATCCTTGCCAATCATGTAAAATTTACCTAGAGCAAGAGCTAGAATACTAAAATATTTAGAGTCAGGATACTCTGACATACAGTCTATAGATAGCCTCTGTTTTCGCTGTTCTCTATACCTCAAATGGTTTATATTTAACTAGAATCTTAAGTATTTATAAGTTCGTAGTTAAAAGTTCTGTTTTCATGAGGAAGGTTATTTTTTTATAACAACGATGATTGGTAAGGGCAAGATATTTTAATGCTAAAAATACTACCAACTTTATTCAGCATTTTTTCAATAAAAACAGAAAGATCATATGAACATTTGATGTCCCTAGAGAGATAAGTATTTATTACATCGCAATGTTCTATTTATTTTTACATTTGATAGCAACAGTCCCTTTAGCAAGATGTAAACAGTTACGTTGGTTTTCGCGTCATAGAATTAACGAGAAGTAATTAGAGGGTGAAATATTTGTACTTTGCCCTGTAGTATATCTTTCTAAATCTTGCAAAGTCAAACTTAATTTTCTTTTGTTAGAATTTTTTCTTTAAAAGTTGAAAAGCTTATGAAGTGAACCAAATCGTTTAGTTTTTCTCAATCAGAAAGAACACCTCTCTATTTGTATTTTTTGGAACACCTATTGTGTAAATTGTTTCACTGTCAGATTACCAGCTGTTTATTTTGGCATTACAGAGCTATTAGCAATTTAGTTGGACTACTCCCCATCAGAGCGGGTAGCGATTTTCGGTTTATATTTTTACAATCCACTATCCCAGAAATCCGATGACTCAATAAAATATGTGCTTTATTCCACATAACATTCACGAAAGAAAATATCACCGTCGAGTCATATTGCCTTCTTCTTTTACTCGCTATTAAATTAAGATACATTACGCACTGGAAGAGGAAATCGACGCAATGGAAATAGGTTAGCTGTGTGACAAATGTCAACGATATTCTTCGTCAATTATAGGCTTCATTTGAAATGTACTGCTAATTCTTTTGTTTAGCTGTACCCTGATTTTTATTCTACTACTGACGAATATCATAAGAGACGGGTGACTTTTACTTTTCTGTGATATTTAAGCATTTAGTTATAACAATTCGTTATCAATAAAGTTGATACATCGTTGAAAAGAATAAAACTTGCTGTGCTTAAGAGCAAACAGCAAAGTATAATGTAATTTGACCACAACTAAATAACCAAGATGCTTCAGGATCAGTATCAGGTAGGAAGGTAGGAACGCTAGAAGATCTTACTTTAAACCAGTACTAATTCTTAAACCTTTTTAGTGAATCTGAACGTCATTGTTTTAAGATACTCACTCTGTATAGGTTCATCCGATAAATAAGAACTATTTTTCTGTTACATAGTTTTTGAGTTTTCGCGTCAACAGATAGAAAGAAGTGATTTTTCTGTAACCTTGGGATCCCAAATCGTAAAGATCTGAACAAATGTCACGACGAATGTTTTAATCGATTACAATACCTACTTCTTTCTAGCCATTAAAGAAAAACATAAACATATTATGTAGATTACATAAATCAGCAATCTTTTACTACTCAAAATTGTTTGGAAAGAGCAAGTGTTGTTATATTACATCTACAGATCGGTATAACCTACATATTTATTCATCAGCACATAATTAGTACCTATATGAATATATTTTCTGGTCTTTTCTAATTTTGCACAGTATTAATAGAACTGCCCATGCAATAATACATACTGTAAATAATTTTAATAGTTTTAATAAACATTCATGTACTTTTTATATTACCCTCGTAATACTGGGGGCTAAATAAGAAAACCGAAAGATTGAAATAATATAATTTCGGCGAACATGGACTGCTTGACATGCGGGGTGAAGTGAGGTAAGTAAGAATGCGTTTCGTGTTATCGGTAAATTAGGAGATTGGTGGTTGCCTGTTTACAGGGATTTTCGTATTTTAGGAATTTGTAGTCTGCAAACACAAGGCTAAACATGTTAAAAACTATTGTTTTAAAGTTTTCGAAAATGAATTAACATAATCCGAACCATCAATCAGCCCTATAGACAAACAAAACAACATCTCCGTCGTCGCGTCCAGTCTCTGAGAGTCAGAGCCAACTCTACATAATCTATTCCGTTATAATGATAATCAGGCGAGCCCCGCCGCATAATGGGGGACCGGGGCACCCCTAACGAGAGGACGGGGGGCGGCCGGTCCGAGCCGAGAGCTCTTTGTGTAGTTAGTGTAATTAGAGCCGGGCTCGTACCGGCTACCTTATTTAAATGCAAATGAGCTTCATTTCGCAATATTAATGTTTCCCATCCCCGGCCGAGGAGGAGGCAGAGAGGGCTTGAGGGGGTGGAAAAGGGGTAAGAAGTCGCGCCGTTGTCGGACTGACAAGATTCGATTCAATCGACGGACGCATACAGGGGGGAACGAGAATATAGAATCCAAAGTGTTTTTGTCAAGTCTTTTTCGGTCTAGATTTTATAGGAATTTGGCTTTAGATTTTGCACTGATATGATACAGGGAGCACAACATATCAAATATAAATGGATTTGACAAAATACAGGGTGTCCAGTTTTCGACGCTTTTGCAGGATATCTCGGCTATCTTTAAAGATGGAGAGCTGTGATTTCCGCAACACTGTGCTACTTTTTCGCGAAACAGCATGAGCATAACCCCCTTCGTTTCGGAGATACAGCGCGATTTTGAAAATGTGTCATTTTCAAGCATCCTTCGTATCTCAGTTGCCTTTTAACTCATCGGTAAGGTAAAAACTGATTATAAAAAAAAAAAATTGCGTAGAATGCAGTGGCGTAGTCAATTCTTTTCTAGAAGGAACGAATTTGAAGATAAAAACCAAAGTTGCATTTTTTAAAAATGGGACACTCTGTATATATTGTTTTCATTTGATTGATTTTTCATAGGCTTTTCAAAAATATATAGTTGTTCGTATATATCTTTTGGAATACCTTCCGAATTTTACAACTAAAAAAAAAAGGTATAATACTTCACAGTAGGCCGTGATATAATGATTTGAAACAAACGAATATCCTTTCACGGCTGCTAGTCAGAGCGCTTGCTAAAATTTCTAAGTGATTAAAACAAATTATTGTTCTCAAAACCCCTACAGAATCCTCGCAGAATCGGCAGAATCTGGCTCGCGACACGCGCAACTCGCAAGAATCGTTTTTTTTTTTGGTATTCGAATACTTCATTGAGAATCGAATGCATTCGAATACATGCCAGAATCGATTACTTCTATATTTTGAATTCGAATAGTTCCTTCACTAATCCTCATCACATCACTATCCTTTTTTCTCCCATTCACGTATTTCTTTCTGATGTTGGAGCGGTGCCGATAGAATTATTTATGAATGAATAGTTTCATCTGATCTTTGCTACATAATCTGAGGTCTTAGGAATAATAATTCGTGTACAGTTTTTCATAATGTTTTAAGGAAATCGCGGACGTTCGACAACGCCGCAAGGCCATTTCGGACCACTACAGCCAGTCTGACTTGACCCATGAAACTAAAACAAAACAGGGGAAAGGAGTGCACAAACGAACGCCTTAATTGCTACTTGCCACTGACTTGTTTTTCAGGAATGGGAGCAGTGCCGCGCCGCCGATTACAAAGATAAGTGTTTTGCGTGAAAATATCAGCCTTAATTAAGTCTCCGGCCGGCGAGAGGGTAGTTGGGATTTTTTCATTTGGGGTTGGGTAATTTACCCTCGTTTAAAAACTGGGTAAACATAATTAGGGCCTATCTTTTAATCTCGAATTAGAGTGTGTTTGTAGTTAAGATACTTTCGGGGTCGAAAGTGTCTTTCATAAAATTAATTTTGTTAAAATTGTAAACACGAATAGGGTTTGCTGGAACTCAACGTAGAATACGTAAAATGGTTTGCTACGCAAACAAATTGTTAAAGAAATACAGTGTGCCCGATAGTGCTTTTATCATTATTTCCTCATCCTGTGGGGGGGGGGGGGTATTCCGGGGATACTCGGTTGGCAAGTTCTCTTTTAGGAAAAATTTTAAAAAAGTCAAAATACTAAAAAACATTCGGTCAAGTGCAAGCTATACTTGCACAATTAGTGTTCCGTGCCATCAGCCACTTAACCTGAGTAAACCTTGGCCACCGTATCATATCGTATATGCACGGAGCTGAGTAGGGAACGTTTCGACTGAGCCAAATTAAAAATTTTGAAAAACGGGTAAGGACAAAAGTTGTTCCTTACATCGCGAGAAATATTTTTTGACGAAAAACTCTTTCTCTAAAACCAATGGTTCAGCAGTTATAAGGAAATAAACTATTAAATTGTTTATTTCCTTGTTATATAATTGATCGCGAACTTCTTGGTGATAAGGGTGGGGGACAGAAATTTTTAAGCGTTTTTTCCAAAAATGGTTTAAAAGATGCATAAAAAATACACCATATATATTGTTGAGCTCGTACTTCAATAAACTTTCATTTGACACACTACACGATGCCCTTGAATTTTTTTTCCAATTTACCCCCTGAAATTAACCCCCAGAATTAAAATTCAATGGCATTCGGCTGCCCGATCTACGCCCACCTCCCGCGCTACCCGTCGCCGACGGCACCAACGCCGTATCACATCGCGTATACGCGGAGCTGAGTGGGGAGCGTTTCGACTGAGCCAAATTAAAAATTTTGAAAAACGTACTGGGACAAAAGTTGTTGACATCGTGAGAAACATTTTTTGTCGAAAAGCTAATGGTTCATCAGTTATAAGGAAATAAACAATTAAACTGATCGCGCAAGAATTTTTCAATCCTGATAATGTTGGCTCAATCTACAGTATATCCGCAGTATTTGGCTTACTGCCAAGAAGTAAATGGACAACATTTTAAACATTTGATTTTCTGCTTCAACTTTTAAATTATTTCCTCCTGTGTTGTTTATTCTTGTACTAAATACGCAAATAGTACAGCATTTTTTACGGTTTCAGTTTGACGGAATTTTTTCAATACCTACTTTACTTACAGTAGATTTAGTTCATGGATTTCTGTCAGGATATTTGTCATTAAAAATATTACAAACTTCTTATTGCGTTCGCATTCCGTCCCCATAACCCAGTATTATTAAAATTTTAAGGCTTTGGGTTTCTGTTAAATGATAAATTTTTTTGTAAATAAACGAAACTGACAATGTCAGATATTTCAGGTAAACTTTCGTGTTATTTTAAGGTAAAATACAATAAAATAACGATTTTTGATCACCATTTTCTCAAAAGCTGTTAACTTTAGGACAAAATGATCCCAATAAGAAGTATTCAGAATTTTAAGCTGAATTCGAAAATCGAATAAAATATAGAGCGTTCCATTAAAAAAAAGTTCCTATCGATTTCAGGAAAACGGTAAACTTGACAACAATGCGGAACTCACGATTGCATCGGGCGGAATCTCGTACCTAAATGCACAAAATTTCATAAAAATCGGATTAACGGTTTGCAAGATGGTGGATCGACAATAATGTATTATCAAAAAGTGTCTGTAAACTTTTGGGTTGGCTAATTTTAGTTTTAGTTGGCCAAATGTTAGTTTTAGGGGCTAATCTTGACTGGGCGGCCAATTTTAGCTTCATGTTGGCTATTTTGTTGTTTGAGGGCTAATTTTAGTTTTGCAGACTAAAGCTCCAAGCATCCCCTTAGTTACGTCTATGCAAATGACTGAGCCACAACATGGTTAAAAATGGATCAAAGAACCAAAATGGTAAGCATGGGAACTACCTACTTTTCTTAATTATATTAGTAATTGGATTTAAATAAAAATCTATACAATTATTCTTCTCAACAATCCCTGTCGATCTACGCTAGATGATTAACATTAGGGGACGTATAGAAGGGATAAAGAGGACCGAAAGGGGCCAAAGGGACTTTCCTATGAATAAACATAACGCGACCCTTCGCATTATGCATCGCACTGGAATTATCCGTTCTGGCCAATTCAATTAGGCGGCGGCACACATCCAGTCAGAACTAAATTCACTTCTATTTCAAACTTTCAATCGGACAATGACTATACTTATTTGCCCTAGAATCTTTTGCATTTTTTATTTGTTCATTAAAAAGCGCCGTTACAATTATAAAAACGTTTTTTTAAATTTTATTTTGCGCCAAAATTGTCCTAAAATCGATTTCAAACTTCAAGTTTTCTACGCGATCTTCCGTTTCCGACAATTCCATCAGTTGCTACATGGAAGAAAGAGGGGAGATTAATATACGGAGATAGCTGTAAACAGCATTCTTCTTTGCTTCGCCTATTGCATTTATACCAAAACAAAACTTCGCGAATGTTCGCCAACGGCCATGAATACCTTTGCATCTTCTTAAATTCAATGATTAATTCATCGCTATGTTCTGTCCCTTTCTATACGTATTATGACAGAGACAAAACATATCAGTCGCCATCGATCGAACAACCTGCTGATTTAGGAAAGCGTCAGGGCCGGACACAGGGCAAGGCGATTCAGGCGACTGTCTGGGGCGCCAACTTTTAGGGGCGCCAAAACCACTCAAAAATCACGTATCTAAAAAAATCAAAAATGATGCCATGTGCACAGGGCGGCATGGCGCAATATTATTAGGAATCTAAGTGTCTAGCAAGAAACGTTAGGTTTTTTTAAAAGCCCTATAACAAAAACAGACAAGCTTCTGGACATTTTTGTCTTAAAACCCGTGCGGAGCAAGATCTAACAGGCTTTTTTCACCCCAATATAAAAAGAAGTCGGACTTAAAATAATGCATAATAAGAAGAATTGTTATTGTTAGGTCAAAAATTGACCTCAGTGTTTAATATTTCTGAGGGTAAGTAGATACATGTATTCTTTTAGTAGGGCTACTTATTGTTTTGTTTTTTTAATAAATTTAAACTAAAATATTTTTAAAATTTATTGAATTGTAATTTAATTTTTTAATAAACCTATTTTTTATTATTATTTTTGTTTTTGTAAAAAAATAAATTCCACAAAATAAAGAAGATTGTCACTTTTGTTTATAATGTTCGAAATTAAACAAAAAAAAATATATTTCTATATTTTTTGATAAATCTGACTCTTTTTGTATAGGTATATAAGTACATATATAAATTTTTTTGGATATGGGGCGCCAAATTTGGGTTTTGCCTGGGGCTGAAAAACACTAGGTTCGACCCTGAACGCGCCTACTACTAAAAGCGTTAAAACCGAAGGAAAACGAATATACCAGGGTTACGTGACCATTGTATTTCTGTAAATATCTGTAAAATAAAACACAGCGTGGATAGGGAGGTACAGCAATTTAAAGTGACGTTATACGTAAGACCCAATGCTTTTATAGGAACTTATTACCCAAGCAAACCCACCGAATATTTTTACATGATCTTGAAAAGCAGTTTTAAGATTTTAACAACAAAGTCATTATATTCGAAGACTAAATAGCTTTGTGGTGAAATTTTTAGCCTTGCCGTCTAACCCTTGTAGCTTTCTTGCTGTTTGTGTGTTGGTATTTAAACGGTATTTAGTATTAATATACACAATGCGGTGCGATTCGTATCAATAACTAGACAGGCCGGTTTGTTAAAAGTAATTAGAAATATTTTTATGTTCAGCCTGACATGGAAATTAAATGGCAGGTAACACCTGTTAGAGGTAAAAATAGTAAGTTATAATTAAGAATATAACTGCATCAAGAATGTTAATAAAAATAATATATTAACAACGATTTAAATGTACCTATACTAGGAGAATATTCCTGTATTTTGGAAAATACACTTATATAGCCCAAATAAATCTCAAATATTTTTTTTATATTCCGTATATAAATTAAATATTTGTTGTGATTGTTTTTATCAATTTATTTTGGTCTTTATTAACAAAAAAAAAATGACTTTCTACTGCAAATTTTCGCGCGAATTTCGAAACTTGTAAAACGTGATCCCATGGGCTGTGACGTTAAAAGCGTTATTGTGAGTACATGGCGAATTCCAGTGTTGTAGGGTCATCGAAAAATAAAAATGTGCTTAGCACCCCCAAAGTTTACAATCCTCCACCCTATGAACAAAATTTTTGGCCATATGCTGAATATGGTCAAGAGACTAGGGCTTAAGCACCCCCGAATTTGACTGCCTAACTACGCATATGGTGCATAATCCTTATTGTAATACGGGTAAGAAGAAAAATGCAATCTTGATACCAAATGTAAAGGATTGAAGATTAGGAGAGGAAGGGAAATCATCTGCAGGCAATTTTTTTATCTTTATTATTATTAATTTGTGTGAGAAGGATTGCGTATCAATTCCTTTGAATAGAATCAAGGATGCTGAGTGTCTAAGGTGATGCCACTCCCCAGATGTGGATTTAAGAGACACATAATGAATGCCAATAATAATTACGTCGTCGGGCACCAGCAGCATTATTTCGAGGCTTGACTATCACTTCATCGACTTTTCGATCAAACCCGTCTAAACAGCCAACTGGTTGTTTACAGTCAACTTTTTAATATATTTAAATTGGTTGAACTTTTTCCACGAACTTATCAATCTGCGCGTATATTTATTTCGTTATTAAAATGCAGGGAACGGTAATAAGCGATGCATTGCCAATAAGAAATGGTTTGCTATCTCATTTTAGCTCGCGCGTTTGGGCCATTTGCATTAGTTATGACCGGCTCTTAATGACTTTTGAAAGCCAGTAGCCATAAAGCATCGCCTTTGCGATACTTCATGAATGAGTCTCGCGCCCAGGAATGTTGCACGCCTGGGTGGAACCACGACATGGGCAATGGGAACCACACCCAAGTGACGGAGGATTGATGGTGACGGATAGGGATGGGGAAATGTGCTATTGCGTCGATCGACTTTGTATCGAATTGTAGCATATCGATAACAAAGTATTTTGTACGTGACAGTCGTACGGGGTGAGTTTCTTAAAGTGTTACAAGGCGATATCTCGAAAACGGTTGAAATATTTTCATGAAATTTTGGTCAGTTAATAGGGAGATGGGGGACATATTTAAACATATTTTTGACATTTACTCCCTCTCTCTATTTTGAGGGGTGGGGGCATGGGCGCCCGCAGCCTTTTTCTCAGGGGAGGCAAAATAAAAAAAATTGATATATTTTTAAAGATTTTATTTGTGGTGATTTATACAAATTCACTAATAACTAAAAACAGAAAAAATTCGGTCAAGTGCAAGCTATACTTGCAAAATTATTATTCCGTGCCATCAGAGCCCCCCACTTAACTTCGGCCGCCCGATCTCCGCCCATCTGCCGCGCTACCCGCCGCCGACAGCACCAACCCCGTATAACATCGCCTATGCGCGGAGCTGAGTGGGGGGAGAGTTTCGACTGATCCGAATTAAAAATTTTGAAAAACCTGTAAGGACAAAAGTTGTTCCTTACATCGTGAGAAATATTTTTTGTCGAAAAACTTTTTCTCTAAAACCAATGGTGCAGCAGTTATAAGAAAATAAACAATTAAATTGATTATAACAATTGATCGCGCTAGAATTTTTCAATCCTGATAATTTTGGCTCAATCCACACCTACTCTCAATGTTCATGATTTTTTTCAGATTTTTCTGAGCGATTCTTTTGGTGATGATGATGGGGGACAGCAATTTTTAAGCATTTTTCCCGAAAATTGTTTAAAAATTTCATAAAAATATTTTAAACCATTTGCGAGATGTCCCTTGTAGCTCTTTAAAAAAAAAATTACATTGTAGATTAAACCACAATCTCTGATGAAAAGTCTTTTTACGGAGGTGATGTGAGACTTGATAAGTGACTTTTAGTTTATTGCTTAACTGTCATGAGCACGATTAACACTACCATTACGCCCGATTACAAATATAAAAGAACCATTTGTATCCCCTAAATACGCCCCTAAATGTCCCACTGGATATTTACTTTGAAGCTTGATTATCCCTTGATCAGATAACCCTGAAAAAGTTTAAGGAAATTAAATAAAAAAAATAGTGTGTCAAAGGTACAGATATCGTGGTTGCCCAAGACAGTCACACAATCGAAATTGTTGATTGCTCCCTTCCTATAAGGAATTAAAAACTTAAAAAATACATATAGTATCTCGACGAGTACTTTTCGATGATGTAAATAGAATTTTAATTTGGATCCTTTTCGACCCCTAAAAATATTAAAAAGTGTGAAAAATTTGGATCAAAAATCGTAATGTTTAGTTTTTCACAAATTTTTCCGATTTCCAGTGGTTTCAGGTATAGGAAGATGTATTGCAAAATAAAGTATTTGCGATCCTAAGATTTGCCGTGTCAAACAGTTTTTCGATCCGACCTACCGTTCTCGAGTTCTTAAGTACAAAAATGGATCTGTAAACGGCAATTTTCGATCTAGAAAAATGTTAAAAGAATTACTTCCCATACTCACCTATTTCGATAGGGTTCTGTAGCCCCCAATCTTCTACAACCTCCAAAAATTTAAATCGAATTAATCCCCTTTTGCCAGGTGTATTCGATTTTAACCTAAATGTTAACATTTTTAATGTAGGTACTATAATATATCACAGAATGAAGAAATCAGTGAGGTACACCTCATTGGGTACTTCCCCTGTAAGTAAACCTTGTTAGTTAATTGCTTTTTTTTATCAATTTGCTATCATACAGCCAGAAAGTGTTGATATTTTTCTTTTTGTCAAAGAATATAGTTAAACCTCCCAACGTTTTTATTCCAAATTGAGGTCAATTAAAAATTATATCGATATTTTGTCACCATTCCTATACTGGTGGCTGCACACGGTCACGTTTTACAGTAGCTATATTGCCATCGGTCAACAGAGATGATGGTTTTATTAATACTAACTTGAAGACATTATTGTGTTTTTTATTATTACATTTGTCAGTTTGCAGTAATATTTAATAACTTCAATAAAGCGAAAATAAATTGTCAATATTTGTACGTTTTGTTTGGATCAAAGGAATTTTGAACGAAGTTGGTTATTCCTGGTTAACTAAATATTGGAATTTTAGGAACACAAGGCAATCGCATTTTTCACTTTTCGGACACCAGATGTGTCATATTCCCCACTGTGTGCCGTGCTGAGGTCTCATGGTTCACAGAGGCTCAAAGCGATGCGGAACAACCTATTCCGCCTACGTGAAATGTGCATCATTTCTGGGTCTCCGCGGTTGCGTACGAACCTTAGGATATATCGTAAAACATATAGAAATGTAATAAGCATCGCAAAATAAAAAAAAATATTTTCTGGTCTCAGTACCCCCGAAAATGAGATATATAGATATAGTCAGCATTTTCGGAAAAATTCTAAGCCGCTCGCAATAGGTACATTGGGGCACCTTTTATTATTAAAAATATCTAAGGTTTCGAAAAATCTTGCTAAATTTAACACCTCCATATAAACAGTGTATTAAACAAAAGTTTTAGCACTTTTATTGTATCCCATCCAATTTTCTCCGGTCAATTTCTCCTCTTTTTCATTTCTTTACCGCCCTGAAGCATTTATCTTCGTTTATTAACACCCTTAGAGCTCGAACGGCGTACTCCGAATACTAAAGAGCCGGCCGCATCATCTCTCAAATTCGAAAATCTACTTTTCTAATCTTGCTGATGCAACTTAAGGAATACTAAGTGGAGATTCATTGTTTTTCAAGATACATATATCTACTTAGTAGTGGGAGATATCGGAAATTGACCTTTGATCAGTCCGAAGTAAACCTGAGCAAGAGTTTTGCTAATTAACTTTTTAAATCGAGTGTGAAAAATAAAGTTTAAATTTTCTACCTTAATCCAGCACAAAATCTTTAAGGAAACTCTAATAAATTACATATTTTAGAATCTCCATAAAATTTGCTATCACATATACAAAATACAGTCGATTAAATAAAAAATTTTGAAGCCAGGGTCATAAAAAGTTAAATTTTCTATTTAATTTAGTGTTTATGAATTTGTGGACAGAATATTTAACGAAGTTATATATTTTAAGAATCTCCATAAAATTTCCTATCAGATAAAGCAATATTCGCAGGAATTCGCTTTAGATCAGAAGATAGAGTTTATTAAATAAAAAATTTTGAAGCCAGGGTCACACAAATTTAAATTTTCTACTTAATTCAGATTTTATGAATTTCTGGATAGAATGAAAATCTAATTGGTTGTATATTTTAAGAATCTCCATAAAATTTCCTATCAGATAAAGCAATATTCGCGGGAATTCGATTTAGATCAGAAGATACACCAACCCTATTTCTTCTTCACATTAATGACCTACTCTCTTCAACTACCATCCACAGTTATGGTGACGATAGTACTCTTCACTCCAATATTCATTTTTTCAGACAAGTTTCGAATCGGGAGTTGGATAACAGACGCAGATCTATGGACCTATCCTTTTCTCAAGATATTCAATTAATCTTAGACTGGGGTGCCAAGAACCTGTTATTTGTAGAACAAGATAACAATCTGCAATCTCTCATCTAATGAATATTTCATTTCGGCAATATTATAGTAAATTTGTCAAATTTTTTGACTTTGAAGGATTTCAAGGTGATTTTACCTTTATTACCTAGTGTATGTTTCAAACAGGTTGAAGTTAAATTATACTGGATAAAACATTAAAATTTAATAAAAATAGCTGTCACAATATTAAATATTTTAATCAGAACGGACATAAAAAAAATCACTCGTTCCGAAAATCGTATAAAAAAAGCTATGTTCCATTTAAAAAACACCTTATCCATAGCGTAACTCTTTTGTTTCTGGTTCAAATAAATTTTTGGTTTCATTTTTGAATTCTGCAGGAAAAAGTACATCGATTGGCTATTTTAGATTTTTCTTTAAATACAAGGAAGCTCAAAAATGAGCCCCTGTTCAGTCCACGTTGGAAGACCCTGTACACAGTTCCAAATTTCGGTAATGATAATTCATAAACCATTAATAAGAAGTTGCGCTTACTTTGAAGTTCACAACGTTTGTGCACAAATTACTAAAAGTCGAACGCAATTATTAGGCTGACCATTAGGCTCAGTAATAAATAGCTAAAAATATTACCTTTATTAACAATTTATTAATGAATTGTATGTATTATCATTAAGGATTCCTATTATATTTTAAAATTGCGCCGACGTTAAAGTTTAACACTTCGGTGTACAAGTTAGGTACCTAACTTTGAACAAAATTAAGTTTGCCATTAACCACAGTTGAAGAGTTGAAGTAAATAACGGGCCAAGTGCCAAAAAAATCATTCCGAGTTATTTCAAAAAAACAGTGTAATTTAAAATTGTATATATAAAACCTACTTCCATAATTTTTTAAATAAATTTAACCATATCAATATAATGGGTTTACTTTGTATGTAGATCTTTTCAATCGAGAAATAAAAAAAAATAATACCAAAATTCGTAGAAGGTGGTAAGTGCCATACTAATTTTAGTTTATAATGGGCTAAGTGCCATTACTAATTTCGATATATAGTGGGCTAAAAGCCACCACTTTATAATGGTTTAAAAATTGAACTAGGGACAAAGTGGCTTTTATATTATTTTATTTGAAACACGTACAGTGGCCTATCCAGGTCGGACACAGTAATTTTAAAGTTGTATATCTCTGTTGCTACTTATGGGACCCAGGGGTCAGGGGTTTTAATAGTAAGCCTACTAGGAATGTTTTGGTAAATAAAAAAAATATTTTATAATTTGCGAAAAAAAGTTGAAATTTTAGTTTGCCCGCCTTGGTTAAAGAATGAACAAGCTTAGATATTTTATTTATTACTTTTTCTAAACAAATTTTACATCATTTTGTCGAGAATTTTTAAATTTTAAGAGCAAAAATGTGTTAGTAGAAAGTTATAGTCATTTGATTTGTTTTTAAATTATAGTTTCGGTTTAAAAATTAAAATGACTATAATTTTATACTAACACATTTTTTCTCTTAAAATTTTAAAATTCTCGACAAAATGATGTAAAATTTGTTTAGAAAAAATAATAAATAAAATACCTAAGCGTGCTCATTTTTTAACCAGGGGGAGCGAACCAAAATTTCAACTTTTTTTCGCAAATTACAAAATGCTCTTTTTTCTTTACCATATCATTCCTAGTAGGCTTACTATTCAAACCCTGAACTTGGCATGGATTCCGTAAGTAGCAACAGAGATAAATCCAACTTTAAAATTCCTGGCTACGCCACTGAAGGTACAAATGTATGAAAAATAACAATGTTATCCCTAATTGGTTAAGATCCCCGACTGGCACTTAGCCCGTTATTTACCGATAAGAACCTGGCACTTGACACATGCACGATCTTGCGGCTAAGATTTTAGGCACTTCCCAATTTTTTTTTGCACACCCGTTTGATACGTTAAAGGCGATGCCATATAGCCCACTTTTACGGAAGAAACACAATTCTTAAATTTTTGGCACATAAATTCGTAAAAATATTATTTCATACGTGTTTATTAATTTGTGAAGCTTGCTCATTTTTTTGGAAAAAAAATTATTATAACTTTATTTTCCGATGGAAGTTTCAAGCAAGGACTCGTGCCGGTTTTTCTGACATTTTTTCTACGTCCAACATTCTATACCGTATCAATTTAATTTTGAGAATGATGACAGAAACCCATTTTACAACGGATAATTTTTTTCTCATACTCGTAAAATTTTTTCAGCTGGTAGAAAGTTAGGTTATGTGAAAGATAAACATGACATATTATTTGAAGCCTGTCCCATAATATAAGCTGTTTTTGCAGTGTAAAAATATACTTAAAAACTTTCTATAAAGTATTAGCAGCTTAAATTTCGGTGTTCTATGAATCTGGGACTGACTAACAACTATTGAAATAGTACGCAAGGTACATATTTGTTCTCCTTTACATTACTTGGGCTGGGCGCTATGGGAATGGGTAACAGGAACGCCGACCCGATATAAAGTTGAGAATACTGGGCATTACAGAAGATTTCTTTAGTTATTGAGAAAGTAGTGAAAATTGCGCCCTAGAAACGTTTGATTTCAGTTTAAAGCTGAAGTCACGGTGCCATTACAAAGTGTATCTATCCTTCTGGAACTAAGACTCAACATTTACAGTTAAAAATTGTGAAACTACTTGGTATATTCGATTAAACAATTTTTATCGCGTCTTTAACTTACACAAACGTCACTGTTCGCAGGTAGGCTGTATTATAGATCCATTTTCATTATATATCGGAGAATAGGGAATATTTTTTAACTTTATTATAAATTGTTTATCTTAATAAAAATATTTACTCATTTTTGCAATTTTTTCTTTATTTATTTAAAAACTTTTCCTCCGGTCCTTTTATTGCAAATTATTGGCTAGAGGGAGTATTGTTACTTGGGTAGGAAACAATTTTAAGTAGTATAAAATAAGAAGGTTAATGTGGCTATGCTGACACTGTTTTTACTTAATAAAAACGCGATAAAAATGCTGTTTGTGTTCAGTAAAATTAAAGGTCTTTTGCTATAAAATCAATAAAACTTACGTAAGTATTTTGTCAGGTTAAAAATTTATGTTTGATTATTCTTTTTTATTGGCAATGTTTTTATTTGTCTTTTATTAATGCCCATTTTGCTAACAAGGATAGAAAGAAATCGGATTCCATTGGCATTTTATCAGGAAAAACAAAAATAATTTTGCGATGACTAATCTTTGAAGTATATAACCAGCAATACTTCCACAAGCAAAGAAGGTACGATAAAAATTTGAACAAATTGTTTTTTTATGTGTCTTTGTCTAATGCACTTTCGCCAACACGGATAGAAAGAAATCTGATTCCTCCGTGATTATCAGGAAAGAAAAGATGAATATTGTGGTCACTAAAATATGTTCTGGGGTAAACTGTCCATGGAACTGACCAATAGGGTGAATTCTTGTTCAATTGTTTTTTCATGCTCACATAAAATTGGATACAATATAGAATAAATACGTCGTTTGTCGATACGTATTCAAATTGACTGATGTTTAAACATACAAACAAACATCACAGGTTGCCATCGAAGGTGACAAAAGAAGGAAAAAGAACGAAACGTGCACCAAACGTTAGTCGACCGCCAACGCAGATCGGACATTGCATAATTTTATTGAAAAAAAGTTCGAACAGTCGCAATGAGAAAAATCGTATTAGAGCGCATTTTTCGAGGAAAAAAACGTTACACGGAATAATTAAACAGCCGCCCAATTTGATTTGCATATTTTCGCGCGCGGGACTCGTTAGTCATTACTCATTAGGGTTTGGGGATCGGCGGGGAGACGGCCCCCACACCCCCCTTTCTATTTAATTTTTGAACGGTGCGACGGTGTGAGTTGTTAAATGGTGCAGTGGTGGAGACGCCTATGAAGATCAAAAGACTTACGATGAGACTTAAATCAAAGTGAACTGAACAGAACAGAGGTTACTATTGCACTTATTAATTGTTAAATATTTATGGATGTATCCTTCAGGAATAGGCCATGAAATAAAACTGATTTTTCAGATCATTTGACGATATTTTCAAAAGTGAGGTTGTGACTAGTTTTGGCTGTGATGTGGTAAAAGCTGCTTTCAATTGCAGGTCCACATCTTTAAGAATAATTTAACAATAGGGAATATGCATACACCCCAAATAAATCTCAACAATTTTTTTTAAATTCTTTACATAAAGCAAATGTTTATGGCCGTTGCTGTTATCCATTTATTTTGGTCTTTTTTAACAAAAAAAAAAAGATTTTCTACTGCAAATTTCGAGACTTGTAAAACATGATCCCATTGGCTGTGTCGTCAAAACTGAACTTATGACTCATCATGAGTATATGGCGAATTCCAGTGTTGTAGAGTCATCGACAACTTAGTAAAAATAGTATTTAATGCGTAACTCATCCAATGAAATATCCCTGCACTTAAATTAGAAGGTTCCTAAAATCTTATTCATGTCTACTTTTCCAGCCGAAATCGGTCCAGGAACCCTTTAATTTAGCAACAAAAACTGGCCTTTTTAGAAATTTTGACACACTATATCTTAATAATTTCAAGTAAATAAACTGTAATTCTTTGATTTCATGCCAATTTTCAAAAATTCGAAAATTCAAAAATTTCCAAATTTTGCATATCCCCGATGCAAATAAACCGATTTATTTATAACCTTAACGAAAAAATAAGCAATTTAAATTAGTAGGAGGGATTCTTAGATAATTAACGGATAACATTAACCCAAAAAGAATCACTAAATAGGGTAAATAGCGTGGAATAATGTCGGTTAAAAATAGGATTTGGCGGAAAAAATCAAGAAAATTCGGTTTTTACCCCTTAAACACGCTCCTGGATGACTCATTCGGTATTCATTTTAAAGTGTAATTATCCCTTTATAAGATAGTGTTGAAGAATTGGAAAAGAATTAAATAGGAAAAAAGACAGAGTGATTCAAATGTACCGATGTCGAGGGCAAAAAAAGTCAAAAAATCTAAATTTAATTGGCGATTGTTTCCTTCTTATAAAGAATCAAGAAACTAAAAATTATGGAAATCATGTATTTCGACGAGCTGTTTCAGATCACCTATATGGGATTTTACTTTGAACCATTTTGACCCCTCAAAAAATTAGATAAATGTATTGCAAAAAGAAAATATTTGAGACTGTAAAGTTTTACTTATGAATCCGTTTTTCGATCCGACGTTTGGTTTTCCAGTTATTAGGTACCAAAGAGGGGTCTGCAAATGGCATTTTTCGACCTAACAAAAATTCAAAAGAATTACTTGCCATTTTCTGAATACCGCCAGTTTCAATAGTCAGAGTCCTCTACAACCTCCGAAAATTTACATCTATTAAATTCACTTTTGCGACCGCTTTCAAGGGAAATCGTGGAAATTTCGACATTGACGTTTAATAACTCCGAAACGATACATCCTGTATAACTTAATTTTTTACCGAAGCTATTTGAACTATTCCTCTAATAACCCAGAAAGTTCGATTGCTCTCCCTCTGACTGTTTCCGAGAAAAACAAACCTGTTCGACTTTGGGTTAAGCTTTATGTTATTTTTCCTGATTTCCTGACGTCACATTGCACTGCCTGACGCCATTTTGCACTGAGGGCAACTGCTTTTTAAATTGTAATAAATTATACCGTAAAATAAACATTTTTTGTAGCTAAATTATCCTAGTAATTTTTTTTAAAAATAATTTTTTTGGGCAGTGACTTCCTTAAACGATTTCTGCAATAAAAAAAATAAGTGCATATTCCTTATTATCCACATCGGAGAGTTTCAAGAACTTAACGAAGTCGGTGAATGTGGACACGTTAGGGTATTTCGGTTCTTACCCTAATATGCTTTCTTCACTCCGCGCCGCCTATGATATATCCACCGATGACCGACTGCCACTGCAGGGCGCGAAACAAAATGCAAAAAAAAGAAAAACGCGAAAAACAAATGATTGGTGGATCGGCCGCAGTCAGCCATGTCCATTCTGGACGAACCCGTCGGCTTTTTCGCTTTTCCCTGCGATGGACAATTCTTTGACCGTTTTTTGTTTTTGGTCGATGGCCCGAGAGGGGGCGGCCGGGGACCGATGGGGAAAATATTCAATTGTTTCGAATTGCTGTCGCTTTTTTTCGTGTTAAATCCGCCTAGATGAATACGAGTAGTTGGGGGTCATTTTGTTAAACTAGTAAAACATTTTGAGATGAAACGTTGAGTTGAGCGCTCAATTGTTCATGATTTGCTAACGAGTAAAGGAATATTCGCGGAAAATCTCTTTAGATTAGAAGGTACAGGTGATTAAAAACAAAGCAGGTATTAAAAATTAACGATCAAATTCTCCAACGCTAGTCCGGTCTAATTTGACAATCAAAAGTTTTAAACTGGCAAGTGTAAGAATAAGACAACTAAGTTTTATGCTATAAATTTGATTCTGGGGGTTTTCGCAAAGTTATAAAGAAAATGGCAAGTTTTTACGTAGTTTTGACAATAATAGAACTAAATTCATTCTAGCAACTCGCTCCAGGACAAAAATCATTTGGAAACCAAGCAAATGGCAGAAATATCAGAATAATTCTTAAGTTCTTAATGACGATTTACTAACAATGACAGGACAAAAATCTCGTCAAAACGTAACTGATCAACTAGAAGATCTTAATTTAAACCAGTACTAAAACTTAAACCTTCTTAGTAAATCTGAACGCTTAACTTTTAACTTAAATTCAGTGTTTTTGAATTTATGGACAGGATCGTTAACGAAATCCTAATAAGTTTTGGGTATCTCCAGAAAATTTCCTATTGGATAAAGGAATCCTCGCGGGAATTCGCTTCAGATTAGAAGATAGGATTGACTTAATAAAACTTTTTGAAAACAGGGTCACAATATTTAAAATTCGGACCCTAATTCAGTTTTTATGATTTTCTCGATATTATCTTGGTATAAGGTATTTAGAAGCGGTCTAGTTATAAGAAGAGACCCTGTACATTTCGCTACGACAAAATCATCCAGCTGCAAAGAGCCCGAAGGCATTCTGCTCGTGTTAACTTTGTCAACAGCAGCAGGAGCAGCAGCAAAGCGTGTGAATATATAACCACGCGGTATGCATATAGGTACACTGCTGATTGGCTCGACTATCACTACATGGTCAGCGGCAGCAATAAGGGCTGTTTCTGTTGATGCTTATTCTGCTGAGCCAAAGCCCAGTATAAGGGATAAACCTTAGTTATGGATGGAAAACTGGGGAAATTGTCGATATATAAAGATGGTCACGAAATATGATGTTTTAATTTCTGAAAATAGGCCAACAATTTTTATAATTACGTTTTTTTTTTATGTTTTTATTAATACGTAAATAAGTGGCTAGATTCCCTATTGGTAGAACCTGTTCAATTTATGTATCTATTTTTTTTATTTAGGCACTAAACACTACAGAATTACAATTCCAAGAAAACAGTAAAAAAAGAGAGAGAAAAGTAATAGTATGCTACACTGCGCCATACTTCGGTAATTATTGATATTACTGGAAACAGCGAATTTTTTCATGAAATTTTGCACAGACCCTAATTTTGGGTCGTAGAACACGAATCCGAAGTCAGTTTTTGGCGGTCTCGTAAAATTTTTTTTTAAACTTTTAGGTTAGCTTTTTCAAGGAATTTCTTTAAATTTGTTGGGTGAGCAAAAAGGTGGTCAGGTTTGCTCAGTTTTGATTGATATAGATACATATATATCTATATCAATGAAAACTGAGCAAACCTGACCACCTTTTTGCTCAGGTTGGGTGAGCAAAAAAAAAAAATTTTTTTACGAGACCGCCAAAAACTGACTTCGGATTCGTGTTCTACGACCCAAAATTAGGGTCTGTGCAAAATTTCATGAAAAAATTCGCTGTTTCCAGTAATATCAATAATTACCCATACTTCAAGTACCGCTTCAGAGCATCCAGGGATATGTTCAAGATATCGATGAGAGAGAAGAATCTTTATTAGTTGTGCAGCAGGCGGTCGACGAAATCACTGAGCCCATAATTGGTTCTGTGCCTTCCCTCAAAAAAGAACAGGGGGTGTCTCGTTTGTCTTGCCGGAACTGAAAGCAGAACACCCGCCAGTAGATCCGTTCAGTCTGTTACCCCGTGTTAGCTTGTGAAGAAATAGTAGCTGTGCGTCTCTTCTTCGCTGCTCTAAGGATTTTAGACCACAGAATAGTAGCACGTCAGGTCCTGGTGTGGGTTTTGGATTCTTAAAGGAGTATTACTTATTTATGAGGGAAAGAAAGTTGAGACGTTTATAATATTTATTTGACAACTTGTCTCAAAATTATAACAATAATACCAGAACATAACAGGTCAAAATATAGTTCTAACAGTGGGAGGTGCAGTTTGAATAAACTATATTTGGGGAACTTATTCTGAACATGTTCGATTCGTGCCTTGTGAAGAGCGTAGTATGGCGACCATACAGCCGAGCACTATTCGAGTATGCTTCTAACAAGACTGTTGTAGAGAATCGTGATCGATCTTGTGTCGTTGATGTACTTAGTGTTTCTTTTGATGAAATTGAGCGTTCTAAAGCTTCGCTGTACAATTTTGTCGACGTGTAGGTTAAACGAGAGATTTTCTTCGAAGATGACTCCAAGATCACTGTAGGATGATACACATTCCAGTTCGGTGTTGCTGACCAGTCGGACACCGCGTCGAGGCCAGTCTGCAACGTATCAGTCAGGAGTGATGACAGAGAAAAATTTGTGATCATCAGCGTAGAGTAAATAGTGAAACGATCTGAAGCATGTTGATATGTCATTAATAAATAGGATATACAAAACAGGGCCGATGCGCAACCCCTGCGGAACTCCAGACGTCCCGCGAATCTCCCTAGACAGCAAGCCACCGACCGCTACGCGCTGCCGGCGGTCCTTCAGATAGGACACAATTAATTGGACGTAGGTACCCACAATGCCGATATCTGATAGTTCTTTAAATAGTAAGGAGTGGCAGATACTATCGAAGGCTTACTTGGTTGAAACAACTGCTAAGGAATTTAGTTACTTTTAAATTTTAATTTTTTTTAAGGTCTCATTTCTCAGAAACTACTCACCCGATTTCAACTAGCAAGGTCCCATTGGAAAGGCAATTCAATTCCCTTTAAAATAAGGTATCAGGCGATCACCTTCCCATTAAAGTTTTTAAGAAAATAAACCTGGATGGAAAGTTCTCGGTGGGCTACCTTGAATATAACCTATCAGATTTTTAGTAAAGATTCAGTCTAGAAAGTTATACAAATTAAATTAATTAATCTCCCTAGACAGCAAGCCACCGACCGCTACGCGCTGCCGGCGGTCCTTCAGATAGGACACAATTAATTGGACGTAGGTACCCACAATGCCGATATCTGATAGTTCTTTAAATAGTAAGGAGTGGCAGATACTATCGAAGGCTTTGGACAGGTCTCTGCACACAACGTCCACCTGCCCACCAGCCTCGACCGATGATACAAGATGACCCTTGTAGACTGCTAGCTTTGTAGTTGTGGAGCGTCCCCAAAAGAAACCATGTTGCTCTGGAATAATCTGTGAGGATAGATTCAAAAATTTTGGAGACAGTGGACAGTATCGAAATACCTCTATAGTTCTGTATTTAATTTGACAATTAATGGTTTAAATTGGTAGTTTCTTTTTATCTAGGATGCCCACGTAGACTTCAAGCCTAAGTACTAACGTACCGTGGGCGTCTGAAGAGAAGGAATATGTAATCTATTGACACGGGATTTAAAGAATTGAGGTTGGAAGAGAAAGGGAAAACATCTGCAGGCAATTTGTTCCATAATCCAGAGACCAGATTTTTTGCGGGATATACTGGGTTTTGGAGGTACTGAACTGAACAAGGTTTCCGGTACCCCAATCTAAGATCAATGAAGGTTTTGTGTCTATTATCCAACTTTTGATTCGAGACTTGTTTGGAAAAAGTATATATTACAAAAAAATAATAATAAAAGGAACAGTCGAATTAAGAACCTCCACCCTTTTGAAGTCGGAATTTGTAAAATGGCTCATATCATATATCGGTTAACGAGCCTTTCAAATATGACTACAGTCCTTAAAAAGAAAGTGAGTTGAATTGAATATGAAATATCTGAACCCTACACGAAAAGAAAAACATCGCCATTGTAATATCACTATTATCCCTCTCAACTCACTCAACTCGATATCGAGTTTGAAACTTCCAATAATGACGATATTATTTGCACTTAGTTACTTCTGCAATCTGGCGAGGCATAATGTCTCTTAGCCCCGGTAATTAACAGTATTCATTTTATATAAAGGTTTCTAATTACACAGAAAGGCTGTCGCTGCCGCCTTCCCTGTTGGCTCTTGCTGGCCTACATTGACGCGCAGTCACATTAATTAATTATAATTTAGTTTTAGTTCTGGTTTAGTTGCCCCCGATGGATGGCCTCCTCTTCGTTCCCCCTGCTACGCGTCCGCTTGCAACGTGATTTGAATTTTACTTCTTGAAGTGGCTGGCAATACAAGTAAAGTGCCTTAAGAGGAGTGACTCAAATTAAAAACGTGGCGTCCTCGTCAGTCGATTTGCTAACTAACTATAACGGGGAAAGTTTTTTCGTTTCGCCTCTTCGTTATCATGATATTTGGCATCTTTGTCAATTTTGTCGCCAAGTGAGCCCTTCTTCCTCGTTAAAAATCAGCTGATTGCAGCTGAATTTGAGTCGCCAATCAACTCTCATCTCTACTTTTTTGCTTTAACATTTCTCAGTTGTTTGCTTTCAAAAACTAATGACTTTCTAGTGTATACACATAGAAAGACATATTAATCAATTATGTTATAACAGATCTCCTGAAAAATATTCAATTTATTAGGGTTTTATTAAAGACTAGAGACTGAAAACTGAATTAAAACAGACAATTTACATTTTTATAACTCTACCTGCCCAATTCTTTAGGGGACTTCCGACAACGAATAGTATACGAGTGCCGACAAATAACTTCCGAAATGATTCATAATGTTCACAAACATTTCGAACAGCCTCTATAATTGCATGGAGGTTGGGGGGCGGACATTCTTAGCATTTACTTGGTTGAAACAACTGCTAAGGAATTTAGTTACTTTTAAATTTTAACTTTTTTTAAGGTCTCATTTCTCAGAAACTACTCACCCGATTTCAACTAGCAAGGTCCCATTGGAAAGGCAATTCAATTCCCTTTAAAATAAGGTATCAGGCGATCACCTTCCCATTAAAGTTTTTAAGAAAATAAACCTGGATGGAAAGTTCTCGGTGGGCTACCTTGAATATAACCTATCAGATTTTTAGTAAAGATTCAGTCTAGAAAGTTATACAAATTAAATTAATTGTGCATACCTAGTCTCCTTTGTTTGTATTGTTGCAATGTTGTATTGTTGAGTTTGATCACGTTTGTATAGACCTTTGTCTGTCTTTTTTTTTATCAATATTAGATCACATCTATGGTATTTTATAATGCATTTTCTAAAAATTATATTCTTGAAAAAGTGTCCTTTGAAAAAATTTAGAGCAGGTACTTAAAACAAGGAAAAAAATTCGATAAACGGTTTTGGAAAAAAAAAACTAGAAACCAGTTCATTTACTCGGACTCCGACATTGGTCGACTGAAAAAAAAGTTTGGATTCTTTAAAATGCATCTTACATTATGCATAACAAAACGAAAGTCTTGTAATGAGATACTGAATTAACTTTAAGCCCTAATAAGTTATTGGGGCCAATCACGCATTCTGCCATTTGTACATACATTATAATATCCTTCTTCTGTATATGATTAGTATGTATGTCGTTTTTCTCAGTCTCTCGCGTTGTTTACGGCCGCCTCCGCGTCTGCAGATAATAATGGCGGCCTGCTAATTTACCTTAATTACATCCATGGTAGCTGGGTCTGATATATTATGCATAACCGGTACCCAGTACCATATGGGCGATTTATGGTGCTGCCTTTTGGTAGTACGGGTTAATGGGTAGAGGAAAGATGCAGATATAATATGAACTTACATCAAATAAATTTTTACGGTTCCGAAGTTTCCCGAATTGTGCTTTATCCGATAGTAAATTTCCTGGAAATTCTAAAAATACATATCTTATTATGGTTTCATTAAGGGTTCTGTCCAAAAACAAATAAAACGTGAATTCGAGTACAAAGTTTAAATTTTTATGACTCAAATAAAAAAAAATGTGTTTAGTCAACTGTATCTTCTAATTCAAAGGGAATTCCTGCGAATATTGCGTTCTCCGATAGCAAATTATTTGCAAATTTCAAAAATATACAGGGCGCTATGAAATTCACTGTATATATTGGAATGAGTGACTCATGGGGTAGTCTACAGACATTGCAGTTACTTTTTTCCCGCAAATCGCACATATTTTCTATTTTTAAAAATGCCCAAATACCGGCCATTATCCGACGCTTCTGAAAAGCTTGACGTCATAGGCTCTAATATTATAAACAAGAAACGAATGATTGAGCCGGACATTGCTAAACTTAAATATTATCGTGACATCTAATTTTTTTATCAGTTTTAGTGAGAACCGAAAATAATCCAAAGTATTTTTATTTTCACAGACGCATTTTATCAAAAATGTATATTTTAATTTATCAGCAATTTCTTTACCTAATATAAGAAAATATGGACCGTTTTTTATATTAATGGCTATACCTACTGTTTTGTTAGTGTTGTATAAGTGTAACGAATAACCTAACAAACCTACTCTATTTTCTTTGGTCAAATATTTATACAGGAAGTGTATTTTACAGAGATTTTACTTTAAAAGTAACAAACACATTAGTTTTCGTTTTTAATAGTGCGGATAGTGACAAGAAAGCGTGGAATGTTTGTGTTTAACTTTTGTTAATTTTAATTATTAGTGGAGTGCTCTTTTTTGCATTAATGACTGTACTGTGTTGTTAGTGCATATTTGTTAACCTAAAATATTGTCAAAACAAGTGTATTTTAAAGAGATTTTACTTTAAAGGTAACAAAGCATTAGTTCTTATGCAATATAAGATTTAAGTTAGTAAAACACAACATTTCTAGGTGTTTAGTTGAAGATTATTATTTGACTCTTGGTGTGAACAACTGTTCTCTGGATTGTTTTATTTGTGTTACTTATAGTACTTTAACTTTTTAAAACTGAAAACTGTTTTGAAAGAAATAGTAGGAGTCATTTCTTCAAAGGTAACGAAAATATTATTTTTTGAAACATGTTACATAGGAATATGGTAGAGAGACTTGGCAACGCCACAGTGAGTACTGACGCCAAAACAAAACTTTTCTTTCTGTAAAGCGTACCTTACACGGTCAATAATACTGACAATATGTTATCATATTGACAAAAATATTTACCGCGTAAGGTGGATATATTGATGGTTTGATGGACTGAACTGACGCGAATTCGAATTTCCGAATATCAGGCATCAAAATCAGCGAGTAGAGGGATACTGTCAGTATTACTGATCGTCTAGGATGCGCTGTCAATATTGGATGAATCCTTAGTGTAACGTCAGCTGCTGTCAAAACAATGAAAGCAGCAAGCATGCTTTTTTAACCAATCTTTTATCCAGCGCTTACGCTTTACTGTACGTTTTATGCCTAAACTTAAAACTATCGTGATACATGCTCTCTGTCGAGGATCCATTTTCAACAGGCACGGATAATAGTAGGTTATGTACTGAAGGAGATATTGACAATATTACTTATCGTGTAAGGTTGAAGAATATTGATACAGAGATTGAAGTTGATTGTTGAAATATTGTCAGTATTGATTGATATCAATATTATTGACCGTGTAAGGTACGCTTAACTGACATTGCTCGGGTAAAAAACTTTTTTGAGGGACGATATCTACCTTCTTTTTACCGTGAAGCGCCATTTATAAATATATTTATTCGATTTGAATTCATACCAGGATTTACCGGCTTCAAGATATGCAGTGAATTTTATAACAGCCTGTATAGTTTATTAGGGTTTTGTTAAAAATTATTTTCGGAAAAAATATAATTTTTAAGGATTTGTCAAAGATTCTGTCGCGCAGAAACGGCAATCCATTTGGCGTAGGACTATTATTGTTCACCGTCCGCCTTAGTCTACCCTATATGTTTGTCTTGCATGAAACAGTCCCACCATTGTCGATTTCTAATAGCCCTAGAAACCCTTAAAAATCCGCGAGTATTTTCGAGTATTTTAAAATTTCAACCAGGCAAATACGGGTTTTTAAGTAGTACTCATTGAAAATATTAAATAATTCCGCAGTATAAAATCGGGCCCGCATTTAAAATTACCCATGCGATTCGTTCAATACTTCCCGCGAGTGCTTATTAGACTTAAAAACAAAGGGTTTTTTAATTAAACACGGTTTCACACATCAATTGCGAATTCATTTAAAACAAACTGCTGCTACTGCTGCTGCAGCCCGAATCATAATTAAACTGATACGAGACATTGGAAATATATTTCAGTTTTTTCTACCGGTGCGGTGGCGGGTTTTGTTCCCCTTTTCCCTCCCTACTTGTCCGACTTAGTTGCTGTTCTTGTGCAAACGCTTCATTTCGTTTGTTTTTAATCGGTTATTGAAGGTCACCCGTTATCTGCCTGTTTAGTTGAAAAAAAAACATAAAAGTGAAAAAATGGGCCATAGTTTTTTTGATTACTTTATTTCCTTTAGCAACATTACTTTATCTCATTTAATAACAACTTTTCTGGAGATTTCAAAAATAATATAACCTATTAAGAGTTTCTTTAAAATTTGGCGCTGTATATAAAATCAAAATGATATTTATTGATAACCATCCGATTTATGCAAAATTCCAGAATTTTCATAAGAGTAGAAAGTGGACCTTTTTCAAATGACCATAATGAAAAGATAACAAACGGCAAAAGTCAGATGGGGTGGATTCGACCGGACGACATTTTAATGTATGCAGTGAAAACAGTCAATCTTAAATAAACATGGAAAAATTAGTATTTGCTGAAAAGGAAATGATTATTAATATATCCAGGGAATTTATTATGGAGCAGATATGACAAATAATGTTTTTTTAACGAAAAAAAAATTTTTTGGGTGAAAAAAGTTAAATTTCTCGTTTACATTCTGGGGATAAAAGTAACGTTTTTTTTGGCTAAAATTTTTGTTTTTAGTGTTCCGTCAAACGGACCACCTATGGAATCACTTAGGTGTCCATCCGTCTGTCACAGGCGATTTCTTCTGAAACTATTCAACGTAAAAATTCGATATTTAGCACAGAGATAGAGTGTAGTGGCCCAATTAAAGACGTGAAGTATAAAAAGTTAAATTTTGATTCTGGGTGTTAATTTCGGGGTTAGATTGGGCAATGGAAAAAAAATCAAGGGCACCGTGTTAGGGTATCAAATGAAAGCTGAGGCACGAATTTAACGATATATATATATGATGTATTTTCTATGAATTTTTTAAAAACATTTTTCGAGAAAAATGCAAAAAAATTGCTGTCCCTCACCCTTATCACCCGAAGAATAGCTCAGAAAAATCTGAAAAAATCATAAATACTAAGAATTAGGTGTAGATTGAACGAAAATTATTAGGATTGACAAATTCTAGCGGCGATCAATTGTTATAAACAATTTAATTGTTTATTGCCTTATAACTTCTGAACCACTGGTTTTAGAGAAAAAGTTTTTTGACAAAAAATATTTCTCACGATGTAAGGAACAACTTTGCCCTTGCACGTTTTTTAAAATTTTTAATTTGGCCCACTCAGCTCCGCGTATACGCGATCTGATACGGCGTTGGTGCCGACGGCGGCGGGTAGTGCGTAGGTTTGCTCCGGTTAAGTAAGGAGCTGAAGGCACGATACACTAATTGTGCAAGAATAGCTTGCACTTGACTGATTTTTTTACGGCACTGGCTTCTTATGCAAATTCACCTTCATCCGCTATACCTATACAACTCGTAAGCTGGGCAGATTCCGTATGGGGAGAGGACGGGGATAAAAATAGAGAAGGCAAAACTAAAAGTCTTTAAACGTTAAACTAGCTCATAAAAATCATTTATTAAAACTGCATGAACGAATAGAGAATTAAAATACCTTATGAGGTTTGTCAGTCAACTTTCCTCCTCATTTAAATATAAAAGAAATAATTTATGTTTCTATAGTACGTCTCACGTCTGTCTAAGTCAACTCACGCAATTATAATATGTTTTTATAAGTTATGCGGTTCTATAGGCTTTTTAATAAGCATCCTAACCTATATTTTTTACGCGAATGTTTGTTTTGTTGCCCAATCTCTCAAGAGAGCAACGGATCGCGATAAAACTTGGCATAAATAAAGCTTAAGTCACAGGAACGAATAACACTTTTTTTATCTCGACGATAGGTTCTTCCGGGACATACAATCCGGGTTGAAACCTTTCGCCTCCACCAAATGTCACGAAAGTGGGCCTCGGATTTATTATTCAGAAAGGGGATAATTAATAGATTGAATTAAAAAATTCTTTCAGATTGTATTTAACAGTATTTTATAGAACGTGTCCAGAGTGTGCAGAGCTGCGACATGGAGCACCTTGGATGGAGCACCTTGGATGGAGCGACTTGGTTGGAACCAAGAAGTTCAAGTAAATTTCACCGTTAATATTTTCTCAAAAAAGTACGGCCCTACAATTTTGCTTTTAAAAGCAGCACACCGAGCGTTTGTCTTTAAAGAATACTGGTCATGACACTCAATAACAAAACGCGGATTCTCATCACTCCAACACCTACAGTTTTGGGAACACACCACTCCATTTAAGGTGAACGTGGCCTCATCTTTTTATGACGGGCGTCGCCGAAAAGAAAGGGGCTGGTGCAATGCGAGGCGAGAGAAAATCCGGCTTTCTTCACAGATTTAATAGACGTCGATTATTCGTCGTTATAATTCATGTCTTTCAAAGTTTCTATTTATTCGTCGTTACGATAACACATATGTAAGTAAACAGGTTTTAGAGGCAGCGTGGTGTATTGTTTTTTTTTATTAGTTACGGTCATCAGCATGAGGCGAATATGGCTGAGGAAAAACGGTTTAACAAGCGCTTGTGTAGTGTTGGTGCTAAAAAAATATTACAGATTTTGCAGAATTCAAATACATACAATGGCTCACACGTGATAATGTTTAGTATGTAATAAAAATCTTCTCTTTTGGAAGATGCAAGTGTGCACTCGTCATATAACAGCTCACAAACATAAAAAGCGGCCAAAGACCTTATGCTGGAAAAATTATTTACTTAACATCGTGAAGAATTATTCGTAACAGTCATATTGCCTTGATTAAATGCCATAAAATTTTCATTTTCCACTTTATCGGCTCGAGTTATTCCATAATATTCCATAAAATGCCCCATGCAAAACACACAATAACCCACCCCCCATACACCGCAGTACATCCATATCATAAACTGAATTTTTATTAAAATGACCATTCGGAATCAACATAAACCCAATATATAACGAGATATTGGGGATTTCATCTTTCCGGAGGTCCATTTGAAAAATTTTATTTAGATGCTGCGCCTTATTCCGATATATTGAAATATTATGCGGCGGCGGACGGTGTCCAGGGTTGCCAATGCATAACAAATAGGCCGGGGATGATCGCACCCCCTCGCAAGTCCAATAAGGGACGACGCGTCCCCAAGGATAAATGAAGGAGGAAGCAGTTGAAAGATTTTAAGTTACAGTGGCGGAGTTTCTACGGAATTGCGTGGTATTACGTTATAATAAGTTTTTTCGTGATATAAAATTTAATTTATATATTCATGTCATATAATGTCAACAGTTAGGCAAAATTTACATGAACCTGTTTTAAATTTGCCAAAAGCTAGAAAATAACCGTTTTTGAATTTGTCAAAAGTTAGTCAAAATGAACAACAAACCTCCTTGAATTTGTCAACAGCTAGGCGAAATTAACAATAAACGTTTCTGAATTTGTCAAAAGCTGAACAAAATTGATAAACGTTTTTAAATTTGTCAAAAGCTAGGCAGTTTGACAATAAACGTTTTTGAATTTGTCAACAGCTAGGCAAAATTAACAATAAACGTTTCTGAATTTGTCAAAAGCTAGACAAAATTGATGAATGTTTGTGAATTTTTTTGTTCTAAAAAGCTAGGTAAAATTGACAATAGACGTTTTTGAATTTGTCAATAGTTAGACAACATTGATGAACGTTTTTGAATTGGTCAAAAGTTACCCAATATTGGTAAACGTTTTTGAATTTGTCAAATGCTATGCAAAATTTATAAACGTTTTTGAATTTGGCAAAAGCTAGGCAAAATTAACAATAAAAGTTTTTGAATTTATCAAAAGCTAGGCACGTATATCGACAATAAACGTTTTTGAATTTGTCAAAAGCTAGGCAAAATCGATAATAAACTATTTTAAATTTGTCAAAAACTGCGCAAAATTATAAATGTTTGTGAATTTGTCAAAATCTAGGCAAAATTGGCAATAAACGTTTCTGAATTTGTCAAAAGCTAGATAAAATTAATAAATGTTTTTGAATGCGTTGAGCTAGAAAAAATTAATAAATATATTTGAATTCGTCAAAAGCCAGGCAAAATTGATCGTAAACATTTTTGAATTTGAATTACACCATCACATTTGGGTTTTAAAAGGTGTTTAAAATGGCATCCATCTATTTTCGAACATTTTAAAATTCTTTTTTAATAGTAGTTGCGCACACGATTTGGCAAATCCCCGCGTTTGTTTCGATCTTTTAATAATTAATGAAAATATTTATTCCCGCCGCCTCTGGGCAGATATGTAAATACGCGGTAGCCCTCGACCTAAGTGGCCCTTGGCGCAATAAGCCCTTATCCTTATGCAGAGCTCTTTCAATGCGTACGATGCAATCTCTCAGGACTCATAAAGGATTATACCAACGACAGACGATGTGGTGAGTTGGACGATTACCGAGAAATATTATTATGTAGGTTAAACAAGTTCGTTTTATTTGCTTATTTCCTATCGAACTTTTGGGGTTTTGCGAAGAGGGAAAGAAACTTTACTACGAGATTTTTTCTGTCCATCGTTTCGAGCATAACTTACGAACTACTATAGCTATTGTATGGTGTATGTTGAAAAACGTTATCACACAGAAAAATCTGCTATGCTATTTTCAATAATAGAATTATTCTTGACCACTTTCACTTTGGTTATATTAAAGTTAACACTGTTTCAACAAAACATCATTGAAATAACCAAAAAAAAACATTGCTTTAAATATAGACTTATCACTAGAGTTCAAAAGTAGTCTTACTTCTTTGAAAACTGTATTACCATTTTTTCAATTACAAAAATACTATTGGAAACCAATAAATTACTATTATTCCTTACAGTATAGAATTGTTTAATCTAAAACATTAAATTACTTGACGAGAATGCTCAAATATAATTGGGTGAAAAATAGCTATTTGTGGGCGGTGTGATTCAAATTAAAATATATTTTATTAAACGAACTACAGTTTAAATAATAAAATCTAAAAATTAAGTGAATTATCCTTATATCATTTCAATTAAAATAAACACTGTTATAAAATATTTAAGGTATTAGAGAGATAATAAAAAATATTAATTCAATGGGTTCTATTGTTGGCTGAAATATTAGTTCTATTGCTCGCGGAGGGAGGGGTTAAAATTGTGCTGTTGGTATTTGTTCGGTCAATCGATGTTTCAGCTTGCAGCCTGTTTGTTTGCGTTATACGCCAAAAATAGAAGATTTTTGGGACTGGGCAACTCATTTCAGTGTTTTATGGTAAGTAAAACAAATCTAAACGATTTTCCAGAATTGGTTTTGTTTTTTTATTTGCAGATCTCTCTTGGCTAGTCTATTATAAGACTTTACTCATTCCATACGTATTGTTA
Source organism: Philopedon plagiatum (assembly GCA_963971165.1). Taxonomy (NCBI): domain Eukaryota; kingdom Metazoa; phylum Arthropoda; class Insecta; order Coleoptera; family Curculionidae; genus Philopedon; species Philopedon plagiatum. Next base: position 980,390 of record OZ020190.1, on the reverse strand, counting down.
AAAAACTATTAACATTCAATATAATCGCAAGTTTATTGTTGAATTTGTATTTTTTATACATGGTTTCCACCAAATCTAGCTGTAAATTTAGGAAATTCGAATGCAGTGTTATGCGTCAGATTTGTTCCATCTTGCATCCTGTACCCATACAAGCCAAAAGCAGACAGTTTTGCAAAGGAGCAGATCCTATATTTGGACCATTTGGAGTGAAATAAATATAAAAAATTTACGGTGTTCGCGTCAGTGTGGTGTTAATAAAATGTGTTTTTTTATATTTAAATGATTACAGAATGTCTAAACAATGTATGTTTAATAATACTATATAAAAATTATTTTAAAATAATAAAGCGTATTTCATTTGTTTGAAATATAAGTATAATTGATGTAATAGAAACTCTTCATTATATTAAATAAGAGTAATAATTGTTCTTCAAAAGATGAATATAATTAAATTTAAACAAAAATGTTTTCTTGTTTTCTTTCTATTGGAAGTTGCATTAAATTAATTACTGTTGTAATTGAAACAATAATAGCTATTTTGCATCAAATGAGGTGCATATTCTTACAAACAAACTTCTAGTGAAGCCAATGACAGTTTGCATTGAATTTAGAACAGGGTATTACTGCATCAAATAACCGTTATATTTGAACGATCCATTAAAAACCAATGAAACCTTATATTTCAAGCAATCTTATAACCTATTGGTGAACTAATCATTGAAATAAACGGAATTTGAATTGTGCAATACGGAATAGAGTGTGTCATTGAGTGAATAGGTATCCAATTCAATATACGATAGTGTTTTTTCTGTGCAGTGTTCAGTTTTACCAATAAATCTGTATTCTTTACAAGCTGCATTATTATATTTTTCTACGTATGTATATTGTCTCAATTTCCAATCGAATAGGTGATAGAGTAGTAAGCCATTCGAAATGGCCGATCGGAACATCGTATATTCGAACAGTGAATTTTTATTAAAATGACCGTGGGGCATTTCGGCAAACTCTAAACCCGAAATATGGGGGATTCGCCGGCTTTTTCGAGAACATACATTTTTTGAAAGAATAAAGAAATATTTTACGACTATTGGAATCTATTCTTTATTTAGCTAAAATAAAATAAGTGTAGGAAAGAATTTAAAAGCTTTCCTAAGCAATAAACTGATATGGTTTGAGCAGTTCCTAATATTAATATGCGACGTTTAATTTCGCTGATTGGACTATTCTCCGCTCGATCATTGAGGTTAAATGGCGCAGAGTGTAACGAAATCGACTTGGACATTGGTACTTTACTTCGTTGTTTTGCAAAAATTATGGCATATAAAAATATACGAGTATATTGGAGTACGTTATTACTGTTCTAAATTTAGACCTAAGTAGTATCTACCTTACTACGTACCGGTCGCTCAAAAAATTTAATTATTTCTCGACAAAATAAATAAAAACATACTGCTTTCGATTTAATGCAACTAAGTTTAATAGACTTAAATACTAATTATAAAAAACATATTTTAATTAACCTAATTTTCACAATCTTAGCTGGAGACTGATCTATCAGAATTGTCTTCCTCAAGGTTAGTTCCTTTAAAAATTGTTTGGATTTCTGAGAACAGATAATTTGTTCGCAATATATTTCGGTCTAATAAAGGAAACAAAGAGATTTGAAGAAATTAACAAGTTGTGCAGTATGTCCTCAATATTCTCGGTCCGTCCTCGCTTTCGTGCGTAATGTTCTCGGAATTTATGAAACTAGCTTCTGATGCCTCTTCAGATAAATGTCCAATTGAAATATAATAAATGTTCTTGCAAATTCCTGCCCCATGTATTAATAACATGTGAACACTTGATGGTATATAGTACCAATGATACATACAGCTTTGCAGTATCTGTCAAACATTCTCGAAAAGTATCAACATTTAAGTTTTGACCCGAAGAAAGCGCTTAAAGAATTACAGCAAATTTTTTAATTAAATTTTTGTTCAATCCAGTGATTGCTGCTGATTTTTCGTAATGTCGGAAAAAAGTTCCAGCAGTATTGCCATCTTTTGTAGTGCGCTCACTCTGCTTTACACAGTCTATTAGTATCCATTTTCAAAAATCATTTTGTATTTTATTTTTTCCTTGCTCTTTTATTACTTTGTTTTCACCCTTAGTGGCATCCTTAATTAAATTACAAAGCGTACTTAATGAGTTAACTTATTACCTACTTCTTAGAATAATATAATGTTTAATAAAATAACAATTTCAAACTGAGTGTAATAACTATTCTTAAAACTATGTAGGTAGGTACTTAAATTCATGAATATTTTATTTAATATTATTCTAGCCACTTTCTTAGTAAAAGTTAAATCAGTTAAAATTTAGTCGTTAACTTCTTAGAAAATTTAATATAATTAATACCATAACTGGAAAATTTTCAAAGAGGCATTAAAAAGCAACTTTGAATTCATGCATGTGCGACATTACTAAAGGAAAATATATTTTTTTCAATAATCGGACAAAGTCGGATGAGATTTGTGGATATTCCTAATATATAGGAGTTGTGTGATTCTCTAATGTATGTGGCAACTTAGGCATATTTAGGCATTTGTTTAAAAGTCACACCAAACTTTGTTTTTTCTTTGACTAGGACCACGGTTTTTTAAAATTCCATAGGTAAGTAAACTTTACAAATATTGCCACTAAATTTCAAAATATTAAGAGTAATTAGAATACTATAGCTACAACAAAAATTGCTTTCAAATTTTTTTTATAGAACACCTATTATGATTTTTTTAAAGTTGGACTTATTTTCACCCCACACATTCTGTGAAATTCTTACGGATATTTACAGCTCTGGATGTATGAGTCGGGTTTCCCCGGTACACCCATGGTATAGCGGCCCTTTCAGTAATTCAATCTACTTCACGTCTATAATAGGGCTACCACACTCTATCTTTGTGCTAAATTTCAAAATTTTTACGTCGAATAATTTCAGAGAAAATCGCCTGTGACAGGCACATGGACGGACGGATGGACACTGAAGTGATTCCACAAGTTTCACGGAACACTAAAAATATATTACACTCCTCCGTATATACATAGTACATATTTGCGATGCCGTATATACGCCGTAATATAAATATATAATATAAAGAGGCGCACCAGTACCTTGGCGATCTCCCCCTCCACCCGGAGAATAAGCTGGCATCAATTTAATTTCCAAACAAAATCCTGACTAGATGGCGGAGGTCCGTGAAATTGCGAATGTAAAAGTAAAAAAGAAGTAACATTGTACCGTTGATTCTTCATAAGGTCATAAGCTAGTAAGTCACAATAGGCATCTGTAGACACAATACCAAAATTAACTATAAAAATAATGCATGTGACAACTATGGGTGTGCATTTCTGCTCAGGTGACTCCGCGATCCGTCCACCGACACATAGTGCCAATAAAAATCCAAAAAGTGGCGTCGTTTAAATGAAGCGTCGGTGCATCCATCGCGGCGCTATCTCGAAAAATAATGGAATCCAAACCGTATAAGCATAAACAAAACGGAGGCTTAGCGGCCAGATAGCGAAGCGGCCATTTTTAATAGACGATGGCCCGCGAAAAAAACCGGCCACCGGCCAATAATTGTGATTTATGTCGGACAGTTGCGGTGGGATGCGGATGACTAATGCCCTCTCGCAGCGAAGAGGGGTGATACTTTATTATATTTTTACGGAGCATTTGAATAATACGACTGAGCGTAATTGGACATCATATTCTCTTTTGGAGGAATTTATTACCGAATTTTGACAGTTTTTTTTTCGCACGTAAGCACTTTGAATAAGTGGCCGGCTGTGGTACATATAATTTTGTTAATTTTTGACTAGAATTTTAAATCCGCCAGCTGGCACAATTTAAAAATATACAATTTGTTGAGCTATGATACACCGCTGTTTTAAATCATTACAATTCAATAAAGTATGATACACCACTGCCCTTGTATATTTTTAATTATTTGTTAAAAAAATTAGCTAAGCACATTTCTTTGTAAAGAAGCCTCTGCCTTCACAGAAAGTTGGCATATCGGCGGCCATACCGAAATGAAGGTTAATTGGGTCGACATTTTTTGAAGCCACGATACCGTAATGATATTTTAGAAAATTTGGTAAACGCATTAGACGATGAAGAGATGCGTACTTCAAGCAGGATGGCGCACCAATTTACGTAACTCTTGATAATTTAAATTTTTTGGAAGAATTTTTCTAAGACCGAATCATTAGTCGTAATATGCCAGTCAGGTGGCTACCACGATCCTGCAATCTCACGCGGTGCGACTTTTTTTATGGCCACACATTAAAAACTCGGTTTTCAAAACCCCTTGTGAAAATTTAGAAGACCTACGGGCTAAAGTTACAAATAAATTTCAGGAGATTAAGAACTCCCCCCAAGTGCTCACCAATGTTCTTGATGCTGTAAAAAGAAGAATGAGAACATGTTTGGGTAATTATTGATATTACTGTAAACAGCGAATTTTTTCATGAAATTTTGCACAGACCCTAATTTTGGGTCGTAGAACACGAATCCGAAGTCAGCTTTTGGCGGTCTCGTAGGGTTTTTCCAAAAAAAAATTGTTTTTGGAAAACTTTTAGGTTAACTTTTAGGTTACCTTTTTGTTATAGATTCCTTTAAGTTTCGACACTTTCACTTCAACATATCTGTAAACTTATAATTTTTATTAGTTTTCGTCACACAAAACACCACATTTAGGCAAAAATAGCTAAGAAAATTGCTGTTTTCTATAGAAAATTCCATTTTATGGCTGTAGACGTCATAATTTTGCCAGCTGTCAATTTTCCGGCGTTGCCACGTTTACAAAACATTTTTCTCGCAAATTTTAACAATTTCCGGCCATAAATAAATCCAAAAAAAGAGATGGCAATATGAGAGTAAAATAAGACAGATAGCATTTTATTTTGCCTAAAAGGGCAAAAAGATGACCCCAACCAACACCCTGGGGCACCGATCCCTCTTCGCCTGCGAGGAAAGAGACTGGCCAGGGCCCCTAACCAGGTGCTAACCCTGCTCCGACCTTAGGGTGCCCTCCGATCCACCGTTATACCACCGTTATATCGAAAATATTAGATCTGTCACCTAATTCACCGACTTAGAAAAGTTTTTGATACGAACGGTGGATCGGAGGGCACCCTAAGGTCGGAACAGGGTTAGCACCTGGTTAGGGGCCCTGACCAGTCTCTTTCCTCGCAGGCGAAGAGGGATCGGTGCCCCAGGGTGTTGGTTGGGGTCATCTTTTTGCCCTTTTGGTTAAATTTGGTTCATTTTCGCATTTTCCCGCCAACTTTTTATTATTCCTAATTTACAACTTTGTCTTGAAAAATAAGTAAACCTGGCAACGCCGGACATTTGACAGCTGGGAACGTAATGGCGTCTACAACCAAATACAATGGAATTTTATATAGGAAAAAGCAATTTTCTTAACTATTTTTGGCTAAATGTGGTGTTTTGTGTGACGAAATAAAATAAAAATTATAAGTTTACAGATATGTTTAAGTGAAAGTGTCGAAACTTAAAGGAATCTATAAAAAAAGGTAACCTAAAAGTTAAAAAAATTTTTTGCGGAAAAACCATTCGAGACCGCCAAAAACTGACTTCGGATTCGTGTTCTACGACCCAAAATTAGGGTCTGTGCAAAATTTCATGAAAAAATTCGCTGTTTACAGTAATATCAATAATTACCCATGTTTGGAAGTAGAAGGTTGACACGTCTCTCATTTAGTTTAAATTTATAATTTTCAGGTTCTTTGTTGTATATGTTTTTTTTTTAATTCTGTATTATGCAATGACAATGACAATAATGTAATTTTCTTAGAAATAAAAACTTCCGAACTTGACATTTGACATTGACATTTTTCAATCACCTATCCTTTTACCTGTTACCTTTCAAGAGTAATAATTCAAGACAAAGGCATACTTTGAGGACGTTTTATTTTGATGTTGCGTTATTTAGCCGAGTAGAAATAGCAAGAAAAATTAGAAATTGTTTTCCGCGCAAACCCGAGCCCAACAATTCATTCACTAAAGAGGTTTAAGATTCGATATTCAGTAAATCTGGTGGGTTGTCATGACTCAAGTAAATTAGTGGATAATTTTATTACGTCAGAATTAAGGGAACCTTCGTGTCTTAACCAATCACTTTAATACCCTTTTTTCTTCATCGGACCAAACTCGATTTTCATAATTCGAAATACACAGTAACTTGGCGCAATCATCGCAAAAAGCCCTCTCTGTCTGGGCTTCGTTCCTGGAACTGTAATCTTATTAAATTTACATATTAATCAACGGATTTTAATTATCCCCCCCGCTCGCCCTCCTGGCCCTCCTCGGAGCACAACGCGTCGCCGTAATTTACATTAATCCAATAATTGCATGGAGGTTTGCTAATTAGAAATTCAAATGAGGCTGCGAGGGGTCGGGGCGGTTGAGGAGGGGGCGGCAGCATAGGGCTGCTTCACCCTTTCGCCTGAGGAGCGAGCTGGTCGAGTCAGTCCGAATTCGATCGATTTGCTATTTTAGAATAGAAGATGGGATTCGAATGAGAAATTTGAGGTTAGGTGTTGGGGGATTTCGCGGGCTCTAATGTGCTTCTTTAAAGTTTATTGATTATTTCGAAAACCGTAATTTTACGGCAATATATTTCTTTAAAAAGGGACTGGACAGAAATTTGTAACGGCCAGTTCTAGGTGCTGATATCTGTACCGGGCCAGTCAACAATTGCGAGGAGTAATTTTAAGCCTTGAAGATAAGATTTGTCGATAATAAGATTTTGTTTTAAGGTATGGTTGGATATTCTGCACATTTGAAAAATATTTTGAATTATACAGGGTGTGTTCAAAAAGTAGCGTGTCACAAAGTTAGATTGTTTTAAATGGGATACCCTGTATTTGGATCAGCACTCTCCTCAAAGATAGATTGGCCGCGGGGGTTTTGTTGCATGGCCTCCAAGACCTTGTGATTTATCCCGTTACATTTTTTTCTGTGGGGCTACATAAAAGATAGGCTATATGTCACACCACCTACGACAATGTAGGACATGGAGAATAGGATTAGGGATATACATACATATGTCAAACAATAACACCAGGCATGTTATCCAGTGTCCGACAAAATGTCATTAGAATAATTGACATGTGTATTGAACAAGAATGACATATATTCGAACATTTATTAAGAAATTGATTTTTTTTGGGGGATTACAGGTACAAAAAAAATGTGCTTATTACGTTTTAGTGTAAATGTAAAGATATCTGTTTGTATTTAGTTAGTTTTATCTATAGGTTTTTACCCATTTATCTATTGGGGTCCGGAACGCTTTCCGGACACCCGAATTAAGAATCTTTTCACATGTCATCGAAAAATAAGGATTTCAAATAGTATATTTCTGCAAAAAAATTTGCGGAATATTCAGTATTTTTCTTAAAAAAAATTATTGAAATTTGAAAAATTGCACAATAAAATGTCAGTTCTATGCGGTGGTGCCAAAATTTTATACCCACACGTATCACGCAGTCACAGTAAAAACTCAACAAAGATAAAACAAATTAAAAATATACTGATGAAACCTAAAACTGAGCAAACCTGTCCGAGAATGTATTTCACAACTCCTTGGCCACAAGAAGAAATTATATTATTTCTAACAACAGCTTTAATGCCAAAATTTTACAAAAAAGAATTAATACACCAAAAAAATTACAAATGTGGCAATACTGTGTTCCCATAAATCCAAAACGTCATTCAAAATTGATTTTTACCATAACCTCAAATATGTTGGAAAACCATCAAATAGGTGATAAAAATCATGTTTTTTTACTAATAAAGTAATTTCTGAGTTAAAATATTGTATTTTCCACATTAAAGATGATTTATAAACGTAAGTAGCATCGATATCAATAAAGAAAAGTGTTAAAATTCCAAAATTAAAGGTGTCCGGATAGTGTTATGAAACCATCTATTGTATTCAAAATGTCAATCAGAATATTTCAAAAACTATTAGAGAGGGAGGGATAGGACATTCTTTACAAAATGTGAAGAGTTTTTGACGAGCTATAAGATGGCAGAAAAATATGTAGGGTGTTCCATTTGATAAAAGTGATATTTTTTAATTAGAAGATTTCTGACTTTCGACCTAGAAAATAAAACACTAGGTGTTTTATTTTCAGGGCGATGTTCATCGATGTTTTTTAAACATCGCTGAACAGAATCTGCAGGCAACTAAAAGTATTCCGTTAAATTTTCGCGAACTTGTAGCGCTTCCGCATTTACTCTGTGGGTACTTGTAGGCCTCAGAGATGGTAGTTCAGGAATACCTATGGGCATTTTGTTGTAAAAATTCCGATCACAATTTTTTTTATTTGCGTTTCGATTTGGATCGTATAAAATTGTGTAGTACGCAGGCTCTTTTTATCGAACCTCTCACTAATTCTGGGTGGGTTTCGATAGCTGTTTGAAAAATACCAGATTTTTTGGTTAGTATGCCAAATGCCCATTTGACTGGTTGCCGTGCTCTGGATAATCGACAATTAAATATTCGGCTAAAAAAATTCAAGTGCCTGCGAGCAGTGCGAGCTCCTACCAAATAGAAATGATACATGCAAAATATAAAACTTCTAGGTAAAATTGTTGAATACTGGCGCCAAATTTAAATCCCAAAGTACCTTTTTATATTGTTGACCGACCCTGTATACGTAATTCCATTTGGTGATGTGTACAGTGGCACGGAAATAACATGCGGGGCAAGAAACAAGACAAATTAGGGCCTTTGGCGATAGACTTAGTTGTGTAATAGAAAATCGATTAGAAAATCGGACAGAGGGGAGACCGACTCGCCCCGCCTGATTCGCCAAGGGGGTGTACGTTATAATTAAGGAAATAATGAGCGCAAGTACAGCCGCGATAAAATGTTTGGTCGTTTTAATGTGGCTCTAATTAGTTTTAATAATTTATTTAAAACGATGACAAAGAGATTCGTTAAAATTTAAAAACGGTTTATTTTGACAATTATGGGTCGAAGTTTAGGAAACAGACTACGAAGTGTTGTACTGTAAATTATTGGTTTCTGGGTCGTTCTAACTTATAAAAAATACCTAAAACATGCAATATTGTTTTTGATTCACTTGAAATTCCTCCGAATTTATTTAATAGGTTTAAGTAGTTGATTGTACCATATTTAAAAAAATAATTTCCGTGACGTAAACAGCTCACTTCACATTAATGACATCAGAATGCTTCTTTTTCAATCTCTCTTTGTCACTTCCTGTCTTAGTGTCTTGATAAAGTAGCTGGCGCTGATTTGGCGGGAAAATTTAAAATATAATACGTATTTGTATTGTTGCCTATGTAGCAGAGTACTTTAGAATAAACCAAAACCAGACATTTTATAAACTGGCGAATGCGCCAGAAAACTACTCTTATGCAACCATTACTATTTGTAGTAATTTTTGGGTTGCTTGTCTTTTGTTACGGGTCAAGGACATACCTATAATGTCATGTCAAGAAGAGTTGTGTTGTTTAATAAATAAATAACTTATTAGTTTAGATTAGTTTGTCAGTGTTGATAGTAAAAAAATACCTTGGGTTCTTTTAAGCATTGTGTTTTAACTAGGGAATATTTTTTTACATTAATAGCTATACTTACCTACTGCTTTGTTAGTGTTTGTTTAGATTTTACTCTAAAAGTGACAGCATCAGTTTTCGTTTTTAATATGGTGGATAGTCATAAAAAAGCCTGGAATATTTGTTTTTAACTTTTGTTAATTTTATTTATTAGTTGAGTGCTCTTTTTTGCATTAATGACCGTACTCTGTTGTTACTGCTAAATATGACTGTTTCAACACTGGAAGAGGTGATGAAGGTAAAGTTTATTATTAATTTAAGTTGTGAGGAATTTCGCTTAAAAACTAAGGACGATATAAATAAACCTGTTAATAAAAGCCAAATCTTCTGTTAAATTTGATTAAAAATAGGCAAATAAAAAAACTACATGTGTTAAAATTGTTTTGTTTAAATCTAATTTTGAACTAAAATTTTTGTATAGGTATACTTTTTCCTCCAAAAATTTCTTGTCTTCCTATTTGAACAAAACTTTACTCTTGGTTTGAACAGGTGTTATTATTTTTTGTTTGGTAGTATTTTAACTTTTTGAAATTAATTTTTTTGAAATAGTTGGATTTCTTACTTTAAAGATAAAAATATTATTGTTTCAAACCTGTTACTTAGGAATATTATTGAGAGACTTGGCAACGCCAATGTAAGCGACATTGCTCGTTGTTTTTTTATATGGCCATGTTGTGTTTATTACCAGTGGTGCGCAATTACTTAAAAAAAAATGAGGGGCGATATCTGCCTTTCTTTTTATCATGATGCGCCATTTATGAATGTCTGAAAGTCTGAATTCATCTTGTAAAAGATAGTGCTAACCAAAAATTTTGAGCACAATCACGAGTAAATATACACCGGTTTAACTGTATCTCGGCGTGTTAATTTTAAAGCGTTCAGACTATATCGGTTTGACATACGTTATCGAAATCGCCCGTTAATGATAAAGAGTGGCAAAAAGGGTGGTAAAACGGTTGTAAAACAAAAAAACGATCGTTATATATTAAGTAAATTATCCACAGCAACATAGCGGCAGTAGCGCGGGACTAATAATATAATTTACGTCCCGGCGCGGCGCGGGAGCGGAGCGATGCGCAAAAAAAGCCATAAATGTATTTCATAATTAGTTAATTATGCAGTATTTGGCCATTAGTGATTGTGATTGCCATTGGCCGAACCGTTGCCAACCGAAAAAATGAATTTTATTAAAAATCAATACGCGGCCACACTCGCGTGTGTTTTTAAATTACCGATTGAAGCAGCGGGCAGAGGCGCGCGGGGGCATCTCGCGAAAACGGCCAAGAAACAACTGGTTAGGCATTTTTGAGAGGACATTGAAACGTAAAAGAAAGTATAATTGATATAATCCTGCAATTTCAAATTAGAAAAGTTGCAAGATTTTTTCCGAACCAAATGTTATGAAAGTTAGCAAAAACAAAAAATTTACTTTTTTGAATGGAATATCATGTTTACCGGAGACTTAAAGCCTAAATACTAACGTACCATGAGCGTCTTAAGAGAAATGCAATTTATTAACATGGAATTTGAAGGATTGGCGGTTCGGAGGACTAGACTTCAAGTCTAAGCACTAACTAACGTCTTGGGGCGTCTGAAGACAAGGAAAATGTAATCCACTGATACGGTATTGGAGGTTGGGAGGGGAAGGGAAAACATCTGCAGGCAATTTGTTCCATAATCTGAAGACCCTGGGTATGAATGAGCGAGAGAAGTCAGATGTTCTGGGCTTTTGTAGCTGGACAGTAAAGGGATGCTTACGTAACGCGCCTCTTGTTGTTTTGTTAGGAACAGTTAAGGGGGGAATTATAACGCCTAATTCTACAGAGAAAAATCCGTGGAAGCATCTGTAGGAAAGGGATAAATCCCCAACAGCGCGGCGATGAGCGAGAAAAGGGACTTTTCTTGTGAGGACTGGGTCATTCATAAGTCCAATGGCTCTCGTTTAGATATAATCAAGGATGTTAAGTTGTCGAAGGTGATGCCGCTCCTCAGATGTGGGAACAATACTCTAAGTTAGGTCTTATTTGGGAAACATAGAGAGCGTGCAAGTTACAAGGGGAGAAGTATTTTCTAGCTCGAAAGAGAAAACAAAAGTTTTTTCATTTTTAAAAATACTGGCTGTTTCGAGATCAACATTGTGTATTTGGTTAAGTAGTACCACACTAATCCATAATAAAATTAGGAAGTTATCATTTAACTAAAACACTAGTAATCTGCATTACGCAATGGTAAAAAGGATAACTTTGACAATGCCGAAAGAATTATTGCGACATCTTTAAATTTGCCGAACTTATTTAATTTCTTGTGAGGGGAGCACAAACGACTCTACGCGACGTTGATCGGTCATTATGACGTCACAGGGCACGAGCACCTGTAGAGTCAAAATCAATCATGTAAAGTACAATGACGTTGGTGCCGGCGCAGGGAAAACTTTTAGTTAACCAATGGTGTTTAATGAAGTCACACAAGGTTCGAGAGAGACGGGGCCGCAACAATCTTTCCGCCGGTACCAACGTCATTGTACTTTACACGATTGATTTTGCCTCTACCTGAATGGCTACGAGTGACGTCACTCGTATCGGAGTGGCACAGCGCGGGTCAATACCTAACTTTTAAACAACATAACTTAGTTGTTTTAAAAGATATTTTTACCGTTTGTTTTAGAATACTTAAGACTATGATTTAAATTTAAAGCATATTAAACAAATTCGCTCAAGTATAAGCTATACTTGTATAGTTAGTGTTCCGTGCCATCAGCCCTCCATTTGAAACCCAACCTGAGCAAACTCAAACAATTAAATTGTTTATAACAATTCATAGCGCTAGAATTTTCCAATTCTGATAATGTTAACTTAATTTATACCTAATTCTCAATGTTCATAATTTTTTTTCAGTTTTTTCTGACCGATCCTTTTGGTGATGAGGGTGTGGGAAAGAAATTTTTAAGCGATTTTTCCGAAAAATGTGGAAAAAATGCAAAAAACCATCGTAATATATCCGTACACAATGCCCTTGAATAATTTTTTTTCCATTTCCCAATTTATCCCCTGAAACTAATCCCTAGAATCAAAATTCAACTTTTTATACTTTATGTCTTTAACTGGGTCACCACCACACTCTGTCTCTGTGTTAAATTTCAAATTTTGACGTCGAATAGTTTTAGAGAAATGAATTTGTTTCTTTTTGTAAGGTTTGCACAACTGCACAGGCTTGCTCAGCGATTTTTATGATGTTTATATTAACGAAACAGTCTCAACAAGTCTCTCGAATTTCATGGCGAATCTCAGATTGTTGCTCTTAATATTTCCAAGGCCTTTGGCTAAGTGTGTCATGTCGCACTTCTCAACTTAATTACCTTTTTACGGTCTTCCTCTCAAACTATGTACCTGAATCAGTAGCTTTCTCTCTAAAGGGCATATATCTATCGGTGGACTGTCATTCATTTAACTTCCATCCGATCAATGCTGGCTCAGGTTATGAAACAAAATGCCTGCAGATGTTTTCCCTTCCCCTCCCAACCGCCAATCCTTTAAATCCCGTGTCAATAGATCCCTGATAAAAAAAGTGCCGTAACGCGTAACCTCAGTATGAATTTGCCAAAACATATGGACATTATTACAATAAAATTTTAATTAATATTATTTACTAAACCCCTAATTAAAAACAGCATCCCTCCGCCCATGTACCTTCCACAACACATACGAAAAAACGCCATGCGCGAAAAAGAGAAGCTGATGCCGCGGACTAATCACAAAGAAAATAAAAAATACGCGGCGGCGGCGACCGACCACCCCCGCCCTAGGGGTGACCGGGCGGGTGGCGGGAGCACCCCTTTGTTCTCCTAACTGATTTTCGAACATACACACACATACGGCATCGGCGAGAGCGGCGTCGGAACAAAAGCTAAAAACCAATAGTCCTTCATTTTCATTTATTTCGCGAACGATTGGGAAGAGGTTTTGTTTTGTTGTATATTGAAAGAAAAAAGAAGGGTGAACGATGAAATGGGGTAATTTCGGCCCCGCTGATTAGGATTTTCGGCGTAATGTGGGTAGGGTGGGAAGTGGAAGGGGCTGCTGACTATTGTCTTGCATTTATTGTTTTGAATGGTACACGTATATGAAGTAGCCTAGTTTTATCGCTTAGGTCAACCTCGTTACGGTGCCGGTATTTTGAGAAAAACTACTAAAAGGTAGTATTAAAAGTTTAAATTGCTTTTAAGAAAAGTAATTAGAATTTTTTGCAAAAAGTTCTCTTATCTCTATCGTTTCAATGTCTTCAAATGTAAGCAAATTTAACCACTCGATTTCTGTCCACTAGGTTTATATGTGCTTTTGTTTGACGTAAGAAAACTTTCGGCCAAAATCTAAGATACTCTAAATGCTTCTTGGACGCCTGCTCTATGAGGTAGTGAAAACCTCATCCAGATCCGGTCAATGGTTCCCGAGAAAATCAAAAACACATGTACCGATTGCCTTGTGCCAAATTTTTATGTTTACCGGTTCAAAAAACATAACATTGATGGGGAATTTTTGAGCCGCACTGTATATACTGGTCAAAGGAAGAATCTTTTTGTTTTGTTTCGTCTCGTCTGTTAATAAAAATTAAAAGAACCTATAGTTTTGGTTCTGTTTGATAATTTTTTATCATTGTTTTGAGTAGTACTTGCTTTACTGTACATAAGTTCTTTTTATTTATTTTTTCTCATTTAGATTTAAGGTTAAGTCTATGTAAATTTCTGTTGCAACGCCCACATTTCAATTACCGATGTTTCCGAAGATATTTCGGGCCGAATTCGGTGGCGATACTTCGCATTAATCAGCTGCACTGCATTTATTAGCAAGTATAATGCAGTTACCGGAACGCGGCTGGGTGTTTGAAGCTGATTGGAGATGAAAATTTCTGCACAAATTTATCGATAAGTGTTTGGTGAATTGTCTCGGAATTGGATCATCCAAATTGAAAAATTAATTTTTAAAGGATGGCGTCCAAAGTATGTGATATATACCTAAGCTTAAAAAAGCATGGATGTAGTACGCAGTCTAAACGTTTAATCTGAAGGTTGTCGCTCACCTTGGCATCAACGCAACATTACTTCGCCGTCTCGTTGCTTATGTTTTTTGATGACTTATTAAAAATGACACGAAGTCAAAACCTAACTGATCAACTAAATAAATTTAAAATAGTACTGTTTTAAACATCTTTAGTGAATCCTAAGGTTGAATTTTAAGTTGTTGAAATCAAAAAAGGCTAAGTGCGAATCATACAACGTTGAGTTGCAACCACAAATTTTAAAACTGTGCCATATCCAATTTATACAAAATCACACATAGCAATTCGAACACCTAAAAGCAAACCGATTCGATTCTCCCTTTTCGCCTCCTCCCCCCTTCCCCCTCCAACACCTCATCAGTCAGAGTCATTACGAACACAGATAATTAATTACATTTGCTCTCCCACCTTCGTAGAATTGCATAACATTAATTTCCCTCCTTCCGCCCTTCGACCGCTCTAACCCCTTTTGAATCCCTTCGGATTTAAATCGGTGTTGCCAAATTTAAGAGTTTTGTAACTTATTTACTGGGCTAATGTCAGAATAAGAAAAATTCAAATTTCATTTTATTATGTTCCTATAAAAACCCGGAAACTCTCCCTATTTTGTTGTCTATTGTTTGATGGAATTTCTGAAGCTCTTAGTCGCCCACCAAGGATGTCCTAGAAGTGTTCAATGGAAGTTAGATCCGGACTTCTAATAGGTCACGCCATATGATAATTTTAGAGAATATAAGCAATTCATTATCGTTTGTTTTTATTTTTCAAAGTGTCTTAAATAAAAAAGCACCACTATCTATAAAACTCTGTACCTCCTTTAATAATTGAGACATCGAAGTGAATTAAAAAACAAAATGTTAAAAATAGAGAAGGTTACAGTCTAGTTGTGAATATGATTTGCAATTGTTACCGGTCTAATCTACGGGGCACTACAAACTTTAGGAAAAAACAACATTATTCACTTCTTCATAATGTAAAGAGATATCCCAATAAAAGTGAACAGGCCATTTAACTTTTTTATTTATAGATGAAAAAAAAAATTTAAATATGAAAGTTTTGGAGATCATTCATTCACATATCTTCTCAGCAAAGCAACTGAGCATCGAATAAAAAAAATATAGTATAAAACATCGATTATCTTTCTTATTTTAAATTGGATAGTATGATTTGTATCATATTTTTGGATTCTAGGACAGGAAGTTCTAGACATATTTTATATAACATACCCTAATGCGACGACTAAATCGTTTTTGAAATATTTCAAATTATATATACTTTAAACGTAACTCTCCAGGTTGCGAACGAAATACCTGCTACCTTTTAAAATTTTCTTCGTGGGCAAGTCAAAGTTAATGTCGAGGTTGACAATAATACTTTAGTAACCGTGAATTTATAATTTTATTTTTATGCAAAATGAGTTATTCTATTAATGAGAGATACAAAATATTAAAATTATTTTTAAAAAATTACAATAATGTTAGAGCGGCTCAAAGACAATTGAAGAGGGACAAAGAACTCCATTCATTAAACACCATAATAAAAACAAATAGAATACTAGAAGAAAGAGGAATTCTGGGCAATGGAAAAAGAAGAAGAGAAAGGAATGGAGGAAGGGACCTAGCGATTTTATTATATTTTCAAGAGAATCAAAAAAAATCAATTCCCGATTGTGTGCAGTACCTCAGATATGGAGGAAGAGATAAAATGTTGACTTATGAAACAGTTCAAAGAACGTTAAAGTATTTTTTCTACAAACGTGTTAAAAATGCATTTTTTAACACACCGCAGATGCCTTAAAAATGTTACTTTATGGCACTAGTGTTAAAAGTACTTTATAGCACTAGTGTTAAAAGTAATACTATGGCAACTACGACGCCAACAATGGTTGTTAGATTTCTTGACAAATGTCAACTTCATAATTTTATATTATATCTACGATGCTACTTAAAACTATGTGTTTCCAATATGTTAAACTTTCTAAAAATTGTAATTGTGTTTTTAGAAAAGTGTTTGTAGAAAAAATGTTGTATGATATTTGTGTTAAAAGTACTTTTAAGGCACTCATTTGAATTGCAGAATTCGCTTCGCTCATGCTGCAAACTTTCAAATTCCTGTCGTAAAATTGTACTTTTAACACTTCATATCATAAATAACTATTAAGTATAGACCATATAAAATTATGAGAGTTCAAAAGCTTAGTGCCGATCAAAAAGAAACAATATATTGTTAGATTTCTTGACAAATGTCAACTTCATAATTTTATATTATATCTACGATGCTACTTAAAACTATGTGTTTCCAATATGTTAAACTTTCTAAAAATTGTAATTGTGTTTTTAGAAAAGTGTTTGTAGAAAAAATGTTGTATGATATTTGTGTTAAAAGTACTTTTAAGGCACTCATTTGAATTGCAGAATTCGCTTCGCTCATGCTGCAAACTTTCAAATTCCTGTCGTAAAATTGTACTTTTAACACTTCATATCATAAATAACTATTAAGTATAGACCATATAAAATTATGAGAGTTCAAAAGCTTAGTGCCGATCAAAAAGAAACAATATATACTTTTGCCACAAATATTAACGAAAGAATGCGCCAAGATCATAATTTATTTCATACTATCGTTTGGACAGACGAAGCAACTTTCTCAACTGAGGGAATGTTTAATAGACAAGATGTTCATGTTTGGTCGGATGAAAATCCCTTTACCGTCGAAGATATGGCTTTTCAGGGGCGTAATTCAATCAGCGTTTGGTGTGGGATATCACAAAATAAAATGCTAGGACCATTGTTCTTTCGGGGAGCATTAACTGGCGCTATCCTAATTTTTTAGAAAATGAAATCGAAGATATTCCTGACGAATTGCCACTTGACTATCGCTGACGTATTATATGGCAACATGACGTAGTACCTCCCCATAATATAATTGAGGTTCGCAATTTTTTAAACCATCAGTATATCGAATGGATCGGTAGATATAAAACGTTTATGTTATAATTCATTTGCTATTGTTTATAATCACCGGTTATTACTTTTAAATATTAATAACTAATAAAAATCAACATTTATTGTTCCATAGAATAACTCATTTTACATAAAAATAAAATTTTAAATTCACGGTGACTAAAGTATTATTACCATGACATTAACTTTGACTTACATACCTACGAAGAAAATTTAAAAAGATAGCAGGTATTGTGTTCGCAACCTAGATAGTTAAGTTTAAAGTATATTTATGCGAAATAATTTTTAATTTGAAATATTTCAAGAACGACTGAAAAATAGCATAGGGTATGTTATACAAAATATGTCTAGAACGCCTCCTAGAATCCAAAAATACGATAAAAATCATTCCATCCAATTTAAAGCAAACGAGAAAAACGATTTTTTATACTATATTTTTTTTTATTATAAAACTCAATTGTTTTGCTGATAAGATATATGAATGATCCATAAAAATCCCCAAAACTTTCATATTTAACATTTTTCCGCATCTTTAAAAATAAAAAACTTATAAGACCTGTTCACTTTTATTTGGATATCTCTGTACAAACCTAATTTTTTTAAACAATACTGCTGTACTTACATTCCCAAAGAATGAACCTTCAACCTAAAAATAACTTTTTTACAATCGGATTAGGGGCTCGGGAGAAAACCGATATTAAAATTATAAAAAAAAATTCTTTGTGGTGATTTAATTAATTAGAGCAGTGTAGTATGGATTAAAGCTAATTACTCCTTCTAATATTTTGGACGCACCATAGTGTTACTAGCATATAAATCATATATATTATTACAAATAAAAATAATTATATATAAAATTACAGTGCGGTATACTTAATTCACACAGAACATGCCCGTATATGTTTTTATAATGAAAGGTATTTATTTGTTCGGCGCATATAAAAGCAAATTATAATACGTATAGTTGTTAAATATGTACAAATTGGGCTTAATTTTGATAAATGGTAATTTTTAAAAACTTTATAGACGATACAATGTTATGCTGCACATTTTAAAATCTCTAATGTAGAGGATGGTCTATGCAAAATTTTACGGATCTAAACTCTAACAAGTCTTACATCTTTTTACTGAGTCATGAGGTTATATGGATGAATTTTTCGAGAAATAAGATGATGGATTGGAATGGGAAAAGTGCCTCGGTGAAGATTTGACGATTTTCGGGTGTGGGATTTTGAAGATACCTTTTGTGAGCTTGGGCTTTTTTGAGCCTGGCTTTGTCACAACCCTTGGAGAACCATGGCTTTTGATGGTGGAGTTTAGGTTTCTTGCGGGTATGTGGAATGAAACCTTCAATACCTGCTTGAATAATGTCTGTGATATGAGAGCAAATTTCGGAGGGATCGGGAGTGGAAAAACAGACAGCGTTCCAAGGGAAAGCAGAGAAGAAGTTTCGCAGACCATCCCAGTCGGCAGAATTGTAGTGCCAGATCGTGCGTTCTGGTGTGATTTCAGCAGACTCGGGATGTATGGGACAAGAGACGGTAATGATGCCATGATCTGAACGACCAAGGGGAGCTCATACAGATGTTAAGTAAGGCTCAGGATGGGTGGTAAGAAAAAGATCTAGAGGATTTGCATTATGGGTAGAAACGCGCGGAAAGTATGTTGGTTCTCTGATCAAATTGGTGAGCGAGTTGCTGATTGCGAAGTTTTCTGCTGCTCTGCCTTCTGGGTCAGTTTTTGTGGATCCTAACCATTCCTTGCTATGGTCGTTGAAGTCGCCTAGGACGATATCTTCAGCGGAGGGAAATTCGGAGATGAGATGGTCGATTTTTTCCGAGAGAAAGCCAAAGAACTCATTGTAGGATTTGTCTGATGGGGAGCGATAGATGCAACAAGCCTATGGAATGTAACCGAGCTGGCACGCCCTAGCTAATAAGGAATGCGTTTTTAGGAGGAATAATGTATTTTTACGGTGCAAACATTCCTCTTTTGCAGTGCAAAAAGGAAAACTATTAATTAACCAAAAAAGCTGCCGTAACTCGAAAAAGAAAATCTGGCAACCCGGCTTCGAACGGGTTACAATCAACATTTCTCATTATGCGAAGCAGGGAGTCGCGGAGAATAAAGAGACGAATAAATTATAATTTGTAATTGCCTCGGCTGGCTCTGGCGAGAACGAGGCGAGCGCGGGGGAGTTGGATAAATTTCGGCTTTACTACGAGGGATGGTGACGCGACACAATTTCGGGGGTTATATTTTAAATGTTGATGGTGGTAATACAAGGAAAAATGTCCTTCGGTGAATAGGTCATTAGTTTTAGGGTTTTATCGAAACGGAAACTTTTTTAGCGAAGTTCTTTTTATCCGTCTGTTCCGAGAATAAATCAAAAATTACTAGAACGATTTCACTAGAAAGGGGAAGAATTATTATTATTTACCAAGACTTAATAGCAAAATTTTATGTAACTATGAATATAAATCATGTTTACAGACGCGCAATTTGTTGTAAACCTTTTCGTTACTTTGCATAGTCGATATTTAGTTTGTTAAACTTATTTTTTATTTATATTATGTTTTGAAAGCTTCAGTAAAACATTCGGTTATACAGGGTGTCTTGTTTCGGAGATTAAACGTTAAAGTCGAAATTTCTGCGATTTTGGTTGATATCTGGCACAGGTCGCAAATGTGGATTAACTGGATTTAAAATATTGGAGGTTGTAGAGGACACGGAGCTACAAAAACCTTGATATTGGCAAGGATCGGAAAATGGGAAATAATTCTTTTGAATTTTTTAGGTCAAAAAATGCCCTTAGCAGATCCATCTTTGGTACCTAATAACTCGAAAACGAAACGTCGGCGTCAAACTTTAAAAACTTAAATACTTTTTTTTTTGCAATATACCTCTCTATACCTAGAATCATTGGAAATTGGATAAATTTGGGGAAAACTGAAATTTTCGATTTTTGACGCAAATTTCTCGAGGTTTTTAATTTTTTTTTTGGGTCAAAATGCATGCCAATTAAAATTATATGTACATCATCGAAAACAGTTCGTCGAAATACGTGACATCCATATTTTTCAAGTCATTCATTCTTTATAGAAAGGGAGCAATAGACGATTAAATTTTCATTTTGTGACTTTTTTGCCGTCGAGATCGGTACAGTTGACGTACTCTGTATTTCTTCTATCCAAGTTCCTCAAACTATTCCGACGTTACCTGATAAAGGAATATTCAAACTAAATAGCCAATGGGACATTCACGAGCGTATTTAGGGGTAAAAAAATTATTTATTTTTTCAATCAAAACCTTGAACCCGCATTTACTATTTTTTTCTTATTTACCAATTCTCTCTGGGTTCATTTTATTTACTAATCATCCTGAGAATATGTATATGCATATACAGGGTATCCAAAAAGTCTTAGCATGGGCAAATATCTTTTCTATTAGTAAAGATAGACACAAAATTTTAGGTGTAAATTATTGGATAATAAATGTACTTTTTCATGTAATTTGACTTTTCCAACCCCCTTGAGGGGTGACGCTAGGGTGTTGTGGTCAAAAATTTCAAATGCAACCCTATTCCGTGTGCAGTGTCGGCGCCAGGCGGCGGACGGGGGAGGGGGTCAGAGTGGGCGCTGACCCACCTTGGAACTAAAGGTGCCCACCCACATTTTGTTTAGGTGATTAGTTCATACATGACATATAACATAATGTACAAACTGTTCTATTTTCATTTTTCAGCATTTGATTAAAATCCTTATAGATGTATTAAAATATTTTGTAACAAACACCTATTTTATTTATTTATTAAAATAATTATGTCCTGCCCGGCAGTCCTATTCCTATTTGTATATATTCATAATTTATAAAACAAAAATATCGGTCAAGTGCAATTAGTGTTCCGTGCCAACAACCTCCCACTTAAGCTGAGCAAACCTCGGTCACCCGATCTCCGTCCATTAACCGCGCTACCCGCCGCCGACGGCACTAACGCCGTATCACATCGCGTATGCGCGGAGCTGAGGGGGCCAAATTAAAAATTTTGAAAAACGTGTAAGGACAAAAGTTGTTCCTTACATCGTGAAAAATATTTTTAGTCAAAAAATTTTTTCTCTAAAAACAATGGTTCAGCAGTTATAAGGAAATAAACAATTAAATTGTTTATAACAATTGACCGCGCAAGAATTTTTCAATTCTGATAATTTTAATTAGAATTTAGAATTTTTTTTTAAGTACAACTATTACTGACCATTTTTTTAACAGATCAGAATAAATGAGTATTTCTTGTGGGAAGCACCCACAGAATAAACGGTTGCTTCATTTTTTAAGTTCTTTTAAATTCGTCAAGCTATAACTTTTGAGCTTCAATGAGCGTCAAGTTATGTTATAATGCATATGTTAACCTAAGACTTTTTGTAAACAACCATCATAAATTTAGCTGCTAATATCTGCTAATCTTGTGCACAGACTTATTTAAAACTGATGCTCTCACACATTATCAAGTACTCATGAGAATAAGCGCTAAGTTTAATAATTTTATTACTGCGATGCCAAGGTCATTTTCTTGATTCTAGTCCAATAATATTACAAACTTTTCTCTATGCTACAAAGTAAGATGAAGGGGTCAAAAATATTACATCTTGCTAGACTTACATTGTTTTTATTTTACTTAGCTAGCTTAACTTCTAAGAACATCTTATACCTAACTTACCTAACTCACTTAGCAATATTCAAAAATATTATAATTTTGTCCCTTATAAAATGTACCTGTGTATGTATACACATAAAATAATTATAATAATTTCCAGAATAAGCAGTAGGTATCACTTAGTAAGTAAAAAATACCTTTTACAAATAAAAGTATAAATAGTTTATAAAAAAACAAACAACCGAATAACAACAGGAATCCTAAGGCTGTTCCTTCCTGTAATTTCACGGTCTGGAACACTTACATAAGAACACCCCGAGGGCATTCGTATGCGATGGTCAAAGAAGACACCCGCTGCTGCCCCGAAATGCTCCGGTCGCGGCCCCGCTCCCGGACTTATAATTGAAACGGATCAGTCCGGGAGTGGCTGCCCGCCCGGAGTTTGGCCACCGGACTCGTTGCTCTGCCTAACTTTAATTAGTTTGCGATGCAAAGGGTCAGCTTTTACCTGAACTAAGTAAACGGCGAATTATAAACAGTTAGATGAACAGAGGGCAAGGGAGTAGTCCCTAAGTTGGTTATTAAGGGCATTATTATCAGTTGGAAGTATTGGGAATCTTAAGAAGGGTTATGAGGTGCGTTTAAGATTAAAATATATGTTCATAAACAGGTCAGGTATATTTTGCATTTGTATTATATAACAGCAGTTGCGTCCATAAGGTCATTTGGTCAATGATCTACTTAATAATTTATTTTTTAAAACCAAAAAATAATCTTTTCTTTCAAAAAAGTGCAAGTTCCATGCGATAACTCCCCAAGAAAGAATCATGCCACCGTATACAACGGTGATCAAGCCAAGCTTGCTCCGGACTCGCCGTATTTTAAATTGACCTCACAGGTGTAGATGGACTACATAAAATCCATTAAAGCTAAGAGAGCAACAAACATACGCGCATGAGGAAGTTAAAAAGAGAGAAAATTAAACTTTTTATACCTCAAGTCTATCATTGGGCTACCACACTCTATCTCAGTGCTAAATTTCAAATTTTTACGTCGAATAGTTTAAGAGAAAATAGCCTGTGACAGACGGACGGGCGGACGGACACGGAAGTGATTCCGTTTTGCTAATTTTAGCACGGAACACTAAAAAGGAGACTCACCATCCTTAAATCTGGTATATTAGGTCCTATTTGGGAAACATAGGGTATAAGTTGGAAGGGGAGAAGTATTTTCTGTCTCTGAAGAGAAAACCAAGCAGTTTAGCTGCTGATGTGGCTACTGAAGTAATGTGTTTGTGCCAGCTGAGATCATGTTTGAAAGCTATGCCAACAGGATCCATCGCTTCATTTTTCTGTAGGGCTTGGTCATTCATGATAGGGAGAGTGTTGGTGGATCATTTGCGTGGCAGGGGGCAATACTTGGCCTTTGGAGGCGCTGAACTGTACAAGGTTTTTGGCACTTCCGTCTAAGATTAATTGGAGATCTTACAAAAAGGATAGGTGCATGGATCTGCGTCTATAACGCAGCACTGGATACGAGAATTGTATGGAAAAATAAATGTTGAAGTAAAGAATACTATCGTCAGCGAATTTGTGGATGAGCTTGATAGTTCAGGAGAGTAGCTCATTAATGTAAAGAAGAGATAGTGCTGGTGCCAAGATAGAACCTTAAAAATTTTGAGACAAAATTGAACTGGCGATCTACGAGTGTAATAAAAACCAAACTAAATTTTGTGAATTTGTTCTCGCCACTTTCCTGTGCTATAACTTTTTTTTTATCAATCTCCACAATATATCATTAACAAACCCGCTTGAGGTTATTAAAAGCAAATTAACAGCGGTAAAAAGTATTTTTTTCTTACTTATTAATGCCTTGTACACATCAGATTGCGAAATATGTCGGGTTATAAGGCGCGATAACTAATGACTTTCTGAGATATATCTGCAAATGGTAGTGAGTTTTTTTATGAATTATGTTTATGGTATACCATAAAGATTCATTAGGAGTAGCTAATTATTAACACGTTTCATTATATAAAATCTATTCTTGATTTATAAGACAGAAATGTTCACTGTTAGTGTAAAGTAAAGTAAAGTAAAACTTAAATTTTAGCATCCCATAACCCAAGCAAACCCAACCTACGTACTTTCGACAATAATAGAACTAAATTTTCTCTAAAAACTCGTTCCAAGATGAAAATCATTTGGAAACCAAGCAAATCGCTGAAATATCAGAATAATTTATAAGTTTTTAATGACGACTTACTAACAATGTCAGGACAAAAACCTGTCAAAACATAACTGATCAACTATAAGATCTTAATTTAAACTAGTACTATGTCTTAAACCTTCTTAGTGAATCTGAACACTAGTTTTTAATAATTTCCACTGTTCATTCATATAACATATTTTGGCGATTGTCAAGGAGCTTTGATCCCCTGAGTAGACGCACTATCTTCTATCGTTTGTGCTACATAATATACGTTATCCGTCTCACTCTGATGAGAGTTTAAATCATTCACTCTTTAGAAACAGTTCATGCTGTAATCGGCATGAACATAAGCTTTCCTTCTAGTTCTAGTGTATAAATTATGTGTTCTAATGGGACATGCTAAGAAGACACGTTAGAGGCCGAGAAGTGGTATCAGTGACAGTAAACGAGCTTCGCATGGCACTTCAGGAAGATTGGGGAAATATTTCGCAAGATGCTATTCGCGAGCTCATTGATGGTATGAACCGACGCGTACACACAGTAGTTAGGGCAATACTTACCATTAGTGATAGCTTATTCAGTGGAAAATGAATCAAGGCTTTGAAAAAGCTGATACGGACAATTTGTCTAAGGTTACTATTGACATGTCAAAAAAAAACAAGATTACTTAAAATTTGTACAAACATGTTAAAAGTAATAATTGTATCTGCATCTCTCTAAAAAATTACTAAAATCGGACTAAAAATAAAAAAATTATCAAACCTAAAACTTAACCAAAATTTTAAGATGACCGTTTTTTGCATGTGAGTTATTATCTGGGAAACAAAGTGGTTCCGAACCCATACTAATTTGAATTTTTTTCTTACTTTTGGCCAAAGAGTCATATCCCGTGTATATCAGATTTTAATAATTTAGATAATGTTAACAAATGTTGGACAAACCCGAGTTGAAACTTAATAAGAAAAAGAAAAACACGGAACTAAAGAAATTGGAAAAAAAACTTCAAGATAATTTGTATAAATATTAAATGAACTGAAATTAGTTATTAATGGTGAAAATTTATTATTTTACGACGTCTGGGTGGAGTTTATGGCATATAATTACTTTTTTATTGTTTCTCTTTCTAAAGGTTAAGACGTATGAGTGTGTAAGCTCAGTATGTTTAACGGACAGGTAATCATTTAAAAATAGAATTTTAATTTAATTTTAATTATAATGACTTATGGTAAATAGCAGAAACGTATCGATTCATTTTAGTACTGTTGTACGCTACAAGGTGGTATACGTTAAAGTTACACGTGTCGGGATTCCCGATGGATGGCGAAGAATCGTGAAAGTTCTAATATATTTGAGTCGAAATAAAGACCGACTTTCAGCGCTATATTTTTGACATCGCTGAATACAAATATGAAGTTATTTTTTACCTAGAAATGGAGGAACATTGCACAAAATGGCCTGAAGTGAAAAAAGCTACAAACAAAATGTAATTTTTTCCCGCATTTTACATTCGTTTTATTTTTAATACTTTTTCAGGTTCCACTCGCAATATCTCTGGCAATTATTAATATTTCCTTTTGGAATTTTTACAATATAATCTTTAAACTATTATCCAAAAAACAAGACAAATTTTTTAAATTCCACCCCTTTGTCAATCTAAATGAAAATATGGAATGTGTAAGTCGAATATGGCTGACAACTGTTTCATATTCCGTACCACAAGAATAAAGAGCATCAAGCATTCAAATTTTGGCTATTTTAATGTTAAACCAAGCTTATACTTCCTACCTTCCTACCTGACCCTGAAACCTCTTGGTTATATAGTTGTGGTCAAAAACAGTTTCATATTTTACTGTTGCTGTTTGCTCCTAGCAAAGAAAGAGCTGTTCTTTTCAACGATAGGTATATCAACTTTTTTGATAAAGAATTGTTATAACTAAATGCTTAAAAATTGTAGAAGAGTAAAATTCACCCATCTATTATGATATTCGTCATTCGTACAATAAAAATCATGCTACAGCTAAACAGAAGAATTAGCGGTACATTTCAAATGGCACCTGTAATTGACAAACAATTATTATCGTTGACTTACGTCACACAGCCAACTTATTTCCACTGCCTCGATTTGTTCTTCCAGTGTGTAGTGTATCTTGATTTAATAGGAGCGAGTAAAAGAAGAAGGCAATATGACTCGACGGCGATATTGTCTTTCGTGAAAGTTATGTAGAATAAGCACACATTTTGTTGAGTCATTGGATTTCTCGTAGAGTGGACTGCAACAATATGAACCGAATATCGCTAGCCGCCCTGATGGGGAGTAGTCAAACTAAATTGCTAATAGCTCTGTAATGCCAAAATAAACAGCTGGTAATCTGACAGTGAAACAATCTACACAATAGGTGTTCCAAAAAATACAAATAGAGAGGTGTTCTTTCTGATTGAGAAAAACTAAACGATTTGGTTCACTTCATAAGCTTTTCTATGATGTGTGCTAAAAGGGCTTCTGGATGTAGTAAATATTTATCTCTGTAGGGACACCAAATGTTCCTATGATCTTTTTGTTTTTATTGAAAAAATGCTGAATAAAGTTGGTAGTGTTTTAATCATCAAAATATCGTGCCCTTAACCACACTTTTTTCTTGTTGATTTAAGGATGTTATCAATTCGTTCGCGTTTACAGGGTGAATACCATTGCGACGTTGTCTTGCTTGGCAATTTCCATTGCGAAGCATATTTTTTTTAAAAGTGGCGAAACCGTTGTTCGTGAACGGTTTTAAATGGTTACACGCCTAAATATTAAGTCGAAAAGAAATGCGGTATAAAGTCTTTGGGCGCTTTTTTATATTTGAGAGCTGTACTGTTTATATGGCGAGTGCACATTTGCGTCTTCCAACAGATAATTTATTAATTTCATACTAAACAAATTACGTGTGAGCTATCGTACTTTAAATCTGGAAAATCCGCAATTAATGCTTCAACACTAACACTACACATGCGCTTGTTAAACCGTTTTTCCTTAGCCATATACAATACGCTGCCGCCAAAACTTCTTTACTTAAAAATGTGTTATCGTAACGACGAATAAATACTAACTTTGAAAATTGTTAAACTGCATTAACTTCAAAAGACAGCAGTTATAACGACGAATAATCGACGTCAGTCAAATCTGTGAAGAAAGCCGGTTTTCCTCTCGCCTCGCATCGCGCCAACCCCTTTCTTTTCGGCGGCGCCCGTCACGTTAACAAAACAGTTATGAGCAAAGTAACCTTTTTATGACATGAAATAATTAATGTTCGGTTCCGAACAACCCGATACCCCGACATCACGATAATGGGTGAACCGAAAATATCGGTCCTACTAATAAGGACAGCTGCCGCCTGATGGGCACATTCTTATTTCTATCCGTACGGCCCTGAGAAGAATTTTCCCCAGTGTCTCCCGACAATAATTAAAAGAGTATTTTATTATCGGCCTAAATCGAATTATAGAAACGCAATTACGTAGTTGCTAACTCACACGCTTATTGGCCGCCCGCTGAGCTGTGCAGGGGTGAGTTTTATCGACCCCAGTGCCTTAGAGTCTTTTATCATAATTAGTTTAATTTAAAAAATACAGTTTAAAATTATCGTCTAGCATAGTTACTTTTGTACAGGGTGTAAAAAAATTAATGTATCGGAGGTGATAGTAAGAATCATAAAAATAAGAAAAAAATCGGTCAACTCAAAGTGCAATCGTTCATTTTAGCAAGATGAAAATCACTTGGAAACCAAGTAAATCGCTGAAATATAACTGAAGTTTTTAATGACGACTTATTAACAATTACAGGATTAAAAACTGTCAAAACTTAACTGATCTACTAGAATATCTAAACCAGTATTTTAAACTTTTTTAGTGAATACCGAGATTAAAATTTCATCTATGTCGACGAATCAGCTTTGAAAAAACTATATTTCTATCTTAAAGTTTACTTTAACAACCTGCGTCGTTAACCTTTTTCCAGAAAGGCCATAACTCAATAAAGGCCCATCTCCACATTCATTTGTCATCCGCACCGGAGTCGAAACACTGTTATAATCCGGTGACGAATCCCGGCCTTTCACCGGAAAATCCGGAAAAATGACGCGAGGGGATTTTTTCATTATCTTTCGAAATTGCTGAAATTAAGGAAAATTGGCTCAGGTGAAATATGAGGTCTTATATCGGGTTTTGATTATTGAACAATTTTTTTAGGTAAATAACTACATAATTGAGAATTTTTGTTGCTTAAAAAGTTGTTATAAATTAAGGTCTGTCTCATTTTTACCCAACTGCCGCGAAGCCAAAGAGGAAGGGATATAATTTTGGGGGGCGCCGCCTTAAGCTTTGTAGAAAAACAATTTCAATAGCGAATTTTATAAAAATAAATATTTTAACATAAACAAACTATTAGAAACAAAAACAAACATTTGCCGTCTATGTAAGGTCTTTGAAATGAATAATGCCACAAAAATATGAGTAAAGATCAATACTAATATGTTACTATATAAAAAGTGCAAACCTGTTTTTGGCATTTTTGATTTATATGCTCTTTGATTGTTTCTGAAAACATTCCTTACACATCTCACTGCGATTTTATCAAAATTTGCGCCCTATCGTTTTGACTCCTAAAGAAAACAAATACCTAACCAAATAGTTTTTCACAAAAAACATACTTTTGAAATCAAATTTCTTCGAAAAACAGTTTTTGCGAAAACAAATTAACGAAACTTTTCAAAAATATTTTCTCGAATACACATATTTCAAACGTATATTTTTCAAAAATGTCCTGACAGCTTTTTCAAAGATGTTTTTTCGAAAAAGGAATTTATGAAATATTTTCTCGAAAACACTTATTTCAAAAGCACATTTTTTTCAAAAATGTCTTAAAAAAATAGGTATATTTTCCGAAAATATATTTTTTCGAAAACAGTATTTAGAAAATTAAATTATGAACCCTATTAACTTGGAAAATATTAATGAAAAAAAGACGAAAAAAGATCCTCAACAAACCTAAAAGCACCTTTTTTGGGTTTGATCAGATTTCCTTAGGTTTGGTGCGTTACTCTCTCGTAAATTAGGTTTTCAAAAAGCCGTTGCTTGAAAAAATTCATATTCGAAAAAATTTAATTTCCAAAAAGATGTTCTCCGAAAAAATGTATTTTTGAAAGTGCTTTAAAAAAAATTTGAAAAATGGGTTTTCGAAAAATTGTACTTTTGTAAGTACCTACTCGTATATCCCTCCAAATGAGCAGAAGGTATTCTAAATAAAAAAATGCTACAGTATTTACACTGTCATACTAATCAAACAATTTGTCTTGTCGCGTGTAAGCTAAGAGATGACCAACTGTTCTGTTTTTCTTTCAACAAACATCTTTTTTGATGTTAAATTAAGGAAATTTTTTCGAAAAACCGCTTTTTCGAAACATTCGTAAATAGATCTACAAAAATCTCTCGAAATTTTTTTTTTTAAAAAAGAATCTTTCAAAAATACATTTTTAAAAACAGTTTTTCTAAATTGAAATTATGAACTCTACTGGCTTAAAAATGTCAATGAAAAGATCCTGAACTAACTTAAACGAACCGTTTTTGTTTTCGGTCAGGTTCACGTTTCCTTGTCTCTGATATGTTACGCTGTAGTAAATTACTTTCAAAAAGTCTTTTTGTTTTAAATACGAATATTCGAAATGTTTGAAAAAATGTACTTCCTAAAAACATGTTTTCCTAAAAAAAGTAATTTCGAAAAGTGGTTCAAAAAAATTCGAAAAGTTGGTTTCCGAAAAAAGGTTTAAAACACGCCTAGTTTTCAAATAACTGTATCAAAGTAACTTTACCAACAAAATAATTTCAATATCGGAACTCTTTTAATGTCGGTTTATTACTTGTAATCACCATTTTTAAAGCTTCCCCAAACAGCATCCGCCCTTCCCCTGCAACCCTGTAAATTAGACAGTGTTTCCTTGAGATAAGTTAGCAACTCCGGCTTGAAGAAGCCCTTGGGATGTCCGGTTTACCCTTACACCCCCCTCTAGACCCCTTGACCGTCCCTCAGGGGGTGTAAGACCACTTTGATGTCCAGTTTCGTAGTTTTGTGTGGGTCGGCATAAGAGATACACATACACAACAATTATGCTGGACTTGTGAAATAATTGTTGAATTTACGGGACTGTGCTTTTGTTTGCTTTTTAGGGGTTTTCAGCTAAAGGGCTACAATTAATATTATATAGCAGCTTAAAATAACCATTTTATATTTTTAGGTATATTTATTTACCATTAAATATATA
Organism: Philopedon plagiatum; assembly: GCA_963971165.1. Classification (NCBI taxonomy): domain Eukaryota; kingdom Metazoa; phylum Arthropoda; class Insecta; order Coleoptera; family Curculionidae; genus Philopedon; species Philopedon plagiatum. The sequence continues at coordinate 949,559 of OZ020190.1, read as the reverse complement.
GTGTGTAACAAAAATATGGTAACATTGAAATATCTTGCAAACCGTTCATCCGATTTTTAAAACCTTTTATACACTTAGATGCGAATTACGCCCGATCCAATGGCGAGTTTCGCATTGTTGTCAAGTTTACCGTTTTACTGGAATCAACAGGAACTTTTTTGTTTAAATGGAACGCTCTATATTTTATTCGATTTTGGAATTCAGCTTAAAACTCTGAATACTTCTTATTGGGAACATTTTATCCTAAATTTAACAGTTTTTGAGAAAATGGTGGTCAAAAATCGTTACCTATTTTATTGTATTTACCTTAAAATGTCTGTTGACGAAAGTTTACCTGAAATGTCTGTATATATATATATATATATATATATATATATATATATATATATATATATATATATATATATATATATATATATATATATATATATATATATATATATGTATATGTATATATACACATATATATTTATAGAAATATTTTCTTGGGATTTATAGATCCGGTACTACTTTTTTATATTTTGTTTCTGTTTTTATTTACGTTTCGGTCATTCTTGTGACCTTCTTCAGAATAAAGTGCTGTGAAAGAAAATATTTTAGGGAATGTACCCTCCTAGTTATGATTTAACAAGGACATATAGACACTAACACTCTGGACGAACAGTTTAAAACAAACGAAGACAATTTTAAAAACAATATGCAGATAGGTAGCCTGCGTGTCTATTGCTTAGCAGTATATACAGGGTTCTATTTAGGGTTGCCACCTTTTGGACACTCTTACCCGGGACATCATCTCCAAAATCTTGCACCTTCATCATTTTTGATAAAAACTAAAAGTTGCTAGTCGCCAAAGCGATAGAGTACCACATTAAAATATACGATGACTAAGAAGGAAATAATATTGAGTACATACCAATCAATAAGAACGAATTACTTAAAAGGGTAAGCTAAGGAATATAGGTAGGAATGGCACCGCAATATCGATAATATAAAATTAGGTATGTAGATATTGATCGATAAGATAATAAAACATAAGTTAATAAAACAGCAGAAAATAGCAATGTTTATTAATTTTGTAAAAAGTTTAACATTTTATTTGCTTCAATACATGATTCCGGGATAATGCGGGTCCCGCCTAACATTTTTTGTTGCCGGGACGTAGCCTAGAATTCCGGGATGATCCCGGCGAATCCGGGACAGGTGGCAACCCTAGTTCTGTTAAAAATTCTTGACTTGGGCCTACTTCCGGAAGAACCGGAAATTACATTCAATTGTTTTTGATGGAAAGTATAAGTATCAATAAGCTACCCCTTCAACTCAAATTTCAAATTTCTGACTTAAAAGACAATTAAATGGCGCCCTGTAAAACGATTTCGTTGTCACCCAGTATATTGTTGAATTCGACCCTTAATAAGGTTTTATTTGATATCCTACACGATGCCCTTGAAATTATTTTTTCCCATGCCCCACTTTACCCCCTGAAATTAACCCCCAGAATCAAAATTCAACTTTTCACACTTCACGTCTATAATTGGGCCACTACACTCTATCTCTGTGCTAAATTTCAAATTTTTACGTGAATAGATTCAGAGAAAATTACCTGTGATAGACGAAAGTACGGACGGACGGACGGACAGACACCGAAGTGATTCCATAAGTGTTCCGTTTCACGGAACACTAACAATGCGCGAGCATACATAAAAAACGTTTTATAAATTTCTCATCCTCTAATTCCAGGCAGGCTCCAAAGTACATTCAAAACTAACTCGCCCCCTTCAAGTTAAATTTCCGACTTTTTCTCCATTATTCTCAATCCACCAGCTTAACCAGAGGCTGATTCATCGCTATTATTACTATTAATAACTATTCCAATTTGAAGACCAGTATTATAAAAGAGGGTGAGTTTGAACGTGACTGGATGTAACGAAGGGGTTGAAAATTATGTATTTAAATTTTTTGTATTAATGCATTGTGTTGTATAAATCTGTATAAAAAAATTGGTAAACCGAAACCCTTACACAGAGAATTTTTAATGGACTTCATAAGAGTAGGTTCTCAATTTAATCCGTATATATACTATGTAAGTTTTTAGTGCTCCGTGCTAAAACTAGCAACACAGAACAGTTATGGAATCACTTCGGTGTCCGTCCGTCAGTCCGTCTGTCTGTCACAGGCGATTTTTTTCTGAAAATATTCGACGTAAAAATTTGAAATTTAGCACAGAGATAGATTGCTGCGGCCCAATTATAGACGTGAAGTATAAAAAGTTGAATTTTGATTCTAGGGGTTAATTTCAGGGGGCAAATTGGGAATTGGAAAGCAACATTTCAACATTGTAGGGTGTCAAATGAAAGCTTGGGTTTGCTTGGTCGGATCAAAGTTAGTTTATATCATTCTAGTACTTGTGGTACTAGCCGACGGGCGGCTAACTTCCAAAAGAGGTGTACACAGATTTTAAATCAGTATTGATTTAATCTGATTTAACACGATTTAATTGCTGTAACGCGCTGCCCAGCACTCTAGGTGATGCCAAATTGTGATGATGATTTAACGAATGTTAGGTGATTTTTGTGATTTATTGATGATTTATTGTGATTTTACATGATTTAAAGTGATTTAACTTGATTTCAAATGATTTAAAGCCATTTAAATTGATGTAAGTGATTTAAAAAAATCAAAAAATCTAATGATTTAAGAAAGATGTAAACTGATTTAATGTGATTTAACAATATTATGTACACAGATTTAAGGGAGTGAGCCGCCCCTCGGTACTAGCTGAAAGCGATTTTTTTTTAAATAAACTGAAAATACATTTTTAAGCCAGAAGGATAAAAATGCTATTAGCACTAACGCTATTTGCTGCAAAAAATCTAAAAAAAATGAAAACATTTAACCATTTCAATTCGGAAAAAAATTTAAATATTTAAAATATTCACTGAATAGATTCAACATAATATTATAGTTCTATCCTTATCTATCGCGGCAAATAATATAAAATGTATAAAAATGGCGGATTTTTTCCTGGCTCGGCAGCTGTATTGATCCGATCGGAATTAAAACGCATCGGCTGCATAAAAAAGCACATTTAGAAAGATAATTAAAACATGTAGCGTTTTTTAGCAAATATAATCAGCTTTTTAATGAAATACATTTTGTCCCTGGCGAGTGGGAGAAGGACGGAATGATTTACAGGGAACGATCAAATAAATAAAATAGTCTTGTTAAAAACAAGCTTTTATTATTTAGATGTACTAAAACGAATAAAATAAGTATAGTTTTTTCATTGTGACAATGCTAAATGCTATTTATAAGTGGACGTACTTCGCGTGGGTGGATCCAAATAAAAATAGTATCAAAGTTATCACTGAAACAGATATAATATATTATGTTATAAGTATTTATTGTCTTAAAAGCTTGTAGCGCGCGAAAAGTTCATACAGGCATTAATTTTACTTGGCAGAAATTGTAAGTCGATACCTAAGTAGGAATTTTGTTCTTTTCTATTCACTTCACATTCAATGGTACCGAACTAGCTTCCGCTATACTTTTCAACTTGAGCAAACCTACTCCAATTCACTATCTAGGTAAATAAATAAAATTCTCTCCGATCCAGTCGTACGGATATCCAGACTCACGTCTTTTCTACTCACATGCTATCTGAATTACACGCTAGTTTATCGATCTATTCCCGTACAGAACGGAACAGTAATGAAAAATACCCCGAAAACAGAGATAGACAATGTGAAAAATACAATGGAATTAATTTTGTGCAATTTAGATTAACTTCGTTTGTGATTAGTTCGTATGCGGGGAAAATAAAAATAAAAGAGATCGAGACCCATCGACAGTGTATCAAACTCTTTTTTTTCAAATATTTAATTTGAAGTTACTGATGCGAATAAAATATTTTTCACAAAAAAAAAATGAATTCGAATGTACAGGGTCGCGCCAACAGTTATGGCTGATCAATGTCTATTTTGTAATATCTTAAATAGGGAATATGTATATAACCCCATGAGCGCCCGCAGATTTTTTTCTCAGGGGGACAAAATAAAAAAAAATTAAAACATCTTTTAAGATTTTATTTGTAGTGATTTATACGAATACACTAATAATTAAAATGTATGACAATCTCACAACCTCCGGGGGGCCACGGCTCCCTGCTCCCCTGCGGGCGCCCATGCGTAACCCAAATAAATCTGAAATATTTTTTTTTATATTCTCTACATAAATTAAATGTTTATGGCGGTTGGTGTTATTAATTTATTTTGGTCTTTATTAACAAAAAACAGGATTTTCTACTGCAAATTTTCGCGCAAATTTCGAAACTTGTAAAAGGTGATCCCATTATCTGTGTCGTCAAAAGTGAACTTATGACTCATAATGAGTACATGGCGAATTCCAGTATTGTCGGGTCATCGAAAATTCAATAAAAATGACATCTAATGCGTAAATCATCCAGTTAAATATTCACATGCACTTAAAGTAGAAGGTTCCTAAAATCTTATTCATGTATTTTCAAGCCGAAATCGATCCAGGAACCTTTCAATTTTGCAATAAAAACTGGAATTTTTGCGAAATTTTGACACATCATATCTTAATAATTTCGAGTAAATAAACGGCAATTCTTTGTCTTCATGGCAAACTTCGAAAATTCAAAAATTTTCCTATTGATTTATAACTTTAACATAAAAATAAGCGATTAAAATTGGTGGGAGCTATTCTTAGATAATTAACCGAAAAAATAAACTCAAAAAGAATCACTAAATAAGGAAAATGGTGTGGAATAATGACGGTTAAAAATAGGATTTGTCGGAAAAAATCAAGAAAATTCGGTTTTTACCTCTTAAATACGCTTATGGGTGATCCATTCGGGTTTCATTTTAAAGTGTGATTATCCCTTTATAAGATAATGTTGAAAAATTGGGAATAAATTATGTAGGAAAAAATACAGACTCGAATGTACCGATGTCGAGGGCTAAAAAAGTCAAAAAATTGAAATTTAATCGGCGATTGCTCCCTTCCTATAAAGAATGAGGAAACTAAAAAATATGAATATTAAGTATTTCGATATTAAAAGTTAGATTTTTTAAATGGAACACCCTGTATCTGAATGAATTTTTGAATTCTACATGTAATTTCATAACTCTTTCACTATTGATTTAAGATACGAAAAAGACATAGTTTTCAAGATAATTCGACTTGTTATGAAAATTTAGCATTTGTAAGCATCTCTTTGTTGTGAAAATTGTACTTAAATTTTGACTCCAAGCGATTCATAATTTATATACTGAGTAAACTAAGTAGGTACAGGACATTCTTTACAAAATGTGAAGAGTTTTTGACGAGCTATAAGATGGCAGAAAAATATATAGGGTGTTCCATTTGATAAAAGTGACATTTTTTAATTAAAAGTTTTCTGACTTTGGATCTAGAAAAAAAAACACCCTGTAAATCACGTGTCGAATATTTCATCGTGGATATGTTTACTTTTATTTAATTTACTCAGAATACAAATTATAAATCGCTTGGAGTCAAAATTTAAGTAGTATTTTCACAACAAAGAGATGCTTGCAAAAATGTTAAATTTTCATTACAAGTCGAATTATCTTGAAAACTATGACTTTTTTGTATATTAAACCAGTGTGAGTGAAAAAGTTATGAAATTACACTTAGAATTCAAAAATCCATTCAAATACAGGGTGGCCCATTTAAAAACTTTGTGACACCCTACTTTTTGAACGCATCCTGTATAAAACAAAATATTTTTGAAATGTGAAGAATACCCAGCCACACCTTAACACAAAAGCTTATTATCGACGAATCTTATCTTCAAGGCATAAAATTATTCCGCGCAATCGTTGATTCACCCGGTACATACACACAACATTGTATAAAAGGGCAAGACTTAGCGGTCAAATACTGTACATGCAATCATCGCTTTTATTAGTTTTGTCTGCTTATGATTTTTCTACATACTCCTAATGCAAAAATAAATTAGAAAAATAAGTTGATTAAAATCGTTCACAGTCATTTGCTTTCAATTTCCGGGGCATGTGACATCAGTTGATAGATTTCAGTTATTAGCATTTGATTTAGGACCAAGGGTAGCTGAATTATGGACGAAAAGAGTAAAATTATGTAATATGTTGTAAATACGTACTGTTAGGATCTTTTATGAATTTTATATGGCTAAATACAATGTGATTAAATAGACATTTAAAAAAAAAACAGGGTCAAATTTTCTGCCTTAGTTGATTCTTATTGGTTTTTGGCCAGAGATTTTAACTAAACGCTAATAAGTTATACATTTTTGGAATCGTCAGTTTAGAAGCGAGGGTCAAACTTTTTTTAATTTTCTAACTTTTATTAGTTTCTGGACAAAATCTTTAACTAAACGTTAGTAAGCTATATATTTTTGGAATTTCCAGAAAATTTGCCATCGGATAAAGTAACATTCGCGGGAATTCGCATTAGATTAGAAGATACAGGTGATTAAATAAAAAATTTTAAAACGAAGATCATAAAAATTTTAATTTTCTAACTTAATTTAGTTTTTATTAGTTTCTGGATAGAACCTTTTTCGAAACGCTGATAGTTTATGTATTTTTAGAATATCCAGGAAATTTGCTATCAGATCTCGCAATATTCGCGAGAATTCGCATAGGATTAAAATATACAGGTTATTAAATAGAAACTTTTGTCATAAAAAGTTTAATTTTCTAACTTAACTTAATTTTTATTAATTTATGGACAGAATATCGAAAAGCTAATAAGTTAAATATTTTTGGAATCTCTAGAAAATCTGCTATCAGATAAAGCAATACTCGCAGGAATTCGCATTAAATCAGAAGATACAGGTGATTGAATAGAAAATTTTGAAGCGGGGTCAGAAAAATTTTAATTTTCTAACTTAATTTGGTTTTTATTACTTTATGGACAGAATCTTTAACGAAACCTTAACAAGTTATATATTTTTGGAATCTCCACAAAATTTTCTATCGGTTAAAGCAATATTCTCGGGAATTGGCATTATATTAGAACAGATATCCCCAAACTTTTTTTCCCTGTAGACAACTTCCCGAATTATTTTTTTCCTGCCTACCTAATATTGAATTTTCCTAAACATTACAACGTCAAATGTGTTTTTTCACAGCTGACACAGTGCTGCTCACTTTGAAAGGGGTTTTTGTAGTGGACTGTTGTAAAAAAAAGAAAAACTAGTACTTAAAATTTTTATTCAGACCTTTAGCACTACATATTCTGACTGCACCTCGGCTAATGTTAAGCGGTACAAGTGGTATCCATGAGTAAGAGGGACTAATTTCGGTACCCCGAAACATGAGCCCGACCGTCATTTTACGGGACCTTCCTAGGAACTACCTTATGAATTTAGGTACTTTTATAAGGAGTACATTGTACGCAATCTGTTTTCTCATCTACCTTCCTGAATTGGCGATGATTGATGACTGTGGGGATCCCCATTTACATCTCGTGGACCCCCAAAGTTCTTTGTCGCTGACATGGACCCCTGCAAGTCGAAATCGACCCCTGAGGGTCGACCTAGACCACTTTGGGAATCATCGGACTAGAAGATACAGGTCATTAAATAGAAAATTTTGAAACGAGGGGCATAAAAACTTTAATTTTCTAACTTAATTTGGTTTTTATTATTTTATGGACAGACTCTTTAACGAAACCTTAACACGTTATATATTTTTGGAATCTTCAGAAAACTTGAGGTGCATATTTTTGAGGGGTTTGATCATATCACGATAACAAGTTTTTTTATTGATGTTGCAAGATTTAAGATAACTGAAAACAAATAATGTTTCATAAATCTCTAAACATCAAACCGTGTAATTCATTTATGTGAAAGATTACTTAACAACACCTTAAGAGTGCTCATGTGTTTAAAATTAAGTAACGTTATAAATAAGAAAGATAATAACTTCGCTCTAAGAAATGGGCACAAAATATTTGTTCCTATACTACTTAATTTTACTTAATTACTTCAGTAGTTAATAAATAATAAATATACCTAACTAACAATTTGCAAGAATATTTCCATAAATAATAACTTCGCGGTAAATCTGACAAATTATTACTCAAGACATAGGTGTATCTAGAAAAATGCGGGTATTAAAATACTTATTAAGATACTTAATTACGTGATAATATAAAAGTTAGTTACTAAGTAAGTAATAAGTCCGTTTTTCTTCTTTAAAATGTCAGTAATTATTATCCTTTCACTCATATACTAAAATTGTATGTACGATAGTCACTCCAAAAGTTATCTAAATAACAAAAAAGTACGACTTTAAAAATTTTTTGTTTAAATAAAACATTTATTGTAAGAATTATTGCGGAAAGTAAGGCCAAATTCAATATAGAACCCTGTAATTTGACAATGGGTTTATCCACAGTGGCGCACCCAGGGGGGGGGGGGGGGGGGGAGGAGGGGTCTGCAGCCTAGCCTAGACTTGGTCTTATTTGAAAAACATAGAAAGTTGGAATGGGAGAAGTATTTTTTGCCTCGAAAGAGAAATCCAAGCTTTTTAGCTGCCGATGTGGCCATTGAAGTAATCTCTATATACAGGGTGTTTCATAATTGAATGCTGATCCTTAAGGGTGATACTCCTTAGATGATTTTAAGAAAAATTCTTTATATGAACATAGGTCCGCAACAGCTTTATTTCTGAGATACAGGGTGTTGAAATTTAAGAAAAAAATCAGTTCTTCTCCAGTATCTCTCAAACCGCTTTCTATTTTTTAAAAATTCTGATAGATGCAAAGTACAATTAAAAATACATTTTTTTCAGGATAAAGGTTTTCTAATTTTCATCAGTGGCGTCCATGTTAACATGCGCTTCAATATTTTAATCAAAAAAATGACACGCCACTGTTTTTTTTTAAAATAAATATTATTTTTATTATTGCCCTCTATCTTCTCATAAAAATCTCTTGACTTTTTTTCATCCGGCGTACGGTTTTAGAAATACAATGCATTTATTTGCTTGTCCCTATGTGACTTTTTTTGTAGTCTTGATTTCACAATTTGTGGTAACCAAAGCATCTAGGCTAGATTTTTATCTTTTATTATTTACTTCTAGTAATAAAAATATTTTTAAAAACTTAACTATTTTGAACACGTTGAACGTTTGGCTTGACAATACCCTTTTAATGGCATCGAACTGACAATGGTACAGAGGCAGACGTATCACTTCATGTCCAGCATCCCTAATCAAGTAATCAACTCTTCAACAACGTACGACTTGTCGGGTTTGGGGATCTGGCTTATTACCCAAAACTCGCCAACAGTATCCCAGGGAGTCAAAGCGATATTCTGAGCTCTAAGCCAGTCCTGCAAGTCTCCTTTCCTTTAGCTTTTGACAGAACATTTTTCAGTCTGACGACTGTGATAACAGAAAATAACAGAGCAAGACGGGCTACGATTATATTCTCTTCGTGATTAACATAATCTATTCAAAATATGATAATTTAAAAAGAAAATTTTAAAAACTATAAGCCTTTCCACTAAGCTACTCGTTTAGATTCGTAATTTACGCCGCCAAACATATAATTCCTATAACATTAATTAATTTTGGGGTAATGTTTGTCTACATAATTGTTAAATAAATAAAATGTGTTTACCTACTTACTTTTCAATGAAAAGAAACACTTAACAGATATACACAAGGTCCAACAATATAGTACCAAAATGTCTAATAAGCACAAAATAATCCAAATAATGGCAAAATGCTTTCTGACAACAGCAAAAACCCACAACAACCCAACAACTAAGAACAATGTTTAATTTCACACGTCATAAATCAAAATAGGAATAACGAGACGGCTCTGTAAATAGCGAAGGAACGCGGAATAGACAAGATGGGTTGAAGACTGCCGGAAAGAGATATGATGGTGCAAAGGCATAAGAAAAGGATGCCCATCTACACGGAATTCGATGTGAGGTGCTGCACATATTCCACCTGTTGTTACGCTTTTTGCAAGGATTAGATGCGGATATGTATCTTCGTCGCGTACATGTAAATATATGGCCATTTATATATATATATATATATATATATATATATATATATATATATATATATATATATATATATATATATATGGAAGTACGTAGAGTTTCACGGATGGAGAAATATTTGTCGTGGTTAATCCGGGAATACATCCGTTCGTTTGGTTCATTTCTATTTGAAACTTGCAGACGTTTCGCCAAAATCTCATTTGGCATCTTCTTGTGCTTACTCGCTGGTCGTAGAAAGTAAACTGTTTACTTTCTACGCCCAGCGAGTAAGCACACGAAGATGCCAAATGAGATTTTGGCGAAACGTCTGCAAGTTTCAAATAGAAATGAACCAAACGAACGGATGTATTCCCGGATTAACCACGACATATATATATATATATATATATATATATATATATATATATATACATACAATTGTATTGTAAATTTTTGCTATGTCCACCGTATCTATGCACGTATGTGTTTAAGTTAGTTAGTTTAGTAATGATATGTAAACTACAATTTAAATTTAAAAAGTGTTTTACATGAATTACAGGGAATAAAACGACAGCGCGTTGTAATTAATATCGAATTAAGTGCAAGCGGAGATTGCAAACAGTAAATTTGCAACCTAAATTTTTGTTATTCTAATTTTGAATTCATTAATTTCGCATTATTGAATTATCTATAGGGAGTATTGTTATTTTACGTTATTTGTATTAATTGTTATATATTTTTTTATAAATTTAAAATTTTATATATATATTTTTCTCATTCAAGTAGGTTAGCAGCTCTCGAACTCACCCACTTACGCGATGTTTGGTAATACATATTTTTCGTTTCTTTTTCCATTTAAATCGATTAATTTCTAAAATTGATTATCCATTTAACCGTCAGGTGTGGCTAGGCTCTATTTCGTTTTAAAATAACTGTTAATATTTAGTAAGAATTTATAAAATAAGTCTTTTTAGGCATAAAACGAGGCATAACACCAGCATCACCTTCGAGACTTAACATCATTGACTGTATCCAAAAGAGAGCCATTCTACTCATCATCAATGACAATCATCACAAGAAAACTTCCTTCTCTCGCTCATCGCCGCGCTGTTGGGGATTTATCACTTTTCTTACCAATACTTCCACGGATTTTGCTCTGAAGAAGTAGCCGCCATAATTCCCCTCTTAACTGTTCCTAACAGAACAACTAAAACCAATGGTTCAGCAGTTTATAACAATTGAACGCGCTAGAATTTCCTGATAATCCTGATAATTGTGGATCAATCTACACCTAATTCTTAATGTTCATGATTTTTTCAGATTTTTCTGAGCGATCCTTTTGGTGATGAGGGTGGGGGACAGCAATTTTATAAGCGTTTTTCCCGAAAAAGGTTTAAAAAACTGGATAAAAAATACATCATATATATTGTTGAATTCGTGCTTCGATAAGCTTTCATTTGACACAATGCCGTTGCATTTTTTCCATTTCCCAATTTACCCCCTGAAGCTAACCCCCATAATCAAAATTCAACTTTTTAAACTTCACGTTTCTAATTGAGCCGCCACACTCTATCTCTGTGCTCAATATCAATTTTTTACGTCGAATAGTTTTAGAGAAAATCACCTGTGACAGACGGATGGGCGGACGGACGGACACCGAAGTGGTTCCATGAGTGTTCGGTTTGGCTAATTTTAGCACGGAACACTAAAAAACACTAACAAACGGACGGACAAAATGGCTTCACTAACAGGGTTTCCGTTGTGATAAAACCCCAATCAAGGAGTCGAAATACCTGCAAAAAGTTCTTCTCTAGATCTTTTACTGTTACATGCCATATAACGGCCCGACATTTTGCACACACCTCTCTAATTTAATACCCTACTTGTGCGCATTTTTTCCTTTCTATAAACATTAACTCTATAAGGTAAATTATCTCATATATATGAATTAAATAATTAAAGTCTAATATTAATTATATGACCAAATCAGATTTCTAATTTCATCATGGCTTACATTAGCTCTGCAAATGCATTAGTAATAATTATTATTTAATTTTTTTTATTGTTTAATAAGCGTTTTGAGAGCGGTAAACAAACGATTTACATACTTGTAAGGAGATAAGAGGTATGCTATAATGTCGTTTTGAAACTGATTCCATTTGGTATTATTGAATAAAAGATAGACATTATTTTTTCAGCACTACTTTGTCGAATGCCTTTTACACGACCATTTAAACGTCGGAACGGATTGTTTTGTAGATAAGTTCTTCCGAAGATCACATTTTAAGTTTTTTTTTTGGCCAAAGTAAGTGCAAACCTAAAAAAATGATGGCCACAATGGGCTTTCAGGACCTGCGTTTTTTTCTTAATCTCTGGCCTAGACACTAATAACATTTCTAACATGGAGATGGCGTTACTGACAAAATATATTATTACAGCCTTGCCACATTAAAAAAAGTACTTACGTACATTTACTTCTTCGTAATAATAATTATAAAACACATTTCAATCCCAAATGACTGTTAATGTCCCCTCTATCTCATCAGAGATCAAAAGGAAAATAACAGTCCTGGTGGAAGTTTAAAATCTGCAGGTCTTATCGTGGCTAATAAGTGGTTTGAGAACATGCGATACGGCTATAAGTTATATTACCTCCTGTGTGTTAATGCGCAAACCGACATTGATTTTTATTGTTTGTTGAAATATGTAGATGGTCAAAATAGGGAGTCATTGTATAAATACCTTTATTATTAAGAAAGCTAGAGTCTAGAAAAAAGCATTGGAAAAAATTGTTTTTCGCAAGCTAATCCCAATAAAATGACTAAACGACAAAAACTCTAGATTAGAACCGGCCCAGAACATATGCAGTTTGTTTGATTTGACAGTTCTTGCAACATTGTCAAATACTAAAACATAACGTCCATTAGGGAATTTATTATATTATACTTACTCAAGCCTAAAACCTGTTTGTTGACTTTCCTTCCAATATTGATACAATGATAAATCTACAATCCTGTTAACGAAATACATACATTTTTTCTTTAATAAAACAGCAGCAAAAAATTCTCGTATTTGAGATCTTTCAGATGACTTGGCGACATTTTTTCCGCCAAAATAGTTGTCAAAATCATTCCTGTTTTCATAATTAATACATAATCATTTATATTGTTGCTAAATCTCTACAGGGTGTTTGGTAGTTTGGTAATGTGTACCTTAGCTTCCCTAGCTCAGAAGAAAGCTGTTGAGTTTCTTTATTGAAAGATAATTAAATATTTGGTAACTTATTAATATGATTCAAAAAGGTATTTAAAATAAAAAAAGTAAAAAAAAAATATTATTTTTCAAAGCAAAATCAAAAAAATTAAAATAGACTTTTGTTGTTAAAATAAGTCACCTGTCAACAATAATTAAGACTAAAATGTATTAATTCGATGTAAACAAAACAACACCTGATCGTCACGTGGAGCCTGGAACACTACGCTATTGGCTGACGAGCAAATAGGCAGTTCTGCAAATAAACTCTCGAAGTTTTGCAGATAACCTACATGTTTGTATCAAATTGTGGGCACCAAAGAAGCAGCTTCGAAGAGTTGTGACGATAGCAGTCGATTCCTTATTAAAAAAGTAAGGAACTTGCAAAAAAGCGATTTTTGGATATTTTGTTGATTATCAAATAACGTCTCATTTATTCTATGCAATACCGAATTCAAATGCATTTTTCTCAAAAAGAGTTGATTCTAGCGATTTTAATAAAGATGCCTTTTTTAGGTAAAAAATATAGGGGAATACCAATTTCTATTCAGAAATTGTATACACTGAAGCACAAAAAAATTGGGATGTTTTAAAATGACCTCTAACGCCATATGTGGCGCCCCCTGCAGAATACATTAAATTTGAGAACGGATTTGCCTTTTCCATCAAAAAAAAAAAAAAAACAAAACGCCTACCAAATTTTGTGAATTAATTTAGTGTCTTTCGAATCATATCGATACAAATTTAAAATAAAGTTTTAACCTTAACACCCTTTATCTCTCTTATTAGGAATTTTCGTACTAAGTTAGATTAAATTGACCCAGGAAAGGCACTGCTGGTCCATTCATGACCAAACACCCTGTATACAGGGTTCAATTATCGAAGGACAAAAATAAATCCTCAGTAGACGTTTAACTTACCTCATCTTTGACAGATAAATTGGCAGGAGCGGATGGGGCGTGCATGGGCATAGGGGGCGCCCCTGAGGGGCCCAACATTTCACCGCTGTCCTCCTCCACGCTGCCTTCGGCCATGTCAGCCTCGCATCCTGATTCGTCTGCAAAAAGGATTTTTTTTAATAAATCTGTAACTAACCTACAGACATTCTAATGAAAATAAGTTTTATTGGCATTCTCAAAGTACTCAACCCTAAAAAAAATCTAGTTTCAGCTGTACGTGTACAGCTATGTACAATGGTACAACTTCAACTTTCAGGTATAAATGGGCACGCAATTCATATCTAAAAGTTTGGGGTTGTCAATGGCTGTACGTGCATGCATAACTCATATCGAAATAACCCGAAGACGTCATTCCAGACACAATGGCCGAAAAGCAGCAGCAGCAGCAAAAAAACGGGACGAAAATTACGTTCTTGAACTTGACCCGACTTTCGACTCTCGACTCGATCTCAATTAGCGAACGGCAACCGAAGAAAAAAGGGAAAAAAATTGTCGTCTCGGCTGAGCGTAATTGAGAGGAAAATTTGAGAGAACTCGATGGGCTGACGAAGTATCTCAGTTTCTTATTTGCATTAGACGACCACCTGAGGGGCTTATTAAATTTTGACAAACTCTAATAATAAGTTTTGACTAGACAGTGGGTAGATTTGCAGTTAAAAAACTGGAACTATACAATTTATTTGATAGATTTGTGCTGCTGATTATAATTAACATAAAGCAAAATTTATTATTTTGCAAGCTTAACTTGATTATTAATTTTTTTACATACTATTTCATAAACTAATCAAGAACACTACTGTAAAAATGAGCTAAGGGCTAAGGCTATATTATAAAGTAGTAAGATCAGTTATAGAGCCAAGTTCAACACTGATCTTCCTTGTTACTTACTGGTTTTAAGTTTAATCAATTTCAACCAAAACTGACTTAACACAGTCACAGTAAGTAACAGGTATATTGAACTTGGTTCTACATCAGATCTCACTACTTTTGATGGATGAAAACATTTACGTTCAGATTCACTAAGAAAGTTTAAGATTTAGTACGGGTTTAAATTAAGATCTTATAGTTGATCAGTTATGTTTTGACAGGTTTTTGTCCTGTCATTGTTAATAAGTCGTCATTAAAAACTTTTGAATTATTATGATATTTCAGCAATTTACTTGGTTTCCAAATGATTTTCATCTTGGAACGAGTTGCTGTAATGAATTTAGTTCTATTATTGTTGAAAGTACGTACTAAAATTGTCCTTTTCTTGATAAATTTGCGAAAAACCTCAGAAATAAGTACATAGTATAAAACTTAGTTGTCTTATTCTTACACTTGTCAATTTAAAACTTTTGATTGTCAAATTAGACCGGACTAGCGTTGGAGAATCTGGCTGATAGTAATTAAACTTTAGAGAAACTTGTAACAGTTTGAGACCCAGAAGGTAACAATACTATTTATTGATTTTGGCTTTAGATCAGATCCTACTATTTTGTATAGCCAATAGTATTTATATTGTTATTGAAGTGTGCCAAATTTTAAATTTTTATGTTTATCGGCTTAAAAAATGAAAGTGAGGGGGAGGGGTGGCATCTTTAAGCCGCATTGTAGAAATGCGAAAATCTATTTGTTGTTTGTTACTGAATTACGTCTCAACGGAGCAACGGATCATGATAAAACTTTGCACAGAGTCACGAGAAAGGACATATCGCTAGAGGGGGTTTTAATCCAATTCTTTCGGAACCCGTGTGGCCAGATTGGCGATATATCGCAATTTGGGATACTTTTCGTAAATTTGTGCGGTAACATTTTAACAAAAAAATTACGAAGCGATTGTTGGGCCATTTTGAACAGTTTTACAATGATTTTTTGGTTGTTAAATAATAACTACAAAAAATGGAATATGTAGAAAGCTATCTTATCATTTAAAAGAAAAAAATCAGTATTTTCGATTTACTATTGCTAAGGGATTTAAAGGATTGGAGGTTGGGAGTGGAAGGGAAAACATCTGCAGGCAATTTGTTCCATAATCTGGAGACCCTAGGTATGAATGCACGGGAGAAGTAGGATGTTCTAGGCTTTTGTAGCTGGACAGTGAAGGGATGCAAACGTAACTCGCCTTTTGTTGTTCTGTTAGCAACAGTCAAGGGGTAAATTATAGCGACTAGTTCTTCAGAGCAAAATCAGTGGAAGTATCGGTGGAAAAGGGATAAATACATAATTTTATATGGTCTATACTTAAAATACTTTAACATTCTTTGAACTGTTATTTCATAAGTCAACATTTTATCTCTTCTTATCTGGGATACCGATATCTAAGCCAACACCGCCTCGATGAGCGAGAGAAGGAAGTTCTCTTGTAGGGTAGGATGACCAGGGGTCCCGATAAAGCCGGACATGTCCGGCTTTTTGACTAAAATGAGAACGTCTGGCCGGCTTTGTTTTACGTCCGGCCTTTTTACCACTTGAAAATCCATCTCTTTTAAGAAAAATTGGTTTCTCAAAAAAGTATGAAAAGTCATAGAATATTATAAAAAAATACCGTACTACTTTAGCTTACGAGTCAGAACTTTAATATATTTTTGTTCAAGATTTGTCATTATTTTGTATTTAAAGTTATCCCTTTTTCCCTTGTCTGTCCTCCTTTTGACATGTTGACCCCTGGTCGCCCTTGTACTGAGTGAGTCGAAGAATCAAGGATTTTAAGTGTCGAAGGTGATGCCGCTCCCAAGATGTGGGAAGCAGTACTCTCGGTTAGGTCTTATTTGGGAAACATAGAGTGTGTAAGTTGAAAGGGGAGAAGCATTTTCTGGCTCGAAAAGAAAACCAAGCTTTTTAGCTGCCAATGTGGCTATTGAAGTAGTGGGTTTGTGCCAGCTTGGATCATGTTCGGAAGCGATGCCAACAAGATTGAACGTTTCAGTGTTCTTTAGGACATGGCCATTCATGTAGATGGGGTAAGTGTTGCCGGTTTTTTTTTGCGTGACAGAGGGCAATACTGGGTTTTGGAGGCGTTGAACTGAACAAGATTCTTGGCACCCCAGTCTAAGATTGGGTTGGGGGTTGGCGTTGAAATGAACAAGATTCTTGGTACCCCAGTCTAAGATTGGGTTGGGGTTGGCGTTGAAATGAACAAGATTCTTGGCACCCCAGTCTAAGATTGGGTTGGGGGTTGGCGTTCAAATGAACAAGATTCTTGGCACTCTAGTCTAAGATTGGGCTGGGGGTTGGGGTTGAACTGATTCTTGGCACCCCAGTCTAACATGGGGTTGGTTCCAGAAAGGGTGTCCGGCAGTGTGGCTCGAATTTGGCGGAGGTACTACTGTGCCCTCACATCTAAGATGAACACTGGAGAGAGGGTAACCCTAAAACTATGACAACCTACCAGTTTTTGTAGCCGTAAATAAAATTTTAATTCATAAATTATTTATTTATTTACGGTTTGAACCCAATTGATCCAAATTTGAATTGAGAATCGAACGTATCATTTGCTCCACGATTTTATTGTGGCACGCATTAGCCATAGAACAACAATGGCGCTAAATTATTCCCACACCTGGATCGCGGGCGGCCGATGCCGCACGGTGTAATGTATCGCGCGATGTTATAAACATTAGGCATTAAACGCTTCGATGAAATTATGCAGCGAGTTTCGACAACTGCATGTGCTGCCTCAACAATAGACAAGCAATTTTAACACTTCGTTTTATGCGATAGGTATATGTGCATACAAATTTGCGATGATAATTTAAATCGGCTGTTTTCGGGTCAGTTTTTTAGAACCCTTTAGTTTGCGGGTGTGCATATATTGAAGCGTGATAGAAAGAATGAAAGATGCACGCCTTATGACAACGCAACGCCAAACCAATAATAAGAATAGCAATAGGACCGACCATGCCGTACCGGGTTAAAGTAGCGAAAAACCTATTTACAATAAGGGTAATTAAACTCGTCACCAAAGATCCACACCTTACCATCACCTTAGCTTTGTTACACATAACTGGAACAAGTTTCTCGAATTTCATGACTTCAGTAACCACATCGGCAGCTAAGCTAAAAAGCTTTTTGTATACTGCCTTTTCATATCGTTATTTGCCCACATGAAGTAAAAAGAAAGCTATATAAAACATTTATTTTAAGAATAAAAATGTTTAAAAAAAACGTCGTCGCTGGGCTACTTCCGGGAACGTTCGTGACCTTGGCGCGTCGCGACGCCTTGCGAAAGCGAAAGTGCACGTGCGATGGCGCGTCGCGGCCTTCGCCACGTGGGGAAGGTTAGGGTCGCAGCCCGAAAGAAATTCCTAACCGTTTTTTGCTGCTGCCACCGGCGGCACCGGTCCGCGCGAGTTTCTTGGCGTTCTGCCGGAAACCTGCAGCCGTCGTCGTGTACTCCGTTTATTTCGAAAGAGGATTTCAGCTTTTTAGCAGGAACTTTAGAGGAAATTCCTTGTTAAATAATGTTGCTGCAGCCTCTATTTTACACTTTTCAAAGTACAATCGCGCCGTTTTTAATTTACATAACAAAGGGGCGTATTTAGAATTTCGTCTAGGGCGGGTGGAGGGGCGAGGGGGGGGGGGGGCGTCACTTTCAGCTACACAAAAGTATATATCAAAAAAACGGGCAAGTTTGCGTGTGACATTATTTTTTTATAGTTTATGGGTCTAAGAAATGTTTACACTATTTCATAATCGACAAAATATCTAAACTTGTTCTTTCGAAATCAGTACTGTTTGTCATCTTAACTTACCAATATCCTACCACTTTTTTAAAATTTTTACCTTCTATCCAGTTGGACTGATACATGAAAATTTTTCGAAAACATAGTTTTTGAAAGTACGTTTTTTCGAAAATATATTTTCGAATATAGTTATTCGAAAACTAGGGATATTTTCGAACCTGTTTTTTGCGGAATCTCACATATCGATTTTTCTTTTAACTCTTTTCGAAATTACATGTTTTCAGAAAGTACATTTTTTCAAACATTGCTTCAAAAGAGACTTCGAATATTCATATTGTAAGTAATGTACTACAGACACAAGGACAGCAGCAGACTAGCAGACACAAGGACACGTAAACCTGACCGAACACAAAAAACGGTTCGTTTAGGTTAGATCAGGATCTTTTTGTCACTTTTTCATTGACAATTTCGAACCCAGTAGAGTTCATAATTTAAATTTAGAAAAAATATGTTTTCTAAAAAATATATTTTCGGAAATGTATTTTCGAGAAAATTTTGTAAATCCATTTCCGAAAAAGCTCCTTTGGAAGAAGCTGCTTTTTCAAGAAATTTACTTAATTTAATATCAAAAAAGATGATTGTTGAAAAAAAAACAGAACACACAGAAGAAACACTATCACAAATACCAACAGCACAATTTTAACCCCTCCCTCCGCGAGCAATAGAACTAATATTTCAGCCAACAATAGAACTCATTGAACTAGTATTTTTTATTATTTGTCTAATACCTTATATATTTCATAACAGTTTTTATTTTAATTGAAATGATATGAGGATAATTCATTTAATTTTTAGATTTTATTATTCAAGCTGTAGCTTTTGTTCGTTTAATAAAATATATTTTAATTTGAATCACACCGCCTACAAATAGCTATTTTCACCCAATTATATTTGAGCATTCTCGTCAAATAATAATGTTTTAGCTTAATCAATTCTATACTTTAAGGAATATTAGTAATTTATTGGTTTCCAATAGTATTTTTGTATTTGAGAAAATGGTAATATAGTTTTCAAAGAAGTAAGACTATTTTTCAACTCTAATAATAAGTCTATATTTAGGCAATGTTTTTTTTGGTTATGTCAATGATGTTTTGTTGAGACACTATTAACTTTAATATAACTAATGTAACAGTGGTCAATACTATTATTGAAAATAGCATAGCAGTTTATCCTGTGCAGTTGGTCATCTTGGCTTCCAGGACAAATTGTTTGGTTAATATGAAAGTGTAAATATTGTTAGCATTTTTTTATTTATGCCTTCTGTTCATTTGTACTTATGAAAGTGCAATTTTTCTTAAACCAATTTTTCAATTGTTTTTAAAGCACTTTTCAAAAATACATTTTTTGAGAACATCTTTTTCGAAATTAAATTTTTTCGAATGATAATTTTTTCAAGCAACGGCTTTTTGAAAAATTAAGAAAACCTGATCAAACTCAAAAAAGGTGCGTTTAGGTTTGTTCAGGATTTTTTTCGTCTTTTCTCATTAACATGTTCCAAGCTACTAGAGCTCATAATTTAATTTTCTAAATACTGTTCTCGAAAATGTATATTTTAGGAAAATGTACCTATTTTTTAATAATTATTTTTGGAAGACTTTTTGAAAAAATGTACTTTCGAAATACTTGTTTTCGAGAAAATATTTCCTAAATCAGTTCTTCGAAAAAGTGTCTTTGGAAAAGCTGTCAGGACATTTTTTAAAAAATGTGCTTTCGAAATATGTGCATTCGAGAAAATATTTTGGAAAAGTTTCGTTAATCCGTTTTCGAAAAACCTGTTTTTCGAAGATATTTATTTTCAAAAGAATGTTTTTTGAAAAAAAAAACTATTTTGTTATTTGTTTTCTTTAGGAGTCAATACGATCGGGCGTAAATTTTGATAAAATCGCAATAAGATGTGTAAGGAATGTTTTCAGAAACAATTAACGAAGATGTAAATCAAATTTGCCAAAAACGGCTTGCACTTTTTATATAACATATTAGTATTGATCTATATTCATATTTTTGTGGTATAATTTATTTCAAAAACCTTACATAGATGGCAAATGTTTGTGTTTGTTTATAATATTTTGTAGAATATTGTAGGAATTGTTAATGTTTATGTTACAATATTTATTTTTGTACAATTCGCTATTGAAATCATTTTTGTACAAGGCTAAAAGGGGGGGGGCTCCCCCTAAATCCGCCACTGACATAGTACATTACTAACCTAATAAAATGCCCATATTTCTATTTTCGACCAACATACCTAAGAATAAAAAAAATTATGATTGGGATTTTATGCCTAATTTGCGATAATGCGCACAATCTTACAACAGTGATTTATTTCCGCGAGAAAGTAAGTGCGGTGTAGCCGTACCTTTTATTTTTAGTTTGTCAAACAAAGCTAAAATCAGAATTCATACTAAAATTGCAGCGCACCTAATTTTTTGTAATATTATAATATTTATAATGCTATGACATGCGTAATTCGTAATTGTTTGTACAATAAAGTTGTTAATTTATTTTCACGGTTAGTATTGTTTTAAAATGGCATAGAGTAGCAAACAATTAAAATTCAATACTATTTGTTCGTTCTGTAAGTATTTATAATTAAATATGGTGTGTGGGAGGACGGAAAGTACCGTTCTGTTGAAGAAAAAAATACCGGTCGTGTCATAAAATACAAATACAATTGATTGAAACTGTTTATTCATAATGAAAATTATATTATAAGTAGTGAATAAACACATTTTTTTTGGTGTTCTAAGCTTACAGGGTGAAGAAGAGCCATGAAGATGCCTAGTCCAATCGATGGCTAAATGTTATAGAACTTTGACACGGTTTAATCCTAAGGAATATACGACCAAATTTACTGTTGTTAATACTCGTCTAATTTGACAATGTTCAGAGTGCCTCTCTCTTTACTAATAGCAAAGATATTTGCTCAGGTTTGCTTTTCGGACACCCTGTATATGTGTTATGATGGCTCCTAAAAGTTATTAAACCGATTTAATATCTATCTATACCAGGGGTGTCCAACGCGCGGCACGCGTGCCACATAGTGGCACGCCTGGCTCTCTAGAGTGGCACGCAATTGTGACTAATACATTTTGCACCAAAAAATTTTGCTTGCGGCGCCGTTAACCTTATACAAAAACATAAAATATTGCCTTCCGAAAAATGAGTGGCACGTCAAAAATTTTTGTTTTCAAAACTGGCACATCTTACAAAAAAGGTTGTCCATCCCTGATACTAATATATAAAAGAGTATATTGACTCACTGACTTACTCATTCATCAACGCCCAGCCAAAACTACTAATGCTAATACCCCCTAAGGGAGTAAAAGCAACCCCTAAAAATTTAATTATTTTTTATTTTAAAAACTACTAAGTTCTAAGGAAAACGCCAAAAACACGTCAATTTTATTCTATTTTTTTACATAAGATTACTTTTTTTTGTGTTGAAATTTTACCCGTAGGCGGTAAAAACCACACTTCTACCACAGATTTATCAAGGTCCAGCCCTAATTACCAAAGATAGAAAGCTGAAATTTTGCATACAGCTTTGGTTTAGGCCCCAGACGTCCACTGAGAAAAGATATTGCAAAACTCACCCTCTAAAGGGGCAAAATCAATCCCTACAAATTAAATAATTTTTTAGTTCAAAAACCAATGGGTTTTATGAAAAAGGCCGAAACACGTCGTTTTTAGTTAATTTTTGTGTTGGAATCCCATAAGGGGTAAAAACACCCCCTCATCAGATCTACTAAACCCTACGTCGCGTCGCATCGCGTCCTGAAATTTTGGAATTTGGCATGCAGGTTTGCTCTGCTGTCTTGGTGCAAAATAGTAGCGGGTGTAATGAAAGTCTCTTGCTAAGGGGGTAAAGTCATTCCCAAAAAATTAAAATATTTTTGGATCTTAAACGACAAATTGTAATGACAAACGCCGAAGGATGTCAATTTTTGTTTTAGATAACCAATTTTTTTGTGTTGTAATTTAATCCCTATAGGGGGTAACATCATGTGCAAACATTTTTAGTTTATACTTCAATAAATCTGGCAACCGTGCTTTCAAATATTCGGTCCGCATAACCTAGCGTGATTTAGCCATAATTTTGTATTTTCCGCATTCTTTATTGTTATACACAGAAGCTATAGTTTTTATACATAGCATACTGTACTTAAATGTCCAACAGCGTGGCTATTTTGCAGCCTCTACGAAAAGCAAATATATAAGTTTTCACCGAAGCGGCGGGCAAAAGCTACTAAATAAATAAAAATATGATCCATCTCAACAAAAATATTAATTTTACAGATTTAAATAACGCACCAACGGCACGATTTCGCCCATCCCCATAACGACAAAATCAAGCCGAAATTTTTAATTAATCATCGAACAATAAAATTCGTTCACTTTCATTCAAATCGCGCGCCTCTCCCCCATTTTTTACGATCAAATCGCCCTTGAAAACAGTCGTGTGTCCGTCCCGTCGTCTAAAGAATCAAAATTGTGCGTGATCGAGACAAAGAACACGGCACAGAAAAAAAACGTTTTGAATGAAAAGAGGAGGAAGGACTCTCGAAGCAGCGTGAAGTACGATGATTATGTTCATTAAAGTCAGCTGGTATTGTTTTTTTCGGCGAGGGGGACTTTCGATGTGGAATTAAAGGGGTGAAAAGTAGATTGGAAGGTTTATTTTATGAGTTATAATAGAGCGTTTAATTGCAGAGGTCGTGAGTATATTAGGAAGCTAGCTTTTACCCGACGCTTCGCCCGCGTTTAAGTTATATCCTTTATGAATTTTAACACTGACACTTGTGGCGTACCCTGTATGTCAAACGGTTTAATGATTCTTAGGATCCATCATAGCAGTGACAGCTTACCATTACCTCCAGTAGAGTTGATACAAAACAGTATTTTCCGGTAACAGGTACGATATGTTTCAGTTCCAAGTTCATACCTGCTCCAAA
The DNA here is from genome assembly GCA_963971165.1 of Philopedon plagiatum. Taxonomy (NCBI): domain Eukaryota; kingdom Metazoa; phylum Arthropoda; class Insecta; order Coleoptera; family Curculionidae; genus Philopedon; species Philopedon plagiatum. Next base: position 925,642 of record OZ020190.1, on the reverse strand, counting down.
TACGGGCTATTTTTTACCTAGTACAGTAAAAAGTACATTTCAAAAAAACATGAATTTATTTACATCAGAAAATATACATCATGCAACTAAAATAATTATTAGGTAACAAATAATTATTAGTATTATTATTATTATTATTATTAGGTAACAATAATTATTAGGTAACAAAATAAATTTTCAGTTCTGGACTACTCTTTCTTACGTTATTATACTTTGCAATTAATTACTATTAAAATGATAGTTTTCCTTCTGGGGCATTTATCGTTTTTACTTTTTTTGACACCCCGTATATATATATAGTATAGTATAGTATAGTATATTCTCAACAAGCAGAAGCTTTTATGAAGAATATAAGTTCTAATATAAAAATAAAGAAGTTTTCCATTTGTTAAGATGGTTTCTGGACACGGTCTTTCACACAATCTTTCTATTGAAACCGAAGGAAGGAGATTTTGGGATACTTCTGCGGATTTTTCTGCTAGCTCTGGAGGAGTAGATTCGAGATAATCTTCGTCGAGATTTTCACACGTCATTTTTACCATTATTTTTACATTGCTTATTTGACTTTTATTCTATACATATAGTTACATCTTGTCGATTCTCTGAGTGGCAGTTGAGATAACGCTGTCAATAATAATTAAACAAATGAAATTGGTTGCTAGGAATATAACTGCTGCCAAAACTGCCGCCTACTAGATTTCGAACTTTTTGTTCAAGATTGTATGGAATGGCGAATGGTTGGTTGTATAATAACTGTTCCTTGCAGCGTGTGTAAACGTTTACGCAGGCTGTTTGAAATTATTTATTTTGAGTTGTAGTACTTAGGTAGTGTGGTTTTTAGCTATTTTCAGAGCAGTTATAAGCAAAATAATATTTCATACTTTTCCTTGCTTTTTTTAAGCCGATTAATTTAAAAAAAAAAATAAAGAAAGTAACCGAGCAACAACAATGTTAAAAGAGATCGAAATAATAGGGATGTATGCTGTTTATTCCTCTTAATTATTATGGGTACAGTGTGTATTGCAAAAGCTCCCAAAACAAACTGTAATATAATAACGACTCAATGACTAAGAGTATGCATGTTTCATTATGTCCGCCCACCCGTGCACACATGAATTCAAAGCCAACAACAATAATATTATTAGGAAAATATAACAGTTTAGCGTTAAAAATATTTACTAACGCAACAATGGATCTTCTTTATGTCAATTTTAGTGCTCCGTGCTCAAATTATCAAAACGGAACACTTATGGAATCACTTCGGCGTCCGTCTGTCTGTCCATCTGTCACAGGCGATTTTCTTTGAAACTATTCGACGTAAAAATTTGAAATTTAGCACAGAGATAGAGTGTGGTGGCCCAATTATAGATGTGAAGTATAAGAAAGTTAAATTTTGATTCTGGGGATTAATTTCAGGGGGTAAAAGAAGCCCTTGTTTTGTCAAAGTTGGAAAATGAGTGCCTCATATGGTCACTTCAGTATGCGGTGAGAACGGGTCAGGTGGAGCCGGTTCAAAGAAAATGTTTAAAATATTTATATTTCAAGAAGTTTGGCACAAATCCCCATCGAGAATTTAGCTATCAAGAACTATTACGAATGTTTTCTTTTGATAGCCTTCAAGTCAGACGAATCCGAATATGTCTTCCATTTTATTAAAGATTATTTTGTCTTTAATTGATAAAAACCTTTCTGACTCAATTGCCATTTAGAATCAGCTACATAATCAACACCAGATCCAGAGACTTGTTTCACCTGCATACTTCTAGAACAAATCTCTGCAAGAACAGTTCCCTCTATCGCATGTGCGATTGAGCAAATAGATATTTAGAAAACTTAGATATTTTTCCATTAAACTCAAGACATGTAAACAAAATCTTGTTAATGTTAATGTTAAACTACTATTATTTCTTTTTACATTTAATTTTAAGTTTAGTAAGTGTCTGTAATTGGAAGTTACTGTTGATGCTTTATAAATAAATAAATTAAAAAAAATGTGGTTGCGCAGTTGCGCTTATGTACGTGTACGTATTTGCCCCTTTTGGAGAAATGGACGAATGGACCATAGACAAGATGTTTGTATGTGAAATTTCATTATCTCTATTGAGGAGGTGCAGGGAATCGCATTTCGGAACTAATTTCTAGGATCTTAACAACATTTCATTTTTCCAGACAAGTCTCGAATCAAGAGCTGGGTAATATACGCAGGTTTATGCACCTATCCTTTTCCCAAGATCTCCAATTAATCCACGTTGTCTAGTTTTACGGTCTTTGAATAAGATAATATGCTAAACGTCCCTATTTCAAACCAAGACAGCCATAGAGTCCGTAGTAATGAGATAAAAAATATGCTAATTAAATATGATTAATGAAGATAATTAGCCACGGCCGAATCATGGAAATTTCGTCGAGTAACAGAAGCGGTTTAATGATTTTTCATGTAATGATTTCGTTGGCGGAATAATGTGTTTGTAATGTTTGTTCCTGGAATGTAGGAAGCCATGATAAATATATACATACATAAAATAATCTTAATGATTGTATTATACGTATTAAAAATATTGGTTTAGGAAACTTTGTCTAACAAAGCTATAACTTTAGAAATTAACGTATGCTGCGCTATATTTGGTCTCAGATTAGAAAGTAGCTGACCGAATCACCAACGCCCGGTTCAGGTCCCCCATTGCCTGGGACTCAAATGTGTAAAGCGCCCCCAATCTTTATATTCTATCCAATTTTATGTGAGAATTATGACAGAAAAAACAATTGAACAAGAATTTACCCTATTGGTCAGTTCCATGGACAGTTTACACCAGAACATATTTTAGTGATCACAATATTCATCTTTTCTTTCCTGATAATCACGGAGGAATCAAACTTCGTTCTATCCGTGTTGGCGAAAGTGCATTAGACAAAGACAAATAAAAAAAGAATTTGTTCAAATTTTTATCGTACCTTCTTTGCCTGTGGAAGTATTGCTGGTTATATAATTCGAAAGTATTGTTAGCAAAAGGGCCATTAGTAAAAGACAAATAAAAACGATGTTGTTGCCAATAAAAAAGAATAATCAAACATTTTATCACAGTCGGCTTTGTTTGTGCAAGTATTTCTGGTTGTCTACTGTGAAAGGTTAATCGGAAAATGTCATAAAAAATAAATTTCTAACCTGACAAAATGCATGCTGCCATCGGATCATGGATTTATTATATAAAAGGATACGGGATGATGTAACATTCTTTGAAGCAAAAACAAACCATTCTAAGCGACACTGTAAACACAATTTGTAAACATTGGCCACATCTTATTTTACCTTGTATTTGTGTACAAAAAATACGTTAGAAGCATTACAAGATTTGTTAAAAGTAATAAAAGCCCTAAATTATTTATTTTCTGCTAAATAATAGTAAATTGAAGTTAGAAAGGTTTTATTATTTATAGGTTATGTTATTTCTAAAGGTGTTTATTTAAAGTCGCTCCGACTCATTTATAAATCTATATAAATCTATACGTCGCACTTTTTCTTTTCTAGTTCATTAGACAAAGACGTACGTGTAACCGAGTGTTCAGACCGACGTTCAGCCGTTTTCCTAAACAACCATAACAGACAGCAACACTTCTGAGCTCCAACACTCCAATGCTATTTTATCTCTTTCTACTACCATTCTTGATTCAATTACGTAGTAATTCGTAGTCTTGTCTATGTTCGTAGTTCGTAAACTGCGGCTCCAAGAGAATAACAAACAACAAAATATAAGGCTTCACGTTCGATACGCTCACAGTATACGGATATCGAATCCTTTTATATAATAAATCCATGCATCGGATAGAGCAATATTCGAGGGAATTCGCTTTAGATTAGAACATACAGGTGATTAAATATGAACTTTTTGAATACAGGGTAAAAAAAAATTAAATTTTTAACATTAATTTAGTTTTAATAAATTTCTGGACATAATTTTTAATGAAACCCTAACAAGTTATATATTTTTGAAATCTCCAGAAAATTTTCAATCGGATAAAGCAGTATTTGCGGGAATTCGTTTCAGATTAGAATATATAGGTCATTAAATAGAAACTTTTTGAAAATAGTCATAAAAATTTTAACTTTCAACATTACGTCAGTTTTAATTAATTTCTAGACATAACCTCTAACGAAACCCTAATAAGTTATATATATTTTTAAAATCCCTAGAAAATTTGCTTTCGGGTAAAACAATATTCGCAGAAAATCGCTTTAGATTAGAACATACAGGTGATTAAATAAAAGCTTTTTAAGTCATAAAAATGTAAATTTTCTACTTTTATTCAGTTTCTATATATTTCTTAACAAAACCGTTAACGAAACCTGAGTAAATCATATATTTTTAAAATCTCTAGACAATTTTCTATAGGATAACGCAATATTCGCTTTTTATTGGAATATACAGTTGATTAAATAAAAACCTTTTGAAGGAAGATTCATAAGAGTTTAAATTTTCAATTTTAAACCAGTTGTTAGGTATAATCATGGATTTATGATATAAAAGGATTCGATATCCGTATACTGTGAGCGTATCGAAGGTGAAGCCTTATATTTTGTTGTTTGTTATTCTCTTGGGGGAGCAGTTTACGAACTACGAACATAGACAAGACTACGAATTACTACGTAATTGAATCAAGAATGGTAGTAGAAAGAGACAAAATAGCATTGGAGTGTTGGAGCTCAGAAGTGTTGTTGTCTGTGCTGGTTGTTTAGGAAAACGGCTGAACCTCGGTCTGAACACTCGGTTACACGTACGTCTTTGTCTAATGAACTAGAAAAGGAAAAGTGCGACGTATAGATTTATATAGGTTTATAAATGACTCGGAGCGACTTTAAATAAACACCTTTAGAAATAACATACCCTATAAATAATAAAACATTTTTAACTTAAATTATTATTTAGCAGAAAATAAAGTAATTTAGGGCTTTTATTACTTTTAGCAAATCTTGTAATGCTTCTAACGTATTTTTTGTACACAAATACAAGGTAAAATAAGATGTGGCCAATGTTTACAAATTGTGTTTACAGTGTCGCTTAGAATGGTTTGTTTTGGCTTCAAAGAATGTTACAGCATCCCGTATCCTTTTATATAACAAATCCATGGGTATAATCATAACAGTCGTGATTAGTTATTCTTGGCAGTAAGTACTGTTTTTCTTTTGTTGTTGACTATTTCAAAAAATAACGAATGGGTTAGCATAAAGCAGGTAAAAAAATTAATAATTAAAAGTCAGCTCGCTCACGGATATTATTATAACATTATAAGTAGGCAATCAACGCGTTATTTCGCAAAATAAATCGGTGTAAGATAGCGTGAAATGAGCTGATTTATACACTGGACAACGGTTCTGGGCTGCAGCGTTTAAGGAAAGTGGTAATCCTGCGTTTACTGTCACTTTTAATTATGGCGCCGATAAACATAACTTCATAAGCAGGAATTTAAATTAAATATACATATGAAATTTGTACAGGATAAAGATATCATGCTTCAGTAACTATGTAGATATAATATAATATTACTATCATGGAAGATAAAGTATACATAATTCGAATAATATGAAAATTTTTCGTAGGTAATATCATAATCTAATTTTTGCTAAGCAATTATTATTTTTATTAAATGGCATGGGTGCACCGAAAAACATCATTTTATTACTAACTAGCTTCCACCCGCGACTTCGCCCGCGATATAACAATTTTACTACATTACAAATTTTGAAACTCCATTTCACCCCTTAGGGGTTGATTTATTATAAAAACTGTAAAATACGTGTTTAAACATTTACGTTCCGATTAGAAGGTTTAAGATTTAGTACAAATTAAGATCTTATAGTTGATCAGTTATATTTTGATAGGTTTTTGTCCAGTCATTGTTAATAAGTCGTCATTAAAAACTTATCAATTATGCTGATATTTCAGCGATTTGCTTGGTTTCCAAATGATTTTTATCTTGGAACGGGTTGCTAGAATGAATTTAGTTCTATTACTGTACTTAAATTGCTCTTTTCGTTATAAATTTGCAAAAAAACTCAGAAACCTATTCACAGTATAAAACCTAGTTGTCTTATTCTTACTCTTGTCAGTTAAAAACTTTTAGTTGTCGAATTAGACCGGACTAGCGTTGGAGAATCTGACTATTATTTTTTAGAGCACTTCTATGAAGTTTCGAGTTAATAGGTTACATCACTTTGGTGTTGGTTAGTTGTGCATATTAATAAACTAAGAGTTCCCGTGGAAAAAATCTAAATAGACCCATAGTATACAGGGTAGCGACAAAAAGTAAAATATACCAAAAAATAAAGTACCCTTATTTAGCAAGATACAAAGGAAAGTTATTTTCAAGAAATATTTGAAATTATTTTTTCATTCTAAATATACGAATCACATGCACAGCTACCCACGAAAAAAAAATGTTTTTACATTTTTACTTCCCGTTAAGAAATCAATGTTAGTATAAGGTAATAAAAAGTAATTATATTTCACGCAGGTAAATATGCTAAGAATGACTTTGACATAGAAATTAACATTCTTTGCAGTATAGCTCTAACTCCGTTTATTAATTTATCATTTTCCTTAATTATGCCCCCAAAAATATCCATGTAACAAAAAAGTAAAGTTGTTTTAATTGTTGGCGACAACTGCAAAAGTTATAGGGAAGCCGATGAGATTTTCTATGAAAGGCATCTCGAAATATCTGTACCTATACCCAAGACAGAGAGAAGAATATCTCGTACTGATTTCATTCATAAATACGATTTGCTTTCTATGACCTCCAAAGTGGCCTAACGCACTCTACTACCGACGTTTTAATAAAGCTGACACGAGCGTGCGTTGCTGATTTTGGGTTATTATAATATGCATGCTGCAAAATAAAAAACACATATGAAAAACAACAATCAAAAGTTCAAAAGATTCTCCAAAAATGTAGCCACGCGTTAAAAACAGAATAGCCCGTCCGTATAAACGATATAAAGCACACTGAGAGTGAGTATTGAGACGCGCCGCGCCGCAGGCGTGTATACTACCATAACTTTTCTACATCAAATTGATTTTTTTTCAACTCCCAGTAAACATTTTACCCATAATTGCAAGATCTCCGTGGACAAGCTGTATGGATCAGTTGTATATCAAATATTGACGTGTTGGTTTGTTAGCTAAAAAAAATTATCTGCGTCTGCATCACTTAAGTAACAAAAAAAAAGGCAATAAAGACGCCTTTTTAATGATTTTCCTGTATTGAAAACCGAATTGTCAGAGAAAATTTAGAAAGAAAAGCGGCAAATGGACTTACGGAAAGTTCATCGAATAAAATAGCTCGAGAAAAGTTTGCCGAATCGTCGGAATGTGGGTTGCAAAGAAAAGGCAATTGAGGGTGAAAAAGCGGTGGCATATTATCGTCAAAAACAGACCGGAAAACACTAACGAAGAAAAAATTATATTTTATTAAATAAAACTCATTCATGAATGAACAGGGTCTGATGAGAAGAGAAGGGAGTTTTCTTGCAGTGCCGTAGCTAGGTTTTTTTATCTTCTGACAGCCCACGAAGACCGAAGTCTAAGTACCATGTAAGGATTGGAGGTTGGGACGGGAAGGGAAAGCATCTGCAGGCAATTTGTTTCATAATCTGGAAACCCTAGGTATGAATGAGCGAGAGAAGTGGTCTGTTCTAGGCTTTTGTAGCTGGACAGTAAAAGGATGCATACGTAACGCGCCTCTTGTTGTTCTGTTAGGAACAGCCAGGGGGGGGGGGGGGGAATAATACCGGCTAGTTCTTCAGAGCAAAATCCGTGGAAGTAGCTATAGAAAAGGGATAAATCCCCAACAGCGCGGCGATGCGCGAGAGAAGGGAGTTTTCTCGTGAGGACTTGGTCATTGATAAGTCGAATGGCTCTCTTCTGGATAGAATCAAGGATGTTAAGTGTCGAAGGCGATTCCGCTCCCCAGATGTGGGAGCAGTACTCTAGGTTAGGTCTGATTTGGGAAACAGAGAGTGTATAAGTTGGAAGGGGAGAAGTATTTTCTGGATCGAAAGAGAAAACCAAGCTTTTTAGCTGCCGATGTGGCTACTGAAGTAATGTGTTTGTGCCAGCTGAGATCATGTTAAGAGGATGTGTGGGGTGGTACCACCACGGTCGAGGAAGAATTCCTCTACCACCTTCCAACAATTAACAAACACAAGATAGAAGAATTTTTTGAACTTGTTTGACCTTAAGTATTATGTCGGCACAGACGTAGCGGTTGGAAGAGCGAAATTGGAAGGAGGAATGAGGGTGGAATTGGCAGATTGATGTTTTGAAAAATACGTACTTTATTTACTCCTTGCTTTATAAATCTGCAAGAAACTTACAAAGATATCCACAATACAAAATTCTTACACTTGCACTTTTATTTAAACCCTAAAATGTCACCTGGCCGCTAATTTTTTTATTCATTTCCGATTTCCGGCCTGCAGAAACCCATAAAATCCTCGACATCCGACCACAATCATCAGGTAAAAGCAAACTTTCCTTTTTCCTTTTCACACATTCTTCCTCCCAGTTCAGCGCGTCTCTCTCGTTCTAACTACACGCCCTCATTTTCCGTCTTTTTTCCTCCAGCTTGCGGCATATTTATTTAGTGGAGCTCGCTTTCTTTACTTCTCTCTTTGATCGGCTGTTCGGAGGTGCGAAACACACTTTCCGGACTTTTTAGCCGGATTATCTCGATCTTTGAGCTAATTTTTTTATCTTTTTGTCTGTATGAATTAAATCTCTGAGCGGTCGTGTGGCACGAAATTTCTCGCTAATTTGCAATGAATTAAATTACAACTACCAATAAAGAAAAACTCAGAATGCTAAAATTGATTAATGAATGGCTATTAATTATTGTCTCTGTTATTTGTTATTCATACTGCATATTGCAAAAATACCTACATCATGTGTACATTGTCACCTTCATATGGATGAAATCGATCCGATGCGGCTCTAGTCACTTAAAAATCGCTATATTCATTGTTGCAAATAAAGCAAGGATCGGATTCAGTATTTCAGCTCAACAGTACTCAAATCGGGACTGGTTGCAATGAAATTGCATACACTCTGTTCCATCAAATCAGGATTTCACGATGTAGTCATGCTTCTACAAATTTGTTACATATATAGGGTGTTTAGTAACTAGTAGGCCATACCTTAGCAGTGGTTTTCCTGGTTTAAGTTAGGCCGATTTAACCTACCTTATCTTAGTAGAAAAGTTGATAATAAAAGAGATACAGGGTGTTGAAGTTAAATTTTATTTTACATTTGTATCGATATGTTTTGAAAGACACTAAATAAGTTCACAAAATTTGGTAAGCGGGGGTTCTGGGGGATAAGAAAAATCCGTTCTGACATTTGCTGTATTTTGTAGAGAGCCCGACAATTGGCATTAAGTGCCATTTTAAAAAGGTTGCACCTTTTTTGTGCCTGGGTTGGGTTTGATACAGTTTGAGACAGTGAATATTCATGGCCTCCCTGTGGCCCTGACTTGAATCCACTTGATTTGTGCTCCTAAGGATACATAAAACATTTCGTATATTCAGCTGTAATCATCATTACACGAGATCAGCTTTAGCAAAGGATACTACCTGCAACAAACTCCGTACGAAATTTACATCCAACTCTTTTTGCAAAAGAAATTCTCTAAAAAGATGTCGCAAATGTATCGAGGCAAGGAGTGGGCATTTTGAAGATGTTGATGTTTGCATTTCCTTAATTCTTTTTTCTAAATAATTTATTGTTACTAGAAGTACACGACTAACTTACAATTTTATTCTAAGGTTCTTAATTCTAGTTAGAAGTCCCCAGCCCACTGGTGTCTCTTAGGTCCTACATTGGAATACAATTTAATGTGTTGTGCACAGAAATATGATTTTCTATATACTCGTATACTGTTCAACTATAAAAGTCCAAAGGTTTAACCCTTTTTAGCCTTCTCGTGATGTTGGCATTGTCTAAAAGATGCAGCACTTCGAAATTTTCGCGGGCGTCGAGTCTTGCCTCGTGCTTTTGCGGGAACTTCTTTATCTCTTCTCTAACTGTCGAGATCTTTAGATCTCTATGAAGATGGTCATTCCGGCAGTATCATGGAGTATCAATAATACCTCGGAGTATTTTGTTTTGGAAGACCTATATATTTTCTATGTTGCTTACTGCTGCACATCCCGAGAGCTGGATTCCATAGGTCCAAACTGGTTTTGTTTGGTTTGGTTTTGGTGTGTTCTCTCTATCAGAGACGGATATCCAGATTTATTCCCAAGTATTTTGCTGTATCACAATGTGGTATGTTAGAATTATTTATTTTTACAGGATATTGTTCATTCTGTGTATAGGCGAAGTCAATATGTGCTGATTTGCCGTCAGTGACTTTTGTTCTCCACTTCTTAGTCCGATCTGTCACTCTATTGCATGCTTCTCGAAGCTTAGCAGCTACTATCATTACCGGTTGTCAAGATGGCTGTATCATTAATGAATTCCACCATTTTAGGTAATAAAGGTAGGGAAATAAGAATTTCTATTCAGAAATTGTGTACGCCGAAGTACAAAAGAGGTAGCACCTTTTAAACTGGCATTTAGTGTCGTATGTGGTGCCGCCTACAAAGTAGAGCAAATTTGAGAACGGATTTGGTTTTCCCATCCCAAAAATCCTCCGGATGTCAAATTGTGTGGATTTATTTAGTATCTTTCAAAATATATCGATGAAAATGTAAAATAAAACTGTAACTTTAAAACTCTGTATCTCTCTATTATCAAATTTTGTACTAAGATAAGGTTAAGTCGACCTAAATTGAGCCACGGAAGCCAAACACCCTGTATATAAAATTTCCAGTGTCCACCCGCAAAAAAAGTCAACTTTCAACTTTATTAGGGCTCACGGTTTTGAAATAAAGGTACAAAATAAAATTTTGATTTCTCCAATGAATTAATATATTTTTTGTCCCCAAACAAACACAATAAAAGAGATGGGAGCAGAATGCTTCTCTCAATCATTAACCTACTTCTGCACCCATAAATTTTAATTAAATTTTCTTAAAATAGTCTGAGAAAACCTGAACTAAATAAAATATTCATTAGCAAAATAATGTTGGAAACACGTTAAACACCGATTTATTCATACGGACGAATTCAATTTTGTTTTTCTCCTAAGACTGATGGGAAATCGGGAAAAAATCAATGCCCGTATCAATATTTATAAGTTCATTTACGTTATCCTGACGGTCTCCCATCGGTGTTAAAAAATGGTTTCGAGCACCTCGTAGGAAATTGTAAATTATTATTTAAAACATATAATTTATAAACCTGCGCGGATGAACTTAATTAGAATAAAAAAATAGTAATAAGCTTACTTTTCAGTAAATGATAATCAAATCAGAAGAAAAATAGAAGCTATATTCGGTGGTTATTTCCGTTTTTAAACATCAAAATAGGATCTCAATTCGACTGTTTCTTTCATTTTTATTTTTAATGTATGTTCACTGATAATTTCAGGTGCGTCGATATTAATGGTCTCCGATGGTAAGCTATGAAACTGCTCAACGGCTAACAGTGTAGAGGGATATCCAAATAAAAGTGAAAAGTGAAAGTACAACTTTTTTATTTTTAAATATGAGAAAAATTGATAAATATGAAAGTTTTGGGGATTTTTATGGATCATGCATATATGATATCACATATAACTTATACAATCTCCATGTTTCTCAAATAAGAAATAACCTAGATTACTGTTCCCACATCTGGGGAGCGGCATTACCTTTGACACTTAACATTATACAAATTATATCTTAGGTTAACAAAATCCTCCTGGTGTTATGATTGTGGCCAAACTTTAAAGGGTAATCAGGAGAGTTTTAAACCTGGCAATTCATGGCATTAAATAAATACGACAGTTGAAGATGGTTGTAATAGTTGTTAAAATTAAAATTTATTATAGGCCTGGACAACTGATTTTTCTTTCCTTTTAGAATGTGTTTTATCCAACATTGTCCTGAATCCGACTCTGTATTCTAATAATAATAATAAATGGCATTTTCTAATGCGCCAAATTGTGCCAAGATTTTTATTCATTCTTAATTCATTCTACTTAACCCTAGTTAAGTTAAAATTATGTCAACATTGTTAAAGAAAGTACGTAATACCAAATAAATTACCATACAACAATAACCATAAGATATATAAATATAAAATGACTTTAATAATGAATCACGCTTTATTTAGAACACTTTGTATACGGCTCAGATTCGAGCGACGATGTTTTGTAATTAGGTTTATTTTAAGTGGTCGATTTAATGTTGGTTTTATTGTTGGAAAAGCCGCAAGGATATATTTTTGACAAAGCTTGTAATAATATTTAGAATAATTAGAATTTGCCTTCGACAACATGTACAAATTTTAAACTTCTTAACTTTTGAAATGAATGGTGATTTTTTTTTACTTAATTTTGAATTGCAGTGGGGAGACAAGTTTAAATTTAAACAGATGGCGCCAGCATAGCTATTATGATATATACTTGAACTTAAAGTGGTTTGTTTTTCCTTTTCAAACCAATTTATATATATTTTTTAAACGTATGAATGAAAGTCTACTTGTCAGGGGTACATATAAATATGCAAAAATTGATAATAAATTCTCTAACCACCTGAAAATTCCTTATACAATAAGGATTTCAACAAATAATGGCAAAACAGCTATTCTCCGGGCTATATGCCCCTCCGAGCGCTGAATTACATGCCAAAATTTGCCGTATTTTCTTCTAACACAGTTAGATAAGAAAATACTAATGTTTCGAATGCAAGAAACTACCAGGAAGAACGAAGCTTTTTCTTTAGTTAGAATGTCGTCACCTGCAGACCGGTTTCGAACTCGTTGGTTCTCATGTGTTAGAAGAAAATACGGCAAATTTTGGCATGTAATTCAGCGCTCGGAGGGGCATATAGCCCGGAGAATAGCTGTTTTGCCATTATTTGTTGAAATCCTTATTGTATAAGGAATTTTCAGGTGGTTAGAGAATTTATTCTCAATTTTTGCATATTTATATGTACCCCTGACAAGTAGACTTTCATTCATACGTTTGAAAATTTTACCTTACGATAAACTCTACTCTGAATGCTTGAAACTGCTAATGGATGGCGCTGCCTGTGTCTCACTGCTTATGCAGTACGACAGTTGTAGCTTTAAGGGATTACTTTTTCGGAAGGTTGGTATGTTCGTCTATCCTGTACTGATGAGAACCAACGAGTTCGAAACCGGTCTGCAGGTGACGACATTCTAACTAAAGAAAAAGCTTCCTTCCTCCTGGTAGTTTCTTGCATTCGAAACATTAGTATTTTCTTATCTAACTGTGTTAGAAGAAAATACAGCAAATTTTGGCATGTAATTCAGCGCTCGGAGGGGCATATAGCCCGGAGAATAGCTGTTTTGCCATTATTTGTTGAAATCCTTATTGTATAAGTAATTTTCAGGTGGTTAGAGAATTTATTCTCAATTTTTGCATATATATATTTTTTAATTTTTGGTTATTAGGTATGTATTCTGCATATGGACAGTGAGTGATTTCCAAGCGGAATTAAAGAAACGATGGGTTAGTTCTTAACAGCCAATTTTCCGATTTTCTTTACACAAATGCCGTTTTGGTCATTTATAACCAGTCTGTTTAATAAAATAAAAGGTTTTCTATCGACTAAATCTCCTAGTCTTTGGGAAAAACTCAAGAAAATGGATTTACACTGAAATTTACATTACACTAGCCATTATAAAACGTTTACTTAATAAAAAAGTGACGTCACAAACAAAAGAAGTGCGTTTTACGAGATGTTGGATTTTGCAGGAAAATTTGCAAAATAAAACCTTTATTATTGTTAATAAAACCCAAAATAAATGGAAAACAGCAACTGCCATAAACATTTAATTTATGTAGAGAATACAAAAAAATATATTTCAGGATTTTTTGGATTACATGCATATTCCCTGTTAAGGTCGATGTTTCTGCTGTATCGACGGATCGAAATTCGATGCATCGATTTTCGATGTATCGATGTATTCTGAATTTTGTGCATCCCTACTCAAGAGTCAAAATCCCCAGACCTAGCTAATGTTATGTTAGAAGGAGTTAGAAATAACGCAAAATTTTGCAATAAAATTATCTTCTTCGACGAAATGTATTCCCTTCCATCCAGAAAAAGCCATGATTTCATATGGTTTCAAATAGAAGCTTTATTAGGCCTACATCTAGAATTAGAAGCTCCTATGCTTGATATCATAAACATAAAAGTTGTTAGTGTGGCGAAATGGGTGACATGGAGCCTTATATGTTCATAAGTACGAATTAATTAATAATTTCAAAAATTTAGTAGAGTTTCCATTCAATATTTATCATCTCATCTCAGTAAATAACATACAGGTATTTTCGTTTTATATAAATACCTAGTTGATGCAAAAATAACCTTACAGAGAACCATTACCTTCTTAGAGAAACAATGTTTAATATGTAAGTTATAATGAAAGAAAAACTCAAATCCCTGCAGAGGATTTTCTTTCGCTCCCTAACTTTCCATGTTTTTAAATCCCGTATCAATAGATTACATTTTCGCCTACGATACGGCACGTAGAGTATCTACCGGGTACTTCAGCCTGATTACTGCCCTGATCTAAACATACGCAAAAGTAATAATAATTGGTAAAAATGTTAAATAACAATTTACTGTGGTCAATTTAAGAATAAATTCTGATTATGACATGGTAATTTACACAATTTTTTCCGTGAATCAAGTCTTATTATTAACCGCGTTATTAACATTAATTAAACACTTGAATTAAACACAGGAAATTAAGAAACTTTTGGGATTTATATTTAGATTGTTAGTCATTTGTACTGTACTTACGAACACAAAATATTACTTTGGTATGTTGAACGTACTCATTTTTATTATTTATACATTTACGTCTTCAGATCTTTAATTTCGTATTTGTCTCAAATGTTTCTTTTGGTGGTCAGAGTCAAACGCTTGACCCTTAACTGTTGAAACATAATATTTTTTTCAAAAAAATGAACGGACTTCGCAAAAAGAAAAGCACTTAAAAGTAAGAAATCATATACCTTCAGTAATAAATACGTAAAACTAGTATTTTATATCTTTCAGTGTTTTTCTTATTGTGAAGTAGGTTCGTTTTTATGAAAAGAAATCTATATTTTAGCTGCACCTGTTCTCCCTCCCCCCTTCCTCTTATTTACCCCTCTTTTTGTTTGTACTGTGCAGTAATTATTGACTTCTTTGACCACATCCGCGGAACCCTAGGGGTCCGCAGGTTATTTTGCGGGGGTCCGACAACCTTTGCTTTGAAACACTTGATGCCCTTTTGCACGACGTATATGTGAACAAACTTTCTCTGAATACATTCTGCTAAAATCCAAACAAAGAAATCGGCTCGATGTTGCTTCAGATCTAAGATTAAAAATTTCCGTTCAGATTTACGAAGAAGGTTTAAGATTTAGTACTGGTTTAAATTGAAATCTTCTAGTTGGTCAGTTATGTTTTGACAGGTTTTTGTCCTGTCATTGTTAATAAGTCGTTATTAAAAACTTATGAATTATTCTGATATTTCACCGATTTGCTTGGTTTCCAAATCATTTTCATCTTGGAACGAGTTGCTGTAATGAAGTTAGTTCTATTTTTGTCAAAACTACTTACTAAAATTGCCCTTTTCTTTACAAATTTGTGAGAAAGCTCAAAAATAAGTTCATAGCATAAAACTTAATTGTATTACACTTGTCAGTTTAAAACTTTTGGTTGTCAAATTAGACCGCACTACGTTGGAGAATCTGGCTGTTCAAATCTTAGACCAGATTTAGAAAGAACTATGACAGGAAAAACAGTATTTCATTCTTCTCATTAAAATCCAAAACTGATGATTGATATATTATATTTTTTCTGCTAGAAAAGAGAATATATTTTGTTCAGTTTAGTTCAGTTTTTCAGTTACTTTTATAGGATGCCGTTTTTATTTATAAATAGTATGCTGCCTTTTGGTGCAAATTGCCAAGCCATATTAAAGGCATTGAATAAATCGGCACTTTTGAAATAAATATTTTTTTTAACAAAGGTTGTTTCCTTTATTATTTTTGAAGCTAAACTGTTCATAGGGGTCCGCATGTTACTTATTTCTAATTTTGGAGGTCCAGAATTTCGAGACATTTGGGAACCACTGTATTATACCAAGAAAAAGTAAAACGTTTCTTGATACATTTCATCACACTCTCATCCTATCTGCTTTATATTTTTCTCAATCTTCATCTCGCTCCAGTCCATCAAATTTTTTTTTTAAATTCGTTAGACACAATTTGATTTTCTGACCTCAATAACCCCGAAAATGGCATAGTTAACATTTTTAAAGAAATTCCTAGCAGCTCCTTTGTATCTCCCCCTCCCCCATTAATTTTTTAACATCTGTTAAACAAAATTAGATTTTCTAACCTCGATAATCGTGAAAATGACATATTAGTTAACATTTTCGGAAAAATTCTCAGTTGCTCGGCTTTAATCCCTCTCACCCTTACGCATTATTATTTTTTAATGTCAAGTACCAATAGAACCACTGTCATGCTAAACATAACGGGGAAAAATGACTGAAATCGGTGCAGCCATACCGCAGTAAACACGAAAAAATTGAATTCAGGAATAATATTCATAATGTTAATACTAGAAATCAGAACGCAATATAGAAATACCTAAACATCATAATGAAAAATATAAGTCTTCGTTTAAATATACCTCTTCTGTAATTTATAATAATATTCCTTCTAGTCTAAGGGGCATAAGCTATATAACTTTCAAAAATAATATCAAAAATTATTTGGTAGGGGTAGGATTGGAAGAATGATTGTTTATAAATCAAAATCCTACCTATTTATGCCAACTAGTATACTACTGTCATTTTTTGGATTTCTTTTTACTTTTATCAATTTTATATTTATATTTTTGTTTTATTGGCATAAATAAACATCTTTATTATTATTATTACACGAAAAATTGTCGATAACAGCAGTTCTTTAGTTTTCACTCGTTAGAACTCTTGTAGAGTGAAAAATCTACAAAAAAAAACAAAAATCATCAAAACTGGTAAATCCGTTCAAGAATTATGCCCGAACATTCACACAAAACGAAATATATTTTACATACTGGTCGAAATAATAACCTCCTCTTGCGAAGTCGGTTAAAAACATGCCCATGCTAAGATAAGTGATGGCTAAACGAGAAGCAACTCAAATTTACAATTAACATAAGAGCAGTTCCATTTTGTCTCTAATTTTAATAATGATTAAACTCATCCACGGTCCCGCGCTTTGGTACTTGTAGTCTATTAATAAACATACATTTGCACCACTTGTATAAAACAAATAGGCCAAATTTGTTAACAACCTGATTTAGAAATGCATTAACAAGAAATTAACTAAATTAATTCGGCATTATTATTACAAATTTGGCCAATAAATCCGTTGACGACGAGAGAAAATATAAGCAGGTCCGAGTGTTGTTTTGGGCGCCAAATAATAATATGTTAAACATTCTACAATTTTCGATAATGGAGTTTAAGCATTGGCGCTTTTACATGATTTTTGATATTGGCAATAACATTACCAAAAAAGGTAGGACCCGGTATTTGTGAAAATTATCTCACAATTAGTTTATTATTACAACAAATTCATTGGAATTAAAGACTCAGTCAGCGACCTTAGAGTTATCTTCGACAGACGATTATCCTTTAATCAACATGTTGACAGAACTGTTTCTTCTCGGGTACTGTTCTTAAGGGCTTTAGGATGCTTGGATTCATAAAACGCCAAATATATCTACGACACGAAAACTTTTATGTGTCTCTACAACTGTCTCGTTCGGAGCAATTTAGTTTCCAAAACCACTTGTACGAGAATACAAGCATTATTTTCCCTTGTCTGATCTCACCTACGAGACCAAACTGATGTTGTGTGGGATGAAGCACCTTAAGCACAGACGAAAAGACGCACGTCTCATTTTCAGACTGATTGTGATAGATTGTTGGGGCTGATTTCAAGGCAGCAGCAACTCTTTTATGAAGTCTACCACTGGACCACTGGAGCAACTACGGCCAGACCGCTTTTGTCGACAGAGTAGCTTGGAATTACAATAAAATTATTAGTTTTACTCGGACTGACATTTTTGGAACTACTTTGTCAAATCTAAAAAGATAACCTAAGTGTCAGGGATTTGTTGTCTACAACAGAACGTATTTGCTTAGGTTTGCTCAGATAGATAAGCCTGAGCAAATCCAAAAAAGACCAACCTGTCTAGGTTTCCTCATTTGTATTTAGGTTTGCTCAGGATTTGTTTCTGTACGTTTTTTGTTAACATTTTCCACACCATTACAGTTTAAAATTCCATTTTCGAAACTCTGTGACTTAAAAAAATTGCGTTTTCGAAAAAAGGTATTTTTGAAAAACTGTTCGTTGGAATTTTTTTTATGTTGGGCTAGACTTCAAGCCTAAGTACTAACGTACTGTGGGCGTCTGAAGAGAAGAAAAATGTAATCTACTGACATGGGATTTAAAGGATTGGAGGTTGGAAGGGGAAGGGAAAACATGCAGGCAATTTGTTCCATAATCTGGAGACCTTAGGTATTAATGAGCGAGAGAAATGGAACGTTCTAAGTTTTTGTAGCTGGGCAGTACAAGGATGCATATGTTTTGTAACCTCCTTTGTAACCTCTTGTAGTTCTGTTTAGGACAGTTAAGGGCAGAATAATAGGGACAATAAAATAATAAAAGGGACAGATCCCCAAAAACGCGGAGACGAGCGAGAGAAGAGAGTTTTCTTGGGTCATTGATAAGTCGAAAGGCTCTCTTTTGGATAGGATCTTAAGTTTCGACGGTGATGCTCTGCTCCCCATATGTGGCAACAGTATTCTAGGTTAGGTCTTATTTGAGAAATAGAGTGTATAAATTGGAAGGTGAGAAGCATTTTTTGGCTCCGAAGAGAAAACCAAGGTTTATAGCATCCATTTCTCCAAAAAATACTTCCGAAAAATAGAATACCGTTAAAAAGAAATGGACAATTAGACCTTTAGAAATAATTCGAAATAGTGTGAAAATGCACTATTTAGAGCTGTTAATAGCTGATAAATATATCAAAACAAATCGTAAATAATTATGCATGAACCAAACTCGGTGGTATAAATCGCGTTTTAGAGGAAATTTTACATAAATAATGGAGTTAAAAGGGAAATAATAGCTATTTAGAGTGTCTGCTGATAGCAAATATTATGCATGTTCACATCACAAAACCTGAAAATCGCGTGGGGGTTTGGGGGAAAATGGGAAAAATTAAAATGCTTCAAGTTTTGAGATAACAATGTTTGTATTTGCACAGTACTCTCGGTTAGGTCTTATTTGAGAAACATACACAGAAAACACTGCTACGCTATTTTCAATAATAGTATTATTCCTGACCGCTCTCACTTTGATTATATTAATACTGTTTCAACAAAATATCATTGAAATAACAAAAAAAAAAACATTGCTTGAAATGTAGACTTATTTTATTAGAGTTCAAAAGTAGTCTTACTTCTTTGAAAACTATATTACCATTTTTTCAACTACAAAAATACTATTGGAACCCAATAAATTACTATTATTTCTTAGAGTATAGAATTGTTTAAGCTAAAACATTAAATTATTTGACGAGAATGCTCAAATATAATTGGGTGAAAAATAGTTATTTCTGGGCGGTGTGATTCAAATTAAAATATATTTTATTAAACGAACAAGAACTACAGTTTAAATAAAAAATCTAAAAACTAAATGAATAATCCTTATATCATGTTAATTAAAATAAACACTCCAATAAAACATATAAGGTATTAGAGAAATAATAAAAAGTATTAATTCAATGAGTTGTATTTTTGGCTGAAGTTTTACTTCTATTGCTCGCGGACACCCTTTGGAGAGGTTAAAATTATGCTGTTGGTATTTTGTTCGTTTAATAGTCCTGTTTGTTTATTGCGTTACAGTTACGCCAAAAATTATAGATCTTTTGCAATTCTGGGGACTGGAATGTTTCAGTGTTTGTGACTGGAGTGGACTTTAGTGTTTTATGGTATGTAAATAAACTAAATCTAAAAAGCTTTGCAATAACAATAAGTATTTCGATTAAATAAGTTGTATATTCTTACAAATAAACGTTAACTGAAACCAATGATATATTTTGTATTGAATTTAGAATAGGGTATTACAGCATCAAATAACTGTTATATTTAAACGACCTCTTAAAATCCAATGAAACCTTATATTGTAAGCAATCTTATAACCTATTGGTTAACAATGATAAACTAATCATTGAAATAAACCGAATTTGTATTGTGCAATACGGAATAGAGTGTGTCATTGAGTGAATGGGTATCCAATTCAATATACGATAGTGTTTTCCTGTGTCGAGGGTGTGTAAGTTGGAAGCGGAGAAGTATTTTCTGACTCCCAATAGAAAATCATGCATTTTAGCTGCTGATGTGGCTATTGAAGTAATGTGTTTGAGCTAGCTGAGATCACCTTGAAAGTGATGTCAATAAGATTAAACGGTTCATAGTTCTGTAGGGCTGGGCCATTCATGTGGATGGCGTAAGGGTTGCCGGATTTTTTGGGTGACGACAGGGAACAAGACTGAGTTTTGGAGGCATTGACAAAAGACGGATTTTGGCACCCTAGTCTAAGATTAATCTATTGAAGATCTTGGAAAAGGGATAATGCTCTACTTTGATTCGTAAACTGTAAAAGTAATGATAAATATTGATAAATAAAAATTGATTATAAAATGTATCTTTGTTGAAATTGTTTTGTGAAAAATTCGAAATTCCATTTATTCCGCAACTTTAAACAAATGAATTGAAATCAGATGCGTTTGTTTTCCTAAACAAACAAATATATCGTTCTAGATAGAATTAAAACAATTTGACTAATTTCTAAAATAATAAAAATTAATAGGTATAAATGAGTAATCCGTTCCAAAACAAAGCTAAATGGTACATTTCGCGAAATAAGAATTGATTTATTTTAATAGAAATTATTTCGTCTAATAATTATTTTTCTTGAGTCTGGTGTTTATGAACAAGAGAACAATTATTAATTAGTTTTATTATATCTATAAATAAATATGAGAAAAACCCGCGTGGGCAAAAAATTATGTGAGTAATAAAATAAAACACACCTTTTTTAATGCAATTAAATATTTAGAATCGGTAAAACAAAAATGTTAAGTTAATAAGGATCTCGGCAATAAGACGATTTCTTTGTTAGACAACGCAGTTACGTTTTCTTGCGAAAATTCACAATTTTTGATTTAAGGTTAGGAGAAGGGCAAACCTCTGCAGGTTGTTTTATAATCTGTAAAAAAGAGACATATCACCCACAGCACGGCCATGAGCGAGAGAAGAAAGTTCTCTTGATTCACTGATGAATCATGAATCGAATGACTTGCTTTTGAATATAATGAAGAATGATAAATCTCGAAGGTGATGCCGCTCCCCAGATGTGTAGCAATATTCTACGAGGATGGGATACAATTTTTCCGGCCGTACAAAGAAAACAGCAAAATATTTTCAAAAATTTTATTTGTGAAACCCTTTTAAAATGGTTAAATTCGGCACATAAATAATTTCTTATGTTTCTGCTTGCAAAAAATACAGTAATGTAATCTTTATAACAAAATTTATTATTTTCAGTTATAATACAGTTATTTCAGTTATATACATATGAAAAACATATTATTCCAAATTTATAACTTTAATTAATGGCAAACATAATAATGGGATATTATTTAGACGTATTGTTGTTTTGACAAATTATTTATTATTTTTATATTCTGTAATTTTAATAATAATAATAAAATCATGACGTTTCTTAGTGGTTACAGTTTTAAATTTATGAACTGATTAATTCTATTGCATTTTATATACATTTTGGTTTGTACAGGGATATCTATATAAAAGAGAACAGGCCTTATAACTTTTTTAGTTTAGTTATGGGGAAGAATGTAAAATATGAAAGTTTTTGGGGATTTTATGGATCATTCATATATCCTATCAGCAAAACAATTGAGCATCGAATAAAAAAAAAATATAGTATAAAACATCTCCAAATCGATGTTTTCAACTATATTTTTTTTATTCGATGCTCAATTGTTGTTCTGGTGAGATATATGAATGATCCATAAAAATCCCCAAAACTTTCATATTGAACATTTTTGTCCATCTCTAAAAATAAAAAAGATATAAGGCCTGTAAGTGCATTTACAAAAATAAATAAAGAATACTGCTTTAGGTACACTGATGCATTAAAATGTGAACGGAACGATTCGCAAGCATTACGTATATTAAGCTAGCTCACCATGGTCACGTCGCGCATTTCTAACCTAATGGATATTTAGTTGCTAATTAGTTGCTAATTAGTTACGCTAATCCCGATTTAGTTGCTATTCATCCCTCCAAGATACACGCGGTGAGCTAACTTACATATTAATCTAGCAGACCAATTACTATAACTCGGGTTCTGATCAACTTATCGACTTTGTTCAGCCGCCATATTTAGTTGCTAATTAGTTGCTGGAAGATAGCATAGTTTATTTTACCCCCCGTCAACCCTTAACTCCAGGATCGGCACCCCTAAAGGCATGAATTTCAATATGGCTCTGTAGGTAATTATAAATGGTTCTATATTTAGTTGCTAATTAGTTGCTGACGTTTTATGCTTTTAATTTTTTTTCCCTCCCCATTATACCCGATAACTACGGTGGTGCTAGAATAATTGTTTGTCTATTCAACCCTTCCGCGCAACTTTTGATCAATGAGAGACATCGACTTCGTTCAACCGCCATATTTAGTTGCTAATTAGTTGCTGGAAGATAGCGTAGTTTATTTTACCCCACGTCAACCCCTAACTCCAGGATCGGCTCCCCTAAAGGCATGAATTTCAATATGGCTCTGTAGGTAATTATAAATGGTTCTATATTTAGTTGCTAATTAGTTGCTGACGTTTTATGTTTTTTATTTTTTTTCCCTCCCCATTATACCCGAAAACTGCGGTGGTGCTAGAATAATTGTTTGTCTATTCAACCCTTCCGCGCAACTTTTGATCAATGAGAGATATCGACTTCGTTCAACCACGGTATTTAATTTTTTATGTGATAACGGGAAAAGTCGAAAAATCTGATCACATCGCTGAAAAGCTGAGGATAAAATACGTCGGAAACATTATATAAATTTGTAATTACATTTTTGTGTGGTAATTTCCTTTTATAGAGATCTGGCGTTTGTCGCAAGCAATTGACGCTGTTTCATGTTTGCGATTGAATTTCTCGAAAATACTGAAGTTGTGTATTTTTTAAAATACTTAAAAAATATATAAAATATACTCTTCGAGATATAATACAGGTGGTATGTTCTTTTAAGTAGAAAATTATTTATTTCGTAAAATCTGACAACAGCATTGAAAATCTGAGCAAAAAATACGTCGAAATCATACATTGCAGATTTTTTAAGATACATTTTCATTATTGTATCTGCTACGTGAGGAAACAGCACGGTTATCTTATTACAACAAGAACGCGATTCTAAATGTGCATCTTTGGTGCCGGCCGTGACTCAACAGTATAGAGTGCCAGACTTGCAAGTCCAAGATTTGAGGCTCGTGCCCGAGTCTCGCCACTTTTTAGAATAATAAAAACCGTAACGTCTTCTGGTATCTATCGAGAAGTGGGATGTTACCATGTGGTCTATAAATTGATTGTTCGTTGGCTGTTGCCTGTCTTACCTACGGCGGGAATTAAAAATAAATAAATAGAGTCTAATATAATAATGTTGCGTCTGTCCTGTAAAGTATGAAATTATCACGAGTAGGGGAGAGGTGGGAACAGTGGCCACCACAGGAACACTGGCCACCCACTGTTAATTTTAATTTAAAAAGTTGGATAGCGCCGCCACCTAGTTGTTTTAGCCGCAAATAGTCGAAATACCGTTGCCACGATCAAAAGAAGCCAGTAGCGCTCAGTACGTCGAAGTTGTTTCACGGAGTGTGTTTTGTACCGGCAAAAGTTATATTTAGAGGTAAGTTTTTATTTTAATTTAAGTTGTAAAACTACATTTTGTTTTAAGTTGACATATAGGGGATATATTTTGCAACATCTAAAGTGGAATAGTGACTAAATAGGAGTCCAAACTCGATATGTTTTGTTTAGGTTATACTGTCAAAAATTTTATCACAATTTGTAACAGTGGCCATGTTAATGAAAGGTACGGTGGCCACTCCTTACCAGTAGGATAAGGGGTGGCCACTGTTCCTTATCCCAATTGTTTTTTTCTTGCAGATTCATTATGCCTCGCAAAAAATCAACAAAAGATGCAATTGGAAAAACACCAGCCAATATAATAAGGGATGCCCTACAGAGCATATATGACGGAGGGCTCTCTGTAAAGGCTGCTTCTAGGAGGTATAATATACCACGCACAACATTGAGGAGATATGTTAAAAAATGTGAGAATCGGGACATCGATTGGGCGGATCCAGAATTAAAGGGGGTTCCCCGTCTAACACCAAACTATGATGTAAACAAGATTTTTTCCTCGGAAGAAGAAGGTATTTTGTGTAATTACTTACAAACTTTGGCCAAGCTACATCATGGCTTAACTCCTAAGAATGTACGAAAATTGGCCTTCGAGTTGGCGGTAGTTAACCAGAAAAAAATACCTACTTCTTGGTACCGTGATGAAATGGCTGGAAAATATTGGTTGACATATTTTTTAAAGAGAAACCCACTTTCAATTAGATCGGCAGAATCAACATCATTGGGCCGTGCGATGGCATTTAACAAGCCTGTTGTAGCACGCTTTTATGCAAACTTGAAGGAAGTCCTCGATAAATATAAATTCAGATCGGATAAGATCTATAATATGGACGAAACTGCCTTAACAACAGTTCAGGAAGCTGGTAAAGTTATTGCTAAAAAAGGTCAACGGCAGGTGGGACAAATAAGTTCAAGTGAAAGGGGTACATTAATTACCATGTGTGGAGCCATAAATGCAGACGGAAATAGCATTCCCCCCATGCTAATATTTCCCAGGAAATTTTTTAAAGACCACATGATAAGAGGTGCTCCAAATGGAACCCTGGGAGCTGCATCACCAACGGGTTGGATTACAGGAGCAATATTTGTTCAGTGGCTTAAGCATTTCATTTCATACACAAACCCAACTCCTCAAATGCCAGTATTATTAATAATGGACAACCATAACAGCCACATTTCACTTAAAGTAATAAAAATGGCACGTGAAAACAACTTGATTTTATTGACACTCCCGCCTCACACCAGCCATAGACTTCAGCCGTTGGATGTGAGTGTCTATGGGCCGCTTAAATCATATTATAATACTGCTTGTCAGACTTGGCTAACAAATCATCCAGGCCAGAGAATAACAATTTATGACATTGCTGAAATTTTGGGTGCTGTGTACTACCTTGCATTTTCGTCACGCAACTGCGTATCTGGTTTTCGTGCAACGGGTATTTATCCATTCAATGATAACACCTTCAAGGACGATGACTTTATGGCTGCAAGTGTAACCGATATTCCCTTGCCAGAAGTTACAAGCGAGGATTTACAAGCAGGACCAAGTCGTGAGATAATTCAAGTTACGACAAACGGAAACAAAGACGTTGGTGAAGAAAGTAATAGCTTGGCTCAACTAGAAGCAAGCTGCAGTTATAGTAAAGCAGCCATTGACATTCACCAAATTACGCGTCCTGTGACTCCTTTAAAACAATTTATTAGTCCCGAAGTTGTAAAACCCTTTCCAAATCAACTGTAACACAAAAATCGAATAAGCGAAAGAAAAAATCAACCGAGATCCTAACAATCACCCCAGTATACAAGCAACTTGAAGAAGAACAAGCACTAAAAGACCAAAGACAAAAAAGTTTACAAAAGAAGATAAAAGTTCAAAGAAGAATTGACGACGATAATGCTGTTGGCGCAACAAGCACTAACATATTCCTACCTACAAAGAGACAAGTTAAAAAAAATAAAGTGGTTAAGAATGATTCAAGCGAAGATTCTGATGATAGTATGCTAAATGAAGACGCATTGTCCCTTACTGACTCAGATGAAATTGATTGGTATGAAGGTTCAACAAGAAATGAAAATATTGAGGATTTAAATAACATCGAGGTTGGCAGTTTTGTGCTAGTAAAATTTCCAACGAAGAAAACAATAAAATATTGTGTGGGAAGGATTCAGGAGATTTGCAGTTTTAAAGAATACAATATAATTTTTTTAAGAAAACAAGGAATACATTTTACTTTTCCCATTATTCCCGATCTTTCTATTATTCGTTTTGATGACGTTGTAATACACTTACCAAAACCCACTTCAACAGGAGGAACAGCGAGAATTCAAAGCCTCTATAAGTTCGCTGTGGATCTTAGTAGCTTTAACTTATATTAATAAACATTACATTTTTTCATTATTTACCTATTTAAGAATATTACCTTAGTTTTTGATACCATTTGTACTATTTTTACGAAATAAAAAATATCAGAAAGTAATGGCCACTGTACCTTTCCCAAGTGGCCACTGTACCATATCCATATGGTACAGTGGCCACTTTTTTGGTTTTTACGTAAATGTGAAAAACAAATTTTGAGTACTTTGATATCAACAAATCTATATATTATTAGTACCTTTACATGCCTTAGTAACAATTTCTGACTACGATTTGTTTATATCAACGTTACAATAACATCTATATACACTATCAAAAAAAGGTGGCCAGTGTTCCCACCTCTCCCCTATACGAGCGATACGTTCCGATAATAGAAGAGGTCTGCAGTGCTCCGCGAATGATCGACGAGGACGTCGATTTTCTGCCTGGATGTGTTACGTGTGGAAACGTCACGGGTATCTCATTACAATACGGGGTTGACGGGGGGGTAAAATAAACTACGCTATCTTCCAGCAACTAATTAGCAACTAAATATGGCGGTTGAACGAAGTCGATATCTCCCATTGATCAAAAGTTGCGCGGAAGGGTTGAATAGACAAACAATTATTCTAGCACCACCGCAGTTTTCGGGTATAATGGGGAGGGAAAAAAAAATAAAAATCATAAAACGTCAGCAATTAATTAGCAACTAAATATAGAACCATTTATAATTACCTACAGAGCCATATTGAAATTCATGCCTTTAGGGGTGCCGATTCTGGAGTTAGGGGTTGACGGGGAGTAAAATAAACTACGCTATCTTCCAGCAACTAATTAGCAACTAAATATGGCGGTTGAACGAAGTCGATATCTCTCATTGATCAAAAGTTGCGCGGAAGGGTTGAATAGACAAACAATTATTCTAGCACCACCGCAGTTTTCGGGTATAATGGGGAGGGAAAAAAAAAATAAAAAGCATAAAACGTCAGCAACTAATTAGCAACTAAATATAGAACCATTTATAATTACCTACAGAGCCATATTGAAATTCATGCCTTTAGGGGTGCCGATCCTGGAGTTAGGGGTTGACGGGGGGTAAAATAAACTACGCTATCTTCCAGCAACTAATTAGCAACTAAATATGGCGGCTGAACAAAGTCGATAAGTTGATCAGAACCCGAGTTATAGTAATTGGTCTGCTAGATTAATATTTAAGTTAGCTCACCGCGTGTATCTTGGAGGGATGAATAGCAACTAAATCGGGATTAGCGTAACTAATTAGCAACTAAATATCCATTATTAGTTAGAAATGCGCGACGTGACCATGGTGAGCTAGCTTAATATACGTGCAAGCATTGGTAGTTTTATTTAACGCAGCAGAGGCATCAGCCCATATAGGGTGGAAATTTCGAATTAGCTGTAAAAACCAAAATAAGTTCTTTAGTGTTTGAGACTGGCAAGACGACAAAAAAAATTTCAATCAGTAAACCCCTGTACTATATGAATCACTTAGTCCATCTACAATTTTCACAAATCATCATTACCAAAACTAATTAAAGATATGATCTAATTCCGACCTAATTTGGCCTAATACTTTTTCCAATTTCCTTGGTTCCTAATTACCTAAAATTAGAAACCGTCATCGTTACGTAGTACGTTCTTTAATTGCCATGGCGAATCAAAAAATTTGACTACCGACTACTCTAACAAGCTCAGGAAATTAATTTAATTTTCTGAAACAATCTAAATATATTTATAATTACAATGATTATATGGAGAAATAATAGAACTTTTTTTATTAAATATGTAACAGTTATTGTGGTGTATAGTCAAGCATCCCGTTACTAACTGAGTGAGTTTGAAGGACGAAGTATTGCGAAAAGAGATAGACTATTTTTGTCATTGAAAACTATTTAACAAATGCAGTTTCTTTTTATATAAACTTTTTTTGACTTTCAAAAATTAATATGGGCTTAACAAGCAATTTTTTTTATTTCATATTACAAAAGTACTCCATTCGAACAGATTATCCCCAAAAAACTAGATTTGTGCCAAAATATTATATGTTGAGATTTTGTTATAAAAGATGGTAAATACTATCAAGAATATTCTATTAAATGGGTTATGTGCCAAACCCAATAATGTATTTGTGGCTGATAGATCAAGTTGGCATATCTGCTATGGACCGCCACTGTTAAATTCGAAACATGCTAAGTGCAATTTTTGCGGCCATTGGTTTTATTCGTTATTAGGAGATCTCGTTGTTTCTCTGGATGTGAACACGTACTGATACATATTGATATTAAAGCTTACAATTTTTCAGCAGCTAAGGTTTTAAGAAAAGGTAAAATTCGCCAGGATATTAGAAGAGCAGTTTTAGGATCCGCAGCCAATAAAGCCATAAGCGAAGAAAAAAAAACACAAGCTACGGGCCATGTTACCTTTTTTAAAAAATCAAAAGCACAAAGATTTCTATTAATATTACCGTAAAACGGGGTTACATTGAACCACGGGATACCATTGAACAATTTTACCACTAAGTTTATTTTTGCTCATAACTTTTGACCCTAGGATTTTTTAAAGTCATATAAATTTTATACATTGAAGAAACGCTATAAGACTTTATTTTTTTCCACGCACTTGGGGTTTAAACGGCTTATGCGGAACTAAAAAAATAATCCTCTTTTGGAAAAAAAAATAAATCAAAAAAATCTACTCAAAACTTTTGTCTATATCATATTCACTGTAAAGTATTAAGCTAAATCTATATATGTAGATTATAGTATTATTATTTGTAACATGATTTGAAATAAAAAAAAGATTATTTTTTACTTAAAATAATTATATTATTTAAAGAAAAAAATGGCGCACCTCTCATGATGCCCCTGGGGCAACATTGAACAATATTTAATTCGGTGGGGTAATATTGAGCAAGAGGAGACAGCTTGTCTACACGCATTTATTTAAGTTTTGTATGCGTTAGCCAGTCAGTTAGTGTTGTTTGCTGGTCTAGAAGGATGTAGTATAGAAAGTGCGCGTGTACGTAAAACAGCAGCAGGTCCTACAAGCACTATACCTCCGAGATTCTAGAAAAAGCAGTTCGTGAAATTGAACAAAAAAAGAAATCCCTTAACAAGGCAGCTCAGAAATACAAGATTCCAAAGGGAACATTAAGCCACAAGGAACGAAATATTAAAGAAATTGCCCAAAGAAAATGAAGAAAGTCAAGCGTTTGAAAACGGACCAAAATGATAGTGTTGTGGTGTTTGTAAAAGGCATAAGAAATAAAAAAGCGGTCAAATAGGGCACCCAACAAAAAATATACAGCCGGGTAAGAGCATAGGACCAGAAGAGTTCGAAATAGGGGAAAGTTCTGGGACAACTAAACAAGGAAAACGCTCTCCTGATATTTTGTCTGATAGCGATATTTCTGATGCAGACATTGTGCTTCAAGGCGAGTCCGGCTGTGACCAAGAAACACTTTTTGAAGAACTGCGTGAAGAAGAGAACATGGCTGAAAAAGAGCTGGCCACCAGCGCTGTAAATGTTAGCGATTATGCGTTTGCTAAATTCGTGTGGACCGCCGTGGAAAATTGCAATTTCCAGTCAAATTTGATGGATACACACTAGGCTAAAATGTTGAAATTTTATAACTTTTTTTTATTTTTATACATAACACTATATTTATTATGTCAACACTAAATATTTATTTGGTGTTTAAAAAGTTTATTTCAGGCATTATAACGAATATGTAAATTTCTATAAATAAATTGATTATAAAATTTTGTTTGCACTCTATATAAAGATAAAAGCAAAAACTAAAAAAAAAAACATTACATTGACCTATATAATTTTTAACGCTTGTTTTAATGGCGGGGCTACATTGAACAAATTGCTACTCTGAATTGTATTATAATGCAATAATTGCGGCTGTTCAATGTTACCCCACCAATGGGATAATTTTGAACAATAATTTTTTTTTAAATACCAACTTACTCTAATGCTTAATTCCTAATTTGGTCTACTTACAAGAAGCTTTCTGTGGTCACTTATCTAGGTTAATTTTTTAAGTTTAGTTTAATAAAAAATAGGATTTGCGTTAACCAAAATATATATAAAATGTTCAATGTAACCCCATCTTACGGTACTGAAGTGGCACTTAGCTCTTTGTTAACACTATGTGGTACTTAGCTCTTTTCAAGAATTTGATGCAAAAAACTTATTTTTTTATGTTTATTAGAATATTTTTTCTAGAGGATGTATCAGCGTAAGGGTTTACATCCTTGAACTGATTGTTATTTCCAAATTTTGAAAAATGTCGCTAATAAAACGTTTTTATTTAATAACTCCGTTTTGTTATATTGGCACTTAGCCTGATTCTTAGTTATGGTCTTCAATTATTGGATCAAAAATTAAAACTAATGAATGATTCAATTATTGTGTGGATTTTTTATTTATTACTTTATATGTACAGCGGCATCCATAAAGTTTGCGTCATATGGAAAAAATTTAATTACCTATTTTTAAGAAAATTTTGGGTATTCTTCATGAAAGTTCTTGCATGCATAAAAACGTTTTTAACGTTATCACAGTTGAAATCAAGAAGTATACAAAATGTCAAAAAATAAAAAAATATGATTCGTCTAACCCAAATATATTTAAAACGAATATTATTGACACAAAAACTTTCTTTGTAGGATGCATAGTTTGGATAAAATGAGAGTAGAACATTAAAAAAACCCGGATTTGATCGGTTTTTGTAAAATTTACACCTAATTTTGTTATAAACTATTCACATCCTGCTCATTTTTTTTATCTAAGGCATCCCACGTAGACTTCAAGCCTAAGTACTAACGTACCGTGGACGTCTGAAGAGAAGGGAAATGTAGTCTATTGACACGGGATTTAAAAAACTGGAGGTTGTTCCAGAAATTTTCATTTTGAATGTTGTTGCTATAATTAACTTTAAATTGTGATAACGCCAGAAACGTATTTTATACATGCAGAAACTTTTATCACAAATAGAATTTTCTGAGAAATCCGAAATAAAAAGGTTTACTATTATAGTGACAACTTTATGTATGGCACTGTATAAACTAGACTATTTTATCATTTTCCATTATACAGGGTGTTACAAAAAGATGTTAAGAAATTTTAAGGGCAGATTCTACATCTAAAAATACGAAATTAAGTTTATATAAACATGGATCCTCAAACGCTTCTTTTTCGAGATACAGGGTGTTTAATATTTTATTTTTTAAACGTTTCTTTTTAATTTCTCGAAAATACGTTAAGATATTGACATGAATTTTAGTACACGCCAGTATGTAATCAAAGGGTACCTTTACGTGAAAAAATTTATTTTTGAATGTACTTGCATCAGTGGCGTGCGTGCTGGTAAGTCTTTATTTTTATCAAAAAAATGGCACGTCACTGATTTTTTGGATATTAATTCTGCGCGAAAAGTGTCTCTCGAACTTTTTCGGTCTGCCGCACCGTTTTCGAGATAAAAATTAATTTATTTCTTACAATAACAACAAAGAGTGAAAATGAATTTTTTTACATATTTTTTGTTCAGGAAACAGTGTCTTTTGATTTAAGTTTATAGTAAATGCTGAAAATAGTTTCTCCGTGCTTCAATACATGCTCTAAATCGCCTTCGCATATTTCTCCTAACTCTTCGGAATACTTAAGGTGTGAAAATATTAATAACCCTGTATCTATAAAACAAAGCGTTTGGGGATCCATGTATATATAAACTTAATTTTAGATGTAGAATCTGCCCTTAAAATTTCTTAACACCTTTTTGTAATACCCTGTATAAAGTATTCGTATACTTTAACAGGCATGTTAAAAGTTTAGTGCAAAGTTGAAAAATATGTATGTATATGTACAAATTTTATTTAAATATTACCATAACTTTATAAATATAAGCAATATAAGCATCTAATAATTCAAAATAAAAAAAAGACTATTAGCCATCTGAATCAAGTTGCGAAAGCAGTTTGTCCTCTGATGCACCGTCATCACACTTGCTGTCTTCACTTTCTTCCGAATTTTCCGATGAACACGTATTCACTGTAAAAACTAAGTGTTCTAGAGCGTCGTCTAAGAGATGCTCTTTTCTTATAATCTATATCTTCATGTATTTTTACATGTTGGCAAATACAATCTGACCATATTCTACATTCGGCAACATCGGAGATGCACTCGCAATGCATCTCTTGATGCGACGGATTTTATTTCGATTCCGATTTGCCCAAAACGAAAATCGTGAAGCGTTGCCAGTTCATTCAGCACCGCTGCTTTCATCATAAGAATAAAGAATAAACCATCTCTGATGCCCACTTTGCAAAAGATGAGAGATAAGGAAATAATAGCGGTCTGTGTCAGTTATGACGCTCGTGGTTTCTTCTTACTTCCTTCTTATTTTACACAGAAATATTAAGCGAACTGAGAAAACAGTCAACGCATATTTTATAACCTAAAAATGATATTTTTAAAAGAGCATCAAAGAAAAGGCGCACGGTGTCCTCTTGGTAGGAACAGGGCAACATAATTCAACTTCAAATTTGGATTGAATATATGATTATTTTCTCATTTAAGACATCGAGGCGACATCTGACAGAAAACCTCAACTAGCCGTTTAAATATTCCCCCGTTAAGACACTTTTTACGACCAATTAGATAATACGCACCTTAACAATATGTTCTTTTAATTAAGTTGGCGCCACGTGTCACACGGCGAGGGAAACTTTGGATTTGTTACGGGTACGTTTTCCTGGCCGCCTCATTTCTCGAAATGGTGACATTCAGTGGCCTGCAAGATCATGCGATCTAACCCCCTTTAATTATTTCGCGATACAACCGTAAGACAGTCGCGATGCAAACGGAATACTGTCGCGATTCAGTTTACCTTTTATACTTTATCTTTACCACATCAGCTTATGAGGCAACAGACATCCTGGTTTAGCCATGCAAACGCGAATCAGTCGCACGATTGCATTTATGCAAAAAGTATCATTGTGCATTCATTCTAAGACCTATAGAAAAAGCACGGAATGCTTGACGCCGAACAACAATAAATCGAATCGAAAAAGCCGATTCTTAAAATAATCTTAATTTGCTTATAATTACCGAGAAACATAATTAAGGCTAAAGATGGTTATCGAAAAGCGTCTAAAAACGCGATACTTTCATTATTAAAAATTCATTAGAACGCGGTTCGGCGTCCGCGTTGGAAAATCTAATTTTAATAATCTCCCTCTGTTACCAACGCCGCGCCGCCACGCCGAAAAACCCGCTAAAAATAATAAGGCAAATAAAATAATAAATAATTGCTTCTTGATTATTTTCGTAATTATATTTGTTCCCGTGATATTCATTCTTTAAAATTATTATTTTTAATTATATTATATGTATATTAGACAACAATTTAACTTTCACAAAAAAAATTAAAACGGTACGATTTGTTTTTATAAGTACTTGGATTAATAAGAATTCATACCCTAAAAGTAGAGAATCAAGAAACAAATAAAAAATTCAAGAAAAGCATTACCCCATCCAAAATAGGCATGACCAACTTTAAACCCCGCCCCAACTGGCGTGGCCAACATTAAGCGCCGCCCCAATAGGCGTAGTCAACTGTGGGACAGAAGCACTACATCGGTACAATGTAATTTAAAAAAATTTGTGATATAACTATAGCGACTTCTCAGTTGCTATTCCGAGTATTCGGGTTTTAGTTTTTTAAACTTATTTTTTATTACACTCGTGTTTTGAATAATATATCGTCTAACTGGCAACTTATCTTTTTTTAATCAAAATAAAAAATCACCCAAGCACTTCGTCACAGGTAATATAATACACGCCCAAGAAAAAACCAACATGTATATTAATTAAAAATTAAACAGAATTAACTAATTGTTAAAATATGCATAAAGTTCAACACCTCCTCCATTATAACCTCTTCATATACAATATCTAAAATATATAATCAATGCATATAAAAATATACCTTGGTTATTTGAAAAGTTCGTGAAAATCTTTTAGAAGCGTAGAACGCGAAAGCCGATTGCGTAGTGGATTCGTAAGCGATCGGCATTTTGCGGTCTAGTGCTGTTCTGCCAGCATCAGTTGGCATGGCTTTGTTTGGGTTGAGTCATTATTATTATTAGATCACCATTAACTAGGAAACATAGAGAGTGTGTAAGCTGGAAGGGGAGAAGTGTTTTCTAGCTAAGAAGAGAAAACCAAGCTTTTTAGCTGCTGACGTGGATATTGAAGTAGTGTGTTTGTGCCAGCTGAGATCATGTTCGAAAGCGATGCGAACAAGATCAAACATTTCTTTATTCTGTAGGACTTGGCCATTCGTGTGGATGGGATCAGTGTTCCTGGATTTTTTGAGTGATAGGGAGCAAGACTGGGTTTTGGAGGAGTTGAATTGAACAAGGGTTTTGGCACCCGAACGAATTAAGATACGGACCTCGGGTTAGCAGTAAAATGCTTCTTTTCTGAAGACCTTTAAAATGAGGTAGGTACCACACAGCATAGGGTTGCACTTAAAATGTTTGACCTTAACTCCCTAGCGCCACACCTTAAAGGGGTTGAAAAGGTTAAATTACATAAAAAAGTAGATTTATTAACCAGTAAGATACATCTAAATGTTGGTGTCTGTATCTTTACTAATAGCAGATGTATTTGCCCATACTAAGACTTTTCGGACACCCTATATATACACCATTGTAGCTTAAAATTTCCTCAATATTTTAAATTTGGCGTTGTGTATCTTTCTAATAAGCATGGTCCATTTAATACTCTGTGAGCACGACTTGCCCATGCTGCGTCCTCTTCTCAAAACTTTTCGAACGGACACCGTAAACCAATGCACAAAAAATGAGTTTTATATTCTTTAATCAAGATAAAGCATCGCCTGGGCACTTAAAACACCTCGTAGGTATAACAATCAAATTATACGGCTTGATTTCCCGAGTCATCCTTTTTAATGTGTTAACATCGCGGATAACAATTAAAATTATTATTATGAACTAGTATTTGGAGGGGCATCGGAGTGCCTTACCATTTAAAAATTATTATAATTGAGGTGATTTATAGTTATTTTGTTTATCATTGTTAATACTGGGTGTGTTGCGGATAGAAGAGCATAGTAGTCTCAGTTTGTGTGCCTATTTCCTGTCTCACTCAACGCTACTTATAAAACAGAAATGAACGCCATGATATTGATGAAAGTCAAGTTAGAAGTTAAAATCTTTTGTGATCAAATTCACCCTCGAAACAGCGATCAAACATCGCTCATTATAAAACGGGGAGAGGGCTTCCGGTAATGGCCTCTCCCCCGATGGACGACCCAAAATTAAGAAAGAAATGAAGCGTTGGCACCGCTGCAAAAATTTTGCGGATTAGTCATAGGCAGTGGCGGCTGGTGAAATTTCAATGTTGTATATCTCTGTTCCTACTTACAGGACCCGTACCAAATTTAGAGGTTTTAATAGTGAGCCCACTGGGAAAGTTTTGGTAAAGAAAAAAAACATTTTGTAATTTGCAAAAAAAAGTTAAATTTTTGCTGGGCCTCACCTGGGAAAAAATGAACACGTCTAGGTATTTTATTTATTATTTTTGCTAAACAAATTTTACATCGTTTTGTCGACAGGTTTTAAATTTTGAGAGAAAAAAACGTGTTAGTAGAAAGTTATAGCCATTTGAAGTTTTTTAAGTCTAAAATATAATTTAAAAAAAAATTCAAATGACTATAACTTTCTACTAACACATTGTTTTCTCTCAAAATTTAAAACCTGTCGACAAAATGATGTAAAATTTGTTTAGCAAAAATAATAAATAAAATACCTAGAGTGTTCATTTTTTTCCCAGGTGAGGCCCAGCAAAAATTTAACTTTTTTTCGCAAATTACAAAATGTTTTTTTTCTTTACCAAAACTTTCCCAGTGGGCTCACTATTAAAACCTCTAAATTTGGTACGGGTCCTGTAAGTAGGAACAGAGATATACAACATTGAAATTTCACCAGCCGCCACTGGGTCATAGAGGTTATGTTGTTAATCTAAATTATAAAAAAAACGTAATATTTGAAATTTATATTAAACTCTTACATAAAAATATCAAGAGAACCGAAAAAACAGTCAACGCATATTATTTTATAACCTAATTCACCGGATAATCCATTGTAAACTGAAACACATTTTAGTTTTGTTTCTTCAGTTTGTGTATCACTCTAAAAATGTTTCATATTTCATGTTTTATATTTTCAGTAGCGTATTTTTTATTTCACGATTTATGTTTTTTTCCCCGGCGTGTGGTCTCCTTTAAAGATAATATTTCGTACTAGATTGTAACTCTAGTGTACTACATGACTTAAAAAGGTACTGGATGTAGTACAATTTTACTAGATTGGCAACCCTGGCCACACCGCCCGAGCTCTGACCCGAGAACCACCTCAAAGATGGCGATCTTGCACATGTGCACAAAAAATTAGTACAGGCGGGAACACCAGTTTTCGTCTCTTGTTAATGAGTTACTCTTTGCTAATACCTTTAGTATAGGGGTGTCAATCCCGACTGGTTTTATAAATCCCGGGATTTTCGAGATTTCGTTGTCTAAAAAAATTTAAAGGGATTCAAATATTAAAATGTTTATTTATTAAGTTTAAACATAGAAATGAACTACCAAGCACCTGAACGACTCTAAATGCAAAAAATATATATGTATAAATTTATACTTATTTAAAAAAATACCGCAAAAATATTAGGGCGTCTAAAGATTCGTCTTTCAGGTTAGAGCGCCTTTTGTTGCAGAATACTCCTGCCGAAGAGAAACATCTCTCAAGTTCTATGTTTGCGAACTGAATGGTTAGTAGGAATTCAAAGGCTTTTTGAAGATTACGTCCGCGAGTGCCATCATTTGCAAATAAATCAATTTCTATTGTATTTTTAGACACGGTTTCCACCAAATCCAGCTGTAAATTTAGGAGATTCAAATGCAGTTTTATGCGTCAAATTTGTTATATTTGCATCCTGTACCCATACAAGCCAAGCAGACAGTTTTGCAAACAAGCAGATCCTATATTTGGAGTGAAATAAATATAAAAAGTTTACGGTGTTCGCGTCAGTGTGGTGTTAATAAAATGTGTTTTTTTATATTTAAGTGGCTACAGATGTTTAATAATACTAAATAAAAATTATTTTCAAATAATAAAGCTTGTTTCATTTGTTTCAAATATAAGTATAAGTATAATTGAAGTAATAGAAATTCTTCATATATTAAATAGGAAGAGTAATTATTGTTCTTCAAAACAACCCGAATATGACTGAATTTAAACAAAAATGTTTTCTTTCTATTAGAAGTTACATTAAATTAATTGCTGTTGTAATTGAAACAATAATAGCTATTTTGCATCAAATGAGGTGCATATTATTACAAATAAACTTCTAGTGAAACCAATGATAGTTTGCATTGAATTTAAAATGGGGAGATACTGGCATCAAATAATTGTTATATTTGAATGATCCATTAGAAACCAATGACACCTTATATTTCAAGCAATCTTATAACCTATTGATTAACAATGATAAACTAATCATTGAAATAAACCGAATTTGTATTGTGCAATACGGAATAGAGTGTCATTTAGTGAATGGGTATCCAATTCAATATACGATAGTATTTTTTTTCGTGTAGTAATGCTTTTTGCAGTTTGACGTTAAATGGTTCATTCTCTTCTGCTCTTAGAATTTCTGCAATGGGGATGTCATCTTCGTCGCTGATTTCTGTTTCACTTTCGTTGCCTTGTCTAGCCTGATTAAAAGTGTTTCCAATTTAGATTTAATGGGGGACCTATTTGATGTTTTAAAGCAGTCATCTTGTTCAGAATTTAGAATGTCGGGATTTTTGAGATAACCGAGAATGTCAGAATAAATGGTTCTGCGTTGCTTAATCCTTGTTCTCAATGACTCTTGTAGTTCCGTACTGAGTGGTATTTTAATTCTGGATAATTCCTTCAACATGAACTGCTTTACATAAATCCATAGGGCTTCAACTGTAACAGTAACATTTATTGGTTGGGGAACTTTTACAACGCCTTCGAGAACCTTACTTCCTGAATCCAAAATTGGTGTTATGTTTATAGGATCTTTTTTATGAAATTCTCTAATAGTGTAAAAGGCAATATAATATAACTTTCAGCTCTTTTCCATAATCATTTTTGATATACTTTTGTAGTACCTACCTATATTTGTCATTTTTAGTTGGCGATTTTCTAAATGTTCGAACTATTTTTTTAACTTTCGACACCAATACACAGAGGACAGAGGTCATGATTATCGGTAAAGATTACTTCCAAAAAGTAACTTTATTTCAAAACTTTCGCCTTTAGTGTCTTCTATATCGCTGTCGGTGTCGCTAAAGAATATTAACAGAAGATTAATACCGAAAACATTAATCAATCCCGGGATTTTCGAGTTCGGGTATTACTCCGGGATCCCGCGGGATTGACACCCCTAGTTTAAATCTCACCTTTAAAATGAAATCGCTTTTATTAACGTTTTTAGTGTGCATACCTACGTCATTATGTCACTGTTTTTATCTGTATCAGTGTGAACCGAGGGTTTAAACTTTATCTTGTATAAAAGGCTGATCAAGCAAATATCCCTCGTTAGGTACTTTTAACAATTCGGTCTATCTAGTAATTGATACGAATCGCACCATATTCTAGCTAATCTAATGCTAAACAACATATAAATATTGACACTCTCGCCTAAAATGGTGATGTTCGCCTAATAAAATCTGAACTCTAAATGGATTTTTAAGGCACTTCTAGCGTTAAAAAAATAGATTTTTTAACATAATTTTGACAACACTTTCTAATTAACCAATAAAAAAAATGTGACACAGATCTACTGTTTCTTTCATTTGGTCCTGCATCCAAATAAAACACATTTTCTATGAAGTTACTAAAAGATAATAATTAAAATAAACAATAAATGTAATTATTGTAAATATGTTTTTTGTCTTACGTTGGGCACCAAAAATCATAATTGAAATTTTTGGCGCCCAACGCGATGGCCCAAACAGAACCCGTTTTTTGTTAGTTTCTTTTGAATTATTGAATTGTTTTGTAGCTTTATTTGCTTAAAAAAGTGCTCATGCAACCGAATTCCTCACTAAACCTTTGACACAGGTGTCACCACAGTGCTACTGAGCAAATATAAATAAAGAATAAAATCAAAATTCCACTGAGCATCCACTTACCGGAGTTCCCTAAATTGTTCTGCTGCGCCGCTGCGTACCAATCTCGAAAGAAGCCCGCCGTCTTGTCTTCAAAAATCTTCCAAAATTCTCAAACTGTCTCTAGTTCAAAATAACAATGTTCAAAAGTCTTTTTCAAAGTTATTAACACCAATTAGTCATTATCCTCGCGATAAAACCTCAGTTCTTTAGGGTTAAATATTATCTCACCGGTTTTTTCGATTTTCCTATTCTCCCTTAATAAACTTATCTTGTTCGACTGTCCTAATTTCCAACGAATTTGAATCTTTAAATCTTCAAAATTTATTCTCAAACTCTCCGTCTTTACTCATTAATTTTAAAAGCGTCTTTAATGACGATGCCTGCTCTGCTAAATTAAACTGTTTTTCGATCCATTTAACCTTCACTTAAGTATACTTAAATAGTTAATATTGTTCAATATACCCACAACATTACTTAATCATTTGGCAATTAAGAAACCTCATCATCAGTTTTATTTCTTCAATTATTTTTTTCAGCTATTTTCAATTTCTGTGGGTACTGAAAAGTCTTCTAAAATATTCAAGAATCGAATTTGTTCAGGGTTCTTTAATATTTTTTCTTTAAGGAAACTTCTTTTATTGATTTCTTATTCTTCAGTAATGTTACACTTTCTGTTTTAATTTTCTAGGGTTTCTAAATTTTTTAATTCAATTTTTGGATCTAAATCTTCAAGATGCAAGTAAATACACACAGGTTTTGTAACTAACTTTAAATCTATTTTCCTGATATCAGTTTTTTGAGTATCTTTAGTTTTCTGATACCTCTGGCGTTTTAGCTGCCAAAAAGGGAACTAAATTCTTATTGGTAAGAAATCCTGATTAGTTGTTTTAATGCTCTTCTTTGGACCAGTGTTTTACTGCTTGGATTTAACCAGTGTTTTTGGCTATAAAATATAGTCTCTCTTACAGTCAGACGATAAAAAACGGTCAAGTTTTCACAAATCTGGCACTTTCAAATATTTTACTAACAGTCAAATCCCGCACATTTAAAATGCATTAAATTGCATAACAGGACCTAAAAAATCTCGTTCAGTACAATCACAATACGTTTTTAACTCGTAGAACTTCACTAAAAAAGTTCAACGTTTGCAGAGTTCAATCGAACAAACATTGACGAAACGTTACAATGTTTTCAGAAAAAAAAAACTGCAAAACTTGATTTTCCCGCCTGCTTCGCGTCTTTTCCAACCATGTGACTGACGGCGTCTCTCAGGCTCCTGCAACGCTCTCAATAGGCAAGCCGCGGTAAAACAACTGACTGACTGAAACAACTGCCGGTCGCCGTCGCGAGTCCGCTCTTCGCTTGTTTCGCGACTTACCCCTTGCGGTGCGGGTGGGAAGGGGGTAAGTCGCACCCCCGAGTGTCCCCTTGCCCCGCTGCTATCGGGGCCACGCATGAGCAAGAATTGTAATTAGATTCGAATGTCCAGTTTCGTATTTTAGGTGGTCGTCGAGGGGTGGGTTTACCGAGGAGGGGGAGGGGAGAGAGTGGCGGCGCGGCAGAGGGGGATGGTATTTATGAATTATTGCGAATTTGACGGTACGGAGCGAGGTTGTGATTGTGAGACACGTTTTTTTTTAATTGTCATAACTAGAGATGTGCCATGAGAATGTTCTCAAGGGAATATTTTCGGAGAACGGTAAATTATCGAGAATATTTCCCAGCATAAATTCTCGAGAATTTATGATTTTAGAAAAAAAATTAAATTACTGGAAAATTACCGAGAATATTTCCGAGAACGAGAATGTTCTCGGGAGAATTCATATTCTCAGAGAATTTATGAGAATTTACGGAAATTTAAGGTAATTTATTTTAATGCCGCCATTGTATCATAGATGGAGCTTGGAGCATCTTAATCTTTATTTCTTATTATTTTATTTATATATTATATTTATATTATTATTATATTATATTTTATTGGACACAATTTATTTAA
The DNA here is from genome assembly GCA_963971165.1 of Philopedon plagiatum. Taxonomy (NCBI): domain Eukaryota; kingdom Metazoa; phylum Arthropoda; class Insecta; order Coleoptera; family Curculionidae; genus Philopedon; species Philopedon plagiatum. The sequence continues at coordinate 883,866 of OZ020190.1, read as the reverse complement.
GAAAATGATGCACGCTCTTTTATGTACGATGATGTATTGAGCAGTGTTGCCAGAGGTACCTCAGCTATTATGTCAGGCGAATCGCCTCAGATGTCCCAGCGCGGCGCGCGAACCTAAAAATATGCCATTTTAAACTCATGATTTCGCAATAAAAACGCCATTAAAAAATAACTGAAATATAGTTTATGATGTGTTATTTCCTCAGCTTTCTGATGAATTTGTTTTCCAAAATTCTTAAACCTCAAAAAATCACTAAACATCTCGAAAATCTCGAAAAACGCCATTTTTATCTTTTTTTTAATACGCTAGATAAAAAGGTCAATATTTTTTACGTCAAAAAAGCTATTTTTACGAGAGATTTTTTTTGATTACGAGGAATCAATCGAAAAATACAGCTCGGCATAGCAATTTATACAACCACAGAGCCTGGCCCACGTCGACGCCTCGCCGCCCGGTGGAAGGGCTCGCCGCGCTATTTCTCGAATACCTCGAACACAAAAAGAAAGTCCTCTCTAGAAAAAAACTTTTCCGACGTACAAAATCCTGATCTTTTGATCTAGCGTATTAAAAAAAAAAGATAAAAAAGGCGTTTTTCGAGCCACAGTATGTTTGCTTTTTTGAGGTTGAAGCGGAATTTTGAAAAACAAATTACACCATCGGAAAGCTGAGGAAACACACTATGTCGAAAATAATGTTTCAGTTAATTTTTTAATGGTGTTTCCGTTGCGAGATCATGAGTTAAAAATGGCAAGTTTTCAGGTTCGCGCGTCGCGCTGGGACAACTGATGTGTCCATTTTTTATAATTTTTTTTTTTTAAATTGATGTACCAAATTACCATCAACAACCTGTTTATCAATTTTTCATAAATTTGTTGTTTATATTTTTTTCCGCCCTAATTTAGTTTTTTTCCAACTTGGAAGGGGGGCAGCAGCTGTAATAATAGAATTTTGGTTTTAATTTTAAAATACCGCATTACCGCATTGTGTGCTCAATTCGTATTTTTCGTTTTGACTTTTAACCTTTTTGTTTTTAGCACAAAGTTTAAGCTAGTAGTTGCTCATCTCATTAAAACGTAATATAGGGGAAGTCATTATTATTTGTGTTGCCGGTAAAACATAGCCTGTTTCGTTCTGGTTACAATTTCATTCGATTTCACGAGTGGTCCGGTTGGGATTGCTTGGGTATAAACAAAGGAACTCATTGACTGACTGACATATCAACGCACAGACCACACCGCTGGGTCTAGAAACTTGAAATTTTGCAAAGAAATTCCGATAACGTAGGCATCTACTAAGAAAGATTTTTTTTAAATTCAACTCCTGAGGGGGTGCAACAGGGTTCAAACTTTGTATGGAGAAAAATTATTGGATGGTCCTATTAACTCGAAACTTCATAGAAGTACTCTAAAAAATACATGTTTAAGCACGTGTTTTACAGTTTTTAATAAATCACTCCCTAAGGGGTGAAATGGGGTTCAAAGTTTGTAATGGATGGAATAGGTATAAAATTGAATGCTCTGAGGACGCTAATAAAGTACCACAAATAAATAAATTTTTACATTTATCCCTTTGTAGCGATATTTTGTTAAAATTATATAATGATCGCACTTTACTATTGTGACTTGTGACTTTAATACCGGCACTTTAACGCGGCGAAACAAAGACAGTAAAACGACGAAAATAAAGACGCCCGATATAGCAGGCAAGTGTTAGGAAGAGTTGATAGTTAATCCTTGGAAATCGTTTGGGAAATAATGAGGGCGATATTTTACCCTGCACGACTCGGTTAAGGGCCGCGTGAGCTTTAAAAGGGTTAAATTAAACGCTGCTCTCGCACAACAAAACTCGGTTATTCGAGCAGCGGAGCGCCATAGACGAATGATTAAAAAACTTTTTCTATGGTTTTGTTTAGGAATCTGTTCGATACTTCTTTGACTTTTGTTATTTTTGAATCGATTTGGGGGAAGCCATGTGTATGGGTATAAATGCAGGGCCGATTGTAACTTTTTGTCGCCTTTAGGCTATATTTTTAAAATTCTTTTCGACTTTTGAAAATCGCGAGGCCTTGGTAATCAGCCATCTTGAGTTTTGAACTCGTTTATAATTTTTAACTTTATACTATTTGAAAATCAGTTATCGTCTTGGTTTGTCTACGATCTGTGTACTAAATCTAGCGCTGTGCGAATATACAGTGCGGCTCAAAAATGCCCCCCCCCCCCCCTTTTGAACTGGGAAACATAAAAATTTTAAATTTGGCACACTTTAATGACAATATAAATACTACTTTTTGATAAATTTCATGCTTTTAATATGGCGCCTGGGTGCTCTTTCCAAAAAAAAATGATATAGGAAGGGGGATGTGAAATACATTATTTGAAAGGTCTAGTCGAGTAGATTAGTGTGTAAAAATTTCGGAACATTAGTTAACAAAGAAATGGCGGCGTGTGAAAGTTTTAGCACTACTTGGATATTCCTAAAAAATTTAATAATAAACTAAACTTACCTTTATACTGCAAAAGGTATTGAAAGAGTTCTCTCTTAACTTCGAAATAGTAAAATATAACCTTTTTGAGAACTCCTCACGAACTTCTTTAAATGTATCCAAATCAATATTGCGACAAGCAGCAGTTATTCTTTGTTGTAACTCCAAAAGCTGTGTGTGTTACATACACTTTTTGTTTTAGATAGCCCCATACAAAAAGTCCAAAGGTGTTAAAACGGACGACCTGACATGCCATTTGGTAGGACCTCGACGACCAATCCCACGATCGAGGTCTTTCTTGAAATACTTGAAGAGAATCCTGATGAGTTTGTCTTGAAACCAGTTTTACAACAGAATTGTGCCCCCCCCCCCCATTGTGGCAAAAACGTAAGGCATTATTTGGACACTGTTTATCCCAATCGTTGGATTGGTTGTCGAAGTCCTACCGAATGGTCCGTCAGGTCGCCCGATTTAACATCCTTAGACTTTTTTTATGGAGCTAGGTAAAATAAAAATTGTAGGTAACGCAGCCGAACTCTCTTTTGGAGTCACAACAAAGGATACCTGCTGACCTTTCAACACCTTTTGCAGTAGGAAGGTAACTTTAGTTTCTTCCTAAATTTTTTACCATTATCCAAGTGCTAAAATTTTGACACGCCACCGCCAGATCTTTGTTAATTAGAGTCCAAAATTTTTACACGATAATCTACTCAACAAGACGTTTCAAATAAATGATGTATTACACAATCTCCCTTTCTACTTTTTGTCGAAATGGCGCATAGCCGCCATCTTGAATATTGAAAGTGTGAAATTTAAATTAAAAAGAAGTATTTATATTGTTATTAAAATGTGCCAAATTTTCATATTCGCCGGTCCAAAAAATAAGGGGGGGGGGGGGGAGGGTATTCAACCGCGCTGTATACGGCAATACAAAATATTAGGTACCTATATACGGGGATCTATGTAAGACGAAACATAAGAGCATAATACTGGGTGCGGCAAAAAGGTTGCCCCTATTTGGGATGTAAATAAAAACCAAATCAAACAAGGTAAAGTAAAAGCTTTTTATTTTTGGAAAACACATAATAATATCATTGCCAGTTTGAAATGTTGTGTTTTAAAAATCACGTCACTTAAATGACGCCCGTTATTGTCAATGCACTCTTGCTAGGTCTTGCTGAATTGCTGCGACTTCTTGCCTTATTGCTGCCTTTAGATCTTCCAAATTTTGTGGGTGATGTATATAGACTTTTGATTTTAGATACCGCCACAGAAAAAAATTCGCAAGGGGTCAAATCAGGGGAACGCGGGGGCCACCCAATGTCAAATCGTAAAGACACAACTTTATCCGGAAATATTTCTCGAAGAAACAGGAGTGTCTGACTTAAGGTGTGCGATGAAGCACCATCATGCTGGAACCATAAATCTGCTCGATCGTGATCGTTTAACTCGTCCAATTTTGGACGGAGAAAATTCTCTAGCATGTCACAATAACTGAGGTGGCTGTTACCGTTATTCTTCCCTCTTCAAAAAAATAAGAACCCCACACACCGAAATCACTGATCCTACATCAGAACGTAATATTGGGGCTGTGAAGTGGCAACTGTTGGAGTTCCCGTGTCTCGATAGATGGAAATGAGCTTCGGCGCTACAGATTAAAACAGCTGCTGGGGGAATGCTCTGAAGAATAGCCAGATACAAAGTTGTACGGGTTTCAAAATCTCTGTCACTCAAAATGGCATGATACGTGTTTTCCAAAAAGCTTTTCTTCTTTACCTTGTTTGGTTTGGTTTTTATTCACATCCCCAATCGGGACAACCTTTTTGTCGCATCCTGCATTAAGACACTCTCTTGATTCTACATATTATGGAGTCGAAGGAAGTACACCTTTCAGTATATTTGTTTAATGTCAAAATGTTCTTTTGAAAAGGCATAAAATTCATTAAAGAAATCATAAATTTATTTTGTAGTTTTCCTTTAAAACCGCGCGCCACAGTAATTCGATAGAAGTATCGAATTTTTTCATGGCTGTGTTTAAAAGTATATAACAAATACAATTTCGATTTCTGTGAATTAGGTATCCTTTTTATAACAAAATCCAAAATAAGAGTTAGTAATGTTCCGACACTTTTGGGAGTGTAACAGGCGATAGGTATAGTAACCTAACTTGGCTCCACTTCTTCGTGATTATCACACTTCATTTTCTGAATTCTTTATGCTATGCCAGCAGTAAAACATAAAAAAATACAGTGCATTTTTTTAAAGCGGTCTATCGGATTTTACATACTTTTTAAAAAGTAAATGCAATATTTAGGTATTTTAGGGAACTTTCTGAATATAATTGGCAAATTAATATAATTTTAAGACTTCAAAATGTACTCTCTCTTTCTAGAAGTTGAGGCTTGAGGTTGGACCTTGCATACCGCCCACCCTGTAAATACATATAGGTAACCGTACATACGACAGGCAAATTCAAATGAGCCAATAATAAATCCCCATAATACACACACCGAATGTATTATTTATTAATAACCAAATCAGAAATCGCAGTTGTGTCTGAAACAGCAGCTGGCAACATCGCAATTTATCTGTCATCTTGGATGTTTATGAGATCTGCTTGTGACTGATGTAAAGTTCGGGTTTAAGCAGGACAGCAGGAATCATCATTGAATGGAATTGAATGGTTGATTAGCCTATGTTTGACGTATAAATACAGTCTGCTTGGGTTGGTCAAAAAAGTCATATATATATATATATATATATATATATATATATATATAAACTTCTTAAGATTTCGTTAAGGATTATGCCTAGAATTTGGTGAAAACGGTCAAAACTTTTATTTCTTGTAACCCCATTTTAAAGTTTTTTTTGTAAGCCCGCTTTAAAGAGATTTATTTTTAATCAGTTGTATCTGCTAACCTGAGGCGAATTTTCCAGAATATTACTTTGCCTGATAGGAAATTTACTGAAGGTTCCTAAAATATATATAACTTGTTAAGGTTTCGTTAAATGTTTTGTCCAGAATTTGGTAAAAACTGTAATAAGGCAAAAATTTTAATTTTTGTAACTCCATTTTAAAAAACTTTATTTTTAAACATTTGTAATTGTATTTTGTAACTTGAGGGAACTCCTGCAAATATTACTTTGTCCGCGAATCTTCTGGAAATTTTGAAAAATTCAGTCCGGAATTTGGCAAACACTGCCTAAAATAAATTTTTAACATTACTTTGGAGAAGTTTATTTTTAATCCTTTATATTTTCAAACCTGGGCGAGTTCTCGCGAATATTGCTGATCTGACAGCTAATTTTCTGGAGATTTCAAGAATTTATAATGGATAAATGCTTCAATGCATCTTCTGTCCAGAATTTGTTTGAAACTGCGCTAAGGTAAAAAAATATTAAATTTTTTTAACAGCATTTTAAAGAAGTCTTTTAATATATTATATACGTATCTATATTCTAGATATTTTGAATTACATGTCCAAAAGAAAGAGCCACCTACAGTTATTCAGAATTCAGACACTTTATATACATATATCTAATAATCGAACTTAATAAACAAGACATTATGACGCGTGCAAGAACTTTCCTAATTAGTCTATCTTTTTCTTAATTTTTCACTAAGCGTTGTTGGAGCGCTTTCGCTAAATGTTGTGCCACCGCAGCAGGAGCGGTTTCGCAGCAGCATTCGGCGTGATAGCGAGCCGGTGGCGAAAATATGCACCGGGGGTCATAAATTACAGCGGTAACCGCCGCGATCCTGCAACGCAATTAACATAATATATTATGACTAAGCTGGAACTGAAAATTAGTCGGATTGTGCTGACGTGACCCGTTCCGTTCAATCGTAGGCGGCTGTAGGATAATACATAGACGTAACAAATTTATACGTATAATATAAATAGTAATAATTATTAATACTCTTTTTTTATCTGGGACAGTCCACGTATACTTCTAAGTACTAACGTACCGTGGGGGTCTGAAGAGAAGAGAGATGCAATGTATTGACACGGTTTTTAAAAGATTGGAGGTTGGAAGGGAAAGGGAAAACACTGCAGGTAATTTTGTAACGTTCGTTACTGTTATATTTTCAAGTAGCTCAAATGCTAATTGAGTTTTGGCTATTTTCGAGCATGAGTGAATAAAACGCGTGAATTCGCGAGAGCATGAACTAGTAGACGTATCGATCATATCGTCTTGGTTGACGTTTATGACTTCTGAGTTGTCAGTTGTCCCATATCATTCTAAAAGGCTGGAGTGAACAAAAGGCCCCTATTTTTTTTAGAGGGAATTAAAATCTAGTTTCATCCCTCCTGTTTTTACAGATGAATCTTTGTTAGGGACTCTAAAAGGGTGAGTAGTATTAATTTTTCTGATTTTTATTATATTTTTTGAATAGGCCTATATTGTAACCTGTAATTTGACGTGGTAGAAGTCTCATTATTGTCCCTTCTTAGGGATTTAATTATTTAATTAATCGGTTTATTTACTCAATGAAATTATTTCATTGAGTCACGGGGTTTAGAAGTCAGCTTCTTGACGTTTTAATGGTTCGGAGAAGTCCTGGGCCTGTGTCATTGCCCAAACCTTTGAAGTGGAGGAGTACCTCCACAAAAATTAATTTTCGATCTTGGGATCGACATTTGGTGTTCCTGGGTCCAAGATAAGTACCTAATTTTATAATTGCCAAGAAACCCAAATGCTTTGAATAATCATTTTATAAAGAAAACTGTTTTAAGATAGTCTCCTAGCACTGTAAAGGCCTTGCAGCATCCTGAAGCTAGCTGAAAAATTATCATTTTCCTTTTCATTAAATACATCCAATTCATATTCTACGATAACATTGTTTCAATGTAAAAGAATTATTTGTAACCTTAATTTCTGATGATGGTTTAGTTAAGAATAAACCGAAACGTAAAAAAGTGTCGTCTTTTTCCATTAATCGTCCCAATTAATGATCTTGAAATGACCAGGAAATTAATAATACTTGTTTCGGAATTATCAGTTTTATTGTATTTGGAGCACTGTGTTTTATTTGTATTGAGAATAAGGCCATAGTTGTAAAACCATTTTTTCAAAATTAACAATATTATTGTTATTGTTCTTCAGAAGTACTTAACAAATTTGTAATGCATTTGTTTCTAGTAAAAAGGTTTGTTTTTTCAGCAGAGTTTCCTATGCTAATGGATTAAAAAAGAACTAGTGGTAGGTCGTTTAAAAAGATAATAAAAAGCAGTGGCCCAAGAATGCTTCCTTGCGACACACCAAGCTTTATTAATAATTTGTTGGAAGTAAATTCTGTTTCACTCCTCTTAAAGACAACTTTTTGAGTCCTATTGTTAAGGTAAATTTTATTCACGACAATTGCCTGCCCGCTCACGCTATATTTCTAGAATTTGTTTATTATGTCAGTGTGAAACAGGCAATCGAGAGTTATGGAAAAGTCAAGGAAATGACAGACCAATCCCCCTCTTCCAAGGCTTTCAACGCCCTCTCCAACAAACAAACTCAAATACTACCGTTCCAACGGATCGTTTTTCTAAAAAGCCATGTTCGAAAAAGAGCATTTCTCTAAAAAAATATGCATCTATTCAAAAAAAGTGTTTATCAAAATAATTACTGGAAATTTTGAAAAAGAAATTGTTAAATTCATACTGGTTGGTTATTCATCTGGTCAGCTGTTAATGCACTTTTATTATAAGTAGAATATTGATGATCCGCCTCTGGGACAAATAAACTCAAAGTTAAATATAAATTTAGTTGCAGGAGCGCCTTCTGCAAATCGATACACGCAATCCTAATCATTAAAACCTGCCGTTTCTTTAAAACACGTCCATTTTTATTCTTATAGCTTAATTATTATAATTTACATTTAAAATTATTATTGTTTATGTAGAATAAAACGAGTTAATGTTTTATTTAAAACACATTTTTTTTTCGTGGGTTTTACTAGGAACAAAGCTTTTTAATATGCAAATGCCGCGAAAAAATACAGTGTGTTAAGTACTAATACTACAAAAGAGCCATAATCACCTTTAAAGAGGAATTTCAGTGGATTAGCATGCAAAATTGTCAGTGTTTGAACCAATCATCAAGCTCTGTCGACGAATATTGCACGCTTAGAGAAAAATTTACAGGAAGTGTCACTTTTGTGACAACACATAAATTATTAATTAATAATTATTGTATATACAGTGCGACTCAAAAATGTATTCCCCTTTGTAGTTTTTGAACCGGTAAACAAAAATTGAAAATTCAATCTCATAGCAATATAAATACTACTTTTTGATATACAGGGTGTTACAAAAAGATGTTAAGAAATTTTAAGGGCAGATTCTATATCAAAAAATATGAAAATAAGTTTATATAAACATGGATCTTCAAAAGCTTCTTTTTCGAGATACAAGGTGTTTAATATTTTCTTTTTTAAAAGTTTCTTTTTAATTTCTCGAAAATGCGTTAAGATATTAACATAAATTTTGGTACACGCCAGTATGTAATCAAAAGGTAAAATAAAATAAAAAAATTATTTTCTAATGTAGTTGCATCAGTGCCGTGCGTGCTGGTAAGTCTATATTTTTAGCGAAAAAAATTGCACGCCACTGTTTTTTTTTTGAAAAATTGATATCGCTCTCTTAAAGCCCAATTAATTCTGCGTGAAAAGTGTTCCTTGAGCCTTTTCGTTCTGATGCACCGTTTAAAAATTAATTTATTTCTTACAATAAAAATAAATAATGAAAATGATTTTTTTTACATATTTTTTGCTCAGGAAACAGTGCTTTTTGATTTAAGTTTATAATAGTAGATTCTGGAAATGGCTTCGTGCTTCAATACATGCTCTAAATCGTCTCTCGCATATTTCTCCTAACACTTTGGAATACTGAGGTATGAAAATATTAAACACCCTGTATCTCGAAAAAGAAGCGTTTAAGGATCCATGTTTATAAAAACTTATTTTCATATTTTTAGATGTAGAATCTGCCCTTAAAATTTCTTAACATCTTTTTGTAACACCCTGTATATGTAAATTTTACACTTAATATTCAAGATGGCAGCCGGGCGTCATTTCGGAAAAAATAATTAAATAGAAGAATGGGGAGTTGTGTAATAGATTATTTGAAAGGCCTTGTCGAGTGAATTATTATATAAAAATTAGAGAGCATTGATGGCAGTAACAAAGAAATGACCCTACATATATTATTTTCAATTTAAATATTCTTAAAAGTTTTAATAAAAATGCAAATTTTAGTAGAAGAACAGTCAAAGTCAGATCATTTGTAGTAAAAAGACGCCACTTTATTTAAAAAGTATGCGTTTCAAATTGGCTGATAGCGCGGTTTCACATTGAAAATTTGTATCGTAATGAACATTATTATAAAACATATCGAAGGCATTTAATTAGAATATTAACGTACGGGAGTAGAAAAAGTACAGTTAAGCATTTCCTAGCGAATATACTTTCATGAAAAATTTTCTAAAATTTTTAATACGTTCCAATATCATTCTGTTTCTACGAAGTTAACCTAAAGGGCTATCGATCTAAAATTCGGCACACAATAAACGTCCTTAATCAGGTGACAAGAGTTAAACTAAACTAATCCCTCCCTCCCCCACTTTTCCCACAATGATCATCGAGGAATTATTTTCATCATAATGGTGTAAACGCAATCTAAATGCAAATCGTCTTATGTTAATTCGGTCGCAACGCACCCATTAATTTTAAGTAGCCTATAATTAAATTTTATATTATTTTTTCACGGGACAGGGGGGAGACGAGGACGGGAAAGGGGGACATTGATGGATGTTTCTGCTGCTCTCGTGCAAAAACGGCTTATTATGGGTTTGTAACCCTTTTAATTAAAAATCGCGAACGATGCCTCCGCGCCATGCGATTTTAATCGACTTTTTTGGGGGAAAGGTGGCGATGGCTAAGCTATGTGGTGTGAAGAGATTTATTAAGAGAAGTAGGCAGCAACATCCCTACTATTTCAGTTTTCCTTCATTAAAAGTGTTGTTATTGAGTTATTTGTTACAAAAAACACAGACTGTTTAGTAGTAGTGCCAGGAGACCCCTCAAGAAACGTATAATTCATAATTTATTTACTAACGAACCAATTTAAAAAACTAAAGCCCCTCGAGTACACTCTTTAAACTTTCACACTGAGGGGGAACTTCTCTACAACATATACGGGTGGTCCAAAAGTAATGGTGCACATGCAGAGCACTAGCATATTCCTTATGTCAAAATAATGCGATTTACTTCAACTTGCCTAATTAAAAGTGGATAATACCATAGACTAAATAATACCTAGACGAACACTGCCGTGCAACGAAAAGCGGGTCTCCCTTGAGACATTTAGTGGGTTTACTGGTTTATGGTTTAAAAGTTTGTTTGCCTACCATTATATAAATATGTATCTCGAGAACGTTTACTCCTACCGACTTCAATAAAGTATACCTTTTGGATGTAAAAGAAGTAGGATACTCGATTTCTCTAATAGTCAGATCGATATACTAAACTTAAAAAAAGGTTTGTCATTTAGTAGGTGGCGTCTTCTACTAGTGACATCAAAAGTATGGACGAATTTGAATTCCTCGTCTCAAAAAATTTCAAATCCTTAATTTCGTGCCGCTACGTCGCTTTGTTGAGAAATTTTTGAAAAAGATCGAACACAAAATTAAAATTTTGACACCCTGTATCTTGGTTATTATCAACTTTGGAATTAGGCAAGTTTGAGTAAATCGCATTATTCCGACATAAGGAATCTACCTCTGTGTATAATTACTTTTGGACCACCCGGTACAAAACAATTAAAATCGGTTATTACCATGTTTGGTAGTCCTCCTGGTGAGTTAAAAATTCCGTTTTTAAGATTAGTAGGGATTTTTTCAAATCCTATTTGATTTTTTTTATGTTCTGACAGCCCACGAAGACCGAAGTCTAAGTACTATGTACGGTGGGTGTAATGGGGAAATCCAACTCACACATTCAGAGCTGGAAACATCCATAGGGACTTCACCAGCCCTTTAAGAGGATGTGTCGGGTGGTACCACCTCGATCGAAGAAGAAATCCTCTACCACCTTCCAGATACAATCAAAATAAGAATAAATTTATTTTTTGACAGTGCAAAAATGATTACGTCTTGCGCAAGTTCAATTCGCACTTGACGTTTTCCTTTCTGGCGAATTTCATTTATGATTCTATAAATAAATAAATATTAATAAAAATACTTATTATGCAAGGCAATTTAATAATAATCCCCCTTCATAATTAAATACAATACCGATATTAATTTTAATATTTTTCAAGCAAATTATAAAAAATTCATTTCGGCCTTTAAGCCCTTAATTTAAAAAATGGCTCTTGTTCCGCCTAATCCCTGTATTTCGTAATGACGCGACAACCCTTTTTTCTTCGTCAAACAATTAGTATTTTAAATATAATTTAAATCGGTTTTATGCAAATAAGACGTCGAGCTGTACACAAGGATTTTCGTCATCAATATTTATTCTTCGTCGAAAAACATTTTCGGCTAATCTTGTCTTTAAAAGTCCTTCAAAGTCTTTTAAAAAATTATCCAAAAAAGTTCACATAAATAGACGTTTTTAGTAGGTATGCAAAAATTCCAAAACTGCCTATTATATAGAGGGTGTCATGCAATTCACTACATATTTTGAAACCGGTAAATCCTGGTAAGTATTCAGATTGAAGAAAAATAGTCATAAATGGTGCTTCGCCATAACAATAATAATAAAACTCGTCACTGGCAAAATGCACATGGTACTGAATAAATTGCCAATTCTATTGATAATTTTTTCTATGCAACAAGTCAGCATAAGAAATAATGTTTTCCTACGACCACCTATGAACGTGAGTAAAAAAGCACGGTTAACTTGGCGAGAAAGTGCCTTATATCACACGCGTGTTGAAAAGTACTTTTCAACACGTGTGTTGAAAAGTACTTGTCAACATGACGTTAGTGTTGAAAGTGAGGGTTTTAAAAGACAAAAACTGAGGCTTTTTTGTAAATATTTTTGTGGTCGTAGGAAAAATATTGTACATTACTCGTGTGAAAGTAATTTTCGCACACTCGTGGGATTATCGCACTCGGCTGTCGCCTCGTGCGACAACATTCCCACTCGTGTGAAAAATGTCACTTTCAACACTTGTTATGTAATATACTATTTCGTGACCTTTAAAGTAAAATTCTTTCAAAATACACTTCTTTTGAAAATGTTTTAGATTAACAAATACTAATATACCAAACAACACAGTACATCCATTAAAGCAAGAAACCAACGTTTAACTAATAAATAACATTTTTACAAGTTCCATTAACAAATAAAACACAATACTTAAAAGGTTCCACGGTCTTTTGTCACTATCTACACTATGAAAAACTAATAGTTTTATTACTTTTAAAGTAATACCTGTGTAAAATAACCTTCCTCTAGAAAGGTTCTACGTTAAACTTAACACACTTGTACAATACTAGCAGAACAGTAGGTATAATAGCCATCAATGTAAAAAACGTTCCACTAACTAATTAAAACACTATGCTTAAAAGAATTAGTGTTCCGTGAATACGGAATCACTTCGGTGTCTGTCCGTGTGTCTGTCACAGGTGATTTTCTCTGAAACTATTTGACGTAAAAATTTGAAATTTAGCACAGAGATAGAGTGTGGTGGCCCAATTGCAGACGTGAAGTATAAAAAGTTAAATTTTGATTCTGGGGGCTAGTTTCAGGGAGTAAATTGGGAAACGGAAAAAAATTTTCAAAGACGTCGTTATCTGTGCAACGATTGCGGTAAGTAAATTTTAGAAATTTTCAGAGGTTTTGTCTCTTAGAATCCTCCCCCCCCCTGATTTTCTGCCCTAAAAACTAAAATTTTCAAAAATTCGTAATTTCATAAACTCGACAAGTTTCCATTTACGACTCGCAAAATTGAATAATTCAGTTTTAAACCGAGGCGTCCATTTAAAAAGCAAAATAATTCCTCTAATTGTTTTTGCGTCTATTGTTCAGTTCATCTACATTAAACAAACGCGCCCTTTTACCCTTTAAGGCGGCATCGGCAGCAGCAGCGGCCCAAAGAAAACTTTTTCTGCGAATTTGAATAGCGATTAGAAAATTAAGAGCAATTAAGGGTTGCTGTTTAAGGGCCGCAACGTGCATTATAACAATTTTAGGTCTCACTATGGATATGACTTTTTAGCAAAGGCTGAAAATTAACTGGTCAACAAGAAAATCGGCAAAAGCAGTTTTACTCAACTTTTCAAACTGCTATAACTTTTTAAAAACAATTTTTTTTAGAGCGGTTTTCGGATATCGATAGCTCGTCCATTCCAAATTAAGTATCAAGACGTGATTTTGCAATGGAAGCGACATTTTCATGCTATACAGGGTAATTAATATAAGGTAATGTAAAACTACTAAAAAGTTTAGGTGTGTGCCATATTGCCAATAATTTTTTTTGGTCGCTCCGATATAGCACGTTAGTAAGCTGATACCAATATCTCCAGACGTGTTCGCCGGAATTTTGATTAATGGTCTTTGTCGAAAAATACAGGGTTAAACAAAAAAAACACAAATTTTGGTAGCTCATTTTTAAAACGCAGTGTTAGTGGAAAATACGGCAAATTTTGACACATAATCCAGCGTTCGGAGGGGCAGCTAGCCGGGTGAATAGCTGTCTTAACACTATCTTCAAATCGTTATTGGATAAGGTGGTATAGAGAACTGATTCTCAATATTACACAGTCTGTTCTTGCTAAAATAGTCTAGTTTATTTCGGATTTTTCAACAATTTATTTTTTGGATTTATTCATTGCTAGAATAAATAAAATGACCTCTGTGGCGGCGGCGGTGGATTATTTTAATTTTTTTCGACCGAAACGGCAACACGAATAAAAAATATTACTGCACATTTTTTATTCATAATTATGAGATATCTTAAGTAATGATAGAAAAATGCGGTCTTGCTAGTTACAAAAAATATTGTTTAACTGGCTACTGGGAAATCTGGCAACGTTAGAAAAAATGTCTGTTGATTTTTCTTAGATAGGTTAATTCATACAACTTTGCTTTTGGAACTACTAGTTTTTCTCTTTAAATAAAAAGTTAGCCTACCTATGTTAGGTTTTAAAAAAATTACACTACATTATATATAGAACGTATTTCTTCTGTTTCCTTCTAATGTAGGACCTCTTAAGGGGGTTTCAGTCGGCAGTATTAAAGGAATAACGGAGTAAATTCAGCACCGGGCCGAAATCAGCATAATAAAACACCGAAAATTCCATAATTTTGAATAACAATAATTACAAAAGCGCGATAATTGCCGAGATAGACCGCCGCGCGTACCGGGCTAATTTATTCCGAGGCTAATTTAAACTTGTATTTTACTTGTGCATAACAGCCACTGGAGAAAACCATCCACTGACACCCCCCGTAAGCCCCCTCTATTAATATTAACTAGGTGTCCTATAAATGCAAAACTTTCCAACCGAACTTGTCCGAGCAAACTAAAACTCGCGGAAGGCGGCAGAAAGATCGCTGCCCTAGGTATTACATTTGTCTGGTTTCTGGCGTAACGCGTGCCGTTGCCTGTAAGCGGGCTCAATAACAATCTACATGAAGGCGTCATAGGCGAACTGCGATTATTGCGGAACTTTCAATATGGAAATATTTTATTAAAAGACGGATCTCCATTTTTTTCCAATATTTACAGAATGTAAAACTTCATAAAGATTGTTAAATACAAACTACTTTTTCACTTGCTCCCTCTCTGAGTCAGGCTGGGAACTTTTTACCCCTTCCTGGTTAAATCAGTACGTCACCATAAGTCTTTAATTATAGTTAGTGCAAAATATAATCTCTATATATAAAAGGAGAAACTGACTGACTGACTGACTAACTAACTGACACTGACTGACGTATCAACGCACAGCTCACACCGCTGAGTTTTCAAATTTTTCACAGAGGTTCCTTATACATATAACGTAGGCGTGCACTAAGGAAGGTGTTTTGAAAATTCAACCCCTAACGGGGTGAAACGGGTTCAAACTTTGTATGGAGAAAAAATATTACTTAGATGGTCCTATTAACTCGAAACTTCATGGAAGTACTCTAAACATTTATTTTTAAACACGTGTTTTACAGTTTTTAGTAAATCAACCCCTAAGGGGATGAAATGGGAGTTCAAAGTTTGCAATGTAGTAAAATTATTATACGGTTCCATTACCATGAAATTACGTCAAAGTACTCAAAAAAATAAACACATGTCTTATTACTTCTTAGAAAATCTAATTTTGTCTAATAAATGTTAAGAAAATTAACGCGTGAGGGGGGAGGGGGTATAAAAAACGAAGCGGCTGCAAGTTTTTTCACTAATTTTGTGTATCTAATTTGTGTAATAACGGGGGGGGGGGGGGGGTGAAAGGGCGCGGCAGGGAATTTCTCCAAAAATGTACCTAGTTCATAATTTAATTTTCTAAATATTTTTTTCAATAAAATATATTTTCGAAAAATGTACCTGTTTTAAAAATTCTTTGTTTGGTACTTTCGAAATACGGGTTTTTGGAAAAAATATTTTCAAAATATTTCATAAATCCGTCTTCTAAAAAGCATCTTTGAAAAAGCAGTCAGGACATTTTTGAAAAAACGTAGGTTCGAAATATGTTTTCGAGAAAATATTTTTGACAAATTTCGTTAATCCATTTTCGAAAAATGTAGGTTATTTGTTTCGTTTAGAAGCCAAAATTATCCGGCGCAAATTTTGATAAGATCGCAGTGATACGTGTAAGGAATGTTTTTAGAAACAATCTAAGAGCATGTTAATCAAAAATGCCATAAAAGCCTTGCATTTTTTATGTTACAAATTAGTTGATTTATTATTTATATTTTTTTGGTATAATTCACTTCAAAGACCTTACATAGATGGCAAAATGTTTGTTTTTGTCTATAATATTTGGTAGAACATGTAGAAATAGTTAATGTTTATGTTAATGGAAATTTATGTTGATGTTTTTATATTAGATTGATTTGGTTAAATGCCAGCAATTGCAAACGTCTCACAAATCAAAATGTAGGGAAATGATGAAATTACTCGCCTAGGTGACAAAACTCGCCACAGTTTAACTCGATTTTTAGGGCATTTCCTGCCTCCCAAAAAATTCCAAAAAAATATTTTTGCACTTCTTTTTGACCATAAATTTTATAATCAGTCAATAAAGAAGTGCTCAACGGGCCCATTAAATCAATTGCTGAAAATTCTTTATTTAATTGTTTGTCTTCGTATCTGGAATTGTTACAAGCAGGTAGATGCTGCCCCTTGTCCTGAATATTTTTTATACTTAAGTACAGCGACAGGCACCGGACACCCCCAGTATCAACGCCACCTTAAAAAATAAAGTTAGAGTTATTTTTTTATTACGTTGGCACTACAAGCAAGTGTATTGGCCCAGGGCCCAGGGGCTATACGATTTAACGTTCGTTCCGAACCACAGTCCTCAGTAACACGACACCCAGAGCATGCACTCCCAAGGGCTATCGACCCTTGGTTTCGCGCTACCCTATGATGCCTTTTGTTACCTACCGACTGAGGAGTGTAAAACGGCGCCTTCATCCTAATCGGCGTGAATAGGACGGTTTTGACGTCCATTCATTTTACGTTCTTACCTTACAAAATAAATGACAAATAAATACCATACGATTCCCCAAAAAGATGTTATTTTTTGTAAAATTATGCAATAAAAATTTTTAAAATAACCAAACAAGGATATTTTTAAATAAAATAAAAAAACAACAGTAACATAAACCTAAAGTAATCGGTGCATACCTTTGATAAAATATTTTGATATTCAGAAGCTTTCCCCAAAAATTGTTCTATTTGTTCGCTTTCCAAAATCTTGGTCTTTTTGGACTTAAAATTCTTAGACTTGGACTTGGCGATCAACTGGAGATCTCTTGATTTTTGTAAACTCTCAGAGTGGTTTTACCATAGGATCATAACGTTAACGGAGCTAATTTTTCACTAATGTTTAGGAAATATGCTAGTAAAACATCTTCATTCATACCTTCAACTCCTTTATTTTTTCTCCACTCTTCTGATTCATGCAATTCTTCAAGCTTCTGGAAGGATAGCTTTCTTTGAAAATTCTTAACGCTTAGCAGCAATCCACTTATGTATATGTTATGTATGCACGTTATTGTTGATACTGTTAATGACAAATTAAATAATTAGTGTTATTTTAACTTTTAAATTTCATTTTATAAATTTAAATTTTACGCTATTATGAAAGTGTTGGATAAAATTTTATATCAGAAACATGAGTTATTATTACATATATAAGTCCTTTACAAAATTATCCCACTCGGCCTTCGGTCTCGTGGTTTAAAATTTTTCTTACATGACTTGTATGTAACTTGTATATTAAATAACTATAATGCAAAAAAACTATATTAAAAATGTCTGAAAAATTAAAATATCAAACAAAATAAAATTAGCTAATATTCAATTTTTATAACCTTCGGTAAAATACAATTTAATATTAGAATTTCTCCCAAATGCGTCGTTTTTTATTAATGGAATAATTAAAGAGATTTAGTTTTTCCGAATAAAAATTAATGGATTTTACATGCAAAATATAAAAAACGCGCTTTGCAATAATGCCCATATATGCCTGTCGTTTTTTTTTATTTTTTAGTATTTTGCATATAAAATAAACTGCCTAAAATATTAATTAAGGCAATATTCGATTTACGACCGCCCTTTTTCGAAATGCCCCATTTTGATTGGTCCATTTATTATTGATAGAAAAATCGCATTGTATTGAAAAAATTTTAAATTACTTTTTATGAAATTATGACTCTACGGGGTCCAGTTATAAATATATTACAAAAAATTCTTATAACGTGGTCGGTCGATCGGCGTTTCTATGTTCTGGATAACGTAAAAGTGTCATATTTTGATAGATATTTTGACAGCTGTTGGATATGTAGTCATTTCATACAGGGATGAATTCAAGGGGTAGCCAGGGGATCCCCCCCCCCCCCAATGTGTCGGCATTACCGGTAATTCTTTGTTAAAGTGTGGTTTATAAATTACTAGTTTTTACCTGAGGCTTCGCATGTGACTTATATTCTTTATGAGTTCTTGAACACTGACATTTGTAGCGTACCCTTACTTATCATGAAAAATTGGCCTATAGCTTTCTGGTTATAAAAAAATGGTTTAATGATTTTTAGTACAACATATAGCTGTGACACAACCCTCTGGTTACCCTGCTTAACCACAGGATATTGGGGCGTAGTAGACGACAGACTACTTTTTATAGTTAAATAATACGCAAAACTAGTGAAAACTCCTGGAACTACATCACCAGAGGCCATCTCTCCATTTTAAAATGATTGATCGCTATTTTGAGTGTGAATATGATGAGAAAAAAATTCTAATTTTTTGGGTGATAAGCTTTTCCTCCATTTAAAAAGCTTTTGTATTATTATTTTTATTGTTTGGTTTGATTATCATTATTGGTCCCAACCATTAATTTTTCTCTAAATTCTTAAAAGCTAAAATCCTTATATATTAAAGTTCACCCAATGGAGTCCTAAAGGTTTATCTGTTATGACTCATGGTCATGGCACTTAGCACCAGTGGCGCACCGCGGGGGAGGGGTTGGGGCTGCCGCCCCTCCCCCATTCCAACATCCTAGATACACAAAAATTAAAAAAGTGCACTACTAATTGAAAAAATCCACCGAATGGCACTGGTGAGCCCCTCCCCCCAAGACAAAATCCTGGATGCGCCACTGCTTAGCACTCACACGTTTGCGCACTGTACTCTGCTTTTTAAAAGTCTAAACTAGTTCAAAGGGCTTGATCCTCTTCAGCTTTCTAACTAGGTATTGGTTGTCAAGAAGCCTGATAGCTTCGACGTTAACGTGTTGATGGAGTCGAGACTTGTGTTTGATGGCAAATCTTTTAATTTCACTAGCGACATACGGGATATCACGATCGCGGTGTAAGTCACTATTACGAGTGTACCACTGTGCATTACCTATGTTCCGTAGAACTTGGCACAGTCCCATAACTGGATGCCATAAACCCAGGCTGGTTTTAAAATCTGGTTATATATCATGATTTTACAGTGATACTTTCCCAAATAATTAATCCTAATAATTATTCCAAATAATTATTTCAAATAATTATTCTAAATTATTATTCCAAATAAATATTTCAAATAATTATTTCAAGTAATTATTACAAATAATGATTACAAATAATTATTCCAATAACTTTCGCATCTAAGGTCATCCCCAGGTATTTGGCACTATTTTCATAGGGGATACCGTTTATGTTGACTTGTTGATGATTGCCTATTATTTTGTTGGTAAAGTTGACATAGATAGATTTTTGCCCATTAAGCTTAATCCTCCAAGAAAAGCTTTCCAAATAATTTTGAAATAATTGGTAGTAGTGATATGGGCTTGTAAGATTTGGCTTCATTCGGTGGTTTCCCTGGTTTTGGTAGGGTAATGACTTTAGCCACTTTCCAGACGCTAGGGACGTGTTTTAATCCAAATGCTGCATTAATTAAGTAAGTCAGCATAACTATACCTTTCTTTAGTAGTTGTTTTAAAATCTCTCCTGTTATAAGGTCAAACCCAGGGGCTTTGTTGGCGCTTAAATTGTTTTTGATTTCGTTCGCTACTTCTTTAGGAGTGACTAGTGGTATTTCATTCTCTTGAATATTCACAGACTCCTCCGTATTGACATTGGACTGGATATCATCTGGCTGAAAAATCTTGGCTAGATGTTCTGCAAAAGCTTCAACCTTTTCTTTGTTATCTCTTGCCCAAGTACCATCCCTTAGTTTGATGGGTAGCATTTGAGTGATTGGCATTTTGAATTTTTTCATTGCCTTCAACAAGGAAAAATCTTTTTCTTCCTCTCTTTCTACTCTTTCCTCCAATATTCATTTTTCCAGACAAGTCTCGAATCAAGAACTGGATAATAGACGCCTATCCCAACACAAATGCACCAACAAATATCAGTTGTTGTGTTGATTCACCCTCGTATATTGAATATTCGAAAAAAGCGATACGCGTTACAACAAATTATTCCGGGAGATTAACGTTGGTACGTAACAAAAAGTCTCTCCTACCGCCACCGATAATCTTATTCATTACAAACCGCATTACAATCCAGGCCCCACCCCCTTTTAAATATTAATAATAAAGTCACTTACGCGAGTAGTCCTTAATTTTTTCGCAGCCATTAAAATGAGGCAGTTAAATAAATCACATTTTATGGCTGCTTGCATTTAAATGGCATTTTCAAATTTTTTCCCTGCTTAAGCGTACTCGAAAGTATTAATTATAGTTACAGAGATATTAAAAGTTTAGCATAATATTTTGTTAATATAAATGTAAATTGTACTTCACTTGCTGCTACTTGGCGTTCTACTCCAGTTTGACAGCTTGCGTTTGCTTGCATGGCATTAACTATATTAAAAAAATAGGTATCTTGAGAAGAACAGGAACGTACCACATACAATATTGTGAGTTTCTCACAGCACGCAAAATTCTCACAAGCTATGATAAGGCTAGCCCTTGAATTAACCAGAGACAGCGATGGCGGAAACAAATAAGTACGTATACATTATATAACTGATAAGTAGAGTTACAACGTTGCGAGTGAGAACATAGGCGTCGGTAGGTCCACATTTAAAAATCTTTAAAATAAAGGTACATTATTTTTAATAGAATAATATAACAACAGTGCGAGCCCTACCAGACGTGTGCTGGTTTGCAAAGTAACAAAATAGAAATTCAATTACACATAGTTCAGGGAGTCTAGAAGGCAGCTTTCGTGGGTTCAAACATTTGTTCAGTTTGTGCAAATGCATGCATCATTAAAATACCTCTTATAGTTGTCTCTTTTAAACCCGCATTGTAAAAAGGAACGTTCTACCTCCAGTACATCACTGCAGGTAGAAGAATTTTATCTGTTAGTCAAAACTTGATTTTCTGACCTCAATAATCCCGAAAATGACACTTTAGTTAACATATTTGATGAAAGTGCCGGTCGCTTCTTTTTGACACCCCCCCCCCCCCCCACGTTAATTGTTTAATATCTATTACACAAAATTAGATATTATTTAAAAAAAAAAAACTGTTTGACAAAATCAGATTTTCTGACCTCATTAACCCCGAAAATGACATAATATATAACATTTTGCAGAAATTTCCAGCCGCTTCTTTTTATCCCCCCTCACACTATACATTTGCACAAACTGAACAAATGTTTGAACCAACGAAAACTGCGTTCTGGACTCCCTGAACTGTGGGTGAGGGAATTTTAATTTTGTTACTTTACAGGCCAGCACACTTCTGGTAGGCCTCGCACTGTTGCTTTATTCTATTAAAAATAAAGTACCTTTATTTTAAATATTTTTAAATATGGACTTACCGACGCCTATGCTCTCACTCGCAACGTTGTAACTCTGCTAAGTAAGCCTGTCCACTGTAAGTGCTTCTGCAGTGGCATTACATCGGCCGCAGCAGTAATTTAGTTTAGCTTTGCCATCGTATGTGATGGGTACGCTCACTTGTTAATTCTCTTTTTCTATCGCGGCGCTGTGAATTTGGTAGTTCGTAATACGCCTAAAGTGTGCAGTAACACGCGACTGCTTGTGCACAGTGTTAGAACGGGAATTTCCTCATTTCCCCAGACGCATATTTTTACAAGGGCGTCAGGTCCTCAAATGTGTATTTTTCCAAGACTGTCCGCTCCCCAGATGCGTATTTTTCCAAGGTACTCCACCCCTCAGACGCGTAGCACTCACGAAGCGACTTTAAAATCATGCGCCATGCTACAAATGTATTGCCGAGCACATCCAAATTTCTAAAACTTATCGGGTAAGCATTTCACAATATTGTGTCCCTTATCAGTTATTTAACATCGCCTCCTCTGGTTATTTATTTAAGGGTCAACCTTGCCATAGTTATTGAGAATTTTGCGTTCTGTGAGAAATTCACAATATCGTATGTGGAACCCTCACGGCAACGCCCATGAATTAAATTATTTTTGTCAAATGTCGTAAAGGTACGTACTTATTTTCGGCATCGACGCCTCTGGCCAGCCTTATTTACATCAATGACCCAGTCCTCACAAAAAAACTTCCTTCCCTCACTCATCATTGCGCTGTTGGGGATTTAGTCCTTTTCTACCGATGCTACTGGATTCCCCTCTTGACTGTTCCTAACAAAACAACAAGAGGTGCACTGCGTATGCATGCCTTTACTGTCCAGCTACAAAAGCCCAGAATATCCCATTTCTCTCGATTATTCATGCCTAGGGTCTCCAGATTATGGAACAAATTGTCTGCAGACTGCAGATGTTTTCCCTTCCCCTCTTAATCTTTAATCTTTTAATTCCAGTGTCAATAGATTACATTTCCCTTCTCTTCAGATGCCCACGGTACTTTAGTACTTAGGTTTTAAGTCTTTGTGGACTGCTCAGATAAAAAAAAATACTTTTGTTTAAAAACATCTAGAAAAAAATAACACAACGTTGATTATGCAACGAGTCATAACCTAATGAGTAATGGGTAAGAAGTTGAGAACTGGAAAAAAATAAATCGGTTGTTATAAAGTAGGTAATTCTTAAAATTGACGTAATATTTAGTAATAATTAGTAATGTAAGCACGTAGGTGTTTTTTGAGCACTGTAGGACAATTAACTCTGATTATGTTTATTCAATAAAATAATATTAATTACTATCATTACTTATTTATATACAGGGTGCGGTTAAACGACCTTAGATGCTATGCATAATAATGAGGTAACTAGTGGATAAATACGTACACAAAAATTTCTTTTTAATGAGTAAAAACAAGTAAAAAAACTAAATTCATATAATTTATGTTAATTCTTTTTATGTAGAACTTAATTAATTGTTATTAATCGCGTAAATAAAATTGTAATAGCTATTTATAGGCTATTTGCATTTAGGTGTAGGTATGCAATTATTTATGCATTTCTTTTGTGACAGTCTGTGCTATTGATACGCCATTTGTATATACCCCACAATAGGGATTCACGATCTAAATCGATTTCCTGGAAAGATAGATTTTCTCCAAATGAAAATCGATTTTTAAGAATCGATCTTTTACCCTTGGATCCTGCAAGGAGATCGGCGATTTTACACAGAATCGATTCTTCTGGTATTTTCATGTCTGTGAATTTTAAGACTTAATTAATAATTGGAAATTAATATTTATATGTCTTTACAAACGATAGGGTTGCTGCGCCCCGATCCTAGTAAGAATTAGGAAAGGAATAAGGAAATAGTTAAACTGCCCCATTTAACTTTTCTATAAAAAAAACTCAAATCTGAAATCGTACAAAACAGCGATGACGGTGATGTCCATCGGTATCTGTGGACAGTTTGTTATTTTACGGTTGTCATTTTTTCGTTCAAATGTTTTCTATTTTATTAGTTTTCAATAAATTAGTATGTTTTTAACTATAGCATTTTAAATCAAATATTTCCCCCTCCATACCCTTCTATAACTTAAAAATAAACATAAAAATATACAATTTAAATATTTTTCTTTTTTTTTAACCACAAAACTGTACATACTTTAAGAGTTTTAAATAGCATTAGTTTGGAATGGACACTGTTTACTCTCCCGGCTCCCCTCTCCTACGCCCAGATTTTCGCAAAGAACGATTTTTTAGAAGATCGATCTCTTCAGGCGATCTTAATAGTGAATCGATCTCCATGATCACGATCTAAGACCGATTCGAAATATCGATTTGTTTGAGATTTGGTGAATCCCTACCCCCAATAATATATTGATAAACAGAACTCTTAATTCATACAGATGCTAAATTACAAGTTTCTTAGTGATTTTTGAATTGAAAAAAGCTCAGGTACCAGTTTTTATAAATGTTTTCTCAACAGGTACTTCAGGATTTATTTTTTTAAATAAAATCATCAATTTTAGAAAAATAACATGCTTGTTTATCTCTATATATAAAAGAAGAAACTGACTGACTAACTGATTGACTGACGTATCAACGCACACAATGGCGTAGAGAGAAATTTTGAAGTTGTATATCTCTGTTGCTACTTATGGGACCCATGCCAAGTTTAGAGTTTTCAATAGCGAGCCTACTAGGAATGTTTTGGTAAAGAAACAAAATATTTTGTAATTTGCGAAAAAAAGTTGAATTTTTGCGGTACCCCCCCCCCACGAAAAAAAAATTAACACGTTTAGGCATTTATTTATTATTTTTTCTAAACAAATTTTACATCATTTTGTCGACAGTTCTTAAATTTTAATAGAAAAAAATATGTTAGGTAAAAAGTTATTTGAATTTTTTTAAACCTAAAATATAATTTAAAATTCGATAGTCGCTGTTTCTCCCTATGTCCACGAAATATCAAATTCGTTACACTGTGCGTAGACGCGCAAGTCAGACTGATATATTAGTGACTAAGATAGGTTTTTACAGGACTTGAATTATTTCTGAAAATATGAGGGTTGTGCCGTTTCTGTCTCTTAGCCTAAAAGGGTATTCTTTGCAAATAAAGACCGACTACAGATTTTGCTTAAATTCGAGGAGGACACTGTATAAAAAGGGCACCCACTTCCCAAAAATAATCAACCACAACCCTCTTCACTACGTCAGTCAGGGCACAAACAGCAACAAATCGCCCCTCCAAACATTTTTACCCCTTTTCTGGCTTATTCGTCTGATTTCAATTATTTATTATTAATTGCTTTTCTCTTCCAATCGCTTACTTTCAATATTTTTTTCGCCGTTTTTATTTTTTTCCCAATTAACCGAGTTCACCACAGATCCGTCCTAATAAATTATTTGTCGTTTATTTTTTTTAATTTGCCTTGAACGCGCATAGTGTCATTTTTAACCGACTTCACGAGGAGTTATCAATTCGAACCGTATATGTCATTATTATTATTATTATTATTATTATTATTATTATTATTATTATTAAATATTATTATTATTTTTTATGTATGTTCGCGCATAATTCTTAAACGGATTAACCGATTTCGATTAAAAAAATTTGTTTTGTAGATGAGTTCTCCCGAATGGTCCCATTTTAAGTTTTTTTTTTGCTGAAGTGAGTGGAAAGCCAAAAAAGTTGCAAAAAACTAGAAAAAAACTCTTGAAATCGTCAATTTTTGCGTGTGTACTTCGGAATGGCAGCACCGATTTCAATAATTTTTTCTCCGTTATGTTTAGCATAACGTTCCGGTCGTGCTGTTGCTATTTGACTTTAAAAAATAACAAAGGGGAGGGGTTAAGAGGGATAAAACCGGAGCGGCTTAGAATTTTTCAGAAAATGTTGACTAATATCTCATTTTCGGGGCTAATGAGGGCATAAAATTAAATTTTGTCTAGTAGATGTTAAAAAAATTCCGGGGGGAGGGGGAAATTGTCCAAAAATGTTAACTAATGTGTCATTTTCGGGGATATTGAGGTCAGAACATCTACACAGAAAAACACCATAGTATATTGAATTGGATACCCATTCACTCAATGACACACTCCATTCCGTATTGCACAATTCAAATTCGGTTTATTTCAATGATTAGTTTATCATTGTTAACCAATATTGCTTAGGATATAAGTTTTCATTGGTTTTTAATAGGTCGTTTAAATATAACAATTATTTGATGCAGTAATACCCTGTTCTAAATTTAACACAAAATATATTATTGGTTTCAGTAAACGTTTATTTGTAAGAATATACAACTTATTTAATCGAAATACTTATTGTTATTGCATAGCTTTTTAGATTTATTTTACTTACATACTATAAAACACTAAAGTCCACTCCAGTCCACACAAACACTGAAACACTACAGTCCCCAGAATTGCAAAAGCTCTATTATTTTTGGCGTAACTTTAACGCAATAAACAAACAGGCTGCAAGCTTAAACGACTATTAAACGAACAAAATACCAACAGCATAATTTTAACCTCTCCAAAGTCTGCCCGCGAGCAATAGAAGTAGAACTTCAGCCAACAATAAAACTCATTGAATTAATACTTTTTATTATTTCTCTAATACCTTATATGTTTATTTGGAGTGTTTATTTTAATTAACATGTTATAGGGATTTCGCTTAGTTTTTAAATTTTTTATTTAAACTATAGTTCTTGTTCGTTTAATAAAATATATTTGATTTGAATCACACCGCCCAGAAATAACTATTTTTCACCCAATTATATTTGAGCATTCTCGTCAAATAATTTAATGTTTTAGCTTAAACAATTCTATACTCTAAGAAATAATAGTAATTTATTGGGTTCCAATAGTATTTTTGTAATTGAAAAAATGGTAATATAATTTTCAAAGAAGTAAGACTACTTTTGAACTCTAATAATAAGTCTACATTTCAAGCAATGTTTTTTTTGTTATTTCAATGATATTTTGTTGAAACAGTATTAACTTTAATATAACCAAAGTGAGAGTGGTCAAGAATCGGTTTTTTGGGCCAAATAGAATATTTCGATATCGAATAGCATTTTGGAATACCAGCACTGATGATAAAATTACACTAAACAAAATTATTTAATGCTTCTGCCCATCCTGTACAGGGCATCGTAGAGCGCCCTCACCTCAAAGGCTTAACAAAATTACTTTTAAAATTACTTGTTTTTATTTAATTATATTTTTAATCGAGTTTTTATTTTCCGTATTAATTTTGGTGGAAAGGTCTAAATTAGAAAAGTTTAATATGATGTTATCAAAATATTTTTGTTTTTCATTCAATTAGGGAAATTTCTTTAAAACGACTTAAAAGGGTTAAAATGGTTTTTTATTTTAGTTTTTAATTTCTTTTTAATATCGAAGTTTAAAATTTCAAACGATTTTTGTAAGTGAATTTAAATTTAAAGTGGGATTATTAGGCAGCGAGAGCATGTATAAGTACACCTAGTCATCTCATTCACAGTCCACATGCTGTCTTTTTATCACATTATTAATGTATAATTTTTAAAATTATACTATAATTTTATAAAAATATGGATATAATTTTTTATAATTAATCTGAAATCTTATGTAAATGTAAAATATTTTACTGCATAAACGCAACCAACTTCTCGCGCTTTTCCGGCGTGGCCTGGGCCTGGAAGCGCTTCTCGCAATGACCGCAGTTCGACTATTATACCTTCATGTAGGTTGTTATGGACCCAATTGACAAGCAACGACACGCGTTTTGCGAGAAACCTTGGCAAATTTAATAGCTAGGGAAGCGACTTCCGCGAATTTTAGTTTGTTCGGACTAGTTAGCTTGAAAAATTTTGAAGATTTAAGTGTATTTAGGGTAGGTGGTAGAGGGGGTGCCACCCCACACACCTACTTAAAAAGCTGTTGAAATCTTATCGATTGTTTCCAGACCTGGGTGCCTAAGTCCGTTTTTTCTTTTCCTTTCCTCTTCCAACTGTCACTCTTTCTCTTCTCTCTTCTTTCTTTGTCACTTCTAATCCTACTCTCCTCGTCCATCTCTTCAAAAGAAAAAATTAAAAATGATGATGGCGCTCCCAGGGATAAAAAAATCCGGAGGTAAACTACCCTCTATTCAGATCTCTGGGCGAGGGGTGCTTAGGTGTTCCCGTGGCGGGCTTAATTTAAATTTGGACTCTGTCCACCACTACCTACCATTATGCAAACCCCACCTTTTTGTTCTGACTGAAACCCAAATCAGTCCCAAATCCTCAACCAATCATCTCCTGTTTCCAGGCTATGAACTTCTGTCATCTTTTCGTTTTTATGGTGGGGTATGCGCCTACGTTCACAACCGTCTTTCTTGCACTTACTTGCAACTTACCTTTAAATCTTCTACTAAACTTATCGGTTGCATCTACCATTCCCCATCAGACAACTCCTACAATGAGTTCTTTGACCATCTTATAGCTGAACTTCCCTCCACTGAAGTTATCGTCCTAGGCGACTTCAACGTCCATAACAAGGAATGACCAGGGCCCACAAAATCCGACCCAGAAGGCAGAGCGGAAGAAAACTTCGCAATCAACAACCCGCTCACCAATTTAATCAGAGAGCCATACTCTCCCCGCGCTCCTACCCATAATCCAAACCCGTTAGATCTTTTTCTTACCACCCATCCTGAGCCATAATTAACATCTGTATGCATGCGCTCCCCTTGGTCGTTCAGATCACGGCCTCACTACCGTCTCCTGTCCCATACATTCCGCGTTCGTTAAAATCATGCTAGAACGCACGATCTGGGGTACCATTCTGCCGACTTGGATGGTCTTCGAAACCTTTCCTATGCTTTCCAATAGAACCCTGTCTGTTTTTCCACTCTCAATCCCTCCGAAATTTGCTCTCATATCCCAGATATCATTCAAGCGGGTATTGAAAACTTCATTTCACATACCCGCAAGAAATCTAAACTCCACCATCAAAAGCCATGGTTCTCCAAGGCCTGTGATAAAGCCAGGCTCAAAAAAATCCAAGCTCACAAAAGGTATCTTCAAGAAATCAATACAATCAAACCATCTTAGAGTACAAAAATGCTTTTAACAACTGCATAAAAAATAAAATGCTTTCCTGTTCCAACGGCAGCAAATATTTCTGATCACTTGCCAAAAACATTAGTCAAAACCAGGGGCGGACCGTGACTTTTGGTTTGGGGGGGTTTGGAAGATAAAGCCATTGTTTTTATATAAATATGTATATACTACCGTGCTGTATAATGTTTATAATAACTACTATAAGAGATCAATGGGAGGGGGGTTAACCTCACCCCCCACCCCCTCCAGCGGTACGCCTCTGGTCAAAACTTCTGTAGAAGCGCTTTTCCTCCCCTGGCCTATGACAACGAAATTATCTCCATCTCTAAAGGGAAAGTTGAACTATTTGTCAAACAATTCGCTCTAATTCCTGCTTCAAATTTTGCTCTTCCGCTACGACTGTACCCCACAAAATACTTAAGTCAAACAAGTTCAAAAAATGCTTCTATCCCTTGACACCCCAGCAGCCTATCCCGAAGAAAGGTTCCAAGTCCTTTCCATTCAATTATAGTCTCTCTGTTGTCAGCAATGATGGAGGAATGGATTAACTTGCAAATTGTAAAACATCTAGAAGAACTTAAAATCATCCATGATAGCAGTAGGGGAAGCCCGGGCAAAGCGAATTGCCCGGGCAAAGCGAATTGCCCGGGCAAAGCGAATTGCCCGGGCAAAGGGAATATTAATTATTTCACGAAAATAAAGACAGATGACGTTCATTCCTTAACACAAGATCAAAGAGCATGTCTAACAGTAATAAAAATCACTAAGGGTTAACCGATTAGTTAAGAAGCACATGCTTTAAATGCGCATTGAACGTTTTGCAGTGTCGAGTTAAAATAATTCTTCTAAGGTAAGTTCAGTAAACTTGTTCTAACTCGTTACAAAAAAAACATCTTAGTTATTCATCATTGTCTTCATTAAGTCGGATTTCAGTCCTAATGTTTATGTCGGACCATAACCTTGAGTTATAGTCCATTTATGTGCCGCCATATCCGAATGTATGTCAGGGCAAAGTGAAGAGGGCAAAGCGGATAGCTATTCGCTTTGCTAGATAAGGAAAGGGCAATCTCTAAGCCTTTATTCAAAAAGGCGTCTGGTAAGAATAAGAAGAAAATAGAACACGATACAGTTTCCCCAAAGTTAAAAAAACATATTAGTGACAATTCTGATGGAGTTTATAATTGTCTGGCATGTGGAGAACTTTTTGAACAGAACGGTGAAGACTGGATCTAATGTGAATGCCAAAATTGGGCCCACGACCTTTGCACGAATTATAGTGGGTTTGGCTCGTATTTTTCTGAGTATTGTGATACATATTTTTAATGTTATTTATGTTTATTGTTTCATTTACATATAATATATACTGATATTCACTTTACCCGGGTAATCGGGCAAAGTGAATAAAATGCACATGCGTAAAAAACAATAAAAATTAAAGCAAAACCAAAAAGTAGTCATAAATTACTTTGTGTGCAATGAAGTAGAGATAAATCTGTGCGCTCTAGAGAGTTTTTTATTAGAATCTGATAATAAACAAAAAAATTATGATTTTCCAACTTTAACACATTCGCTTTGCCCGGGCGTCCCCTACTGACTTCGTCACCAAAGATCCAGAACTAATCTCCTTAGCTTTGTCACACATAACTGGAACAAATCTCTCGAATTTCATGACGAATCTCCTTTCTAACACACACTATTAAACTCGATGGAAAACAACAACAACGCGTAGAGCAAATCGAACATCAAACATGGCGGTTCTTTGGTCTTCCTCTTCGCCAAAATGTCAAAAACCACCCTTTTTGATGCTTGCGGTGACATCTTAATGATTAATGTTGAAAAGTAAAATTGCATTGTAGGTAGCGATAGGCGAGTTTCACGATCAGCGCCCCCTGATGCCAGTACTCCTAAGCTAACAATTTTGCGAGGGAACGACAAACTTTCTTTACTATAAATTCCGTGTACAGTGATAAGTGAGAAAACTTACTGGAATGCAGTCGGCATTAGAAATTTAAATAATTTTCACAAAAGTGTAAAACGCCATGTTTAGTAGGGGAAACGACATTTAACTGCTACAATTAAAGAAAAAGCTTGTTTTCATCCGTACTATGATATGAATATGCAAATTAAAGTTTCTCCCATTTAAAATAAGCTAAACACGGTTTTAAGTTAGCACTAATATCTATTTAACATAAATAATTCTCAATCTTATCCAACGCAATAAATATGTTAAGTAATCGAATAAAGCAAAAATAAACTCGATAAATTTAAGAAAAAACTGGACATTAAAAAGTTTTTTTTCTATTGATACGGGGTAATTAAAGTAATAACTTTCAATCGGAGTGGACGTTAATTTCTATTACTGATCTGGTAATTCAATTTAGACCCATTTATACGCACCACGGAAGGTTGGGAATAAATTAGTATCGTGGCCATTATAAGGAGGTTTTAGTAAGAGTTTTGGGAATTATTCGTTTACATATATTTATTTATTCACAGTATCCCCATGGGAACAACAAATGGCAGCCCTTTTCAGGTTCGGTATCCACGCTAAATTTGGTGAAATATTTCAAAAATTGGCGGAAAAATCATAGCTTTCAATGTATAAAATCAAAAATAAAACCTCGTTGCACAGCTTGTCTTTGGGGGAAACTGGAACCTGAGAAAGGCAACTTGCCGTATATATTAAAAATACCGACAGTAGAGTCGACCATTTCACAAGCTGCACTAGAATTAAGAAAAGCAAAGAATATTCCTTCATCCGACAGGCGATTCTCTGAAAATTTCAAAAATATATAATTTGTCAGGGGTTTGTTTTAAAAGTTCTGTCCAGCAGCTAACTGACTAACTGAATTACAGAAGAAAATTTAAATAATAATTTTACTCTTTCCGAAAACGTTTCACCGAGGTTCATTTCTAAGAGCTGTAAAATGGCAACAGCACCCGCACTATTATAAAAATCTTCACGACTAAATAAAACTTGCAATTATGATGTAAACTTGGAAACGTTTATCATCTCATAATTATTATCACTTAAATGTTTTAAGTCAGTAACGCCAGTTTTAGTCCATAACAAATCATCGGTACAAAACAAAACACACGGAAAACAAAAAAAGGCATTTTTACGTTGCCCTTGCAAATCCAGTCAGAAATATTGTGCATATTTGGCTTAAATTATCTGTTGATGTCTTTCCCTCTATCTTTCGTGGTGTGTTTTAGATCCAGAAGAGGTTTGGGGCCTCCTTTTTCTTTAATTTATAAACGTTTTTCAAATGTTAATGTACTACATATTTTACACTGCAGTATTTCTTGCACTGTTAAAGGCATTGTTAACATAAGTACTCAAGTACTAGTACTACACAAAGGACACAACACAAATATCAAATAATATCCAAACAAAATACAACAAAATTAAGTCGAAAGACGAAACACTTCTTTAACTTAACAAATGCCGGCGAGTCCGGCGACTAATAATGATAAACGATGAACAAGAGCTTGGCGACAACATGGATACAATTCTGAAATATTAATGCGTCGAGTGCTGCGTTGCCAAGTTACTGTCAAAGTCGTAATTACTGCAGGTTTTAATGTTTTATAGGCACAGGTACAATTACTATTATTATTAGTAATTACCTAAATATCTTAAAATAAAATTAGGTAAGCTTATATTAAATGTATCGCGAATCGCGAATATTGTTCTAATAATAAATTGGTCAGATTTCAATTAGTGAACCAGAATTTGCGACAACTCGACAACCGGTGCGGCGGCGTTGACGACCTAAAAACCCGAAAGCGATATTATTGGTGGGCCGTCGACAAGTTTTGACTCTTTTTAACTTCCTAAAGCGCGTATGTTTGTTTCTCTCCTAGCCTTAATGCATTTTATCATATACACTTATGAGGTCAATTTAAAATACGTCGAGTCCGGAGCAGGCTTGGCTTCATTCTTTCTTGGGACGTTTTCGCTTGGAACTTGCACTTTTTTGAAAGAAAAGATTATTTTTTAGTTTTAAAAAATAAATTATTAGGTAGATCATTGAAAATAAATTTAGGTGCGTCGTTGACCAAATGACCTTATGAACGAGCCGCGCCTGAATTTTCTAGTCCAAAGCGAATTCCCGCGAATATTTCTTTATCCGACAGCAAATTTTGCAATCCAGTCGATCAAATTCTGTAACAAAAAAGTTAAATAGGCCTTATAAATAATTCTATAATTAACATAGTGTTAGCCATTGCGTAAACTCCATTTCCTGTATATTACTGGGACAAGTTACGACTCTGAAAATCAAAGTATCTTTCACGAGACATGATCTGGAAGTGTCACAAAGAGAACGATTTATTGCACTTAGACATGATAATGAAAACTTATTAGTACTAGTTTTTATTTGGCGCGAAAAGAGAGAAAATATATTAATGTATGTTTTCTTAAGCATATACAATGTGGCTCGAAAATGTTCCCTCCTCCCCTTTATTTTTTTGAACCAATAAATATAAAAATTTAAAATAAACCTTTAATGGCAATATAAATACTACTTTTTGATATAAATTTCAGACTTTTAATGTTTAAGATGGCGGCCGGACACCATTTCGAAAAAATAATTAAATAAGGGGGGGGGGAGATC
Organism: Philopedon plagiatum; assembly: GCA_963971165.1. Classification (NCBI taxonomy): domain Eukaryota; kingdom Metazoa; phylum Arthropoda; class Insecta; order Coleoptera; family Curculionidae; genus Philopedon; species Philopedon plagiatum. The sequence continues at coordinate 850,179 of OZ020190.1, read as the reverse complement.
GAGTAGTAAAAAGTTCAAAGCATTAATACTATTTAACAGAGAAATGGCAGCGTGTCAAAATTTTAGCACGTGGACATTCGTAAAAAAGAAGAAACTAAACTTCCCTTTTTACTGCAAAAGGTGTTGAAAGTGTTCTCCGTTTACTTCTAAATAGTAAAATATCCCATTTGAGAACTCCTCAAGAACATTTTCAAATGTACGCATATTAATATTGCAATAGGCATTTCGTCACCAAAGCTGATCTCCTTAGCTTTGTCACACATAACTGGAACAAGTCTCTCGAATTTCATGGCGAATCTCAGATTGTTGCTCTTGATATTTCCAAGGCCTTTGACCAAGTATGGCATGCCGCACTTCTCAAGAAACTACCTTCTTACGGTCTTCCTACCAAACAATGTACCTGGATGGGTAGCTTCCTCTCTAATCGGCGCATATCTGTCGTGGTTGACGGTCACTCATCTAGAATAGGATGGGATAGGATTAAGGTGAGTGGGTCAAGAACTGACCCTCCACTGCGACCATCGCGATCTATTGTGGCTCACATCTCTATTAGATTTCTTCCAGCAGATCCAGCCTCTGAATGAAGCTGATTATAGTGCTGGGAGAGGCGTAGATTAGATTTCCTGGCGGAAGCACCCCCTCGCCAAATCGTCAAATGTCACTCATCTAACTTCCATCCTATCAATGCTGGCGTCCCCCAAGGTTCAGTCCTGGTACCAACCCTATTTCTTCTTCACATTAATGACTAGGCTTTCTTCAGCTACCAATCCCATCCACAGTTATGCTGACGATAGTACCCTTCACTCCAATATTCATTTTTGCAGACAAGTCTCAAATCAAGAGCGGGATAATAGACGTAGATCTGTGCACCTATCCCTTTCCCAAGATCTCCAATTAATCTCAGACTGGGGTGCCAAGAACCCTTATTCAGTTCAACGCCTCCAAAACCCAGTCTTGCTCCCTGCCATGCAAAAAATTCAATGCGCAATGGGTTAGAAAACCCAGAATTTTAAAATATTTTGCCAGTTTTATTGTGCAGCTCTTCGCCCGTGTTGTCAGAACAAAGCGACCCAGAATTCACCACGAGGAGGTGGCTGCACATCGAGTTCCACCCACACCCTACCCAACCAACCATCCAAAATAGGAGTGTGTAATTTGCATTAAATTTTACCACTAGTTACAACAAATTGACTAATGGATTCAGTGGTCCACTGTTACTTCTACTGTATCTTTTCAATATGAATAAGTTATTTTTGGGAGAAATCAGGGATAACCGATCTTGATAACAGGGTAGATCTGATGTAGCCATCTCTAGCTTCATATCCACATACTTTAGCTGATGCCTCGGTAACAAGTTTGACACATCTTTCGACTGCCTGAGTGTGACAGGTTAATATCATCATCACATACATACTTCTCGTAACATAGTGGGCAAGTATTTTAGTCAATAATTTCAGTATAATCGGTAGCGTCAAAGTTTATCTTAAGTGGCACGAAGTTTCTAATCGTTTTCCCTTTAGAGGCGGATTGTCTTGCCTTTAAAACTCTCCTATATCCAAGCTCTCAAATGTGATCTCTGTCATCAACGATCATAGTCAACAGTAAATTTTCAGAATGTGCAAAGAATGCATTAAGTCCAATCACTGGATTAACAACTTCAAGTAGCTCGTTAGATAAATACCGCGATGTTTGGATTGTTAGAAAAACACGTTTAGTAAAATGTTTACTGAAATTATTGACTATAACACTTGCCCGTTGTATCCTCTCCCAATGTTACGAGAAGAACATATGTAATGATGACATTAAATCCTTAACAATTCCGACACAAGGCCCATCAGAGACATCAAAAAGTTTCTCTGTCGCATTCAGGAAGTCGAAAAATGTGTCAAACTTGTTACCGAGGCATCAGCTAAAGTATGTGGATATGGAGCTAGAGATGGCTACATCAGATCTACGCTGTTATCAAGATCGGTTATCCCTGAATTCTCCCAAAAATAAGACTTTAAACTTATTCATATTGAAAAGAAACAGTAGAAGTAAAAGTGAACCACTGAATCCATTTGTCAATCTGTTGTAAAAAAAATAACTAGTGGTAAAATATAATTCAAATAACACACTCCTATTTTAGATGGTTGGATAAGCTGCACAATAAAACTGGCAAAAATTTTGAAAATTCCCGTTTTTCGAACACACTGCGCTACCGGAAAACATTGAAATATTAATGATATTTTAATTTATCTAACTTTATTGAACCATAAAATAAGTATATCAAACTATAGCGTGTCGATCGTGGAACATTAGGCAATATTCAAAAATTTAGGAAAAATGTTCAATTTCGTCAATTTCTATAAAGTTTTAGTACGACTTACAACCGGAAGATCCATCCCGTTACTGTCCAGCTACAAAAGCCTAGATCAAACCACTTCTCTCGCTCATTCATACCTAGGATCTCCAGATTATGGAACAAATTCCCTGCAGATGTTTTCCCTTCCCGTCCCAACCTCCAATCCTTTAAATCTCGTGTCAATAAACTACATTTCCCTTCTCTTCAGACGCCCACGGTACCTTAGAACTTAGGCTTGGTCTACGTGAGATAAGAAAGGCAGCAGTAGGTTGCAACTCCAAAAGAGAGTTCGGCGGTGTTACATACACTTTTTGTTGTAGATAGCCCTATAAAAAGTCCACGAGTGAGAAATCAGGCGACCCGGCAGGCCATTCGGTAGGTCCTCGACGACCAATCCAACGATTGGGCTAAAGAAGGTCCAAATATTGCCTTATGTTTCTGCAAAAATGAGGGGCACACTATCCTGTTGGAAAACTACTTCCATGTCATATTCATCAGGATTCTCTTCGAGTAGGCTATGTCAATAATTAGAGGCTGTATTACACTTTCCAACATGTTTCAGGTCTCCTGCCAAATTTTCATGTAAGAAAAGAAGTAATATCGTTGTACTAGCAGTCGGTTTTAATCTAGGCTATTTCAATTTTTTTTCTTAAATCGATTATTTTAGAATTTTATTTGTGCCAAATTTTAAATTTTTATATTTACCTGCTCAAAAAATAAAAGGGCGGGGGCATTTGAAAGCCGCACTGTAAAACTAAAGTTTCATAGACATTTGGGGCATTACTGGTATAAAATGTACTTTCAGCATTCTACCACATTACCAAAGAGAGCAAAAGGAGAGAAAGAAGAAAAAGAGAAAAAAAGCAGAAATAGGAATATATCAAAATTTCGACTTTATCAGAATATTAAAACAAACTTTTATGTTAAACGTAAGCAATCATCTTTAAATATAGTACGTGTTAACTCATTAATCTACAATCAAGATAACATCTTATTATATTAAGATACAACAATCAATGTGCAGCTGGATCCGTCCTATCTGGCTCAATCTATAAGACTGTTAAATTCAATATAAACTAATATGTTTCGTATCTTAAATTAATTATACGAGTACATGTTGGTTTAATTTATCTATAATCAATAACTATTAATAGATAAACGTTAAAAAATGAGTTAGACCGTTGTGTTACAGGGTGAGTGAAATGGGTACATATGGGGCAAACTTCTTTTTGTATATGGATTTTGATAATAACAATAATGGTTCATAATACCAAAGTCTAAAAAATTACCTTATTCTGTAAACTTCAGGGGCACATTGATGGGGAGGAGCGTTCCCCTTCCGTGGGTGCTCGAGTTGACTAATTCGAGCACGAGTTGGCTATTGGCGACTCAAATTAAGGAAGTCAACTGAAATCAGCTGATTTTTAACAGGGAAGAATGGTTCACTCGACAACAAAATTGACAAAGATGCCAAATAACACGATAGTGAAGACAAAGACGAAACGAAAATAGTCCCCGCTATAGTAGTTAGCAAATCGGTCGATGAGGACGCCACGTTCTTAATTTGTCATCAATTAGGACTTTGTTCCAAAAAATGTCTATAGTTAAGTTGGGTAAATTCGTAAATAGGTAAAATAAATGCATAGTACTAAACTTAGTTGTATTCTTACACTTGTCATTTTAAACCCGAGATTCTCGAGTAGATCGGTCTTATACTAATAGTGAATCAGGTCGTATTTTTTCGTATTTCAAGAAATAAACCTGAACCAAATGGACAGGTATGACATTAATGACATCTGATTTGTGCGCCATCTTGCCTTTATCTTAATGGTTTGAGTAATATTGAGTAAGACTGATGATGACTATGGCATTTTCGTGACGAAAGTTGCATGGTTACTCGCGGCGAGTCGCCTATAATTATGAACATAAAATAACTAAGTTTTTCGTGGTATCGAACATTCCCATGAGCACGGTGAAATCCAACCTCTGCCCCTTTCCGTACACTCTACGGGCCCCGTATAAATTGCATACAAAGCCAACTTTTTAATTTATTAATTAAGCGAACTCCTGAAATGGAGCTGGGTCGGCTGCGATAAGCTATACTTACAACTTATTAATGATCCGCTTTCAAGAAATATTGTTTTCTCATATTTTTAAATTTATTAGGTCGCTAAGTTATGCGCTGTTGCCACTCCCTCGTGGCTCGGCTCAAAATTGCATTTTAGCCCACGGACGTAATGATGGAGTTTTCGCGTGTTTATTGTTGATATTTCTTCTACAACTAAATGCCTTAAAAAGACCATACAAAGTTGGATTGTAATAATGTCATATTATTTTCCTATATTTCGTATTTTTTCCAAATTGACATACGTTTTATCATATTTATTTTATATTTTGAAAACCACTCTATGTGCTACATACAATTGCATATACTAGCGTCTACGGATCCCACACTAAAAATTTTGCTTTCAGGTTTTTAGCTTTACTATCGCGCAGGTGCATCTAAGGTTGCATACGTTTCTGTTTTGGTTTGGTTAGGTGCAATTATTGCATAGTGAAAAAACATTGTAAAAGCTAGAGCTATTATTTATTTATTTAAAGTAAAGGTACTTTTCATGAAATATGTAAATGTTGTTGTCTAACTGTGGTAGCAGGTTGTCTAGTTGTTTATTTAATTAATTATTAAACCAACTGTAGTTGTAGCAGATATTTTGAAGTATAATCTGTATGATATTAAAATGTTTTAGGGAATTATTACATTATACAAGGCCGTCCCTATACGGCGTGCAGCGTGTGCCCCGCACAAAGGCAGCAATGGATAGAGGCGGTAAAATCAGTTAATAAGGAATTTTTTTAACTTTAGAATAATAGTTTATTATGCAATGAGCACTTAATGTTAGCTATTAATATTGAATTGAAATATCCACCCAACATTATTACGTCAATTTTATTGTTGTCAGCTTCTTATTTTTCTTAATGCCAATGTCATAATCAGAGCTAGGCAAACTACTTGAAAAAAGTAGTGGAGTGTTACTACTAACTACTTTATCATAAAAGTAGTTTAACTACTTGGTAGTTAAACTACTTCTTCAAAAAGTAGTTAGAATACTAACTACTAAGTAGTTAGACTACTAACTACCTACTAAGTAGTTAGAAGTTCAATATTTAACTACAAACCAAACCAGACATGTACCGTTGTGGCTCAAAAAACCAGTGCCGTAGCTGTACTTACAAAAATGATTAAAAAAAGGACTTGAAACTATAACAAATAAAAAAATTTAAAATAAAATAAATTTTTTTATTATTTAAACTTTATTGTAAAGTTAACTGTCCACTGACTTAAATTTGAACATCAATTATTAACACAGTTCCTTTTTGGTACAAAAATACAAAACTAAATCATATTAGGTAAAAGGAATACGAGGTATGTAAAAATCAAAAATTTTGATTTTTTGAAAACTTTTAAAACCTGAAAATTCTATATTAGGTTTGCTTATCGCTTACTGGACTGGAAACGTCAGACGAGAAATTTCCGAGAACTTGTTCTAACGAGATTTTTGGCACGCGTCAACGTACATGTCATGTAATGACGTAATATAGAGGGATGTAGTTAAATATTTTTAAAAGTAGTTAAATTACACCAAAATAGTTAAAATATCTTAAGTAGTTAGCACTGAGTAGTTAACTACGTTTTGATTTTATGCAGACTTAAAATAATCGAGTATAACTACTAGGAGAAAAAAGTAGTAAGAATACGACTACTTTTACAGAAAAAGTAGTTAACTACTGCCTAGCTGTGGTCATAATAAGGAGATTTAGACATTTTATTATTTTTTAATTCTTTTAAGTCCAAAATTCGGTCTACTATAGTATTAACAGTTTATATATCTAGGTCGTAATGGAGGCATTTACTGTAGTAAACTAAAGATTTTTTAAAATAGAACATTGGAAAAATTTATATACTAGTTTTAGTTCTTTTTTTTTCTTATTATAAAACACCAATACTAAATGGTCAAACAGTTTGTGACTTCAAATGTCCAGACTGCGATGTAAAGCATAAAGTACATATTACATTATCTACTTTTTTAAATGCCCTTGTATTACAAAACTAGTAATTTTCAACGCTCGCCCGTATAATGTGACAACGAAAACGCCAAAACAGAAGCGTATGCAACCACAGATGCACAAAGCAAAATTTTTAGTGTGGGATCTGTAGACGCTTGTATTGCATATCGTTGGTTTATGCTGTTTGTATAAACTGTTCGTGGGAGATTCATATATTATATAGAGTACCAGCGAAATGCAGAGTGAGGCGGTACTGTGGTGTCGCGCTAGCAGTACCGGTAGCGCCAGCTCTTCAGGCCGAACAAGTCACCCCGTTTTTAAGTTTAAAGTTATACATCTCTGTTGCTACTTACGTGACCCAGGCCAAGTTTAGGGTTTTTGATAGTGAGCTTACTAGAAATGTTTTGGTAAAGAAAACAAATATTTTGTAATTTGCGGAAAAAAGTTAAAATTTTGCTTGGGTACACAAAGTTTGAACTTTGAAAAACCCTTTCTTAGTAGACGAAAACGTTATGTAAGAAACCTTTGTGCAAAATTTCAAGTTTCTAGACCCAGCGGTGTGGGCTGTGCGTTGATGTCAGTCTATTAGTTAGTCAGTCAGTTTCTTCTTTTATATAAAGAGATAACAGAACAAAATCTAACAGATCAGAAATAAATTTTAACCGGTATACTAGGTGTTAAACCTTTCTAGTAACGAATTTTGAGTGTTTTTTAAAAAAGTTTTTTGAAAACGTTTTATCGTTATTTTGATCCTATTATAACGGACGTGCAGCAAAAACTAAAGGTTGTCGTCGGGTTAAAATTAATTACGACGTAATCAAATACGTGTGTGTTTCAAATAAGACGGAGTGGTCAAGTTTTTAATTGTGGAATTAATATAATTATCGGTAATTTTAAGTTTAATGCATACGAAATAAAGCCAGCGCAAAATGGGCTCAACTCGCGAGCTTGATCCATACATTATATTTAATATTAATTTTGTAATTATGCCGACAGATACGATGCGGGCCTGAAATATACAAGTTTTTTTTATCTTGATTAATTTTACGCAGTATTGGAAGTGTCAAAAATCGTTGACGTTTCTTTAATACCGCTAAACAAGATTCACATAAAAATATTTTGTGAAGCATCCTTTGGTGAATCCTTGCGAATAATAGATGACGTGCAAAAAGTGCCACATTTACACCCAGATTCTCCAACGCTAGTCCGGTCTAATTTGACAACGACAAGTTTTAAACTGGCAAGTGTAAGAATAAGACAACTAAGTTTTATAATATTAATTAGTATTATTTTATATTAGTATTTTGAGCTTTTTCGCAAATTTATAAAAGAAATGGCAATTTTAGTACGTTTTTTCGACAATAATAGAACTAAGTCCGTTCTAGCAACCGGTTCCAAGATGGAAACCAAGCAAATCGCTGAAATGTCAGAATAATCCATAAGTTTTTAATGACGACTTATAAACAATGACAGGACAAAAACTTGTCAAATCATAACTGATCAACTAGATCTTAATTTAAACCAGTACTAAATCTTAAACCTTCTTAGTGAATCTGAACGTAAATGACGAGACAGGTATTTGACTAAGACATACACTATTCAAAACAATTATTGAGTATTTCCTAAAAATTTAATCAGCAAATAAAAATAATTTTGATTTAAATATGAATATACATTTCAAGAAATTTTACGAAGTATTGCCAAATTTACACAAAAGTGGGTAGCCTTACGTGTCAGTTTCGTTATTACATTACTCTTGAAGTCTACTTCTACAGGTTGAACTAAAATTTTCTTCCTTTTAAATTACGAACAGTTTTACTTAGATTCTCGTAAACCTGTATTAAATAGCTCTAGGGTTTTGCCCAGGTATTCAACCATGCCCAATAATATACCTTTTCAAACCCAGCGGAAAGAATAACAATTAAAATATATATTATTAGCCCCATTTTCGAGCAAAAATTATTAAATATTAATCAAAGATTCCTGACAATATAATTGCAGAGTTTCTCAATATCACAATTATATTCCGATACGGTGGAATTTTATGAAAAAAATAATTGCTTTAAATTATGCTAAACAAAATATAATATTATGTAAACATTAGCCATTAAAAGGAGCTTGTTAATATCAGAGTTGATGACTGCCCGAGGGCAGTTTTTAATCTTTTTGCGGTAAATTAGTTGTGTTAGTGTTTAATCGACTTCACAAGAGGAGGTTCTCAATTCGACCCGTATGAATATTGTCTTTTTTATACAGTGCGACTCTTTAATGCCCCCCCTTAATTTTTAAACTGTTACGTTTAGAAAATTAAAAGATGTCATACGGTAATTAGTACAAAAATACTGGGTTTTGGTGCACAAGCGACTCTCGGAAAAATCAAGATGGCTGCTGGACGCCATCTTGGAAAAAATTGAATGGAAAGAGGAGTCTTGCAATACATCGTTTTAAAGGCCTCATTGAGTACTTTATGATCCTGGAATGCGAAACTTCCACGAATCGGAAAGGGTTTTAATGATCATTTTCTAGATCGCCCAATCTGCAGGAAATAGAAAAGGAAACTGGTGAACAAATTTACCGCGACGGCAGTGTACAAAACATTAAGAATCCCGGCCATCCATTGATCTCCGACGAAAAACAAATCCAAATTGTAGGTGAAATGGTAGTAACTTCCCAGCAATCAACTTCGCATGTTGCAGAAGTTTGTGAAGTTTCTCGTTCGACAGTAAAGAGGGTTCTAAAAAGAAATAAATTTCATCCGTACAACTCTCAAATGCTTCATCAGTTAACTGAAGATTACCCTGACAGAAGAATGGAATTTTGTGAAATTATGACCAACACAATTATTGTTTGTTAGGCATCCTATCTTCATACATTTTTGAACAGTTAGACATTATTTGAACATCAACTCCCTGGCCGTAGGATTGAGCGCCGGGGCCTTATGCAGTGGCCCGTCCGATCCCCTGACCTTTCACCTTTAGACTTTTCCTGTGGGGTCATTTAAAACAAAAGGTTTATGAAACGGAACCAGAATTCATTTTGGATTTACGCCAAAGGATTACAAATAATCTGTGCCAGAATATTAACAATACTATTTTCCAGAATGGGCGAGATAGTTATCTAATAGATTATTTTACTGGCAGGAAGTACAGGGTGGTCATTTTCAGCAACTTTTGCAGTGAAAGGGTAAGTTACTTTTAAATGACTAATTTTATTTAAATAAACTTTAAGACCTCGTCATTTTGCCCTGGATAGGTTTAATAACGGAATATTCTAGGATCATAAAGTACTCAATGAGACCTTTAAGATGATGTATCGCAAGACCAATCTTTCCATTTTTTCCAAGATGGCGTCTAGCAGCCATTTTGATTTTTCCGAGAGTCACTTGTGCACCAAAACATAGTATTTTTGCACTCACTACCGTATGCCAACTTTCAATTTTCTAGATGTAACGGTTCAAAAATTAAGAAGGTGAGGGGGCATTAAAGAGCCGCACTGTATATATTCGTGTGCATAATTCTTGAACCAATTTACCGATTTCGTCAAATTTTTTTCCTGGATGGATAGTGCCGTTGTAAGAGTTTTTCAGATAAAGTGACGGAAGCTTAAAAGAATTGTATAAAACTAAAAAAAGTGATGAAAATAGTATATTTCTTTTATTATTGTACCTCGAAATGGCAATACTTTTTTGCGGTATGTTTAGGATGACGGCCCCCGGTGGTTCTCTTGGATTTTATTGAAAAATATAATAAAGGAACGGGATGAAAGAGAATAAAACGGAGCAACTGAAAAGTATTTTTCCAAAAATGTTGAATAACATGTCATTTTCGGGGTTATTGAGGCCAGAGAATGTAATTTTGTATAACAGACATAATATAGGAAAGGATACTATAAGGTTTAGCCTTATTTTGCAACTGAGTTTTACTCAAATTTAAAAAATCGTATATACTTTCTCGCCCTACACAAACTGTCCTCATACACAGTGAACGATATTTATGACATTATTCCATTCATAAAATGCGACTGCCTTGTTTAGCAAGACGTTTGCTGCAGAAAACAATATTTACAGCAGTACTGTTCATCATTTATAATTACGACTTACGATTTTTTTAATGCTGCTGCTCCTGCTGTTGATTAACCACTTCGCGAGAATTATTTTCTTGTTCTGTATTTTTAGCATATTGTGGGAGGAGATGTATTGCGGTGCGATTGTAAATTGGTTAACATTTGTTTGATTAAATACAATTAGTTTTATGCTTATGTCAAGAGCAATAATTTCTGAGCACTTATTACCACTATTTTGTTCAAAATTGGGTTTGTTCAGTCGTTTCGCGTTTTCTATAAATATGTTAATAGTATTGCACAATCAGTCAATCGAAACAGGCACACATACAATTACGTCGCCTCGGTTGGACCGATAATAAAATATTCAGGTTTAAAATTCAACCAAATTCAAAAAATTCAGTTCCCGCCTGATGTCATTCTACGAAAAACAACTGATCGTAGTGGGCAATATGGGGAATCAAATTAAAGATATGGCAGCACCGCTATGCGGCCCGACCGCGTTTTAGTACTGACAGAAAATGTTTATATTTTGCGTAAGTTTTGTAGCAAATTTTAATCTTCGAGATTAATTTTAATTTGATGCTTTTTTCGAAGTGCTTAAGTGATTGTGGAATAACCTCAGTGTGTATACTTAATATCAGCTAAAATTTTAATGGCGGCCGTTGCGTCGACACATGTCAAACATACTTGTCAGCTTATAATTTAAAAGTTTCCTAATTCGGAAAATACCTCGCGGACACAGACAATCGCTAAATTGATGAGAGATGGCCATACATTTACATGTATAGTTTTGCCAGAGTTACCTGAATCTCATAAACCTAAATTATTAAGATTTAAGTGGTATAAAAAGCCAGACAAAGGCCTGCCGCTTATACCGGGCTCGCTCGATTCCCCATAGCAAGTATCCCACATTTTATTCAGATTTGTTAGTGATAACTTCGGTATATAATGCAAACAGCAGCTGCCTGTCTCGTGAAGGGACACCTGCAGCGACGATTCGTTTTGTCTCTTTTCCACTAAGGGTAATATTATATTGGCGCATGCAGAGGACGGAGTCATTTTATTATAATTAAGACGTTACGTCTAGACAGATGCTCGTTTAGAACATGATTTATGTGAAACAGTTAAGTTTTAGGTTTTGATCAGTGAAGTGCGTATTATAAGTGTTTTTACTTGGTTTATGTAAGTGAATTTTTATTATAATAATGGCTTTTTGGCGACCTGTTGAGGTAGATGAAAGCGAATTATTACATGTTGAATTACCTTCGGTACCGACCGTGGCATCGCCAGTCGAAACATGTCCGGAGTTTAATAAAGATTTACATGTTCAAAGTCAACGAATAATTCTAAATATTTACGGCTGTTTAAAAAAAGAAAATCCGACACAGTCAGATCAAGCCATTATAAAAAGAGTTAACGAATTAACACAACTTTCGATATCTACAATTTATCGCGTAATTAAAACAAGATATGTTACAGATCATTCGGTAAAGCGAAAGAAAACTAATCAAAAGTTTCAGAAAGTTGACGATGCAGCAAAAGATGTCATTAGACGAATTGTGTCTCATCTAACATTAGAAATGATCCGGGATAAGTTACGCGATTACCCTGATTACAATTACCAGTCATTGGAAACTCTTCGAGGAATGTTATTAGATTGCGGATTTAAACACAAAAAAATTGATAATCGGATGGTTATAATGGAATCGCGCCGTCTTGTTGAACATCGTCAAGAATATTTGCGTAAAATAAAAGAACACCGGGAATCAAATAGGTATATAGCAGGGGTGGCCAACCGGTCGATCGCGATCGACTGGTCGATCGCGGCTATTAGTCCAGTCGATCGTGGCAAGGCAAAAAATATAAATACGTAGAACAGACTGTTGTATACTGAACTATGCTGTTTCATTTAAGATTTCAAGAAGTATGTAATTGGTAGATCGCACAGGGTGTCGTCAGTGAACAGTAGATCTTGGGTCTAACCAAATTGGCCACCCCTGGTATATAGTGTATCTAGATGAGACATGGTTTGATACTCATGATGTTGTTCAGTACGGTTGGGTAGACGAAACTCAAAATTGCAGTTTAAATGCACCGTGTTCAAGAGGAACCTCCCCTTACCCAAAAAAAAAAAAAAATTAGACAGTATTACGATGGCCATGGTCACGTAAGAAACTCCAATAATTTCAAGATTCTCGGGAACGCATCCGAGCCATTATGTGTGTCCTTGGTTCTCAGTTGAATAGCTGATCTCGATCATGACAATAGATATAGTTACAATATAATATAGTTACACTTACTACAAAACGATCATAAAAATAACAACGTATTTATGTCATTAATTTAAAGTCTTAATTATCGGTCGACGGTACGCCCATGAATACAATTATTTCTATGGTTAAACATCGTTTTTGCAGATTCAGTTAGGTTTTGATATACCTATAAATAATATTTGGTTAAAATGTTAAAACTTTTTATTGTGTCCCATCTTAAATTGGTTATAATATTTTGGGACGTCTATGGCTGGACCTTATCGGCACGGCTGCGTCAAAGGTGTCGGCTTCGTTACCTTTTTTTTGCGGTTTCACTTAACTTTAGTTAAAGTATACGCGACGAAGATACATATTCCGCCTCTAATCCTTGCAGCCGGAAAAGCGCCAACAGGTGGAATATGTGCAGCCTCGAATACCGTGTACTTGGGCATTTTTTCTTATGCCTTTGCACCGGAATCTTTTTCCAGCAGTCTTCAACCCGTCTTGTCTATTCCGCATTACAACCCAGTCCCGCTTTTTAAAAACGTGAAAAAAATTTTAGAACCATTTTTACTGTTCTAGGTTGTAGAGGGGGGGGGGGCATATCTGAGGATATCTGCTATCCCAGTAACAGCTGAAATTGCTGCTATGATTTTTAATTATTTTTTGAATACGCTAAAACTAGTTTTTCGTCCGTAGCTTTTTTCCTTTGCATTGTATGGAATATTTTTTATTATGTTTCATTTTATACGTTTATTGAAAAAATATCAAATTTTTCAGATTTAATTAATTAAAAATATTTTTGTACTCATATTTTTAGCTGTATATAGAGTAAATTTTTTGTGTTATTATATCTGCAAAAGAAAACAAAAAATTAAAAAACGGCCTTTGTAATATGCATATTTAAAAAAAAACATATGTATATAAAAAATACATCGGCCGGATTCAGTACTGCTAAGTCCGGTCTCATTTGACAGTTAAGGGTGTGAATAAGACAACTAAATTTTGTACTGTGACTTTATTTGACAAATTTATAAATAAAATAGCAATTTAAGTATTTTTCCCATAATAATAGAACTACATTCGATTTAGCAACAAGTTACAAGATAAAAATCATTCGAAAATCAAGCGAATCGCAGAAATAATAAAATATTCATGTTTTTAACCGACTTAAACATGAACCAACTTCACAAAAGGAAAGCACTGAAGACTATGAAATAATATTTTTACGTGTTTACATCTGTGGTTAATGGTAAATTTAATTTTGTTCAGGTAACTTGTACACCGAAGTTCTAAACTTTGAAGTTGGCGCAATTGCACAGGATGAGAATTCATAATGATAATTCATAAACAATTAATAAGAAGTTGCGCTTACTTTAAAGTTCAGAACTTTTGTGTACAAATTACTCGAATGCAGTTAGGCTTACCATTACGTTCAGTAATAAGTAACTGAAAATATTACTCTCTATGAACAATTTATTAATGTATAATTATACACATTAAGGATTCCTATTATACTTTAAAATTCCTATTATAATTTAAAAGTTTACCATTAACCTCAGTTATGAATACGTAAAAATATTATTTCATACTTTTCAGTGCTTTCCTTTTGTGAAGTTGATTCATTTTTTGGGAAAAAAGTATGAACAAATATTTCTTAACAGTAGAACTAAAACTTGGCAAAAGCTAATTGACCAACTAGAAGATCTAAAGTTAAATCAGCACTAAATCTTAAATCTTTTTAGTGAATTTCGCAATTACACCGGGGTTTGTTCTCTAGTACTCTAAGCAAGTTTGTGAAGTTTTATAGTAAAAGATAATCTCTGTGGAAACCGCGGATGCAATCAGTAATAAATAAATTTACCCCACAAACATAGTTATTGAACAAAAGTGCTTAAAATAAGCTCCATTTCTCATTAAAAAATATATTCACAAGTGGGAGCGCAAGTAGGCCGTTAATGGTGGTATGGGAGATGGAATATTAAGAGCCGGCCGGAATTGGATGAAAATATTATGGCCGTATCGGAAAAGTCCCTCGCTGACCGAAAGCAGCGGCAGCAGCGGCAGAAAAATAGAGGGAATTTGACTGTGGAAAATAATAAAAATTGGACGATGGACTTTGAATTATGTAGCAGCAAACGGAGAAAAATGCATTTTCACCAGTGGTACTATTGTTGTCAAGATGGGGAACTGGCCCCCGAGAATTAATTTAGATCTGTTAGGTTCTTGTCGTGTCATTGTTAATATATCGTTATTGCAAACTTATGAGTTATTCCATTAGTTTGATTTAAAAAGTTTGTTTTCTTCAATCTGCTTATAAAAACGCGCGAACACACAATTTTTTGTTGTGTTTGTGAACCTCCCTAAAACCAATACATATACATCTCGGGTTTATAAGTCCTAATGAATCAAAAATCGTGTTTTCTCTATAATTTTATTGACGTTTCGATCTAGTCTGTCGACCTTCTTCAGATTTTTTTACAATTTCTTTTATTTTTTACAATGCTGAAAGAGAACAGCCTGTCAGATAAATTTCGTTGGACAAATTATAAAATAATATGGCCTACCTTGAAAGAAATTATCCTGTCATTGACAGTTTATGTTAAAATACTAATTTAAAAACAGTAAAGTACGTACACATTTTAAAATAGCTTCAGTATGTCTCGGCATATAGGAGAATACTGACGATCGTCAGTTCAAGAAAAAATGCTAAAAAAGGAAGTAGCAAAAACAGAAATTCCGCTTACCATTCTTAACAATGGTATCCGCCAGTTTTCACTTATATATAGTCCGATGACTGCAATATTTTTAAAGAATATGTTTGTTTTACCCTTAAATTGTTTGTTTTAACAAAAAAAATCGTATGTCCACATATATCAACCATTTTTGTAATATGTTTTGGAGAAACCTGCCAAGGTTTTTCTTTCAAGGTATGTCTGGTTTTTCATGTTATATTTATATAATGACAAGAAAAGTTAAAAAAGAATGAGTGATGAAAAGAACAAAAAATTTGACATATATATATATATATATATATATATATATATATATATATATATATATATATATATATATATATATATATATATATATATATATGTTATATATTTTTTTCGTTTTTTTTCTTGGGTATAGGTTTTTTTTATGTAAAAAATTAAAACAAAGTTATTTGCCTGACGTTTCGCTCATCTTGGCGAGCTTTATCAAAGGTTGGAATGTATCTACAATAAAATGTTTCCCATTAGTTTCACAATCAAATCCTTAAACTTAAAATACAAAAAATATACAAACAATTGTCAATAATAATTATTAGTACATACCTCGAAAGTATTGCTTGGTTTACACTTCAAGACACATTAATTTAAAAATTTGTTCCTTAACGACTAGGAAAAACTATTGGTATTTTTTTTCTGTTTTTTACACATTTTGTGTTGTGTAGAATCAAGCATCTATTATAATAATATGGTGGTGCAGGATTAATAGTTTAGGTATGAATTAAATTGTGATAAATTTGGCTTAAGTTTTTCACATCTTGTTTGTCGTTTACGGCATTTTTTTCTTTCTTTATGTGGACCATCTCTTTAATTAAAAGTTTGTGATAATTTCTATCGATGTTCAAGATTTTTGTGTTATTAAAATTGAATTCGTGTTTAGTGGTTTGTTCGTGTTTATGTAAAGCTGTAGAGGCATTTTTTGTGTATTTGTGTCCGTTGATTCTATTTTCCAGGTATTGGGTTGTCATTCCTATGTATTTCTTGGGACAATTGTGGCAAGGAATTGAGTATATAATATTTGATTTTTTCTTTGTAGGAACTTTACTTTTTAGATTTGTGTATAATAAATATAATAATAAATAAATTATTCGCTCTGTGGCATACCACTATGTTCTGTTTTGACAAGATGTATTTAATTTTTTCGGATAGACGATGAATGTATGGTAGAGCTATGTAGGTTTTTTGAGGTGTTGTGTCTTTATTTTGATTATTTGTTTCCCTTCTGTGTTTATTGTAATGCATGTATATTCTTTGTTTAATTATTTTCTTTATCAGATCTCTAGGAAAATGATTTGATGTAAGGGTCTTTTCAACTTTTTTAAGGGCTTCAGGTCGATATTCAGGAGAGGTTAGTGATATGGCTCTATCTGCTAAACCAATTATAACGCTATTTTTTTGGTTATTTGGATGATGTGAATTGATATTAAGGTACCGACCGGACCATGTATCTCTTGTGTACCATTTTGTTTTAAGATTGTTATATGTTTTATTTCTATATATGGTGAGATCCAAAAAATTTATTTTCTCATTTATTTCGACTTGGAATTCATTAAACGCTAGTAATAAATCACTTTCTTTGTTTTCTGGGATTGCGGCAAGACAATCGTCTACATATCTTTTGAAAAAAATTATATTGAAATCTAATTTCTCCACAACCTTCTCCTCTAGATATTCCATGACTAATTGTGCAATTGTTGATGATATTGGTGATCCCATTGCACAACCGTCAGTTTGTTGGAAAAAATCATTTTTGAATTGAAAGTAATTGTTGTTTAATGTGAGGTGTACGCATTCATTAAATTCTTGATATGTTAAATTTGTGTGGTTTTTTAAAACGTTCCATTTCTCTTGTAAAATTTTTGGTATAACTTCGTTGGGAATATTCGTGTATAAAGAGACAACATCTAATGAAACTAATTTGTAATTTGTTGGTATTTTTACCGAATCTATAAATTGTTTAAATGTGAAGGAGTCTCTTATATAATATTGATTATTTCCTGTAATTTTAGATAAACAGTTAGATAAGTATTTAGAGAGGTTATAAAATGGCCATTGTATACTTGACACTATTGGTCTTAGTGGTGTGTTAGGTTTGTGTAATTTTGGAAGGCCGTAAATTTTTGGGGCTACTGCGTTATGGATCGTTAACTTTTTAGCTTCGGTTTTTGTTATGTTTTTGTTTTTCAGAAGTTTTTTAACTAAAGTATTATTCTTTGTTTGGAACGTTTTTGTAGGGTCATATTTAAGTTTTTTGTACGTATTATTGTCGCTGAGGAGTGTATTAATTTTTTGATTATATTCAGATGTATTCATGACTACCGTTTTGTTACTCTTCTCTGGTTTGAGGATGGTTATCTGAGGGTTGTCTTTTACAAATTGTTTGGTTTTGTTAATTTGTTTCTGTATTTTATTCTGATATTTGTTGGTATTATTTTTTTTGTGTCGTGTTTTTATTTTATGGTTTGTAATAACGTTTACGACTGTGGATCTAATATTGTCTTTTATGTCATCAGGTTTATTATAGATTGCTGATTCTACACATGCAACATATTCAGTAATTGGCAACTCTTTTTCAGTAGTGATAGGTAATGAGAAGTTTCCGCCCAACGCAAGGACTTCTGAAACGTCCTGCGGTATATCTGTATCGGAAATGTTATTTAACCATACATGTGTATTAATATTTACTGTATTTTGCTTAACTTGAGAGACAAGTTTGGAGAATTTGTCTTGATTTCTCTGTCTTATAGACTGAAATGTTTTTTCGTATTTGTGATTTTCAAAACGTATAAATTTGTCAAGAACTGTTTTAGGTAATATATATATATATATATATATATATATATATATATATATATATATATATATATATGTATATATATATATATATATATATATATATATATATATATATATATATATATATATATATATATATATATATATATATATATATATATATATATATATATATATATATATATATATATATATATATATATATATATATATATATATATATATATATATATATATATATATATAGTTACTCTCGGACTGCCCGTGGTGCAAAGAGCCCTGTGATCACCCGATCCAGCACCACATAGTAGAGGAACTTGCGGCTGCTTATCATACATATGCAACACGGTGGCGCGTATCTCCACCAGCGTGGACGCCGTGCATACTGTATATACGAGAACTAGGCTCGGGGGGACTGGGACGGGACGTGAGGGGCAGACAGTCCATAATTTATTTTGCGAAATAAAAACGGCCGGAGCAACGGCTAATTATTCAAACTCGGCCTGAATTTCCTGATAGCTCATGTGGGAATTGATGAACAGCGAAGCCGAATTGAAAAAAGGCCGTATTTTTGAATAATAATTCTAAATAAACAAGTACGCGGACGACCGTCCGCGAATATCACACCCGCTTCGATTAACGACAAATACGATTTTTATATTAGCCAGAAATAATACATTATTACCAAGTCAATTTTCGCTAACCAAAAAAGAACTAGTAATTTGTTCCCGCGGAAATGTAAATCTGATATAATCCTGTTAAAAGTAAATTTTGAGTTTTTTCTGTTTTCTGTAATTTTTGTTCTAATTTTATAGTGGTCGTTAACTTAAAAAAAGAAGAGAAAGTCGGGATAGTTTTGTAATAGCGTTTCGATTGATTTGCGGATATAGAATGTAGGCCCACTAGATGAACATTTTTTCTGTGACTATTTTACTCATGTATTTTACACAGAACAAATTACATAGCAACGATTTAATAAGCAACCCCTATGGGGAACAAACTGTCCTTTTCAGGGCAACAAAAGGTGTTCATAAAGAGAATCGTTATTAAAAGAATACCATATCATTCAGCGGTAGCGTTGTCCGCTACGAAGCACACATTGTTTGGTGTCGCACAGCACCCAAAACTAATTTTTGGTTTAAAAACTACTATGAAAATATTTGGCACCCTGAAAGCGGCGTTTTGTGGGTATGAAAAGCAGATTAAAGGTTTTTTGGGGAAACAAGAGCCCCATATATACAACGACAGCGCCCCTGTTTGTATACACCAGTCTTTCATTGTGCACTCCAGCTCTAACGATATGCAAAATACGTCTACTTAAACATTATCTTGATTTCCGTCTTCATCCGTCTCCATCCGAGTCATATGCCCCGGACTCTCGAGCTGTAGGAGTTCGATTGCATACCAAACATCCTGCAGGGGATGTAAGAGTATACAATCTTTCCCTACAATGATCACATGAATGAAATCGACACATTCAGAGGAAAAATGAATTGTAATTAATTCGAAAGATCAAACTCAACTACACAAATCTTGCAATATCGTCTATCGCTCCCCCGGTCTTCTAAATATGTCATCGTAACTACAGGGGGACCTAGGGGGCCACCCCCCCAGAATTTTTCTATTTTTGCTTCTAAAATAGGCCAAGCCCCAATTCCATCACCCGGGCCCTCCCAAGCCCCCCCCCCCCCCCCGTCAGATGGCTAGTTACGCCAATGGTCATCGTGACACAATATATGTTAATGTGGGGATCAATCGGTAGAGAAATGGTCCGTCGCATCATTTCCCCAGTATCTATTTTAGGTGGTGATCGGTCAGATCAGCATCCGTAACGATACCTTTATCAATATCGTACATCGTCTTGTGTATGATCTTACAACTTTAAAGTCAAACTAAATATGGTTATATGCTGCAGTTTCACGCAGTTAATGCACCGTGGGCGTCTGAAGAGAACGGACTTACAACTATTTTTTATAATTCAATTTGATAACATATCCTCGATGACCAGCCCACTGTTACAACGGTTATTTTGGGTGTAATTTAAATAAAATTATTATGTGGAAGTTCACATCATTTTTTTTTAAGAAAATGGACTGTAGAAAGTTTTTCTCCTTCGTTAGGTAGATACATTACAACATTTTCTAAGGCACATAAGTTAACAGGTTTGCACAGACACAAAAAAATTAAAAAGGCTTGTATTCACACAGAATTGTGCAAAGGAAAGGTTAAGATTTTTGGTAAGTATCATGTTAGCAAAGTTGGGAATCGTCGCAAAATTTTTGTAGCGGTTTAATTTATTGCTTTGGGTCGCTCATCGAGGGACTATGTCACCAGAGGCCATCTTCCCAATTTATAAATAAGCGCTGTTTGGTCGCTGTTTTAAGAGTGAATTTGTTCAGAAAAAAGTTTTAATTCTTTGGGGATGGAGTACCCTTGTATTATGAAACAGAAAAAATGTGCTGGGTAAGCCCATTCCAGGAAACAAACTAAACATCCAGAATACGCAAATTGCATATTACGAAAACAGCAAAAAAAGCTGGAAAATACCTGACCAAACAATCAGCAGGCTGATTTTTAATGAAAATTTTTATGGAAGTAATCGAAGTTTTGCAATTTCGGAGAGACCGCACTTTAAATGAAACATCGAGTGCACCTTTTTCCCGCAAAAAGGCATTAAAATTGGACAAAATGTAAATGAAAATTCAACCGCAGAAACGAATGGCCAAGTCAAATCGTCAAACACAATGCTGCTCGACCCGGTCGGCACCGACGTTTTTATATGCGTTTGAGGTTATTTTCCCAAACGATAATTTAAATTAGAGCCGTTTTTTATCATCACTTACCAGTATGTTGTGTATGAATTGGTAAAGTATTGAAAATCCCAAAGCGCTCGCTTGGTTTTCCCGAAGAATAAACTTTTTGTTCTTTCGATAGTTTTTGGCTTTCACCGCAGTGAATACGACTATAGATAAATTCGTCCATTTTGCTGGAATTATTGTTTTTAGAATAGTACGCAACCCCATGAAAATTCTTATCCAAGTACTGCAACACTCTCAGTTACGACATACGTAACCCGCCAGACTTGTTTCGAATAAAGTTCGGACATACAATTTTTTCTTTGTCGTCGTTGTAAATAAAAGGAGCATACTTGATATAGGCTTACCACCTCCGACATCTATTGATCTCTTTTTTTAAAAGAACAACCAACGATACTACAGAAAGAGATCGGTGCGTTATGCGACCAATCCAGCAATTTAGATATTTTACCACCCTACTTCCATGTCTGGCCGGTCTGGAAACTAGAGTGGACTCCACAATTTCTTTTTAGACAAAGTAAAAATGGCTGCTGATCATTTTTGACTTTGCTGCAGATTTTTATTTAATTATAGGATTCTAACAAGAAGATGGATTATTTTTTCTCTTCCACGTAAGTATTTAAAATATTTTGTTTGTAGTATGGGTTACTTTTATTATAATGTCATTGTTTTTTAAAAGAAATGCTCCGAAATGTATCATCATGAGTAACGTTAGAAGGAAAGGAAGTGATAAAATTTTTCAATTATCAGCAAATAATAGTTAGGACACCTTATGTACTCTTTGTTGTTAAACTTTAGAAACAAGAGACGTAGTATTCGAATATTGTACCAATGATTTCGTGTGTTGCCAATTGAGTGGTCGACAAGGCTGCCAGTAGAATTTTTAAAGTAGTATTTCAGTGAAATCTTTTAAATAAAATACCTATCTTGTATTATTATGATGGCATATAACTTGTTTTCTTCAAAGCAAAAGTAAGGTAAGCTGCTAAAAGGTTTGGTTGGTATATATATTCCGGCAGCAATTTTCTTTTATACCTACATATTACGGGAAAAAAGGTAATATACAATGGATCAGCCTTGTATGAAAGCTGTGCAATAAACATAACTTTTTTCTTGGCAATTGTAGTAATAGATCGATTGTAGCCATCAACATGTATTTAGCGAATTTTTATTTTATTATACAGATAAAATTATGTTGTATGCGTGTTATATACTATATAATGTAGATACTTAAAGTGTTAAAAGTCATATACTCATTAATTTTAGGTTTCTTGAGGACTTGTGGGAAGGATCACAACAGGCAAAGAAGTAAATTGCAACAGGGACTATTATAGATTTTATTGTTTTTATCAAAACAGAAAGAATCGACCTAAGAACCCTGGTAGTGTAGCTTTATTTCATATCAATATAAGTTTCTCAGTGGTATATTTTACAGTGTCTAAGTATTTGTGTTTCAGTTCTAGTGCATTAATGTCATGTCTAGGTTTTTCAGCTTTCAAAACTCTAAAAAATTATTGCAAATATTCTTTTGACAAAAATTCCAATTACAGTTTCATAGAAGAATATCAGACTGTTTGAGCAAACGTGAAAAATATTGTAAAATGTATGTATGTAAAATATGTATTGTATTATAAAAACCTAAAATCCTTTTTTCTTTTTCATGTCATACGAGGAGTTCAAAAGCACAGACTACATAATTAAGACTAATATATTTGATTTGAGATTATTAGGACAAGTTATTTCTATTTCTTGACAGGATTGTGATTAACGACTTTTTCTAAGGTATACTCAGTTTACATCGTCCTATTCTTTCTGTATTCCTTAAATTAATTTTGAACAAATCGTGTTCTTGGTTTATGTTATATATAAAAAATGACCAGAATACATTTTAATTTCGATTTCTATAAATTTTATATTGCTTTAAAATTTAGGTATGGGTGAGTGTCTATAAAGTGTTGCATCGTTTTAAGTTATTTATGAAATGTTTATATTTGTGTTTCTTTTTGATAATAAAGTTACAGATCTCAACTTCGTCAAGTTTGATTTTCCTTTTCATATTCATACTAGACGTGATATTTTAAAATGGATTTAAAACTTAAGAATTTATTTGGCATTAAACCTATTTGGTTTCGATTCCAAATAAATTTTAAAGTTTTATTTGCTACTTTAAAATATTTAAAACAACCAAAAATTAGAAGCTTTAGATTACGCCTGCGCCACCTTTAGTTCAATCGCCAGCCACGGCCAGACCATTTATCGCTGTAATTTGACGTTTGATTGACATTTCATATGTCATTCGAATCGATCCGTGCTGCGATAAATACCAACGCTAGTTGGTATTCTTTCTGTGTTAGTATTCGTTGATCGGAAGGTGGTAAAAGAGCTCGTCCTCGTCCGAGGCGGCACCATCCCACACTCTTATGCTTAAAACGACTGGTGAAGTCCGTACGGATGTTCCAGCTCTGGATGTGTGAGTCGGACACTTCTAGTACACCCACGATTCATAATACTTAGGTTTAGACCTTCGTGTGCATCCCAAAGAATAAAAACATTGCACTTCTCTCGCTCATTCATACCCAGGGTCTCTAGATTACGAAACAAATTTCCTGCAGATGTTTTCCCTTGCCCTCCCAACCTCCAATCATTTAAATCCCGGGTCAGTAGCTTACATCTCCCTTCTTTACGCTAGTACCAAGGCTTGAAGTTTACGTGAGCTGTTTTAGAAAAAGAAAATGAGTCTTGTTAGTAAAAAAACAATTTGCGAATCAAGTTCACAAATCTAAACACAATCAAAGATGAATTAATATTAAGTTTACATTATTATGCATTAAAAGCATTAATATTCTCCCATTTCATATAATTAAAATAAAATATGCATTTTTCGTATTTGTTTTACAAGTTATAATTTTAGCCGGCTTAATATCCTGTTTAAATATTGTATTATTCTTTTTCGTACCAGCGGGTAGCGCAATATTTGTAATAAATTATTTTTATTTAATTAAAAATTGAAAAAATGCATTTCAGTTGTCTGATCGCTCGTGACAGGGACGGACTATTAGAAAAAAAAGAAAATTTTTGTTTTTTATGAAAGTCTTTTGAGATAAATAAAGATAATATGGAGGAAAAAGTTGTACGTACAGTGTATCGGTTTATACTAAAAACTTGCTTAGATTCTTCAAGACTCGTAAAAAACTTAAATGAGTAACAGCCGGATTCTCCAAAGCTAGTTCGGTCCAATTTGATAACCAAAAGTTTTAAACTGACAAGTGTAAGAATAAGACAACTAAGTGTTATCCTATGAATTTATTTCTAAGCTTTTTCGCAAATTTATAAAGAAAAGGGCACTTTTAGTACGTACTTTTGACAATAGTAGAACTAAACTCATTACAGCATCTCGTTCCAAGATGAAAATCATTTGGAAACCAAGCAAATCGCTAAAATTTCAAAATAATTCATAAGTATTTAACATAGACTTTAAAAAAAACTAAAGACAAAGTTATTTACTATTCAAAGCAGTCAGTCATTGAATTTGCACTAAAAACTGGTGGATTGTATTGACTGGTCAACTGCAGACGGTTGCCAAAGTGTAGGTACAAATGTCTTGATTGATGCAATCCAAGCAATACAGTATTAAATACACGACAAAATTAGCATAAATAAGTATTAAGTAATAAAAAAAGTAATATTCAGATTTTGTTCCATTTTATGCGTTATAGCCGAATAAACTTTTATTTCCTTCTCACTGTGATAAATTATTAAGTAAAAGTGACAACGCTATTTGACGGTTTACTACCAGTTTTACTACAAAATTGAAAAGGGACACAAGGGGCCATTCATACAATTCGTTGACGTTTTGCTACATTGTTCGAAAGTGGAATTCTTTTATTTTGTGTTTGCGAGAATCGTTTAAGTGTTTTTCTTTAAAGAAGCTGACATTATTTTGCGAAAAAACATTTAAATATGGTGCGGCAGTGTCACGTTTGCAAAAAATTGGACTATTTAAACCGATAAGTTCCTTTTCACACGTAAGTGAGGTTATATTCACTTGTATCGAATCCACTGGTGCAGTTTTACATATACTCGTATCTATACATTAGTAATATTAGGGTAACACAAATTTATTACAACAAAGCACGCCAATGTTGTTAGAAGAGGCAGCCGCCAGAAATGTTGGACAGTGTTGCTATGTTTTCGACTGTGTCTACCTCTCTTAGTCGCATCCATTGCATGTTTTAAACGGATGAATGATTTGGCGCGAAACGATTTTACGAATTTTGTCTATAGTTTTTTAATGTCAATGGTTTTTAATGACGACGTATTAACAATGACAGGACAAAAACCTGTCACAACATGAGCAATCAACTATAAGATCTTAATTTAAACCAGTACTAAATCTTAAACCTTCTTAGTGAATCTGAATGTAAGTGTCTTCACATAGTCATTCTCGTCGGGAAATATAAAGAGTATGTTATATAGAGTATACAGAGTATGTTAATAAAGTTTTTTGCTTAAAAGACTCCTCTTTATGCAAAAAAATTGTCACCAAGTTTCAACTTGGTACTAATTTGCGTCTCTCCCTGTGTATTAAAAACAAAGTCGTTTAGGACCTATGTTTGTATGCACTTTTTTTGTCTTAAAATTGAGTAATGAATAATACCCTGAAGTTCGGCCACATACTTTATTAACATCCTGTATACATACTCTAGAGTCTAGAGTATACTATAGAGTACCTATAAATTGAAAGAGGGCAAATATTTTTCGGTTCAGAAAAGATGCATATTTAGAAAAAAAACACTACAAATAAAAAGAGTATTTCACAATTTGTTATAATATGATATACATGTATTAAGAGGTTGGCCAAAATTATTTTAATCTGATCTGATTTGATCAAATTAAGTATGAGGAATTTTTTCAGTATATCAAATAAATATTCTTGATTTAAAGGTCGGTTAAAGAATCATCTTGTTATAATTAGACACAGTTTGAAAAATAGGGGATTTCACAATTTGTTGCAGTATGATGAACATTATTTATGTTCGTATTCACATGGAATTCTCATGGTCCACAATCTGGAGACCTTAGGTATGAATGAGCGAGAGAACTGGGATGTTCTAGGCTTTAGTGGCTGGACAGTAAAGGGATGCATACGTAACGCGCCTCTTGTTGTTCTGCTGGGAACAGTCAACGGGGGAGTAGGAATGTTCACAAATAAATAAAATCTGGTTTAAATATTGTGAAAAGACTTTAATCGAAAAATATTGTGTGTTTATCATTTTAAACAGTGAAGCCACCCACAGATATTCAGTTATACAGTCAGACTTGAAATCAAATTATTGGACTAATTTTTTAAGGGAAAACTATAAAAAGATGGAAATGAATTTTATTTCACAGTAGTTATCAAACGGGTAGATTCTACCCTGAGCCATTCTATTGATATTTAATTAAAAACTCCAAATTCATTTTGCTTGCAAAAATAAAGGACATTAAAATAATTTTTTACCGTTGAAAAATTTAACTATACATGTTAATTTTTAATTGAAACTGTATATCAAAATAGAAATATGCTTAAATGTATTTATAATTAAATTTTTTTTGCAATGGCGCAGCCGGGGATTTTTCCAACGCGTACACAAAAAAAAAGGCATTAAATTTACATTTTCAACACACACAAAAATAAAAATAAATTTTATCGAGATTAAAAAGCATTCGTTATATTTTTTATCAGTTCTGCATTCATTTTTAGTAATTTTAAATAAAATGATATTATCCCAATCGAAAGGGACATTTTTTGATGAATGTTCCCAATTGCGTTATTCTTACCTTGATTTATCGCAACTGAAAATGAAACAGGAACTTTAATATACGCACGAACTTTAACATTCAAAATACTGCGAATTATCGAAAAATATCAGGTTTTAAAAATTTCGGAAAGGTAAAATTTTTTTAATATTTAAACAATTGTCAGTTCGCATATCTAGGACCGGTCTAAGAGTTTAAATTGGCAAGCGTAAGAATAAGACATCTCGGTTTTCTACTATGAATTTATTTTTAAGTTTTTCGCAAATATCTAAAAAAGGGCAATTTCAACCTGTATCTTTCTCAATAGTATACTAAGGGACATAGAAATCCGAAGACCCGGTAAAAATGATTTTATTTCAATTTTTTGCGTAAATATTTATAGTCATAGTAAGCAAATGATTAAAATCTCAATGAAAATAACCTAACTTTAATCGTTATTGCCTTTAATAATGTGTTGATACCAGGCGCGGCCCGTCCATAAGGTCATTTGGTCAATGACCCACCTAAAATTTTCTTTGATCTACCTAATAATTAAATTTTTTATTTTTTAAAACCGAAAAATAAGCTTTTCTTTCAAAAAAGTGCAAGTTCCATGCGAAAACTACCCAAGAAAGAATCAAGCCACCGTATACAACGGTGATCAAGCCATGCTTGCTCCGGACTCGCCGTATTTTAAATTGACCTCACAGGTGTAGATGGACTACATAAAATCCATTAAAGCTAAGAGAGAAACAAACATACGCGCTTGAGGAAGGTAAAAGGGAACACAATTTGTCGATGGTCCACCAATAACATCGCTTTCGGGACGCGCGTGGTTGTCAACGCCGCAGCGCCGGGTGTCGGGTTGTCGCAAACTCTGGCTCACTAATTTAAACCAGATCCATTTATTATTCAAACAATATTCGTGAGTCTCGATACATTTAATATAAGCTTACCTAATTTTATTTTAAGATATTTAGGTAATTACTAATAATAATAATAATGATAATAATTGTAATTGTACCTATCAAACATTAAAACCTACTTACGACTTTGACAACAAGTTGGCAACGCAGCTGCAGCATCCAACCCGTCTATCGATTTAAAACTGCGGACATGCGCTCTAGGTTGTGTTTTCCTTTGAGTATATTTTCGCGAGATCCCGTTGATCTACCTTGAACAGCGTGTCACATGTATGTCATTTAATATATCAATGCAGATATCACGTGACTTCTAGTTACCGGCCGTTCACGCTTGGTCAATGGGATTTCGTGAAAAAAAAACCCTTTTTTCTTGTCGATGTCGATGTGTCAAAATTAATTCCCTACACAACAACAGAATTTTTATTTTAAATTGTTCAAAATCTTTAGTAAAAAAGTACCAAAAATAATGTTTAGTTTTGCTAAAGTGTTTTGTGTTATTTGTAAAATACTTTCATTTGTGTATGTGGTAGTACTGTTCTGTTAGAGAGTCGTTAATCCACAAGAAGTGTTGACGATGAGAATCTAAAATGGCACATTGTGGGGAATGTAAATTGGATTTCTTGTACACCCTCTAACTTGCTTTTCGTTGCACGGCAGTGTTCGTCTCTACATCAAAGTGATTTTTTTCAACTTTAAGTAAAAAAAAATCCATATATACCTATGTACATATAGAAAATGAGAACATTTCTTCGATCTATTAGGTAATGCTATACTAAATGCATAAGCTTAAATTCTTTCGCTAGGGCAAGCGCAAGAACGCAAAATGAAAATAAAATAAATATAAGGACTATTTTTTGATTCCGGTCTGGGTGCCCTCCTGCTATCGCGATTTCTGGGCCCTTAAACTTCATCAGGCAGGCTCACACCCAGAACGTCTGAAAAATAGTCGTCTGTTCGTCAGACGCCCTGGGTGTGTGCCTGCCTGATGCCCCCCCGAAGGGTAAGGGCCCAGAAATCGAAACCCAAGCGAACCCAAATCAGAATAAAAAATAGTCTTTATATTTATTTTATTTTCATTTTACGGTCTTGTGCTTTCACTAGCGACAGAATTTAAGCTTATATATATATATATATATATATATATATATATATATATATATATATATATATATATATATATATATATATCGGTTTTTCTCAAAACATATCAACGATCTCGCTCAGGTTTCCCGTCTCTATCAGTACCTAAGTTCAGGCATAAATAATCTATACCTAACAGCAAGAAGTGGTTTGTTCTGAAAACGCTAGGGCTAACAACAAAAACTGTAATTTTAAATAAAATGCAACAACATAAAAAAGCGAGGAACGAATAATAAAAATAGAAAAAATCAACGCGCTTAATTTCGATATGCATCATTTTTATATAAAAATGTCTGCAGCGCAAATAAATATTCATCTGTAAATAATGTATATATGGGCCCGGCAACGTCATAACTACATATAACAATAAATCTGTACACATTAAAAATTAAAAAAAGGGAAAAAACCAATCGGCATTAACCAATAGAGGCCCCCGCCGCCGCCTGTCGATGCTGGCTACAGGGGGTGGTCGGGTGGAAGTGGCGGGTGAAAAAATGCTGCGAAAAATGGGGAAAATTAGTCTGGGGCACTGACGCAATTCTAACCGACTTAATTTTTAATTTGTTTTCGTCTATGTTTGATAAAAAAGCTAGATCATCGTACTGATGATCGAGAACAGGCTACCTCGTATATATGTATATCCATACATACACCCATAAATCCATACAAACAAATACAGGGTGGCCCACCGAAAACTTTCCACCCAGGTTTATTTTCGTTTAAATAAATAAATCAAAAAATGCTCGGACCCGTATACTTTAGTTTTGAGGGGGACATATTTTTTGGTATTTTCACGCACCGTGCTGGGCTTTCACCCTTAAAATCTTAAATGGGAAGTGGGGTGATGTCTTATTTTAAAGGGAATTCCAACGGGACCTTGCTCGACGAAATCGGGTGAGTAGTTTCTGGGAAATGAGACCTTAAAAAAATTAAAAAAACGAAATTTCTTATGCTAAAAATGTTCACCCCCAACCTCCATGCAATTATAAAGGCACTGGTCGCAATGTACGCGAAGATTATAAAGCATTTCGGGAGTTATTTGTCGGCATTCGTACACTATTCGTTGTCGCAAGTCTTCTAAAGAGTTGGGCTGGGTTGCATACATTTTTGTTATTAAATGTTCCTACAAGAGAAAGTCCAATGGCGATAGATCAGGAGATCTCGCAGACCATTTAAAAGGACCTCTTCTTCCAAACCATCTTTCTGGAAAATTGTCATACAGATACTGCCTTACAGGAAATGCATAGCGTATCGATGCCCCATCTTGCTGAAAAATTAGATTTTCTGACCGATGACGGTCATCTTCTTCAATAGCATTCGTTAAAGCAGGGTCAATAGTGGTTTCCAACAACTCTAGGTACATTTCACCCGTTAAATTATCAGAAAAAAAAATATGGCCCGACAATACGGTAATCAAAAATTCCAGCACACACATTTAATTTTTCTGGATGTTGAGTACGTACTGCCCTAAAGATTCTAGGGTTGGGATCCGACCAATGCCTACAAGTATGTCGATTGACAGTACCATAAAGGAAAAAAGAGCATCCACGCGATCCACAAATGTTAAAAATAATTTGTGGATCGCGAATGATTCTTTCACTTATTAACTCGCAAAATTCCAAACCGGCATCGCACAGTGGTTCTGATACCTAATCTGACTTGACAAAATTATTTCCATATTTTTTCTGGGAAAATAAAAATAAGAAATGGCTGTTATTTGTTTACATTCTAAAATATGACGTGTCAGATAGTCTTTTGATCCGACTTATCGTTTTCCAGTTATTAAGTAGCAAAGATGGGTCTGCAAATGGCATTTTTTGACCGAAAAAATTTAAAACATTTACTTTCTGTTTTCCGATACTCACCAATATAAATATAGTCCTGTAGCTCCGTGTCCTCTACAACCTCCGAAAATTAAAATCTAATTAATCCAGTTTTGTGACCGGTACCGGATTTCAATGGAAATCGCGGAAATTTCGACTTTGGCGTTTAATAGCTTCGAATCGAATCATCCTATATACTGAATTTCTTACCGAAGCTAGTCCCACTATCTCTTCATTAACCCAGAAAGTTTGAACGTTTCAACTCAAAGTGTTTCCGAAAAAAAAATTAGAATTATCACCCACAAAGCGGCAATTAGCAAAAAAAAAGAAAATTGTCTATTTTTTTAATGGTAAAAAAGTAGAAACCCCCCTTTACCAAGTAAAGTAATTTTGTCCTTGTACCCCGGACTATGGTCCTGCTGTCCCGTCCTCGGTCAAACGATGATGCACCATCGCCGGGCGAAGTTTAAAAAATCCGATATCGGCGGGATTTTCTATGGCCACCAGCAGCAGCACAGAGTCTCTCTTCAATCGGTAATTTGCAGCATGCATTTGCTTTATTGATTCACGGACGTATTTTTTGACTTTTTTGTCAGCGAAAAACAATGTTTTTCCACATTTATGTGACAGAGACTAATTTCCTGATTATTGGCGTAACTGTAATGGGTGCTATAGTGAGAAAGGCTTTTTAATAAAATTAACCGACTTCAAAAACAGAAAGGCACTGAAGAGTATGAAATACTATTTTTACGTATTTATTACTAAGGTTAATTGGTAAGTTTAAATTTAGGTAACTTGTAACTACACTAAAGGTTTAAACTTTGAAGTCGGCGCAATTTTAAAGCATAATTAATGATAAGACAATATTAATAGAGAGTAATATTTTTAGTTACTTATCACTGAGCCTGATGATAAGCTTAATTGTGTTCAACTTTAACTAAATTGTACACAAATGTTCTAAACTTTGAAGTAAGCGCAACTCCTTATTAACTGCTTATAAATTATCATTACAGATTCTCATATCATACTGTGGAATTGCGCCGACTTCAAAGTTTAGAACTTTGGTATACAGTGGCCTTAAGATAAATTCGTACGTCGTTATGCTTCAGTGCAAATGTAAGTTTTTATACTTTTATTACCTTTATCACTGACAAATTATATTTGACACCATCACTTGACTAATTTGTCAAACTATTTAAAAATGCCTCATTTAAGCGTATTCGGAAAAACAAAAATAGGTGCTTTAATAGAAGACGATTCTTATCAAAGAGTGGCAGATATATATGGAAAATCAAAAAGTACTATCTAAGGAATCGCGGGAAATTGGCGACAACAGCATATAGTGGAAAGGTCTAGAGAGGAACAGGTTTAATTAAAAAAAAAACGAAGAAAATCCAAACTTCATAGATTATTTGCAGATAAATTTCTCTAAAACTGCTGTCTCCGCTGCGCATAATACAGGATTTACAACCTCCAACAGAGTAGCGTAGATGCGGATATTGCAATGTTCCGAGGTTCCGACTTAAGAAACCGTGCAGCTAGAAAATTTTTCCGTCAACGCACAGTGAAAGAATTAGAGATTACAGACCACCAAATTTCCGTTATAACAAAAATTATACCCAAAAAAAGGAAACTAGGAAACGTTTCTCAGTTAACGTCTGGGCCTGGATAAGCTCTCATGATCCAGGTGCATGCTGGAATATTGGATATTTATATGTCCAAATTTTAGAAAATATGCTGCTTCAATCAGCATGTATGACATTATGAGGAAAATAACTTTATATTCCAACCAGACAACTGCCCCGGGCATACTGCCAGAATAGTAAGCAGTGGCGCACCCAGGGGGCTGAGGGGGCTACAGCCCCCCCAGACCAACATTTTTTTTTATCTAAGACATCCCACGTAGACTTCAAGCCGAAGTACTAACGTACCGTGGGTGTCTGAAGAGAAGGGAAATGTAGTCTATTGACATGGGATTTGAAGGATTGGAGGTTGGGACGGGAAGGGAAAACATCTGTAGGCAATTTGTTCCACAATCTGGAGACCCTAGGTATGAATGAGCGAGAGAAGTGGTCTGTTCTTGGCTTTTGTAGCTGGACAGTAAAGGGGTGCATACGTAACGCGCCTCTCGTTGTTCTGTTAGGGACATTCAAGGGGGGAATAATACCGGCTAGTTCTTCAGAGCAAAATCCGTGGAAGTAGCGGTAGAAAAGGGATAAATCCCCTACAGCGCGGCGATGAGCGAGAGAAGGGAGTTTTCTCGTGAGGGCTGGGTCATTGATAAGTCGAATGGCTCTGTTTTGGATAGAATCAAGGATCTTAAGTGTCGAAGGTGATGCCGCTCCCCAGATGTGGAAGCAGTACTCTACGTTGGGTCTTATTTGGGAAACATAGAGAGTGTATCAGTTGGAAGGGGAGAAGTATTTTCTGGCTCGAAAGAGAAAACCGAGCTTTTTAGCTGCCGATGTGGCTACTGAAGTAATGTGTTTGTGCCAGCTGAGATCATGTTTGAAAGCGACGCCAACGAGATCGAATGTCTCGTTGTTTTGTAGGGCTTGGCCATTCATGTGGATGGTGTAAGCGTTGCCAGATTTTTTGCGTGAGAGGGAGCAAGACTGGGTTTTGGAGGCGTTGAACTGAACAAGGTTCTTGGCACCCCAGTCTAAGATTAATTGAAGATCTTGGGAAAGGGATAGGTACATAGATCTGCGTCTATTATCCAACTCCTGATTCGAAACTTGTTTGGAAAAATGAATATTGGAGTGAAGAGTACTATCGTCAGCATAACTGTGAATGGGATTGGTAGTTGAAGAGAGCAGGTCATTAATGTGAAGAAGAAATAGGGTTGGTGCCAGGACTGAACCTTGGGGGACACCAGCATTGATAGGATGGAAGTTAGATGAGTGACCGCCAACCACAACAGATATGCGTCGATTAGAGAGGAAGCTGCCGATCCAGGTACATAGTTTGGTACACAGAGAGAAAAAAAAAGTTGGTGGGTATTAAATCACATTCTATAATTTTTTAAATAAAAAAATAATTCCCTGGATAAAACCATATTTCAAATAAAAAAGCGATACTTGCAACAAAATTTCTTTTATATTTTGCATAATTACTGTAATTAAAATATTTAGTTGAGAAATATAGTGTTAAAAAAATTAAATTATTTTTCCGCCAACAAAAGCTTTAATAATTAATAGAAAAATTCGCATAATTAAACATTGTATTAAACGTTTCATTGTACAAATTAAATTGTATTGTCGCAATAACGAAGAAAATCTACTGACAATTATAATTTAATTTTCCTAATAAGGGAAAAACAGAACTAAATATGTAATTCCAAAAATTAAAGTTTATTCCTGACAACTAAATCGCGGCTTATGAGAATAAAATTATTCTTTCGCTAGCCCTAACCGCCATGCCATCCCGGCGTGCATCGCATTTACCCATCGTCCCTTGATGAGAAGGCAGACTAAGCGGCTACTCCGGTAGTAACAGTGAAGGTGACGGCCATTTGGTCTATTTTTGTTAGTGTATATATTTATGGATAATCTAATAGCCTTTTGTTGTTTAATTTGGTAGGGATATACCTATAAATGTACCAAGATATGCATGTATTCAGTGATAAGTAAAATTTAAAGTTTCTTTGTATTTGGTAAATATTTGTTGGCGTTATAGTATATATCTTTTATAGAACAAAAAATAAAAATATACTTTTCTGTATGGCGACTTTATTGCAGGGTTTTATTGTGTCATTTTAAAAATGATTGTATCACATTAAATGCAATAAATATGTGAAACGAAAGTAGACATTTTCATCTTTTGTTTTATAAAAGCTCTATATTTTAACCTCAAGAAATATTTTCTTACTGCTGAAGGTTCTCTTTGCTCCGCTATGTTTGGTATTGTCAACCTAATACAGTTTTTTTTTACGTTTATCTGCTTTACTTTAGCATTTGAAAAAAGTTATGTATAATATGATATTCGTTAAGCAAATCATTACTAGGCTAGTATGAACGCATATTTCAATCTATTTCTTAACGGTTTGGCCCGCAAAAAATTTACGATCATGGTGTCAGAAAAAATGTCACTAAATTTTTTGAGGGCCCAACATTTAAAAAATAGATTGAGATATGCGTTCATACTAAACTAGTATATAATGATTTGCTTAACGAATAGCATATTATACGTAACTTTTTTCAAATGCTAAAGTAAAGCAAATAAACCTAAAAAAACTGAATCAATTTTTTTGGGAACTATATCGGGATTGCTAATAGTATATATCTTTCTTAGTAAAACTAAGGTTTACTTCACGTAATTAAATTAAGATATTTCTATTAACCAATATTAGTTGTAGTATCATACCTTCACATTAAATGAATTAAATGATAATTGATACAATTAAGTCATATTTTACTTTATCGTGTAAATTTACTTACAGAAATTATGATTTACTTCAGTTACTTAAACCTGCCAATTAAATAATTAAATTCGCTGAATTATATATTTAATTGCTCGATGCCAATTAAATAATTTAATTGAAAGAAAAAATTTTACTTGTGTAAATTAATTCTTTCTCTCTGTGTAGGAAGACCGTAAGAAGAACATCCTAGACACACAAAAATTAAAAAGCCCCCCCAAGACGAAACCCTGGGTGCGTTACTGATAGTGAGGGACTGGTTTGAGCAAAACAATATAACGTGCTTGCGTTGGTGCTCAAGAAGTCCTGATTTAAACCCGATGGAAAACGTTTAGGGACTAATGGTGAAGCAAATGTATGATATAAATTTTAGGTCTCAAAATGAATTAGAACTATGGGAGAAAATTAAAAATATTTGGGAGGAGATCTCCGCATTACACCAACTCTCTTATATTCTCAATGCCACGGAGACTATAATCCGTTTTAAACTCCGGTGCGATGGTGCAACTATAAAATATTAACGTTTCACGAATTTTGTTTAAGGTCCTATTTTTAGTCTTGTGGTGAGGCTAACGAGAATTAAGTACTAAAATATCTATAAACCTTACTTTATTATTAGCAATGTTTCAATGATGTTTGCCTCTTCAGGCCTTTAATTTTTTTAAGTAACTTAAAAAATTAAAACCCTGAATAAGATGCAGACAGCATCGCAACGTTGCTAATAATAAAGTACGGTTTAAAAATCTTTTAGTATTTAATTTCCGGTAACTCTACCACAAAATTAGTATTTTAGTTACCTGTTCTTATTATTTTTATAATATAATTTAGTAGATATATTATTACTTAGAGAAAGGATTTTGATCTAAAGTTAGGGAAGGGCATTTTTATCACGCCCCGAAACAACGAGTGCAAGTATTAGTTTAAATAAGAAAATTTATTTCCTGGATAGAGGTAACCCAACATAATAAAAGCCCGTTGTACCAAAATCTGGGCCAAAATATGATAAAATAGGATTATGTAGGAAAAATATTCTATGAATTTGGTTAATTTTTTTAAAAATTAATTCTTTATTTTTTATGCACCTATTCTCCCTTCCCCCTTTCTCTTATCTGCCTCTCTTTTTATTTGAACTGTCCATTAATTACCGATTTCTTTGACCCCAATATCACTGAAACAATAATATATTACACAAGGTTTAAAAAAAAATAAATCGTTTTTCGATACATTTCATCGTACTCATCCTACACCCTATCCTTTTTCTATTTTTCTCTATCTTTATTTCACCCCGCTCCTTATATATACTTATACTTATATTTTTAAAAATTTGTTGGACAAAATTAGATTTTCTGACCTCAATAACCTCGAAAATGACACAAATCTCCAGGTCTATTTTGCAGATAACCAGGTCCCAACTTTATTTATGAGAAACTATTTCTAAGTATACTAATTGTAATTCTATGAACGCCACTGTTCAACTCATAAAAGGGCCCTAAGTAGCGGCAGCAGCAGCCCTTCTTGCGATGAGAGCTTGGATTAGCAATCGGCCTGCTGGTTCGGCCGGGTGGAGCAGTCACATTATGCTAAACAGCCCGACGAAACTTTAAATTTGTTTAAACGGATTCGCATAATTAGTAGCTAGCCTGGACGAAGAAAGGGTTGCTCTAACTTATTATTTTCTCTTCTTATCAGAGTTAACCTTTAGGTTATGTTAAAGTTACGCGTATCGCCCAATCACCAGTTTGAGCATCATTTAAATATGAATTCAGGAAAAATTTTTGCAAAATGATTGATCGGAAACACATAGGTACTTACTTCGGAATTTAAATTTTCATTTCTTTGAGAAAAAATCAGATAGTCAATCGATGAATTGGATATGATAAAGATACCGAAAAAATAAAGTTCTTTAATGGTATTAAAAGAGTTATAGATGCAAACTATTAAATATGCAACAAAAAATCATTGATGATGAAAAATTTACTTGCCATTTAGTGAAACAATAAAACAAATAAACGATAACGAGCATAAAATATATGTTATAAAAAACATCTTTCCAGAGCAAATAATTTTTAAAACTCCTGCAAAACTAAAGCTCATAACCCTTAATCATGAACCTTCTCTGCCAATAATAAAAATCCAGGTAGGGTTATAGAGAGATACAGACATACACACAAATTGTGGGGACCATAAATAACTTGACCATAGCGCCTCTAAGCCAGGCTGTTTGTTATTTTTCATTCGCAAAAATCCAGCGTCCTCCTGCAGCAGCATAATTCAGTCGGCTCATATCTCGTTTCCTGCGAGAGCTTTTTTATGGCTCGCAGTGCAATGGTGCATCATTCAATATCGGACGCTATTAATGACCTAAAGGTAAAAAAGAAGCCGAAATTTATTATGCAGGAGTATTTTTGTGTTGCGTTCTAGTCTACGATTCTAAAAAATTGCCTCTAATATATTTTTCACACTGGAAAGGAAATTAGGAAAAAGCGTTAACGAAAAACCTGCTGGTGGGCCTTAAACAGTCGTTGTAGCTCCTTAATATAATACCTTGTTAACTGTGACAGAAGGAAAAAATGTTTAAAGGAACTAGAATCTGTTTTACGAATTTTACATAGTTTTACAAATTGTACAGAAACATGAAATTAAATAAAGTTCCCAAAGACGGAGAGTTACAATATGTCGAACAACCCCCTCTCTATCTATCTATATTTTCTTTTGCGAAATGGCGAACAGCCCTCATCTTAGATATTCAAAGTGTAAAATTTATATCGATATTTTTTTTTCAAAAAAATTAACAAACTTTACAAAAGAAAAATCACAAAAAAGTATGAAATATTTTTTCGTATTTATAACTGTGGTTAATGGTAAACTTAATTTTGTTCAAAGTTAGGTAACTTGTACTGTACACCGAAGTTCTGAACTTTGAAGTCGGCGCAATTTTAAAGTATAATACACAGAAAAAACACTATCGCGTATTGAATTGGATACCCATTCACTAAATGACACTCTATTCCGTATTGCACAATACAAATCGGTTTACTTTAATGATTAGTTTATCATTGTCAACTAATAGGTTATAAGATTGCTTGAAATATAAGGTTTCATTGGTTTTTAATGGATCGTTCAAATATAACAATTATTTGATGCCAGAAATACCCTATTCTAAATTCAATACAAACTATCATTGGTTTCACTAGAAGTTTATTTGTAAGAATATATACCTCATTTAATGCAAACTATTCAGTTACAATAGTAATTAATTTAATGTAACTTCTAATAGAAAGAAAACATTTTTGTTTAAATTCAATCATATGTGTTTTGAAGAACAATAATTATTCTTATTTAATATAATGAAGAATTTTTATTACATAATTAGAGTAATTACACCTATATTTGAAACAGATGAAGCACGCTTTATTATTTTAAAATAATGTTTATTGAGTATTATTAAACATACATTGTTTACAGTGGCGGCTGGTGAAATTTCAAAGTTGTATATCTCTGTTCCTACTTACAGGACCCGAACCAGATTTAAGGCTTTTAATAGTGAGCCCACTCGGAATGTTTTGGTAAAGAAAAAAAACATTTTGTAATTTGTGAAAAAAAGTTTAAATTTTGGTGTGCCCCTCCTAGAAAAAAAAATTAAAACGTCTAGGTATTTTACTTATTCTTTTTTCTAAACAAATTTTACATCATTTTGTCGACAGTTTTTAAATTTTGAGAGAAAAAAATGTGTTAGTAGAAAGTTATAGTCATTTGAATTTTTTTAAGCCTAAAATAAAATTTAAGAAAAAATTCAAATGACTATAACGTTCTACTAACACATTTTTTTCCCTCAAAATTTAAAAACTGTCGACCAAGTGATGTAAAATTTGTTTAGAAAAAAGAATAAATAAAATACCTAGACGTTTTCATTTTTTTTCCTAGGAAGGGCACACCAAAAATTGAACTTTTTTTCGCAAATTACAAAATGTTTTTTTTCTTTACCAAAACCTTCCCAGTGGGCTCACTATTAAAACCCTTACATTTGGTTCGGGTCCTATAAGTAGGAACAGAGATATACAACTTCGAAATTTCACCAGCCGCCACTGATTGTTTAGACATTCTGTAAACATTTAAATATAAAAAAACACATTTTATTAACACCACACTGACGTGAACACCGTACACTTTTTATATTTATTTCACTCCAAATATAGGATCTGCTTCTTTGCATCTGCTGTCTGCTTTGGGCTTGTATGGGTACAGGATGCAAGATGGAATAAATTTGGTTCATAACACTGCATTCGAATCTCCTAAATTTACAGCTAGATTTGGTGGAAACCATGTATAAAAATACAAATTCAATAATAAACTTGCGAACATATTTAATGTTAAGAGTTTTTTAACAATACTCGTACGTATCGGCTGAGTAAACAGTCTTATAATAGACTAGCCAAGAAAGATTTACAAATAAAAAAACAAACTTATTATTGTAAACCGTATAGGTTTGTTTTACTTACCATAAAACACTGCAATGAGTTGCCCAGTCCCAGAGATGTATCATTTTTGGCGTATAACGCAATAAACAAACAGGCTGCAAGCTTAAATGACGATTGAACGAACAAATACCCAGCACAATTTTAACCCCTCCCTCCGCGACCAATAGAACTAATATTTCAGACAACAATAGAACTCATTGAATTAATATTTTTTATTATTTATATAGTTTTCAAAGAAGTAAGACTATTTTTGAACTCTAATAATAAATCTATATTTAAAGCAATTGTTTTTATTTGGATATTTCAATGATGTTTTGTTGAGACAATATTAACTTTAATATAACTAATGTGACAGTGGTCAGGAATAATATCATTGAAATAACATAGCAGTTTTTTCTGTGTAGGGATCCTTAATGATAAATACATTAATAAATTGGTAATAAAGAGTAATATTTTTAGTTATTTATTACTGGCTATTTTGAGTAGTACTGTATACATTGCTTTACATATTGACTTTCTTTAAAAATATTCTTGAATTTTCCCAACTCCATCAATATTTTCTATCCCCTTTGCCCAAATAAGACCCCGTAATTAACCCCCGTTTCGCGCCTTCACCCCCCCCCCCTCCTGCCCCTTCGTTTTCGATATCGGTCCCCGATTGATGCAGCAGTCACGTAATTAGGTAATTAAAATTGGGAGTCGCGTCGACCCGGCCAGAAACTCAATTAGCAATTAAATGTAACATTTTCTCTAATTACCCCACTCGGTCTCAGTTCCACCGAGCTAATTATGCCACTGCCGTCGAAGTTACACACTCCATCCAGTCGATGTGCACGACTTGTAAAATGTTTCGAATAAACATCTGACTGCGTTGCCTTTTCAGTGACTCGACGAAGACTTCTTTATTATTATTTAAATTATCACTTTTAAAATCTTTATTAAAATAAAAAAAACATAATGAGATCTAAATTAATTCTGCAAAGAATGACGGCTTCTATTTTCGAGATTCCTTGACCAATAGATTTAAAAAAAAAACGCAAATTCTACATATATAGACAGTAGACTAAATTAAAACTTTTTGAAACGAGAGTCATAAAAATTTAAATTTTTTACCTTTATTCAGTTTTTATGAATTTCTGGACAGAATCTTAACCGAAACACTAAGCTATATATTTTTGGAATCTCCAGAAAATTTGCTATCGAAAATAAGCCATACTCACGGGAATTCGCTTTAGATTAGAAGATACAGATGGATATACAAAAACTTATACGAAAGAGAGTAATGAAAATTGAAATTTCCTACTCTAATTCAGTTTTATGAATTTCTGGAAAGAATCTTTAATGAAACAGTAATAGGTTGTATATTTTTGGAATCTCCTGAAAATTTATATAAATATTAATAAAAATAGATTTTTTCAAAGAATTTAATAATACCCTGTATCTTAAAATTGGAGCATTTGCGGATATAGGTTTATAGGAACTTTTTTCTTAGAATATCCTAGAGAACCGCCCCTAAGTATTTGACAGTACTTAGGACCATCCTGTATAAAAACTTTTTGGAAAAAAGTAATGAAAATTGAATTTTTTTACTTTACTTCAGTCTTCATGAATTTCTAGACAGAATCTTTAATGAAACACTTATAAGTAGTACATTTTTGGAATCTCCAAAAAAATTGTTATCGAATCATGGGATTTCGCTTTAGGTTAGAAGATACGCTTGATTACATAACAACTTTTTGGAAAGGGGTAATGAAAATTATTTTCTGCTTTAATTCAGTTTTTATGAATTTCTGGATAAAATCTTTATTGAAACACTGATAAGTTATATATTTTTGAAAATATGTGAAAATATATGAAAATTTGCTATCGAAAAAAGCAATATTCACGGGGATTCACTTTAGATTAAAAGATCAAGTTGATTATATAAAAAATTTTGAAGAAGAGGGTATTGATAATTAAATTTTTTTACTTTAATGCAGTTTTTACGTATTTCTGGACAGAATCTTTATTAAAACACTAATAAGTTATATATTTTTGGAATCTCCAGAACATTTGCCGTCGAAAAAGGCAATATTCACGGGAATTCGCATAAGATTGTAGATTGATACAGTTAATTTTATAAAAAACTTCTTGAAAAGAGAGTAGTGAAAATTGAAATGTTCTACATTAATTCAGTTTTTATGAATTTCTTGACAGAATCTTTAATAAAACACTAATAACTTATAAATTTTTGAAATTTCCAGAATTTTTTTATCGAATAAAGCAATATTCACTGGATTTCTCTTTAGATTAGAAGATACAGATACATAACAACTTTTTGGAAAGATGTTCCATCATTGGCATTCGGCACCCCGCATGATGATGTACGATATTTGCGCCATAGAGAAAGAATTCTTTCTCTATGATTTGCGCCATGTAAGTGACAATGGTAGTACTCGTCATCCCTCTCCTTCTCCTTTCACCCACTCGCGTAATCTTCTTAAATGTTTTTTATTGTTATATCCTGTCCATTGCTACTTATCGGGTTTCACCCGATTACATGAATGGAGTTTTATACGTTGATTTCTTACGACCATCTTATTCTTAAGGCTAATGTTGGCTGGTTTTATCTGGGTTTTATAGGTTACCAATATACATTGTATGAACGTCACGGCCCCGTTAAAAAGACATTTGATTCCAGTCCGAATAGTTCCGAAATTTCAATAATTAATATCCAACAGCATTCGAAGCATCACGTAATGTCGTCAAGGGTCGGGGGGATGAGGCGGGGTAGCCGGAGGAGGGGGCCGCGAGGCGGGGGATTCCCCAACACAGTGTTCGATGTTTCGGCAAGGGCTGTATGCTAAACATCCCCGCATTACAGCCTTGCATAAATTCATTTCATTACGTCGCTGGGCCAAATATTGCCGCGCGAGGCATTCTGCTCGGCTCATGCATATGAATGAATTCATTATATTAAAGCCTTTTCAATGTATAATTTACTTTTGCGTGAGTCACTTCTGTCTCTGTCTTGCTTATTAGGGAAATATTATAATTACGTCTTTCGAGATGATGAAGGGGTTAGTCCAAGGAACAGGGGCGTAGTGACAAATAATAAAAGTCGACGGTACAATATTTATCTTCTTTTAATTAGCTCTAATAAACAGGTTATTAAATAAGGAATGAGTTTAAAAAACTGGACAAGTTTCGTGCCTGCAAAAGAATTTATATTCAGTTGTATTACAAATTTGTAACCGACTTTACAAGAGGAGGTTATCAATTCGTTCCGTATGTTCGATTTTTTATGTACTAGCATGTTCACGCATATTATTGGACATATTCAAAAATTTCGACAATTTTGTTTTGTTGATGAGTTCTCCCGAATGATCGCATTTTAAGAGTTGCTTGCTGAAGTGAGTGAAAACCTTAAAAAAATTCTCAAAAACTACAAAAAACTCGAAATCGACAATTCTTGCGCGTGAATGGCGTGTGAATGGCGGCACCGCCGCCGCGCCGATTTCAATAATGTTTTGCTTTGTTGTGTTTAGTAGCATAATGGTCCTGTTGGTATTTGACTTTAAAAAATAAGGTGAGAGGGATAAAACCGGAGCGGCTCAGGATTTTTCAGAAAATGTTGATTAAAATCTCATTTTCGTGGTTATTGAGGTCAGATAATCTAATATTACATAGCCATTACAAATTTAAGGAGGGGGAGATAATATGAAGGGGAGAGAGAAAATAGGTGCACTAAAAAGATTTTTTTTGTCAAAAAAATGAACCGACTTCACAAAGGAAAAAGCACTAAAAAGTATGAATTCATATTTTTACGTATTTATAACTGTGGTTAATGGTAAACTTAATTTTGTTCAAAGATAGGTAACTTGTACGCCGAAGTTCTAAACTTTTAAGTCGGCGCAATTTCACCGTATAAGTATCTATAATGATAATTTATAAACAATTAATAAGTAGTTGCGCTTACTTAAAAAGTTTAAAATTCTTGTGTACAAATTACTGAAAGTCGAACGGAATTAGGCTTACCATTAGGATCAGTAATAAATAACTAAAAATATTAACAATTTAGTAATGTATTACCATTAAGGATTCCTATTATATTTTAAAATTGCGCCGACTTCAAAGTTTAGAACTATGGTTTACGAGTTACCTAAATTTGAACAAAATTAAGTTTACTATTAACCTAGTTATAAATAGGTAAAAATATTATTTCATTCTTTTCAGTGCTTTTCCTTTTGTGAAGTTGGTTCATTTTTTTGAAAAAATAAATTGTTATGTAGTATGAAATGTCTGTCATACCTATTCATGAGAAACAAGATGTTTTACGGAACAGGCGTGATCTCACCAGGACCCGGATATAAGTTTTCGCTCAGGGGAGGAGCAACTTTTTACTGTGCAGAACGTAAAATTTACGATTATTCGCTTTAATTCACTTTAAATCTGGTTAAAAATGGTATAGATGAGTTGACCTCTAAGAAGTGTGAAGATCGCAACATTTTAAGTCGAGTAGTAAGATGTTGGTCTTAGAAACAGAAGTATTATTCTGTTAAGCTATATTTTACATTATTTTTTTCTGAGAATTATTAAGTTATTAAGTAAAAGTGGCAACGCTGTTTTACCGTTTACTACCAGTTTTACTATGAATTGAGAAGTGACGCAAGCGGCCATTCATATAATTCGCTGACGATTGCGACGATATTCGAGGGTGAATTGTGTTTTTTGTTTGCGAGAAGCGTTTAAGGGTTTTTCTTAGAAGAATTATTTTGCGTAAAAAACATTTAAATGTGGGCGGCAGTGTCAAATTTTTGGACTATTTAAACCCAGAAGTTTCTTTTCACCAGTAAGTGAGTTCACTTGTATCGAATCCATTGGTGTAGTGGGGTTGAATGTTGGATAGTATTGCCATTTTTTCCGCTGTGTCTCTCTTAGTCGCATCAAATGCATTTTTTAAACCGATGATTGATTTGGCACGAAACGATTTTATGAATAAAATGCTTTGTATATGGTTTTTTTAAGGAATGT
Source organism: Philopedon plagiatum (assembly GCA_963971165.1). Classification (NCBI taxonomy): domain Eukaryota; kingdom Metazoa; phylum Arthropoda; class Insecta; order Coleoptera; family Curculionidae; genus Philopedon; species Philopedon plagiatum. Next base: position 805,495 of record OZ020190.1, on the reverse strand, counting down.
GTGAAGACTGTGTGCACTTTTTAAGTATGAAGGAAACAAAGCTTTGTATGAAATGCAAATTTTTTTTAATTAATTTATTAGCAGAGCGCTTTCGACCCTATAGATCATCATCAGTGCTTCCTGAAAGTAAGGAATAAACAAGTTTAGATGAAGATTAAGAGTTTAATTTAGAGTCAGGTTTAATTTTGAAATTTAAAGGTGACTTTTTTATTATTTAAATTTATTTTATACGTTATATTTGGTTCTTACTCACTTATCAGGATGCCAGTCAGAAATCCATTATAACCGAACAACAGTAGAACATATTAAAGTATTTTTACATCACAATTAAAATCAAACAATCATTTTACAAAACCATTTCAAAATTCAGCTTAAACGATCACATTTTCGATGGTGTAAGATTTGATAAATCATCATGAATCACGAGGTTGTTAAATTGTTAGGGGAAGAATTTTGTAACTAGAGAGACCTGGTGTTAAGTTTGGTTACGAATGCGCCAAATTCAAATTTTGATATCAAAGACTAATTATTTGTAAATTTTACTTGTTTGAAAAATGTTGGTGGTAAGTTATGTTATATTAAAATATTAAATTAAAGGAAAAAGTCTGAGGGATTCTAGAAAGGAAGAAGTAGATGTAGAATAGATTAATATTAAAGTACCAAGAGTTTAGAAACCCCCCAAAAAAACCCAAAGAACCAATTTGTTGGGGTTGTTAAGAATTTTAATAAATGACTTAATTACTGATGAGATGGTGAATAAATATTAAGGAATTTTGAAATTTAAAGAATTCAAAAAACCTCAAAAAATTTTCCCATATTTTTAATTTTCTTTTAATTTCATTGTTCTGTAGGGCTTGGCCATTCACGTGGATGACGTAAGAGTAAGTGTTGCCGGATAATTGCTTAAATTAGAACCCTTCCTTTTTGGCTTCACCGTAGCCGAATAAAAAAAATTCTCGAAGCGTTCCGCTGTTCCGCAGTCGGATCAAAAGAAAAATTTTGTAGGTTTAAACTGGATAAACCACACTTTTCCATTATTTGTAAAACATCGTTATTAGGTATAATGAAATATCCAGGCATGTTTAGCAGTGTTAGTATTTGTGCATATAGGTTTTTAATGAGATATTAATACATGCGTGTCTTACTATGCATTGGAAATGCAATTATTTGGTCGTTATACATGAATATGTATGCACTGTGTTCTTATAACAGCGTATTTGCTGTAATTATCAACATATTCTGCAGCTAGGCGGTATAGATAATGACATTAACAACTATTTACATTAAAACATCATAAAGTATTTGTTAAAGTGTACTTAGGTGTATAAACTTTTTGATCTTTCGATTTGCATATGCAGGGTAAAAATAATAATATAAATTATTACGAGTGCATGTGGAATCTTAAATCAAAAGTTACTTTTTCTAAACCTTACCATTTTACGAGTATTTCGTTTTTATAAACTACTCAAAATGAATAAGGGGCCACTTGTAAAAAATCAAATATTTTTCTTGAATATTTTTAAAAAGTATTCTTTCTCTCTTGTTAGTAAAGACTAATCTTAAAGTTAAACTATGGTTAAATCTTGCTTAAACCTGTTTAAAGAGTTATCTAGGAATAAAAATTAAAAATGTTAAGTAAATTAAGAAATTTTTATTATTTTCTGTTTATATTTTCAAATAAAAAAGTAATTTAACATTATTACTAATAGTGGGTGTGCTCTTCTCTGGCCCCGATGACTTCAGCACAGCGACCGGGCATACTGGCAATTAAATATCTGATTATCCCTTGAGGCAGTTGTTCCCCATTCTTGGATAAGAATTTCTTCAAGTTAGTTGAGGTTTCCTATAGGCTGCCGTTCCAATATTCTTCGTCCCAATGTATCCCACAGATGCTCGATGGAATCGAGATCTGGACTGTTGGCTAGCCATTCCATAACTTGAATTCCATAACTTCAAGGCCACGTGTGGCCTAGAATTGTATTACTGATTCGAAATTCGGGTTTGAATGGCTCATACTGTATGTGTCCTTTTTCTGATTACCCACAAAGATAATAGGCGATTTTCTCGGGGTGTTATGGGCTTTTGACGTTGTGGATAGGGATATTTTCTATCAATACCATCAACTAAATACGTGGTTCATGCTCTGGATACAACGGAACGATTCACATTCAACAGCTGTGCAACGCGTCGACTCGAATATCCCTCCTGGATTAATGTTACGGCCCTAACGACTTCAATTTCATTCAGGTATATCCTACGCCCTTTTCTTCTACCTAACACATCGATTTATACCATACTGTACAATCTATCTTTAAAGTATCTAAAAAGAGTGCACATTTGCTTTGGGCTGATATGAAATTTTTAATATTACTATGTTTTGATTTATTCCTAAAAGATAAACAAAAACAAAAAACCCTTTTTTCAGAGCTTCTATGCTAAAGTGTGTACAAAATAGCAAAATTATATTTTCATTTAATTGCAACTTCCGTGAAATATAGGCTTATTATACTTTAACATTGCGCCGACTTCAAAGTTTAAAACTTCGGTACTACACGTTCCCTAAATTTGAACAAAATTAAGTTTACCATTAACTTCAGTTATGAATATGTAAAAATAGTATTTCATACTTTTCAGTTGTTTTGCTTTGCGAAGCAGGTTAATTTTTTTGCAAAAAATATATTAAATCTAATAAGCATATGGCTGTGAACATATCTATCATGCATCTACTTGTATCTATTTAGACCAGTGGCGCACCCAGAAGGGCTGGGGGGCTGCAGTCCCCCCAGACCAACATCCTAGATAGACAAAAATTAAAAAGTGCACCACTAATTGCAAAAATCCACCGAATTGCACTATTCAGTTCCCCCAAGACAAAATCCTGGATGCGCTACTGATTTAGACTTACCAGTGAAAAGTAGCATCTTCCAAAAATGTTTCTTTTTGGGAGATTTTTTGTTAGAACAGGTACAAGTCTACTAAACACGAAGGCATTATTGTATAATTAATTTTTTACAGACTTTGTTTAATCAATAATCACAGAGCATCACAAAAATTAATATTAAATCACATCGAACACAAGACAAACAAGTCGAAAGTCGGCCATACTATTTGTTGTTGATGGAAAAAAGGCGCGACCAGGGTTGTCAAATTATTTAAGTTGCAAAGCGCCATCTGTGGATGAGACGAAATCAAAGGAGCAGGCTGAACCCTGGTTGGTCACTCAAGATTGTGTTGGGGAGGGGGGCAACTAACCACAAATTCCTCTGAAAATAGTTTATTAAGTAAGTATAAAAATCAAATATTATTATCACAATATTTTAACAGAAATTTGAAAATTCAACTGGTACTGGTCGTAGCTTTTCTCTTTCTTTTATTTGTTGTAGCAACTTCTGGGGGTTTATTATCCAAAAGAAACTGTGCTCGTGCGTTCATTAATTCTAACTAAAAGGTAAAAAACGAATTTAGAAGAAATATCGTACCGTATTAAATGGTAATAAAAATATCTAAATTTTGACGTTTCAAAGTCTGAAACTTCAATTGTTACCAATTTGGTTGAAAAACGTAACTGTACCAGGCAGACTTAATAATAAAAAGGTATATAGTATGTAATCAGTAAGAGTTCTTACCAATGATTTGTTATTTCTTACTAAGAGTTTTACATCGTCCATGGTGATCTGCGTTCTTTTTGCATGTCTAAAAATTGTTTTTTTTAACAGTTTTTTAAACATGCATTATTAGTAATAATATGCGAAATAATTAGAAGCAATAAAAGTAAAGAAATATACATTTGCAGAACAAGGATGACAATAAATAAAATTATCAGGCAATTTTTGTTTTGATTTTACAGCAGTTAGTTTAGTATAAACTAGAATTAAGTTAAGAAATTTAGATGATTTATAATAATAATTGTTCCCTAAAACTATTAAATGCCGAACTTAATAAAGTAAACAATGAACGACAACGCTCGCTGTAGTTCAGTCTTATTTAAAATTTAATATTGATACTAAAAGGCCCTGGTTGGCGCCTATTTGTTGCGATAGTTTTTACATATTTTTTGTGAAAAAATGTTTCCTCTACAATCAATAGTGCAGCAGTTATAAGAAAATAAACAATTAAATTGTTTATATCAACAATCCTGATAATTTTGACTCGAACTACACCTAATTCTCAATGTTCATGATTTTTTTCAGACTTTTCTGAGTCGTCCGTTTGGTGATGAGTGTGGGGGACAGGCAATTTTTAGGTGTTTTTCCCAAAAAATGTTTTAAAAAGTGCATACAAAAATACATCATATATATTGTTGAATTCGTGCTTCAATAAGCTTTCATTTGACACCCTACACGAAACACAATGCCCTTGAAATTTTTTTCCATTTCCCAATTTATCCTCTGAAATTAACCCCCAGAATCAAAATTCAACTTTTTATACTTTAAGTCTATATCTGGGCCACCACAACTCTGTGCTAAATTTCAAATTTTTATGTCGAATAGTTTCAGAGAAAATCGCCTGTGACAGATGGCGAAGTAATCCACTAAAAACTAAATGAAGAATCCCGAAAATGGCTCTAATAATCCACTTACTTTTGAAATGCTTCCAAATCTGGCCCGTACAAACTTAATTTTTTATAGGTCATTTCTGCAATAAGATCCAAAGCATCTTGGTCGAATTTCATGTTCATTTGTTCAGCAACTTCGTTAGAAATCTTTTTAGAAGTATTAATTATGGTTTGTTTAACTTTCTAAAACACAAGGATAAGGAACCAAGCGAAAAAAACCCATTGTTAAATAATTATATGAAAAAGATCCAAAAATTCTAGGTATTGATTAGCCCTGGTATTAGGGAAGAAAATTTGTTTTATTTTCTAGAAACGAGTGTTGCCCTCTGGTGTACCGTCATAAAAGCAATCGGTTGGGATGCAAAAGAACACTTTTTGGTGTTGTTGCGCCTAAGCGCGACGCGATGTTATAGTATTATAATATCGATGCCTCAATCAAATACTGCCACATTTCAAAAATTATGGTTTTGAGAAAAACGATAATGAAAGTTTGATGTTCTCTAAAATATATTTTTTTTATGGGATATAGTCAGAAATGTTTTAAAATGTAGATGTTAATGTGGGTTATTAACAAAAGTGCCGAACTTGCACTTATTAATTGCATTTTTGTGATAAATCACATAAATGGCGGTTATAACTGCCAAATTTTGAAGGAGAAAATGTACTTTTTTAAATCAACACTGCCACATTTAAAAATATGGCAGGGTTTTGTAACTAATTTGATCTAGTTTTTACAATATACTGCCATATTTGCACTTGTGGCAATTTAACATGACGAAATATTTTGACGGTCTAAAAATATTAGGTTATGTAGAGGCGCCATAAGTCGAAATAAGTTTAAATGTCCATGAAATACTGAAGTGCTTTTTAATTAAATATTGCCACATCTCGAAATGTGGCATTTGCTAAATATATTTGTTGAACGGTAAGTGCCATATTATCAATTGTGGCACCTAAGAAAAAGATGTTAACTAATTTTTAGAGAAGTATGTAAAATTATGGCAGTATTGTACTGAATTTTGAGTTGTGGCGAAAATATTGATGTGTTTTTTTTAATTTTGGGATATATTTCGAGTTGTGGCTGTATTTCATTTAAAAGAAAACATTATTTCCTTTCGGTCTACATAAAAATGTAATTTTTTGTATTTTTTGACTTGTGGCGGTATTGGATTGAGGCATCGATATGTAGAATATCAATATTTTTGTTGTTTTCTTTTCATAAAATGCATGAAAATATTATCTAATAAAAAGTTGAGATATTAGTAAAGTTATACAATAGAAAAAGTTTTGGCTGCATTACGCATCACTTTGCCAACTTCTATATTTTTGAGGTTAGACAACAGTTAAAAAAAGTAAAGTTAATTTTAAACATACCTGCTCTGTGGTCATTCTGAAAAATAAAAACAGAGAAAATCAATTAACTTTGTATTTAAAGTCGAATTTGACTAGTGACTGAATTTTAAAATTAAAAGATTTGTTTAGTTTTTGGTCTCGGACAAATAAAAACTGCGGGAATTTCTGTTTTGTGTAAACCCACCGAGTATTGAAATCGTTTTCAATGCTCGGTGTGTAAACCCATGTACTTATTTCTATTCCACCAAGAGGACACTGCAAAAGAATAAGTAATGAACTTCTAACGGGATCTACAGACTCTATATTTATAAAAAAATTCTAACAGATGGCAGCATCACGTTTAGCACATGAGGCCTATATTTTCGTCGGAAGAGTCTCTCAGATTTTCTTATAGATGACGCCACCTATACGATATAAAATATACGAAGGTTTGTAGGAGTTTTGGAGGTAGTAATACCATGGTTGCCAAATTTCGTAAATATTTTTACGTTGGCAATTACCGTTGGAATAACATTAAAAATGAAATCGCCTCTATCCACTAGTAGAAAAATCTTAAATTTTTGATTTCTTTGGGCCCATCCTTGCGACATATGCTTGTATGCTATGTACATAACTTAGGTAGGTATAAGGATAAAAAAGGTAGGTAGCGTCCTATTAAATGTCCAAATAAGAACCCATAGGTAACATTTCAACCAAATACAAACGGGAATTCCATTGTTCTTCTATTCCGTCTGTCTGTCCGTCCTTAAAAATATTTACATTGAAAATTTAACAAACCTGAGCAAATTGTCAAGAAAACGGCTTCCTGGCAAACCGTGCCTAATTTCATAATCGAAAAAGACATATATAAAATATCTCGCCTCTACCCTTCGATAATCCAATAAAGGGAGCGTTATGATGGGCAAAGGGTTTGCAAATGGGCACTTGCATTCACTAACAAGCCCTTAATGGAGCTATAATCGCGTTGAACGTATCCCCCAAGGCGTGTGTCATCCGATTGGGGAAATTGGGGGGTAATGGAGTTCAATTGAGGGTGTGATTTGGGGTTAGAGAATGGGTATGCGGGAATAAGTTTGCAAATTTGTAGATGGGGATTTTATTCTCTATTGCTTTATTTAAAGGTCAAACGGTTCCATAATTCCTTAATGAAAAGATTTTTTGCTGATACTAAAATTTTTTATTTCTTATTTATTCTGTACAACACTGAAATCAAATGCATTTTTCTCAAAATTAATTGTTTTTGGCGACATTAATAATTTATTATTTTTTTAAGTAGGGGAATAAGAATATCTATTTAGAGACTGTGTATACTGAACAAAAAAGTAGGGAAGTTTTAAGAAATTACAAAAAATGTTTACTTTTCGGTATAATTTATTACAATTTAAAAAGCAGCCATTTGTCCTTTGAATAATGACGTCATTAGATCAGCAAAAATAAGTGTCAATCTACTACGTGAAGCTTAACCTAAAGTCGAACAGGTTTGTTTTTCTCGGAAACATTCAGAGAGGGACCAATCGAATTTCTTGGGTTGACTGAGGAATAGTGCAACTAGCTTCGGTAAAAAATTCAGTTATACAGGATGTTTATACAGGAAATTTCCGCGATTTCCGTTGAAATCGGGTACAGGCCTCAAAAATGAATTAAATCGATGTAAATTTTCGGAGGCTGTGGAGGACCCGGAGTTTCAGAATTCTATTGAAACTGGTGAGGATCGGAAAATGGCAAGTAATTGTATGTCGGACCGAAAAACGGATTCATAAGGGAAACTTTAAAATCTCAAATACTTTCTTTTTGCAATACATTACCTAAACCTAAAATCACTGGAAAATGGATATATTTTGAGAAAAACTGGAAATTTCGATTTTTTTCCAAATATTTCACGGTTTTTAATTTTTTGTGGGGTTAAAATAGTTCAAATTAAAATCTCAAATACGTCGTCGGAAAGAGCTCGTCAAAATACATGATATCCATATTTTTTGGTTTCTTTATTCTGTATAGGAAGGGAGCAATCGCCGATTAAATTTCGATTATTTACTTTTTTTGCCCTCGATATCGGTACATTTGAATCACTCTGTAAATTATGAACATTGAGAATGAGGTGCGGATTGAACCAAAATTATCAGTATTGAAAAATTCTAGCGCGATCAATTGTTATAAGCAATTTAATTGTTTATTTCCTTATAACTGCGGAACCATTGGTTTAAAAAAAAGTATTTCGGCACAAAATATTTCTCACGATGTAAGAGACAACTTGAGTCCATACACGGCTCAGTCGAAACGCTCCCCATTCTGCTCCGCGCATACGCGATGTGATACGGCTTTGGTGCCGTCAGTGACGGGTAGTGCGGCAGATGGGAGGAGATCGGACGGCCAAGGTGTGATCAGGTTAAGTGGGCGCTAATGACATGGAACACTAATTGTGCAAGTATAGCTTGTACTTGACCGAATTTTTTATTCCTATTATAGGTAAGGAATATTCAAAAACACAATATATTCGTATTTTCCATACATTTTATTAGACAAACATTTTCTTTCGCCTACACATAAACAAATCAATCAAAAATTAAATAAAATTTATACATTCGTCATGTATTCAAAAATTTGGCATCGATTTCATTGTGTCGGTACAAGTTTTTTACTATTCTAAAAATTCTTTTCATAAAGTATCATTTTTCTCTCAAATATTTAAGCGAAGTTTGTTTCTACTTTTTAAACGCATATTATATCACTTACAGCCACCGAAAAATTCGTGAAAAGATTTTTTTGGAAATATACCTAACATGCTAACATACAAGTTGGAAATAGTATATTACGATACAATACAATACATGTCAGTAAGCGTCTTTTACCAAGCGAGAAAATTTGAAAATTTTCGAGCGATCGGTGAGCACTTCCTCACTAAGTATTGTATACTATTTTTGCACAATCATATTAATGAAAAAATACAAAAACTGGTCTAATTGATATGAAATATTGAGTGTTTGCAACATTATAATGGGTTATGCATTGGAGTCATTAGCTATGCAACGGTTTCAAGGGCGGATTTAGCTTTCTGTCGCCGGGGGGGGGGGGGGGGGGTGGGGTAAATTCTGGGATGAATAAAATTTTTGAATCTATGCAGTATTAAAATTATTTAGAAGTAAATAAATTTTGTACAGTAACTACGTTCTGTCTTTTTATTTTAAATCGTGTAGTACCTAATAGATATACAGGGAGTCAAAAATGTCTGGAATATTGCAGAATTGCAGAAAATACTGAATATATATTTTTGAAAATAAGCACATCTATATTTTCAAAACGGCACGGCACACCTTGGCAGGATAAAACTGTTTCTGTCACTGCACAGGGTTAGTCAGAAAGAATACTAATTTTTTTTTATCTTAAATGGAACGTCCTACATATTTTTGAAGATTCAAATAGTCCCTTAAAAGACAAATTCAATGATAAAGAGGTCAACTGATTTATTTGTTAAAATGACATATAAGCATTAATTTTAAATAAAGGAACAAGAACACAATGAAAATATGAAATACCTAAAAAAACCTGAACAAAAACTACTTTATGAGATGTTCAAAATGTCTGGCACTGTTAGCTATAGGTAATAGTCAAGCCTATCTCTAATTTCCGGTAAGACATTGTCAAAAGTATCCCATCGAATTTCACGTATTTGATTTCTAATACGAGCATTTAAACCTTCAATATTAACCGGCCTATTTTTGTAAGCCTTATTCTTTAAATCACCCCACAAATAAAACTCCCAAGGGGTGAGGTCTGGGGATCTGGCAGGACACTCAATTTCGCCCCTCCTTCCTATCCACTGATCAGGGCCGTTCCTAGGGTATCTGCCGCCCGGGTGCGAGAATAATTTTGCCGCCCCTTCCCTAACCCAACCCCTTCCCCCAAAGTTGTTAAAACTTTACAAATAAAAAAGATAAAGTAAATTTAAGTTAAAAAAATTGTACAAATATACACAGTTTATTTAATAGAATATAATGTTACAACTTATTTGTAATGTAATAAAGAAATAAATACATAATTCATACATACAGGCAAGGATGCTAACATATCTACTATTTCTACTAATAAGTTATACAGTAAAGTTTGCTTTTCTAGCCTTTTTTAATGCAAATGTCTTAACAATGTTAGACACATCTATATTTTCTGACAGCTCTTTTTCAATACTAATAATGGATAAGTCTGAAAGCCTTTCTTGCCCCATTGTGGATCGTAGATAATTTTTATTATTTTAAGTTTGGAAAAGCTTCTTTCCCCACTAGCTACTGTGACAGGTAATGTTAATAAAAATTCGTATAGAAATTACTAAGTTTGGAAATAGATAGATGAGGTTATTTGTGAATAGGTAGTTAATAACATTCAATGCGTTCATTTCAGAGGAAATATAGGGTGCAACATTGTCAATTTCATCATATAAATCTTGAGCTAAAATATCTTTTTGATTTTTATATGGATCACATAAACTATTCTCTAGAGCTTTACATTTTGCAAATCTAATTGATTTATCCATTTGAAGGAAATTATATAGGTTGTTAAGAAAATTAAACAATGTATCATGCTGCTTTATTTGCTCGAACCTTTCTTCCAATTTTGATAATGCGGTGTCCAATATTACAAAGTAAAAATTAATTTTGAATTGGTCAGCCGGGTCTTTAGGTGCCTCGTCTTCATACTCGTAATTAAATAATCGCTTTTTTGTTCGGGGTCTCACAATATTAATCGGAGGAAACAAAGGGTCACAGTCGATATCATCGGCAATTTTTTTGGCCTCTTCTAAAATATCATTAAAACCTTCATTTGACCTAATATTAGATAAATAAGTTTTCGTCTGCTCCAAGATTAAAACGATATTAGGTAGTGTAGAATCTGACTCCTGCATCACTTTACTTGCAATATTAATTTTTGTTAACACATTATTCCATGTAATAATAGAACAAATAAATTTAAACGACTTGATTTTTAAGAGTAATGAATTTGCCATATTTCTGGTTTCAGGGTCTCTGCTATTATCAGAATAAAGTGCAAATAAAGCGTCATATATTTTTGCCAAATTGTATCTAAGAACTTTCAAAGCATCTATTCTACTTTCCCATCTAGTACTAGAAAGAGGTTTTAATGATAAAGTTGGGATTTCATCTTTTAAAACTTGCCAACGTTTAGTCGATGCAGAAAAGAAAACGTAAAGTTCCTGCACAATAGCAAAGAAATTTGTAATTTCTAAAGACGCTTTTGCAGCGTCATTAACAACTAAATTTAAGCTATGGGCCGCACAAGGCACGTAAAAAGCTCTAGGGTTTAATTCAAGAATTTTTTTTTGTAAACCATTATTGCGATCCTTCATATTCGCACCATTATCGTAACCCTGCCCCCTTAAATCTCCTAAACAAATGTTGTGAGTCTCCAAAAAATCCAATAAAACATTGGTTAAGCCTTGTCCTGTCGAATCTGATATTGAAACGAATCCCAAAAAATGCTCCCTAATTTCTATTTGCTTTGATGTATTATTTAATAAAACAAACCTTACTACAACAGTAAGTTGGTCTTTGTGACTTACATCAGGAGTCGAATCTAAAATAATAGAAAAATATTTACTAGCTTTTAACATAGATATAATTTCATGTCTTATTTTCTCTCCCAGAAGGGAAATTAGTTCGTTTTGAATATGAACACCTAAATAATGAGGCATATTTGATGGAGTCCTTCTAATCCTGTTAATATGATCGGATATCGTATCATTAAAGTTTGCAATTGTTTCAATTAATTTTAAAAAGTTTCCATTTTGTTGCTCATATATCTTGTTATTTTCACCCCTAAAACTCAAATTTTGACTGGCTAAAAATTTAACAACATAAATTATAATTTTTAAAACAGAAACCCATCTATCTTTTTCCATGCTTATTAATTACTCGTTTAGTGAATCAGTTGTCGTTTTAGAAGAAATTGATAATTTTTCCCTTTTTTATAAGGCGGCTCGCGCCGCCCCCTAGGCTTGCCGCCCGGGTGCCCCGCACCCTCTGCACCCCCGGGTCGGAACGGCCCTGCCACTGATTTAGAAACACTTGATGTAAAAATTGACCCATGTCTAAACCAAAATGGGTGGATCTTGTAAGGGTGAATCTTTTCCCTTTCAAATACATTTTCAACTGACTGGTGACACACATTGTGATCTAAGCCAAACTGTCGAAGTGATCGATTTGGATTATCTTGTAGGTCAATGAAAATATCCAGAGCCTTATCACCACCAGTGATTTTTGATCTGCCTGACCTATGTTTGTCTTTCACACTTTCCGCTTCGTTGAATTTCTTCACCAATTTGCTCAAGTCGGGTTTGCTTCGGTTTGATTCCATTTTCAAAAAATTAATGAATAATTTAATTCTTTTACATAAATCTATTTTGACAAATAAGTCAATTAAACCCTATATCATTGAATTTGTCTTTTAAGGGACTATTCGAATCGTCAAAAATATACAGGACTTTCCATTTAAAATAAAAAAAACTAGTACTCTTTATGACTAACCCTAATCCTAACGGTTTTATCCTTTCAAGGTGCGCCGTTTTTAACTATATAGACATGTCAATTTTCAAAAATATATTTGAAATATTTGCAAATATTCCAGACTTTTTTGACACCCTGTATATTATTTACTAGTTTGTTTTGTAGGTATCGAGGCATTTCTAAGTTCTGGGTTTTTGGAAAAATAAATTTTAATGAAGGCATTACAAAGTAGGAGAAACTTAAATATTTATTTCGACAGCAATTTCTTTATAATTTTGGAATTCATGGGAGGGGTAATTACCCCCTTTACCCCCCCCCCCCCGTAAGTCCGGCCTTGAACGATTCGTGGTAATTGCTGTTACTGTCAGTTCCGATTATTCAAGATATTTGTAATTGTAATTGTAATACAGCGTAACAGAATGAATCTAAATGTTGAGATGTTTAGGGAAGAACGAATTAATAAAGCGGAAAATGTTGATATTGAAATCGAGGAAGGATGGAGAGTCGTTCATAGCTAATCCCACTAAAATCCTGTGAAAGACATGATTGTGCGAAAATATTTTATCAAAACCACAAAAAAATAAATAATATGAATGCAGCAAATTGGTGACACGAACTTTGTGGACATGCATTGCTTGAAGGACTCCAGTCTGAAAAAAGAGATAAATTATTTTATTAGTTTAGCTGTTATTAGCTAAGATAATATAATATTATGTAAGGTGTAAGAAAAGGGTATCGTGCATTTTGTTGTTGTATTTTGACTTATTGTGTATTTTGGTATTTTTTGTTGTATTTTAAGTTATTTTTGAAGTAACATTGACGATGGTAAACAGTGTAGACTGCATGACTGATGATGTAAAAATTAAAAAAAAATGTATTGTTAGATCCGGCCATGAAAATAGCTATTTTTTTTAGATCAAATCATTTTGATTATTGTTTTTTTGCGTACACCGCTTGCAATAGTTAATTGTTATTCTTATCATTATGAACATCAACAATTAATTATGATTATGCAAATTCCTAATCCTGTTTATTACTGGGTTCACTTCCAATCGGTAGTGAAGTTCATTAAATATGTATTATCAAAGGATGATAGTGTTAATCTGTTTTTTTTATTTTGTTATTGTTATTTTTTATTTTTGTTTCATTTTAGTTGTTATTATAAGATAACAACTTCTAATTTTAAATTTTCAAAATCATTTCGATTAGAGATTGTTGGCTAGCGCAAAATAAAAAAAATGTTTTTAAAGATTTGATTTGTAGTAATTTAGCCAAATACACTAATAAAAAGTATGAAGTATCACAATCTGGGGGGGGGGGGGGGGCATGGCCCCCCCTGGCCCTCACCTGCGGGCACCGATGATATTGACTAATATTATATATAATATTATTTCAAGGGTCTCAATATTGCTCAGTTCTTTAATTAAAACATGCCAAGTTTGGTCTGTAAATTTATCAATTCACATAAAAATTTTCTGTGCTTATCAAAACACTGTTAATAACGTGTAGGCAAGGAACTTGATAACAAAACACACAGTGGGTGACTTTTGCAATATCCTTTCTTATTGGATGTCTAGGATCTAAACTAAAGTTGTATGCCAAATTTCAACTTTCAATCTTTGATAGCAGGGATGGGCCTTGCTAAATCAGTGATAGGTGTGGGTTTTTACCCCCTAGGAGTAAAATTCCCATACGTACAAAAACGTAGTCTTATGTAAAAAAATAAAATAAAATGACATGTTTTGGCGTTTTCGTTAAAACTTAGTAGTTTTTAAAATAAAAAATAATTTAATTGTTAGGGGTTGGTTTTACCCCCTTAGAGGGCGAGTTTTGCAAAATCCTCTCTTACTGGACGTCTACGGCGTAAAATAAAGCTGTGTGCAAAATATAAATTTTTTAGCATTAGTAGTTTTGGCTGGGCGTTGATGAATGAGTCAGTCAGTCAATTTACTCTTTTATATATTACTATAGAGTATAGATTATCAAAACATTAATTTGGAATGCAGCGATACGTTGGATCACATCACCATTGATTTACATACAATTTACATGTTTACATAAGATTTATTATATTTACTTTTAAAAAAATACTAGTGTCCGAACGAAAACTATCCATCTTAAATAAAAAAAATTTACATGGAATAATATTTTTCTTTTAAAAATATTCCAGACCTGCAATTGAAATATGCATATTTATTTTAACATTACATGTAAAAATATTGTATTAATGAATTTTTACTGAAATATTATCAGAATCACTAACACCCGAATTCACAAAAAAGGTTGAAAATTTGGTACTGGTTTGAATTTAGATTCTGATCAGTTTGGTTTTGACAAGTTTTTACTCTTACATATGTCAACTTAAAACCTGATTGTCAAATTAGACGGTCTTGGTGATAGTGAATTCGTTAGGACACCCCACATGCTTTGCCTGTGTGGTACCTACTGTATACCTCGGTAATATATCGCTTCCTTTCGAATTGTATAGTTTGCCTGTAAAACTCTTAGTTCACAAATGAGTTCTGTGCCATCGACCAATTCTTGACTGTCAGCCGTCAGTTTGATGTCAAATAGTCCATTATTGCGTTCTTGATAGGTGACGGTGGAATTTTCAACTTCACTGCAAGAAAAAAACATTTTTTTTAAATCTCTTTTCACATATTTTTCTAAACTGACAACACAACACTTTATTTTAGTTGGTTTCAGTTATAAAACCTGGATACTAAATTTTTGAAAAATAGCACTTAATCACTGACCTGCCATTTAAAAATAATCTTAATTCCGGTATAGGGAAAACTTCTTCAGCATAGCAAAGAATCTTTGAGGTTTCGTTGCTTCTGTACCAGAACGGTGGGTATTTTAATTCCAGTGATTTTTGTGGAACTGAAAAAGAATGAAAATTATTTTAGCTATAGTATATGTGAAAAACCGTACTCCTATAATTTAAATAACAGTTAGTGTTAGTACAAAAAAAGAGAATCTTGATCTTAAATAAAGCTCTAAAATTTTTTTACTAGGTTGGAAATATCATAATAATATAAAGTCCAAATAAGAGTACGTAACTTTACTTTTAGACCCTGAATATACATTTTTTCAGATAAAATTACTGTTAAAACTACTTTTGGTAAAAAAATGTGTTCTTCAGTTTATGCAGTCAAAACATAAAATTCTCCAACATATTAAATAAATTCTCCAAAATTTCCGATGAGTTCTCATTGTTCTCGGAGAATATTTCCCAAAAAGCAATTCTCGAGAATGTTCCATCTCTAGTTATGAAATTGTGTACATTTCTTAGAAACCTAAACAATAAAAAAGTAATGTCGCAGTCGAGCTTGCCCGCTTTTTTTTTTGGTCTGTACTTTTGTGTACCTCGAGGTGATGACCCCAACCCCCCCCCCCCCCCAGACGAAATTCAATATCCGCCCCTGCTAATTTCACCTATGTTTGTTAGCCACGAGAATTAAGTTTCAACATCCTGCGGATTGGCGAAACCACAGTAGAACTCAACTGATTAAAGATTTAAAGTACTGTTTAATTACCATATGCGGTTTTAGGTGGGGGCTTTGGGGGGCTAAGTCCCTCAAATTTCGAATTACCCCTCCCAATATTTAAACAAGGGGCTTAAGTCACCCCAAAAATAGAGGTCTAGAACCGCCTATGTTACCTAATTTTATTAGTTTTAATCATATCATACTACCTATATTATTATGCCATAAAACAAGCCAATTTCCTTCTTGGTGCACGCCAGTCTGTCCTCTTGTTGTAAAAGGCTAATTGATGTGAAAATAGCAAATCAAAATACAATAATAAACATTAGCTAATCTTTTATTGAGCAATAATTGATATTAGGTCGAAATTATTTTTTCTAGCACGTTTATATGGCACCTTAAATTACACAGTTCATAATCCAACACCACATAAATCCGGTCAAGTGCGAGCTAGACTCGCAAATTTTAGGAAGTTTCTCATATGCTGCAAACTATATGGGAGACACGAATTTATTATTATTTTCAGTTGATGTTTGCAATTCTTTAATACATAAATTTTTATTTCATATCTATTCTGCGCAACACCAAATTAAAATGCATTTTTTTCAAAAACAGATTCTTTAGCGACATTAATTAAAGCATACCTTTTTAAGGAAAGAAGGTAGAGGAATAGAGATTCTATTCAGAAATTGTGTACATCGAAGCACAAAATAGTTGGAACGCCCTAAAATGGCATTTAATGCCGCATGTGGCGCCCCCTACAAGATACAACAAATTTGAGAGCCTTTCCCATCCCAAAAAACCTCCGCCCACCAAATTTTATAAATTTATATAGTATCTTTCAACACATCCATAAAAATTTAAAATAAAATTTTAGCTTGAAGACCCTGTATCCAGTGTCGGACTGGGACCCTTTGGCCCACGCAACACTTTACTTGATTTGGACCACTACTTCCACAGTAAAAGAGATGAAATGTATGTTAAGTTTTGGACCCCCAAAATTTTCACGTTGTGACATTTTCATTATTAAAAATACCAAATTACAACTGAAACAAATTATAAAAGACGACAATTAACTATAACACAAAAGTAAAAGCTGTTTAGGAAACTCCAACAAAATGTAATTATATATTTTTAACATAAAAGCAATAAGTCAGAACTTATTACGTAACAAAAACGATCTTAAACTAAATAATAGTAAACTAGATAACACTAATAAAAAATGTAAAATAAACTACTACAACAAGAAGTTTGAGTATAGAGGTTTCAAATGCATAAAAGTATATTTTTGTTATGATAACTAAAACTTATAGCAACATAAAAGTTTGCCTAGAACATTAAGAGATCATAGCATAAGAATAAATAAATAATATTCTTGTGATCATAGTATGTGTTGCTACTTGTAGCAAGTTCAGTTATTAATGTTATTATTGTGCCATTATGAATATTTTTAAGAAAATCTCTTTTAATGTTTATTAATAATAAGAATATCAATAATAATAATAATGTCTTTATTTTTACATTGTCCTATTTTACAATAAAAATTAGTGTACATTTAACAAGAATATTTTTTGCAATAGCTTTGTTCGCGGAGACGATCCGGAACTAGTCCGTGACAAGTGCGCGTGCGCTTTGCGATTATTTGCGTTCGCGGTGCAGAAAATCACTGATTTTGACAATAAATTTGGCGTTCGCGGTGATGCGAGAACAAGTTCAGGACACATCCGTAACCAGTCAAAACGATCCGAGGATTATGGCATGAATTATTTGTCCGCGCAAGTGCAGTGTGAAATTTGTTTGAACATTGTCGTTTAATTTTGGGCGGGCTGTATTTTGCGATAACGAACAGTTAAATTTCATATGCTGTTAGTTGTATAAAGGTAGATATAAATTTGTATATAATAATATGCTCTAATATATTCAATTATTCTTGTATTTAAAAGGTAATTATTTAGATTAACGTAAACAGCGAATTCTTTCATGAAACTTTGCATAGACCCTAATTTTGGGTCGTAGAACACGAATACGAAGTCAGTTTTTGGCGGTCTCGTCAAAAAAAATTTTTTTTTTAGGTTAACTTTTAGGTCACCTCAGGTTGGGTGAGCAAAAAGGTGGTCAGGTTTGCTCAGTTTTCATCGATATAGATACATATATATCTATATCAATGAAAACTGAGCAAACCTGACCACCTTTTTGCTCACGCAACCTGAGGTGACCTAAAAGTTAACCTAAAAGTTTTCCAAAAAAAAATTACGAGACCGCCAAAAACTGACTTCGGATTCGTGTTCTACGACCCAAAATTAGGGTCTGTGCAAAGTTTCATGAAAATATTTCCTGTTTACGTTAATCTAAATAATTACCATTTAAAATTACTCATAACAGAACAAATATGTCTTTATGGCAATTTTAATCATTATGTAATGTTAAATTAGGTTGTTCAATCTAAAAATTTAATTCAAAATAATAAAATATGTTAAGGTTAAGTGATTCGCAGATGTTCCGGACAAGCACGTTCACCAAAAACGTTCGCGGAGATTTGTCAATTCCTGATCGGTTTCGAATCGCACATGCGCATAAATGTTTGGGATTATTTAACTTGTACAGGTTACGGACTGGTCGCGGATCGTCTCCGCGAACAAAGCTAATGTAAAAAAAGGCGAAGTTCAGTTACAGACTACTCCATAGGGGTTCTCTATCCTGCTCTACTTAACCGTAATATGATATGAAAAAATTGTTTTATTATTTACATTATACAGGGTCGGGAGGAACGCACCAAATTCTAGGAGTGTACTCTACACGCAAATATAATCAAAAAACTCAAGAGTTATAATCAGATTTTTTTTTCCAATTACGAGGCTTTAAAAATATGATAAAGATGCTTTATATTTTTTTTTTGTCGATGTATAGAAGATAATCATGCCGTTGTACTTGTCTTTGAACATCTTTTTATTAAAAAAATTGTAATAAAAAAATTATGTAAGATGTTTTTTCAAACCGTTGTAGCAATTTGAAAACAAATGAAAATCGATCGGATTACAGCTATTGGGTTTTGTTGACTTATATTGAGGTACGTGTAAATTACACTCCTAAAATTTGGTGCGTTCCTCCCAACTCACCCTGTATATAGCCGGAAAAGAGCATGAAATAAATTAATTTGATTATTCAAGAGCAATAAATAATTTATTTTGTTAGCTAATAATTATTTTAGTTGCATGATGTATATTTTCTGATGTAATTAAATTCATGTTTTTTGGAAGTGTATTTTAAATTTAACTTTTTACTGTACTAGGTAAAGAATAACAGGTATTTTGAACAAGTATGAACTTGGAACTGGAACGTAACGTACCTGTTACCGAAAAATACTGTTTCGTATCAACTCTATAAGGTATTGGCGACTCAAATTAAGAAGATGGCATCCTCTTCATCCGATTTGCGAACTACTATAACGGGGAATGTTTTCGTTTCATCTTTGTCTTCAGGATCGTGTTTTTTGGCATCTTTGTCAATTTTGTCGTCAAGGGAGCCTTTCTCTCCCGTTAAAAATTAGCTGTTTGCAGCTGGTTTCTTTAATTTAATTCGCCAATAAAGTAAGATAAAATAGAGTTAAAATGTATGTCGGTAGTATTTTTATAAGTTCCACAATAAGTACCTAACCACTATAAAATATGTTTCATATTTCGGTTGACTCATTCTGTCATATAAAAGCGCAGAAGCATATACACACACCTAACAATAATATTTTCCCCGTGGCAAGAAAAAATAAGTTGATTGAAAGCCGCCCACAAACCGCCATGTAAACGCACAAGACCGGTACTCCCTAGACCATTTATTTATTTCCCAACTGCATTCTCACACACACACAATCTGGCAACGCTGGGCGTTCGCTCTTCGCGTCGATTTAGGTCTGACAGCCGTTTTGTCATTCATAAAGTTTGGTCGTTTTCATTGCGAATTTTCATTGAAGACAATCGGAAATTATTAGTGTTTGGTGGAATAAAAGTGACGAAACTTTGAACTTAGTGTATTTGCAAGTATATATTAAAAGTTACAAGGCCAGGAAGGAAGAAATAGAGTGGAAAAAGGTGTGTTTCTGTATACAGAGGTTAGCAACTTGTTGCCAAGAGGTTATGTACCAAAGGGTTGGGGTAGTGTTTACCTATATTTTGTAGGTATGATATTTTTTTTAAGTTTCTAATGAGGTGTATGAACTTTTGAAAGCCATATATTTAAGTTAAAGTAACAAACATTGAATTCAGTAGTAGTAAAATCATACACAATTAATTGCAGTATACAAATTTGCACAACAGGTGCTCTTTTCGGCCGGCTCTGTTTTACTAACATATTTTTTTAATTTAAAAGCCATTTAGGTGTGTGCCTAATTGCTTTTTGATTAAGAGCTTTTAATATCCTTAATCTGGGTTACCTATTGTAACTTGTATATAATAGTTTTAATTAATTTCTTAAAATTAATTAAAACTATTACTTAAATCTACTTAAAAAACGTTAGTACAGCGAATCATGTTTTTTAAAATATTTGTTGAGGTAAGCAATTTTTGAGGTAATTTTGCACATTTTTTTACAAAGATCATGTTTTGTTTTCTAGCAAGTTTTGTTATTTAGTGTACTAGGTAGGTATTGTCTGCCCAAGGAAGGCCCCAAGATATCTGCAATCGGCAAAAGAATGTCAATAATGTAAGGGAAGGCTGAAACAACGTTGCAAAGTTTGTAAACCAGATGTGGTAAGAAAAGTTTATAAATCTTAGTAACGAAAAATTAAACAGTTTTTTAAAACTGGATTACAAACAATTTTTGGTAACGGTTTTAAGCCTTCTCTTGCATTCTTTAAATTCTTTTGCCGGTTGCAGATACTTGGCGGACTTATACCTATTAAACTATTAAATTGCTTTAATTTTACGTTTACTGTTGAAATAAATAATCCTTGTGAATAATGGGCAAGGCAAACATTTGCCTTTGTTCTCAAAATTTTGTAAAGTGAGCTACACATTTTTATAAGAAAATCCTCGGGAAAATCTATGTCAAAGGAGTAGGTACCTACTTATTTCTCACCGTTCACTATAATTTTTTAATAAAATGTATGTTTATTTTCCAAAATTAAAAGTAGCGGTAAACATTTACATAAGTACGGGATTCACATGCACACGCGGCGCGCTGTTTGTTAGGAAAAGTACAAAATTACGCAGCAGGATTTAAGTAAGTACCTACTTAAAAGTTTTAGGTTTTGTACCAAATTTGAACAATACAGCCCACCCACGGTTTAGCAGTTTTTCTTGCAAAGAAAGAACCTTTTTTAAGTAGATATATTAAGAAAAAATGTAATCAACACATTTTTATAGAATTAAACCCGGAATTAAATAATGAAAACATAATAAGTACATACAGGGTGTAGTAATGTAAAAAAAACGGTTTTTTATCATCTGAAAAAAAAAACATTAAAAAAACATCTTTTTTTTTTATTGAAAAAAAAGCATTCTGTTTTTTTTCAAGAAGTCATCAATCATCATTTAAAAACGCGCCAGATGGCGATGCAGGGCACCTATTGTGGCGACTCAAATTAAGGAAGACAGATGCAATCAGCTGATTTTTAACGGGAGACGCGAAGGGCACACTAGACGATAAAATTGACGAACATGCCAAATAACACGATAATAAAGACAACGACGAAACGAAAATATTCCCCGTTATAGCAGTCAGCAAATCGCCTGAAGAGCACGCCAAATTTTAATTAGTATAGGTACTAATTGTATTGTAAATTAAATTGGTACTTATACAAAATACCCAATATTTAAATTTGTAGGAATATTTGGTAACATGGTAACCAAAAGTATGTAACAAAACTGTTACCTACCTAATCGTTGTTAGTAAATAATATGTTTGGCATCCAGTTTGGAATCTTACATTGTATGTGTAAATACCACTATAAATATGGTTGACATTGACTGTATCATACTAATTTATACGTAGGTCTTGTAAACACGCAGTAAATACGGAAAATCGTTACGTGTTGCATTTGTTGGACTAGGCTAGGCTTACGATATTTTAGTCGATAAATTTATAGCCTAAGAGCTAGCGACGTCAAAAACTACATGCTTTTTAATGACATTGTCGAGTAAGTAAGTGTGAGTGCAAAACTTCAGTAAGATCCGCGATGTTTTCATGGATGGTGCGATGAACTACACAAGCTATCGCAAAGATACCTACATACATAATTGCTTTAAGATTATGGTACGTAAATATTATGTCGAAGTAGGTAATAGCCTCGGTAATAGCCTTGTAAATATCGTAAAATAGCAATAAAACGATTATTTTTAAAATAACAAATTTTGTCCTACAAGTGGCTTATTTTTCTCATCGGATAATTTTTAGATATGACGAACAGTCGCTATGTAAGTTAGTCATTTAAACAGTACTGTTATTTGTGTTGTTTTAGCACATGAAGCAGTGCGAAACTCCATTTTGACGTTATCTATAGTAAATATTTAGTAGTAATAGATATACGAGAAAGTATGTATTGATAAATACTTAACCTACCATATAATAATACGTCACAATATTTCAAAACAAAATTTTATTTATTCAACATAATTTCCTTTAACACACATTTAGCAGAACGATCATAAAATAATTCTAAGCCCTTTAAAAAAATATATTTGTGTTGGTATGCAAACCACTCCCCAACGGCACATATAACTTGATGCTTCGTCATTATTTGTCAAAAATCTTTTACCTTTCGATTGTTTTTTGAGTTTTGGGAACAAATAATAGTCTGACGGTGCTAAATCCGGAGAATAGGGCGAGAGGTCAACCAATTTCACCAATTTTTTGTGCTCCGTGCTAAAATTAGCAAAACGGAAGACTTGTGGAATCACTTCGGTGTCCGTCCGTCCGTCTGTCACAGGCGATTTTCTCTGAAACTATTCGACGTAAAAATTTAAAATTTAGCACAAAGATAGAGTGTCGTGGCCCAATTATAGACGTGAGGTATATAAAGTTGAATTTTGATTCTGGGGGTTAATTTCAGGGGGTAAATTGGGAAATGGGAAAAAAAATTCAAGGGCATCGTGTAGGGTGTCAAATGAAAGCTCATTGAAGCACGAATTCAAAAATATATGATGTATTTTCTTATTTCTCGGGAAGAACGCTTAAAAAGTCCTGTCATCCACCCTCATCACCAAAAGGATCGCTCAGAAAAATCTGAAAAAATTCATGAACATTGAGAATTAGATGTAGCACAATCAATTGTTATAAACAATTTAATTGTTTATTTCCTTATAACTGCTGAACCACTGTTAGAGAAAAAGTATTTGGACAAAAAATATTTCTCACGATGTAAGGAACAGCTTTTGTTGTTACACATTTTTCAAAATTTTTAATTTGGCTCAGTCGAAACGCTCCCCACTCAGCTCCGCGCATACGCGTTGTGATCGGCGTTGGTGCCGTCGGCGGCGGGTAGCGCGGCAGATGAGCGAAGATCGGGCGGCCGAGGTTTGCTCAGGTTAAGTGTGTGGGGGGGGGGGGGGGGGGGAAGGCTGAATGCACAGAACATTAATTGTGCAAGTATAGCTTGCACTTGACCGAATTTTTTGCAGTGTATGGCGTAAGATAACGTGACTATTTCTTTTTTTTCTTCAGAACAGGACCGTCAACGGTTTTTCGCCAAAAGTAGGTAGAAAAAAGAAAAACACATTATCCATAAAATTGTATTAGCAGTTTTAATTCACAATACACGATATGCAACTATCTTCGTTATTTATGTAGTGTTATATGTTTCTGAGGAACAAATTTTCTTTAATAGGAGATGGTATTTGTGTGAAATTTGTGGCACGTTTAATCAATATTTACCTTAGTGATCGACGGCGCTTTGAGTACTGAAACTTGAAGCTGAGTTTTATCAGCCATCTACAACTTGTCCATGAGAGAGAACACCTGTCCCACTGGTTCATTGATCCCAGGCAGACATAAAATGTATCCAATAATTATGCGAAAATTCGCAGGAGTGTGATTATTGTTATTACAGTGTTTGAATAGTTCTATCCATTGGAGTACTTTGAGCACTGATACTTTTTGCGGTGTAATATAGTTATAAATCATTGAAAATTCAATACTTCAGTACTGTCAGAGACTATTAGTCTCTGGTACTATCAATAAATCCTTTTTCTATGAGGAAATCCATAACTTTTTGTATTTCTTCCCACGCGGGTAATTTCGTCAAATTCGCCCAACCGAATATCTTTAATTCTTTATTAAATCTGTGATTAAATTCAGTCCGAACGTATTCTCAATTAATCATTATTTCACAAGATTTCCTTTGAAATTGATGTCGCGTTTGCAAACTTGGCGTCCCGAGGCTTTCTTGGGGGACAACGGGACAGAGTACCGAAAACGGGACAGTCCCGTTTAAAACGGTACGTATGGCCACGTTACGTATGAAGGACACTGATCACCTAAGTTTTTATCATATATCAGCCAAATTTCCTTGCCCGATCACCCTTTCAAAAATAAATAGTAAATTAATGGTTTTATCCCTGTAGAAGACCCAGTTTCTGTAAAAGATTCTGGATACACAAAAATATAGAGGATTGCGAATGCATCGGTACCATCTTTTTTCAAAGTTTCTTCCAATATTTTTGTTTTTGAAGCTAACCTACTTAAAGCATTCCTTTTTGTAATAATCTCCACCTAACCTTTGATACATATAATTAAAAAGATGTAATTAGAACCTATACCTGTAATTAGAGAAGCTTGTAAGTGAATTGAATATGTATATGTATATGTATGTCACATCTATTTTATAGTGCATTAAAATGTTTCATCATTTTTTTTTAAATACTAACACACATTAGTTTAAAAAAACTAAATTGTAAGGAAAGAGACAAATAGTTAATTTAATAATTTTTTTTTCAAAACCATGAACCGACTGCACAAAAGAGAAAGCACTAAAAAGTATGAAATAATATTTTTACGTATTTATAACTGTAGCTAATAATAGTAACCTTAATTTTGTTCAAAACTGGGTAACTTGTACACCGAAGTTCATAACTTTGAAGTGGCAGAATGTTAATTATGTCTTCTCGTTTAGCAAATGTCACAAAGGTGTTGTTTCAACTCTTTTTACTGCACAGTTTACTTAACTTCTCAAGAAATAACTCTCTTTTCCCGCCCTCCATGGTCTAGTTCGTTGCGACGATGGCACGGCAATTATTATTCGCAAAACGCCTAGCCAGTGTGTGATATTCAGATTACAATTCAGCAGATGGACGATTTTAGCAGGCATTTTAAAGATTGCGTGAAGTGTTTTAGTCATTTTTCAAATTATCTGAAGATCTCGCCAATTTACATAGTGCCTGGCGAAATGGTCGGCTTGCAAAATGGCTAGGCATTTCGCAGATTGGCATATTTTGCAGGTTGCCGGCAGCATGTATACAATACACACTTGCACGCCTTGCAGCATGTTAAGTATGTTTTGTCAGTGTATTAAAGGTAGAAATAAATACATATTTAAATTTTTGATGATTTTCTCTCAGTGTAATAACTGACAATTCTGTCACTGAACATGATACAAGGTAAACGGTCCCCTTGCGATCAAAGGAACCGACACACTCTTTCGCTTCAGAAATTCATAAAAATTGAATTAATTGAGGTATAACATTCTAATTCTTATGACCCACGTCTCAAAAAGTTTTTATTTAATCAACTGTATCTTCAAATCTAAAACAAATTTCTTCGAATGTTGCTTTATCTGGTGGCAAATATTTTGGAAATTCCAAAACTAAAATAAATGTTATTCCTATCCCAATATAGAAATTAACTTTTGAGTGATTAAACGATGTGGAATTTGGCACGGCACGTGCATATTTAAATAAAAATTGTACTGGCATGGCCCCTTTCCAAAACTAAAACGAATGAAGTGTGCATGGTTGAAGAACCTCATGCACTTAAAGTTGCGTATGCACGATTTAATTTTGGAATCGACTGTAAAGTAAATAAAAGGATAGTGCAAATTATACAGTGCGGCTCAAAAATGCCCCCCCCCTGTATTTTTTAAACCGGTAAACATAAAAATCTAAAATTTGCCGCATTGCAGTACCAATACAAATACTACTTTGTAACCGACTTCACGAGGAGGTTATCATCATCAGTTCGACCAGTAGGTATGTGTCATTATTCATTAATGTCATTATTTTCTTTTATGTATGTATGTTCCCGCATAATTCTTGAACGGATAAATCGATTTCGATAAAATTTCTTTTGTTTTATAGGCTATTTCTCCCGAACGGTCCCATTTTACGTTTTCTTTGCTAAAGTAAGTGGAAACTTACAAAAACTTCGAAAAACTAAAAAAGCTCTTGAAATCGACAGTTTTTGCATGTGTACTTTTCGGAATGGCAGCACCGATTTCAATAATTTTTTTCTCCTTTGTGTTTAGCATGGCGGTTCGGTGATCCTGTTGGTATTTGACTTTAAAAAATAATAAAGGGGAGGGTCAGAGGGGTAAAAGCGGCCCGGCTTAGAATTTTTCCGAAAATGTTGACTAATGGCTCATTTTCGGGGTTAATGACGGCATAAAATCTAATTTTGTGTAATAGATGTTACAAAAATTAACGGGAGGGGGATGTGATAAAAAGGAGTGACTAGGAATTTCTTCAAAAATATTAACTAACGTCAATTTCGGGGCTAGAGAGATTTCGGGGTCAGAATATTAAATCTTTTCCAACAAATTAATGTTAAAAGAAAAGTTACGGGGGAGGGGGGGGGGGGGTTAGTGAGAAGAAGGAGCGGCTGCGAATTTCTCGAAAAATGTTAACTAGTATATTATTTTCGGGGTTATTGAGGTCAGAAAATCTAATTTTGTCTAACAGGTGTAAAAAAAATAACAGTGGAGCGGGATAAAAAAAATGAGCGAATGGAAAATTGTCTAAAAATGGTAACTAATGCGTCATTTTCTGGGTTATTGAGGTCAGAATATCTAGTTCTGTCTAACAGATGTTTAAAAAATTAACGGCAAGGGGGGATATGATAAAAAGGGGTGACTAGGAACTTCTAGGCTACATAATAAATAACTAAAAATATTACCCTTTATTAACAATTTATTAATGTATTATCATTAACAATTCCTATTATACATCAAAATTGCACCGACTTCAAAGTTTAGAACTTCGGTGTAGAAGTTACCTAACTTTGAACAAATTTAAGTTTACCAATAACCAGAGTTATAAATACGTAAAAATATGATTTCATACTTTTAAGCGCATTTTTTTTTGTGAAGTTGGTTCATTTTTTTTTAAACATTATTGATATAAATATTACACTTTTAATATTTCAAAGAAAAAAATAAATAGAAAGGGGGTTGTGTAATACATTATTTGAAAGGTCTAGTCAAGAAGATTAAAGAAGTGAATGCTCGAGAGCAATTGGTCGGAGACTTAAGTGTTTTCACTGGTGGAATTTGGTTATCATGTCTAAACAGCTTGACGGATCTAAACAATATATTTTAGCAACATAGTTCAGTCCCAGGGAAAGGACAGATATCACTTGTTTCCCTGTAAGCGTTACTTCCACTCCTTTTACGACAATAATTGAATAGTTTTTTATTTTTAATAAATGGAATGCTCATAAAATGTAAATTGAGTATTGTAGTTGTTGACTTTACTACATTAAAGAAACAATGACTTATTCCACTTTACACAGTGATTAATTTGGTCAGACCATACTATTTTTTTGTAAATAATAATATATTTTATTTAATAAAATTGATTAGGTACTATTATTGTGAAATAACACTGACATTGAGGTCAAACTTGTGGTAAAATGAGATATATATTTTAAAAATATTATTTAAAACAAGAATAATAAATAATTTATTGACCTCAACAAATTTGAAATAGAGATTAGTTGAGAATTTAATTTACAGTATTTTACAGGGACAAATACTTGTAAATTTGAATTTAAAAGAAAATTTTGTTAATCTTATTTTTTGGAAACCTTCCTTAAAAAGTCACAATTTTTTTTTTTGGAAAAAATTAACCGATCACCAAAAGAAAGGCACTGAAAAGCATGAAATAATATTGTTATGTATTTATTTTACTGACCTTAACAGTTAGCTTAAAGGTCTATTCTCACTTGCCGGGTAAGGCACGGTCAAGTTACCGTCCAGCCAAGGTTTTTTGGAAAGCATTCACACTATCCGATCAGTAATTTTTTTGTATACCAAGAAATATTCATCAAGCTGAATTAGTATTTTTTCTTTTTTTTTCAGACCCAGTATGTTGATTTAAGACCCAGCTACCGAAGAAAGCAACGCACATCACAAGAAACGAAACGTCACACTATACCTACTCATATTACAATCTAAAATATATATTTTTAATATTTACAATATTTTTATAATTGGATATTTGTTCTCCTGTCAGAAAAACTTCACGATGAACATATTATGACAGTCCAACAGAATAAATATGTGCATGGAAACTGAATCTTGTAGTTCTAGTCGAACTTATATTTAATATACCCATATACCCAAACTGACTGATTTTTTTAAATATGAGAATCAAGAATTTATAGGAAAGAAACCAAAATGACTGATAACTTAGAAAATTATTCCGGAAGTAGGCTTCTAGAGGGCCTGACTAGCTATACGAGTTTGAACGTGGACCAGTTGAATTTTGTGGTTTCACAACTCTTTGCCTTGGGTTTGGCCGGTTTGTACAGGTAAATATTTCGCGAATTACGGAAAAAATAAAATTTCTCCCTGTTTTCCATATAGTGCGGCTCCTTATTGTCCCCCTCTTAATTTTTAAACTGTTATCTTGGATGTACTTATAAAATTCTGCACATGATAATTTAAAATTATACTGGCAGGATGACCTCAAAGGATTTGGCTAATAAATTATTTCTTTCTTCTGACCACTGGATGGACAATTCGTTCGCAATTTGCATTGTGCGAAAAGATTGCGAACAGGTGTTTCCAAAGAATACCGACGCGACGCTACTCACAAATCCGCAAGATAGAGGTCTGCTGCACCACGCTATTGTCGTGCGTTATACGCAAAAGCTTTCTTTCCAAATCACGTTTGTTTGTGCGTGTTCCTTTTAAAATTTAATTTAAAATACATAACGTTTGTCGGGACTATTGATGACTTTGTCGGTACGTTGGGACATGAACTCCAATAACACTAACAGTCTCGATAGGTATATCGGGACGGTTGACAACCCTATTTGTGCACCAAAACATAGTATTTTTGTACTAATTCCGTATGTCAAAAATTAAGAGGGGCACATTAAAGAGCCGCATTTTGAAAAAAAAGAACCAAATCGGTAAAATATCCTGGAAAATTCGAAATTGTTCAAATTTTTTTACTTATTTTTTTACTATTTTTTACTTACTTATGGCGAAGCCAATGAAAAATAAGTTTAATAAAAAACCAAAATGGCAACTGGAAAGGTAGAATCAAGGGACTTATATTCATAGTTGTATTATAAATTTTTATGTACTACAATGTCTGTCATACTTATTCGTGAGAAAGACGTTTCGCAGAAGAGGTGTGGTCACGTGTCGTCTTTAATGAAATACTTCGAAACTACTTGCCCGTATTTTTTTTTCATTAACAGGTATACCCCAGACATTCTGCAGTAAACAAAAATTGGAATACGACTATGAATATAAATTCCCTTTCAGTTGTTACCTCATTTTTTCATATTGTGCTTTCTTTTAGGACCGTCTTAGGCCCAGCACAAGTAAGCCCGAAAATAAGGCACGCCTTCGGGCTTCTTTTTGGGCTATGGATGGGCTATTTTTGTTTCGGTTACCAAGCCCTTCATTTGGCAGGATTGCCTGTAGTATGCTACTTGGTAAGTACTGGATACCAAGTGTGTTAAATCGCAATATTTTTATTATCCTCTTTTTAAAAAGGTTTCATTTAAGCAGATTGTTCCGAGTATTACTTTATCCGATGGCAAATTCTGGAGATTTTAAAAATTTATAATTTATTGATGTTCCCTTAGAGATCTGTCCAGAAATTCATAAAAACTGAATTAAGGCAAAAAAATAAAAATTTTGACCCTCTTTTCAAAAAGTTTTGAGCTTTCATTGAGGATTTTGTTCAGAATTTTACGAAAATTGACTTGATACCAAAGATTGAATCACATATTAGAAGGATTTTGTGCAGGATTATGAAATATTAGTATGTAGCAGAGTTTTATCACTTAGTTCTTGTATTTTTTTAGGTAATCCTCACACAAAACCCTTCCATAATGCACGGCGCGGTTCTCTTCACGGCGATGCTCTACCTCTCTCTGGTCCACCTCCACAGGCAGTTTTTCGAGGACAGTTCTTTCGGCCTTGACATCAGCGGACCTTTGATGGTGATCACGCAGAAGGTGACGAGTCTAGCCTTCAGTTTGCACGACGGTCTGGTGAAAAAGGAGGCCGACATGACGGAGACGCAGAAATACTATGCCGTGAAGAAGATGCCGAGCGTTTTGGAGTTTTTTAGGTAAGTTTAAAAGGAAAATCCATCTTGATTTATTTCGTTTCCGTAGCGCACTTATCCCCTCTCAATTCCTCCTCTTTTTTAAATTTCCTTTGCAGAATTGGATTTTTTCACCCCAATTATTCTCACTTATTTTATCTATATCTTCATCATCAATAATACACTTGTTCAGTTCCTTGATTTTCGTCAAAATTAAAAACTGATCTGCTGCCACATATATATATATATATATATATATATATATATATATATATATATATATATATATATATATATATATATATATATATATATATATATATATATATATATATTGCTGTGCGTTTTTGTTGTGAGACACTTAGAGTAAGTTAGCTCTGTCATTGGTTAGTCTGTTTCTCTTTTTTGAGCGGATAAAATGGTGCACGCTGAAACTTCGCTCAGTAGCTGCTGTTTTTGTCATTTTTGTTTTCAGTTTTGTTCTTAATAATTCATACAAAACTTGTTTTGTCTAATGCGTTTCCCAATTTCTATAACTTTGGCTATTATTAGATGAAATACTGTTAATTTTAGCTATATTAATACGCAGCAAATTAAGTGCGTCTGAAAAACAACCATACGGAATTATATTACATTTTTCATTCATAATTTTTCCAGCTAATTGCATATTTTTGGCATTTCGAGACAAAATCTAGAAACTTGACATTTCCGTATTTTCAATCAACTTACCCATATCCTCAGCAATATTAGAAACCAATTAATTGTATTATAGCACAGATCCATATAGCTAAGCTATATGGATCTGTGATTATAGTCACTACACCGTCACCGCTACTTGTAGCTTCTATTGAAACTAAAGTGCATAGACATACAGGCCAGTATATACTGGCTGTTACATATTTTAGGTTGATACCCTCTATGTGATGTTTGTTGTAATTTAAAGTACAGTGAATAAACCTGTATTCATGATCTGTTTACTACCAATTTTTGAATATTTTGAAGGTGCCCATTATTTCCCATATTTTCTTTATCCCTCCGAAAATTTCCATTTGCAATACTATCTGTGCCACACCGAATTAGAATGCATTTTTCTCCAAAACAGTTGTTTCTAACGACAGTAATAAAGCATACCTTTTTTAAGTAAAGAAGGTGTGAAAATAATAATTTCTGTTTAGAAATTGTATACGCTGAGGCACAAAAAAGTTGGGATGCTTTAAATAGCATTTATTGCCGTATTTGGCGCCACATACAAGACAATTTTGAGAACGGATTTGATTTTCCCATCGCAAAGAACTCCTGCATATCAAATTTTGTGAATTTATTGATTATCTTTCAAAACATATCGATGAAAATATAAAATATAATTTTAACTTTAACACCCTGTATCTCTCTTATTATCAACTTTTGTACTAAGTTGAGTTAGGTTACTACACTGCTAAGGTATGGCCCAAAAAAATTACTTATATTTTTAGGTCATACTGTTTTTGGACTCCCACTTAACCAATTAAAAAGACTGAGCACATGGCTTCTCTAAAATTTTATCCATGATACCAATTATCTCTATTTTAGATTTTATTGGTATTCGTAATTGAATATGTCTTATTATCAGTTGTAAATGCCGCCATGTATCACAGGTTAAAAATAGCAAACATTGACGATGCGATAATTGACCAGTGACGTGCGGTGACCATTATAAAGAGGGAAGAGATCCGACAAAAGTAATTAAAATTGACATGGCGTTTGTGAAAATTATTTAAATCTCTAACGGCGACTGAGTTCCAGTGAGTTTTCTCACTTATATTGAAAAGTAAACAGGGCCAGCAGAGCAGAATAATTTTGATAATATTTTGCAGTCGGTTAACCACTCATATTTTTCGTAAAACCCCACGTGAAAATGTCTAGTGAATTTTTGTACCAACTTCTCCACTTTTGTCTCCAAATTAATAGGAACCATTGGCCTGTCAGACTTAATAATATCATATTTTTCTTGAAAGTTTCGACTAAACTCAAAATGCTTTTATTGCTACAAGCAGTGGCGTGCCGTCGGGGAGGCTAGGGGGGAGATTCAAGTGCCAAAAAATCAGAAATTCGAAGTTCGGGGCTGTAAATGGATTCAGAAGGGCCTATATTAGCTGTTTACGTAACAAAAACACCGCATTTAACACTAAATATATTTTATTTCAATTAAAATTAATGATTAGGGACTAGTGATTTAACTACGTATTTTTGTAAAAAAAGATTGCCCCAATTCCTAGTATCTGCAATTTAAATGTAAAAAATAAAAAAAAAACAATTATTTTTTACACTTTATATCCATTTTTTTATAATTATAATTATAAAAACAAAATATAAAATTGTTATGTAAAATCACAACTATTTTGCAAGTGTTTGAACATTAAAACTCGATTTATTCCAAATTAGGTATTATAATCGCAGATGCGGTGTTTTTGTTTAGGACGGCATCAGTACTATGACCACATACTCTCCAATAAAAGGAAAATAATTTACGGCGCTCCCTGGAGATTATCGCTGCCTCCTGTGATGACCACATATTCTCCAATAAAAGGAAAATATTTTGACGACCCCAAATCGTGGTGCCCCCTCCCCTCCTAAAGTTACGGTACGCCACTGGCCACAAGAATATCTTATTGACAAAGCTTAACTATTAAGTATAAAGTAAAATACAAAACATGCAATATGGGGAGTATTGGGCAAACGGTAATCATAAAAGTCAGTAAGTGAACAAGATTCAAACACATATCGTAATACCTGTGTAGCTCAATATCAAACAGTATGCATATATTCTATATAAAAAAGATCAATAAAAGTAAAGCTAAAATATACATACATTAGCTTCCGCCCACGACTTTGTCCGCGTGGTATAGGTGATAATAGTGTAGTTTTGATGTTATGATTATGAATACAATAAACATGAGTTAGGTTAGGTTATTTATATCTAGATGCCGGATTTAAATATTATATGACGCAAAAATCGGGGTCGGACTCAGGTAACTGATAGGAGTGATAGGAAAGGTAAATGAAATGACATTAATATTAGATTTTGTCAGCTTGTTTTTATGAATTATTGCTTCTAAAAAATAGTTATTTTTTTTAACAAATAATATGAACCAACTTCACAAAAGGAAAAGCGCTGGAAAGTATGAAATAATATTACGTATTTATTACTGCGGTTTATGGTCAACTTAATTTTGTCCATTTTTATGAGAAAATGTTTTTTTTTCCTTTTAGTGCACCTATTTCCCCCCCCCCCCCTCCCTTCATCTTAACTCCCTGTCTTGAAATTTGTGATGGTCGTGTTATATTAAATTTTCTGGCCTCAGTAACCCTAAAAATGACATATTAGTTAACATTTTAGAAGAAATTCTCACCCGCTCCTTTTACCCCAACACCTCGCCATTAATTTTTATAACATCCGTTACACAAAATAAGCTTTTCCGACCTTAATAATCCCGAAAATGTTATATTAGTTAACATTGGAGAAATTTCCAATCCAACCCCCCCCCCCCCCAATTGCCGTAACATATATTACACAATATCATATTTTCTTACCTTAATCACTTCGAAAGTGACATTTTTTGAAAAATTGCCAATTGACCCCCCCCCCCCCCCGCCCACCTTAATTTTTTTACCATCTGTTAATTTGTTAGACAAAATTAGCTTTTCTGACCTCAATAACCCCGAAAATGACACATTTAATATTTTTGGAAAGATTCCCAGCCGCTCCTTTTTATCCCCCCCTCGGTTAATTTTTTTAACACATGTTGGACAAAATAAGATTTTCTGATCTTAATATCCTCGAAACTGACATATTCGTTATAATTTTCGTAGAAATTTTCAGCCGTTTCCTTTTATTCCCCCCTCGCCCATAACTTTTTTAACATCTGCTGAGACAAAATTGTATTTTCTGTCGCTTCTTTTACCCTCTCCCCCCACACGTTAATTTTCTTAACATCTATTGCACAAAATTAGATTTTCTGACCTTAATAAACCCGAAAATGGCATATTAGTTCACATTTTTGGAAGAAATTGCCAGTCGCTCCCTTTTTATCCCACCCTCTCCGTCATTTTTTTACCATTTGTTAGACAAAATAAGATTTTCGAACCTCAATAACCCCAAAAATGATCTATCTAACATTTTTGAAGAAATTTCCAGTCGCTCCTTTTTATCCTCCCCCTCCCGCAATATTTTTTTACAACTGTTAGACAAAATTAGATTTTCTGAGCTGAACAACCCCGACAATGACATATTAGTTACCATCTAGGAAAAATTTCTAGGCGCTTTTATATCCCCCCCCCCCTCAAATTAATTTTCTTAATATATATTACACAAAATTAGATTTTTTGATCTTAATAACCCCGAAACTGGCATATAAGTTTGCATTTTTGGGAGAAATTAGGTTTGTTTCTGTTCTGCAGCAGTTTGAAACTAGTCAGAGCCGTTTTGCTTGAAGATGATTTCTTCAAGCAAAACGGTTTGCTGATCGAAACCGGGCAACCTCATTCGCTCTGATTGATTTGAAATTGCTGCAGAAACAAACCCATTGCCAATCGACCCCCCCCCCCCCCACCCCACCCCCCGGTTAATTCAATTTTATGGTTTATAGGTAAGCGTTGCTAGTTGCAAAATCTCACTATGAAGTGTTTGGCTTACCTAGTTGCCTATAATTTTCTTCTTCCTTTTTGATAAAATAATAAATATATTTTTAGTTGTCCGTTTTTCATAAGAAACCCTTTATTTTTCTGTGGTTTTTTTATACTGCTGATAGTAAAAATACCGCGGATTCTTTTAAGCATTGTGTGTAATTAGTTAGTGGAATGTTTTTTTCATTGACGGCTCTACGGTTTTGTTAGTATTGCATAAGTGTGTCAAGTTTAATGTAAAAACCTTTTTATAATAAGGAAAGTGAATATTACAGAGGTTTTACTTTAAAAGTAACAATAACATTAGTTGTTAGTTTTTAATAGTGCGGGTAGTGACATAATTCCGTGGAATCTTTTAAATTTTGTGTTTGGTGCGTTATTGGCACTTTTTTACTGTTAGTCAGGCGTTAGTGCCTTGCATTAAATTAAAGGCTGTACTGTGTTGTCAGTGTTTTTTGGTACTTATATTGGTATTTTCAAGAGAAGTGTTAAACATGTGTTTCTTTTTTAGAGTACTTTTACGGAGTTTCAAGGTAATAGAACCGTATAACAATTTTACTTCATTACAAACTTTGAACCCCCTATTTCACCCCCTTATAGGTTGATTTATTGAAAACTGTAAGACACGTGTTTAAACATTTATTTTTTAAAGTACTTCTATGAAGTTTCAAGTGAATGGGACTAACTAATATTTTTTCTCCATACAAAGTTTCAACCCCCTTATTACCCCCTTAGGGGTTCAATTTTAAAAAATCCCGTCTTAGTGGGTCCCTACATTATAAAATAAACCTACTGGCCAAATGTATATTTATAGCTTCAGCGGTTTCGACTCGGCAATGATGAATCAATCAGTCAGTCAGGACATGTTATTATATATAATATATAGATTATGCATTACTAATGTAAAAAAAATGTATCTCCAAAAAGTTTAGAGAAGCGGTACTTACCTACCTTCCATGGATCGCACGCCTCTGGAATTATAATTTTTTAACAAACGAAAATAGGGTTAAGTAAGCACATCTTAGAATTGCGAGATAATGATAAGAAGTTCAATATTTTTGTCAACATTTCTTAGATATGGCAAGAAAACCTTAATTATTTGATTTCTGTAGAGAATTAGATAAAAAAAACATGTTTTTATTTTATTTTTATTAGATTAGCAGCTTCGTCACACTAAAATAATCAAATATTCAAACACTATCTATTTGGCTTGTGACCGGTAGTTAAGTCACCTTAAAACCAATAAAAATTCGTATTATTAAAAATATTAATTCAACTGGTTTTAAAATTAACTTTGTTGGCTAGTTCAAACAAAAAATCTTATTGGGTAATTCTTAAAACATTGTTACAAATGCAATTATGTGTAAAATAAATTTGTTTTTATTAACCTTTATTTAAGGGTAATTCTTAAAACATTGTTACAAATGCAATTATGTGTAAAATAAATTTGTTTTTATTAACCTTTATTTAAATTTTAAAGCTAATTACGTTATATTTACATAATGAAATCACTTTGTTTTAGTTACGTATATCGCGAAAATAGCGCCTATGAATCACGTTTTTATGAACTGTACAGGTAAAAGACTAAATAATTTTTTATGCCTGTTTTTCTACTAATTACTTCCAAATATACATTTTCTCATAATTTTTAATTAATGTTCAGTTAGAATCCTTTTTGTCTGTCCCTTTGTCACAACTTGTAACTTCGTCACTTCTAATTTTTACCTACTACCTTTGTAATTATGTAAAGCTAAAATATACTTTCGTTTTTTTTGTATAATTATACAAACATTATTTTTTCCACATCAGCAAGATTCTATAAAATTAATTTTTTAAACATTTTTATAATAAGCTTTATTTAAACAACTGTACTGCGAATTTTTGCGAGTATTGCTTTATCCAGTAGAAAATTTTCTGGAGATCCCAAAAATGTATGAGTTATTGAGGTTAGGTTAAATATTTTGTCCAGAATTTCATAAAAACTGAATTAAAGTAAAAATGTTTAATTTGTATAACTTCTGTTTCAAAAAGTTTGTGTTTAATTAACTGTATCTTCTAATCTAAAGCGAATTTCGGCGAATATTGCTTTATCCCATAGGAAATTCTCTGGAGATTCCAAACAGACTAGATATTAACGCCCAAATGCGAAATATCGCTGCCGGCTGACCGAAATATGTACCGGGGAAGCCCCGCGTTGTGTTTCACCGAACGAATCGGATTGATACAGAAGCATAATACCGCTGCGCTGATGGTTCGCAACCACGATTTAACGGTTTATGTTAAATGTTAGTCCATTTACCGCTAAAGGTCACTGATTGGGGGAACGAGTTTCAAATAATAAAACACAAAGGTAGGTAATTGAGGAAATTAAACGGTACAAAATAGATTCAAATTTTAAAATAATTACATATTGGATGTGAAAAAAAATCATTAGAAAAGGGCATTTTTATAAAAGTTTTCCTTAAATTACTAGACTAAAAAAATTACTAGATCTAGTGAAATTTCACTAGACCTGGCAACTCTGAGCGTACATGATATTGACCACGATAGATCGCTAGATCAAAGCGCGATTGGTAGTTAGGACTACCCAAGACAGGAGTTCGGATTATGCGTATCATTGTACAGCGATACATACTTCGAATTAGAGCGATACATACTTCGTTCGGATTATAGGGAGCTCGGATTATCCATACATTACTGTATTGCTTTATCTCATAGGAAATTTTCTTGAGATTCCAAAAAAGTATAACTTATTAGGGTTAGGCTAAAAATTCTGTCCTGAAATTCATAAAAACTGAATTAAAATTAAAATTTTAAAATTTTACGAGTTATTTTTCAAAAAATTTGTACTTCATCAACAGTATCTTCTAATCTAAAGTGAATTTCCGCTAATATTGCTTTATCCCATAGGATATTTTCTGGAGTATCCAAAAAGAATATTAAGCTTTTATTGTAGGTTCTCTCTGGAAATTCATTCATAAAAACTGAACTATAAATAAATTTTACAAAAATTACTATTTAGAAGCACGCTCGATCTCTATTAATATACTTATTTTAATAAAAAAAATACATAGAATAATAATTTAATAAAATCTTTAATCTTTCTATTTCCTTTCAGTTACAGTCTGATGTTCCCTTCACTGATGACAGGTCCAGTCATATTCTACAAGGACTACATCGACTTCATAGAAGGCCGTTCGATCCCTCACTACAAACAGCTCTCTCCGTCTTCCAAACAGGTTGTAGTCCGTGATCCGAGTCCCGTGCGAGCTGTCGTAAAAAAAATGACGATAGTCCTCATATGCGCGCTCGCTTTCATACTATTTCTACCCAGATTCCCCATTTCCAGAATTAAAGATGAGAACTTTATAGAGCACACCACTCTCAGCTATAAATTCTGGTACCTGACAGTAGCTACATCTTTAGTGAGAACTAAGTATTATTTCGCGTGGACGCTGTCCGACGCTATCTGCAATAACGCAGGGTTGGGATGGGACGGGACGTCTTGGAACAAGTTCTCCAACGTGGATATTTTCCGTTTCGAGTTTGGTAGAAGCTTGAAGGAGAGCATTGATGCCTGGAACAAAGGAACCAACTCGTGGCTGCGGTTCATAGTCTACAAAAGAGCGACTAAGTATTCCACGCTGTTGACGTTTACTTTGAGCGCCATCTGGCACGGTTTCTACCCAGGCTATTATTTGACGTTCTTTAGCGGCGCTTTGTTCACTTTCGCTTCCAGAACGATGCGCCGCCATGTAAGGAACTACTTCACGTCTTCCAACGAATCAAAGTTGTTGTACGACATCCTAACGTTTTCTTTAACCCGTTTGGTGATGTCATACACCACGTTTCCATTTGTCCTTTTGGAGTTTTGGGGCAGTGCGATCGTCTACAATAAGCTGTTCTGGATGTTCCACGTCGTGGCGGTCCTGGCTATCACGCTGGGGCCTCGCGTGATCACCAAAGCCGATCCTGGAGAGATGATGCAGAAGAACGGAATCGCGCTTGCGTTGAGGAAGGCAGGGCCGTATTCGGATGCCGTTGGTAAAATTGACTGATTTTTGTAGGATATTTTTTGTTCGTTTTCTTTTTCTTTTAGTGTGGGAAGGTTTAACTAAAATGTAAAAGCGGAAGTATGGGTTATTTTAGTTACAATCATAGAACAGAATTATTACAAAAAGGAAATCATCGACAATATTAAGTTTTTTTTAGTAAGGTTTTATCTCTCGTCTCTCCAAATCTAGCTAATGTTTACGCAGTGGCGGCTGGTGAAATTTCGAAGTTGTATATCTCTGTTCCTACTTACAGGACCCGTACCAAATTTAGGGGTTTTAATGGTGAGCCCACTGGGAATGTTTTGGTAAAGAAAAAAAAAACATTTTGTAATTTGCGAAAAAAAGTTGAATTTTGGGTGTGCCCCTCCCAAGAAAAAAACGAATACGTCTAGGTATTTTATTTGTTATTTTTTTACACAAATTTTACAGTATTTTGTCGACAGTTTTTAAATTTTGAGGGAACAAATGTATTAATAGAAAGTTATAGTCATTTCAATTTTTTTAAGCCTAAAATATAATTAAAAAAAATCAAATGACTATAGCTTTTTAATAACACATTTTTTCTCTTAAAATTTAAAAACTGTCGACAGAATGATGTAAAATTTGTTTAGAAAAAATAATAAATAAAATACCTAGACGTGTTCATTTTTTTCTTAGGAGGGGCACACCCAAAATTCAACTTTTTTTCGCAAATTACAAAATGTTTTTTTTCTTTACCAAAACATTCCCAGTGGGCTCACTATTCAAACCCCTAAATTTGGTACGGGTCCTGTAAGTTGGAACAGAGATATACAACTTTGAAATTTCACCAGCCGCCACTGTGTTTACGTGTTTTGGCTGATTTGTAAATTTTTGTTTCGGATTTATGTTCTAAATCGGTACATAAATATAATTCTTTTTTTGAAAACAGATTGTTATTGGAGCCACTTGAAAGTTTGTTTATAGGTATTTTGATTTGTTTGTCTGTTTTTATTTTTGTTGCGCTTACATTTTATTTAAATTTTCCCAGAGTACGTTGAGCTTTCTCTTAAATAGGCGATGTTAGTTTTTTTCAGAAGTTTTATAAAGTTGAAGTTGAAGATTTTAAAATTAAACTAACAAGGAGACTACCGAACATGTTGATAATCGATTTTAATAATTTCAACTCAGTTCGAGGGTCAAATGATTTTAGGCGGCGAACTTGAGTTTTGGAGATAATCGGCCTAAAAGTTGAGCATGTGACTTATGTACAGGGTTTTGTAATTGTCGTAACTCAGGTTAGGGGCTATTTCGTACGCGGCCAATGAGGGTTCGCGTTTATGTCTAAATATACTGTTTTTTCCATATTTTTTTTATTATATGTTTTAGGTCGATTTTCGCCAAATTTAAAGCCGGTCGCATAACATTTTTTGACCCTCGTACTGTGGGGAATTTCTCTATAACATGTAGTGACTCATGAAGCACTTACCCCCCCCCCCCCCCAATTTTTTTCCATAGATTTGAAAATAAACTCAGGGTACAACTACTGCTGCTACTACCAGTGTATAAATTGAAATTTTTTACTACAATCAAATCTTCAAAACAACTTCCGAGTTAGCCGGAAGTTGTTTTAAAGATCTGATTTTATTTAGAAATGACATTAATCATTATTTAGTAAAATCAGACCTTTAAAATAACGTCCGGTTAAGCCAGAAACAGCAATTATCATTCTTTAGTAAAATCAGATCTTCAAAACAACTTCCCGTCCAACCAGAAGTTGTTTTGATGGTCTGATTTCACTGGAAAATGACAAATTATCATTCTTTAGTAAAATCAGATCTTCAAAACTACTTCCGGTTTAACCGGAAGTTGTTTAGAAGGTATGATTTATTATTTAGTAAAATCAGATCTTCAAAACCACTTCCCGTCTAACCGGAAGTTGTTTTGAAGGTCTGATTTTACTATAAAATGGCAAATTATCATTCTTTAGTAAAATCATATCTTCAAAACTACTTCCGGTTTAACAAGAAGTTGTTTTGAAGGTATGATTTATTATTTAGTAAAATCAGAACTTCAAAACAACTTCCCGTCTAACCAGAAGTTGTTTTGAAGGTCTGATTTTATTAGAAAATGACAATTATCATTTTTTAGTCAATCTGAGTTACTAGAAAATGACAATTATCATTCTTCCGGTTTGACCGGAAGTTGTTTTAAAGGTCTAATTCTACAATTAGTAGCGCCCTAAAATTTTTATACTTTTATCAGAAAAGACTACGGAAAAGTTAGGGGACAGGAGCGTATTGATGCGAGGGGGGAGCCCCTCCTGTGGAATGCTCGCGTTGGCTAATTGGAGCCTAAGTTATCTATTACGATCTCGTACCAAAAAAAAAAAAAA
Organism: Philopedon plagiatum; assembly: GCA_963971165.1. Classification (NCBI taxonomy): domain Eukaryota; kingdom Metazoa; phylum Arthropoda; class Insecta; order Coleoptera; family Curculionidae; genus Philopedon; species Philopedon plagiatum. The sequence continues at coordinate 764,031 of OZ020190.1, read as the reverse complement.
CCTCGACAGCTAAGTTTTGGGAAACAGCAAAAAGGTTGACATTTTAGTTCCACTCCCCTCGCCCCAAGCATAGTGCTTTCGATACGCCCCTGCTAGGGGGTACCTAGTTCCTGGGGCAATCGGTATAAAAATTATTGAAACTGATTATATTATTAACATGTTTGGTAGTCCCCTTGTACGAACGAAATTTTCTACAAGATAGACAGAAATGCACAGTTTATAAAATAAAGGAAGTCATTGGTTTTTAGGTTTTAATAGCATAGATTAGTAAATGTTGCTAACTTCTGCTTTATAAAACTCATATAATGATATTTCCTCAAGACTAATAATTGCTTCTAAAAGGCTTGTGTGTTATTTTAATATATATCATTGTTAACCATTAGATATAAAACTAAATATTTTCTACTTTGTTGGCGATAGATTTTTATCCTAATCAAAATTATACACGAACGAAGTTAAAAAAAATCGGTAAATCAAATGTGAATAAAAATGTCGAATTTACTACTGAAAGAACGTTTTGTAGGATCTAATTTTTTTGGATGTATTTATTGCATAAATATTAAAAATGACGATTGTTTATGAGGCTGGTGCTTTGACTTCAAAAAAGGTTAAAAAACAATAAAGGTTTATTGTAGCTTTAACAGTTTTTTAGAACCAAATCGAGTAAATCGACACTGTTCTTGTAGACAGACATTGATTGTCACTAAAAAAACATATAGAGCTTAACTTGCTAAAGAGTACTGGTCTAGATTAAATCTAGATGAAATAAATGTTTATATTTATATAACAAGAGATTTATATAAAGTGATGTACGAATTATATACTACTTTGTTACAAATAAATTGCTTTGGTAAGAACACTCTTTTATTTTGTCCCATGATGCAATCACATATACTGCAGGGTATTGTTAGGTAAAGGTGATGATCTAATGAATAAAGGCGTGCCTGCTCGGTTACATTCCATAGGCGTCAGTTATACAGGGTGTTTCAAAAAACGTGCGTCAGCGTTTAAAGAGAGATTTCTTGAAAGAAACTGAGACAAAAAGTTAATATCGTCACGCATTGGTCCGCAAATGCTTTGTTTCAAACACACAGGAAGTTAGTTTTTTTCGGTTTTTTCAAAATGACTTTAGCAATTTTGATGAATTTTCTGACGTTAAAAAATTAAGCATAATAGGGAATATGCCTATTATATCCCAAATAAATCTGAAATATTTTTTTATATTCTCTACATAAATTAAATGTTCATGGCGGTGGCTGTTATCCATTTATTTTGGTCTTTATCAACAAAACAATATCAGGCCTGCCCATAATGCCGGAACAATAGGACCTTTTTTAGAAAATAATTTTATTGAAAAATTAATAGGAACCACGATCACCCGATCTTTCCGTCCTTGACTTTTTTGTGGGGTTACTTACAAAATAAAGTTTACAAGTCTCGACATTGCACTATAGAACTGCGTGAAGCCACTACACGTGAATTTCAAAATTTCAGGGACGATCGATCATACTTTAAAATCTTATACGACGAATAGGTAAAATGTGCGAGTTTTGTGTTAGAGAAAACGGTAACAATTTTGAGCACATTTTGTTATGTATAAAATATAAACAAAAATTTGTTACATTTACATTTTAAATTTACTTAAAAACAACTATTCTGTTTCCTGTTTTATCTAAATTTGTTTGGAACACTGAATTTTTTTATTCAAAGTTTGATTCAGTTATGTTATTGGGATTTAAAATTTTAAAATTAAACATAGTTAAATGTCTCTATTAATTTGTTTCAAATCATTATATCAGGCCTACCATAAAATATTATACCCTTTTTTTAATTGTAAAATTATTCCAAAAGATATATACCAACAATTATATATTTTTGAAAAGCTTATGAAAAAAGTAATCGAATGAAAACAAAATATACAGGGTGTCTCATTAAAAAATGCAACTTAGGTTTTTCCCTTCAAATTCGTCCCTTCCAGAAGAAATTTGACTACGCAACTGGATTCTACGCCAAAAAATATGTAATAATCAGTTTTTACCTTACCGATAAGATACAAGGGTGGTTGAAAATGACATATTTTCCAAATCGCCCTCCTGTATCTCCGAAACCACGGAAGCTATGAAAATTTTGCTTGTAGCATCATACGTTTCACGAAAAAGTAGCACAATATTGTGAAAACCACAGCTCTCTATCTTTAAAGATAACCGGGATACCTTGCAAATGTGTAGAAAATTGGACACTGTACAGTTTTTTTTTTTTCTAAAAAAAATGCCAAAGTCAAAAATGACAAATTAAATTAGCAACGTTACTTTTTTTCTTTGTACATTAGTTTTCTTATGTTTGCAACATTTTTATGCCTTTTTATGTTTTGACAAGAAATTTAAGGTTAAATAAACACACGTTTAAAAAACTAATACCTCAATCCGCAAGATATCAACTGAAAAGTTAGAAACAAGCCGCGTGTCTGTATAAGGGACTTATATTCATAGTTGTATTAGAAATTGTTCTTTCTCTTGAATCAGTTAAGACAGACATTTTGTAGTATATAAGAATTTGTAATACAACTATAAATATAAATGTCATTTACAGACACGCAACTTATGTCTAAATGTTCCGTTTTTTACGTGACCGGGTTTTAGTCTTGAAACTTTATTTATTTGCTTCGCTCTAGAAGGGTAAAAAATACCAAAGAAAAAATAATCATATTAAATAAACTTACCAAAGACGAGCATTTTCTTCGTTTGACTGTCCTCACTGCTAAAAGTTGACACCGAACACGTAAAACTCCCCGATAATTCCGGACCTAACTTTGTTATCTTCAGTGCCCTATGTGTCTTGTGTCGATCTTCGGACGCTCTGTAGGTCAGGTCAAGACGTCCTTTCAAAATACCTATAAAGAAAAGAAAAACGTTTTTACACAGCCAAAAAGTAATTTTTAAATAACGAATTCTTTACTAGGAAAACTGAATTTTACCGCATAACCTTTTGAGGGTAATATCACAGCTTATACAGTGTTATTGTAAGCTGTGGTAATATTTTCTAACAAATAATATACAGTGTGGCTCTTTAATGTCCCCCTTCTTAATTTTTGTACCGTTACATTTAGAAAATTGAAAGTAGGCATACGGTAATTGGTACATTGTATTAGTCTTGGTGCACAAGTGACTCTCGGAAAAATCAAGATGGCTGCTGGACGCCATCTTAAAAAAAATAAAATGGAAAAAGGGATCTTGCAATACATCATTTTAAAGGTCTCGTGAAGTGCTTTATGATCCTAGAATATTTCGTCATGATTCGCCCTGAAAACAAAATGGTGGCTTGTTATAAATAAAATACCTAAGCATGTTGATTTTTTTTCCCAGGTGGGTCGAATCAAAAATTCAACTTTTTTTCGCAAATTACAAAATATGATTTTTCTTTACCAAAACATTCCTAGTAGGCTCACTATTAAAAAACCTGAACTTGGCATGGGTCCCATAAGCATAAGTAGCAACAGAGATATAGAACTTTAAAATTTAACGGGCCGCGCCTGATGAATTGCCTTCCTCTTAAATTTTATTTTAAATATTTGTTTTAGCGAGCCCGCCATTTTGTTCTCATGGCGAATAATGACGTAATAGTCTAGGATCATGAAGCACTCGGCAATACCTTTAAAATGATGTATCGCAACACCCCCCGTTCTTCCTTCTCCCTTTCCATTTAATTTTCTTTTTAAGATGGCATCTAGCAGCCATCTTGATCATTTCGAGAGTCACTTGTGCACCAAAACGTAGTATTTTTGTACTAAGTACCCTATGCCAACTTTCAATTTTATAAATGTGACGGTTCAAAAATTGAAGGGGGGGGGGGGAATTAAGAAGCCGCATATTTCCGAAGATTTTTTTTACAGAGAAACAGAATTGTAATAAAATTAACCGTATAGGATTTTTTAACGACTGAAAATTTACCCGTTAACATTGGCTGATCACCATTTTGTCAAGATTTAACGATTTTCTCTTTGTAAATGGTTGTGGGTGTAACAATACCTATGGTACCAGTGGCGTGCCGTGCCTTTAGAGGCGGAGGGGGCAAAATGATTTGGGGGCGCCAAATTTTTTTCCTTTTATTGGAGAATATGTGGTCATAGTAGGCAGTGAATCTCCAGGGGGCGCCGTAAATTATTTTCCTTTTATTGGAGAGTATGTGGTCATAGTAGGCAGTGAATCTCCGTAGGGGCGCGAGGGCGCCGTTAAAACGAGGGCGGGGGGGGGGGGCTCGCGCCCCCCCTAGCCCCCTCGACGGCACGCCACTGTATGGTACATCCATTGACGATTCAAACTTTCTACGTAGAAATGCAATACGCATAATATGAAAGTTTAAGTTGTCAATGGCTGTACATCAGTTACTAATCTCTGAAAAGTTTAATGCCATATTCAGATTTTTAAATTTTGTTCCTTTAGAACAGTACTACCAGTATTAATATTTTGGTTTTTGTAACGTATTTTGCTGAAAAACAATGATTTTTCAATGTAGATACATAAAAAAGATGTACAGTGCGGCCTCAAAAATACCCCCCCCCCCCCTCTTTATTTTTTTTTGGAGTAGATTATTGTGTAAAAGCTTTAGAACATTAATAGCATTAATAGAGAACTGGCGACGTTTCAAATTTTAGCATTACGAAATTTTGTTATTTTTAGTTTTAAACAAAAGTCTGAAATGATATCTAATACTGCAGATAGGCGACTAGAATGGCAATATTTAGATACTGTTTACTCTGATCGTTGAATTTGTAGTGGAGGTCCTACCGAATGGCCTGTCAGGTCGCCCGATTCAACACCCTTGGACTTTTTTAATGGAGTTACCTAAACCAAAAAATTTATGTAACTCAGCAGAACTCTTTTTTGGAGTTACAACAACGAATAACTGCTGCCTGTCGCAATATTGATATGGGTACATTTGAAAATGTTCGGGAGGAGTTTTCAAATAGATTATTTTACTGATTGGAAGTAAACGGAGAATACTTTTAACGACTTTTCCAGTAAAAAGGTAAGTTTAGTTTCTTCTCAATTTTTTTACGAATCCCCAAGTGCTAAATCTTTGACACGTCGCCATTTTTTTTTTAGTGCTATTAATGCTCTCAAATGTTTACACAATAATCTATTCGATAAAACCTTTCCAATGATGCATTACACAACCGCATTTCTATTCCATTTTTTTTTTCGAAACGGTGTCCAGCCGCCATCTTAAATATTAAAAATGTGAAATTTATATCAAAAAGTATCTAGTATTTATAGTGTTATTGAATTAAGCCAAATTTTAAGATTTTATGTTGGCCATCAAAAACATAAATTAATTTTATTTTGTACTTTTTTCTTAAAGCTGCGCACCACAAAATCGACAGGCTTATCGAATTGTTGCAAAGCGCGGTTTAAAAGGAAATGTTGATTTTTTATGGATTATGTCTTTTTTATGTATTTATACCGAAAGTTCATTGATTTTTTTATAGTACATACTTAACTAAGCATCAATAACCTATGTAAAATAGCAAAATGTTTGTATTGGGACCGAATTACTCCTCTTACGATAGAAATTTATTTTTTATGTAATGATCTTTTTTAGCTCAGCGTGTTTATAACAATAAGCTCGGTATACTCAACCATATTAAAATGTTAAAACAAAAAAAAATATTTTTTATATATTACAATCTTTATATTCACCTAACTCCTGCGGTCGAGCATCAGGAATCCACTGATAAACAGGATAAACTCGTTCGTTAAAAAACCACTTAACCACTAATCCTTCGTCCTTGGGGAACTCCAAGGAATAGTCGCAATCCAGAATTACAGGAGCGCCCGATGGAGAAGCTATTTCTGGCACGAGGAGCTGATTGATCTTTACGCAGGACACTTCTAAAGTCCCTAAAATAACATAAAAATCTAAATACTTAAAGCCGTTTAATAGATTTTAAAGACATTTTTTTACTAGTGACAGCGATATCTTAATTTTTAACAGTTTAAAAGCAGAGGTTCACAATTCGACTCGTATTGTATGTTTTTTTTTTAATTTTTATGTTTCTTCGAACATATTCTCTGAAGAGACTCACCGATTTTGATAAATTTTTTGTTTTTTAACTAAAATAACCTAAAAAAATTATAAAAATCAAAAAGAAAGTCATGAAATCGACAATTTTTCAATAATATTTCAATAATTTTCTCTCCGTTGTGTTTGGCATAACGTTCCGGTGATTCTGTTGTACTGGCACAATTAGTGTTCCGTGGTGCGAATTTCAGGTTAAGTTTCGTCCTTAATTTTCCCCAAGAGGTTCTCTTTTGGAAAAAATGTTATTTGACTTTTGTCCCTCCCTTGACAGGAGCCTTAATTTCTTGTTGGAAATTTTTTTGAAATTCCTAGGTTTTTTGTTTTTCTAAACCAAGATTTTTGTATTTTTTGAGCACCCTGTATACTCTATCTAAAATTTGAAGTTGTCAAAATCAATTTTTCTTAATTCGCCAACTTTTACCACGAATAAAATTTTTTGAGAAATCAATATTAAAAAAAATTTCCATATGTAGCCAACTTTATGGCGGACACTGTATATTGTTGAATTCGAGCTTCAATAAGGTTTCATTTTGATACTACTTTTGAAACATTTTGTCGAGGTCCAGAGAAAAACACGAATGGACCGCACGGATTTGTATTTTTCACAAAGGGACGCGGCTTATAAACACTCATATTATTACTATTATTAGTTTTTAATTGTTATTTTTCCTAACCAAAATAATATAAGATAGATAGGTATTTGTTCTTACTAAAAAAAAGAATATATTGTTTCTTTAAAACAATAATCAGACTTCAGAAAAGAAGAGCACTAAAAAGTACGAGATACTCTTTTTACGAATTTATTACAGAGGTTAATAGTAAGCTAAATTATGTTCGAATTTGGGTAACTTGTAGGTACACCAATGTCCTAAACTTTAAAGTCGGAGTAAATTATTAAAGAGAGTATTCAGCGCTTTTCTTTTTTAAAGTCAGTTTATTTTTTTGAAGAAAAAAATTATTTCATTCGAATACCGTTGAAAACATTTTTATGCTCCGTGGGCATTCCTTAATTGCATACCTATTGCAAGAAAAATTGACACTAAAATCATATCAACGAATCCAACGTCTTTTACACTCATTTGGACTAATAATATTCTTTTCAAGTTTAACGCGAACACAGAGTCGTTCGTTCACTGATCCGAAAAGAATTGTTTATATTTCATTTTCTTCTTGCAACATCCTAGGCTGGTCCTTCTTTAAATAGAACCAATAACGAGCTATAAACACAACACCACATAAAGTTTTGTGCTACATTTTTAAATTGGCTCAACATTTAACACTCAAAAATAAAATTAATGTCTATTACAATGCAAAAGAATTAATATTATTTTTAGTTAACAGAGTAATAATTCTTATAGTTATAAATTCCATAAAAATATTTCTTTCGATCACGTGTCGACGCTCTTTTAGTAAGGACGCCTGCAGAAGCGCTTCATCAAAGCGTCGCCACGGCACTAAAACTTTAAACTGGGATCGTGAAAATCAGCGTCTTTGAAAGAGCTTCGAAATTTAGGTGCGCATGAGCAGTAACTACAGATTTTGCATATTATTTTGTGTAGTTCTGTTTTTGTAAGTATGTAAAAGTAATAAGAATTAATAATTGTCAACGCTTACGGGAATATAAACATTTGTGTTTTGAAATTTTGGGATTTTTTCAAGAGTAAACCTTATACTTGTGGTGGAGCATTAAAAACAGTTATGCGTTTTCTATGAAAATTTCAAAAAATGCTCCGACACATAAATTTTTGATTTTGGAATAGAAATTTTTTTAGATATTTTCATCAATGTAAGTTTCATCCCCCAAGCAGGAGTGGCTTCTAACAGTTCTAACTAAAAATTCTTACATAGGGTGGCCCCCCGAAATCTTACAACCCAGGTTTATTTTGCTTTAAATAAATAAATCAAAAACACTCGGACCTGTACATTTTAGTTTTCAGGGGGACATATTTTTTTTTGTATTTTCACCCCCATGCTTCAACCCCTAAACCGGGGTAGCTTTCACAAAATTTTAAATGGAGAGGGGGGAGGGAGGTCGAGTGATACCTTCTAAAGGGAATTGGATTGAAACAGTTGGTAAGAAATTTCGTTACTGTTAAGTTTTAATTTTTCATTTCTCAGGAACTACTCACCCGATTTCAACGAGCAAGGCCCTTTGAAAAGGCTATTCAATTCCCTTTAAAATAAGATATCACACGACCCCCTTCCCATTTAAGATTTTAAGGGTGAAAATACCAAAAAAATACGCCCCCTCAAAACTAAAGTATACAGGTCTGAGCGGTTTTTGATTTATTTATTTAAACGAAAATAAACCTGGGTGGCAAGTTTTCGGTGGGCCATCCGGGCCCCTGTATAGCGCGGTGGTTATTGAGCAAATTCTGTGAATCAAGAAAATCGGTTGGTAAATGTTAAGTTATTAAACGACATTAAACAACTTACTAAATGTTTTGGGTTGAAACCGCCCCCGCTTGGTTTGAAAGTTACATCAATAAAAACGTCTACAAAATGTGTCTTCTTTAAAATAATAATTGACGTGTCAGAGCATTTTTGACATTTTCATATACAGCGCGGCTCAAAGATGTCCCCCTTTTATCTTTTAAACCGATAAACAAAAAATTTTAAAATATAACACACTTCACAACAATGCGAATACTACTTTTTAGTATAAATTTGAATATTCAAGATGGCCGCTGCTCACCATTTCGAAAAAATAGAAAATGGGGGGGGGTTCTTGGGTAATACATTATTTGAAAGCACTGTGTAAAGACATAAACCGTGGTGGACTGTTTTCGGTGGCTCACTCTGTATATAATCCTTTGTTATATGCGTATATAGGTCTGTATCTCTGGGTCTTGGATTACAAAAATGAAAAGGTGACAATATCGTTGTTGGGATAGCCCTTCCAGGGTGGCTGAGCCTGCTGTCTCCGATACGATGCCATATTAGATACGTGTCAAAGGGATAAGACGAAGGGCTCGGGTGATGACGCGTGACTTGGAGACGAAGTAGGTCGGCCTAATGTCACGTAGGTGCAAGCGAGGGAGACGATAAACTAAAAATTAGATTACGCTAAAGTTCTTTTTGCCACTAGGGGTGTGTCAGGATCATGGTGTTTCTTCGTCGATCTAACGCAAACATTCATGTGCACAAGGGTTTTTCTTCAGTAAGAAATCATCACAATCATAAAGACATTATCTACAAGATTTTGCTGAAAAAGGGGAATATTAAATTTTTTTATTCAAAATTTTGAAAAACTGAAATATTCAAAGCGTGCTTGGAATCATCAGGACCAAAGCGCACATAGTGCACTAAGTAGGCCATGTTCTCGCAAAACCGACCTCGCGCGCACTGTGCAATATTTACACGAACATTCTTGAATTTTCCTGGGGATATCGGTCAATTGGTTTAGAATTAAAAAGCTATTCTGTTGACGTTTCGGTTTATTTAACTTTTAAACCATCTTCAGAACTTATTTATAAGTAGGCACTACACTAATGGTCTTCCTTATGTGCTAATTGAACGATCTTATTCTATTGGTGCTTATTTCTAAACTTTTTAAACAGTTTAGAAATAAGAAATAAGGAACAGCCTAGAATGTTGCAAGAAGACAATGTAGATAGAAAATTGTTCACGGTTTTTTTTTGGGTCAAAATGGATCCGAAAAGAGCTCGTCAAAATACTATTTGTATTTTTCAGTTTCTTCATTCTTTATAGGAAGGCAGCAATCGCCAATTAAATTTCGATTTTTTTTACTTTTTTTGCACTCGACATCACCTTTAAATCACTCTTTATTTTTTGCTATCTAACTTTTTTTCCAATTTTTCAATGCTCTTATAGAAATGGATCATCCAGAAGCGTATTTAAGGGGTAAAAACAGAAACAAATCCTATCTTTAACCGACATTACTCTACACTATTTTTCCTATTTAGTGACTCTTTTTTGGTTTATTTAATCCGCGTATTATCTAAGAAAACCTGCCACTCATTTAAATCGCTTATTTTTTTGTTTAACTTATGAATAAAGATGTTTATTTGCATCGAGGACATGCAAAATTTTCAACTTTTAAATTTTCGACCATCGATTGTCATGAAAACAAAAAATCGCAGTTTATTTACGTCGAAATTATTAAAATATCGCAAAAATTCCAGATTTTGTTGCAAGATTGGAAGGTTCCTGGTCCGATTTCGGCTTGAAATGTACATTAATAAAATTTTAGGAACCTTCTACTTTAAGTGCAGGGATATTTCATTGGATGAGTTACGCATTAAATGCAATTTTTATTGATTTTTCGATGACCCCACAATACTGGAATTCGCCATGTACTTATTATAACACTTTTGACGTCATAGCCAATGGGATCACGTTTTACAAGTTTCAAAATTGGCGCGAAAATTTGCAGTAGAAAATCCTTTTCTTTTTTGTTAATAAAGACCAAAATACAAATATTTAATTTATGTAAGGAATCTAAAAAAAATATTTCAATTTTTTTTGGGTTATATTTCCTATTGTGTGCTGTTGTGTATTGTGTGACAAAAAAAAATAAGAATCTGTACAAATTTTAATGCTTTTATTCTTATATACCGGCAATTTTCTCAAAAGGATTATGACTTCTTATTTTATTACTAATATAGTATCGACTTATTTGAAACAAATATTTGTTCCCCAAATCAGTAAATTGAAATTTATGGCCAATAAGTTTGTTAGGTAAATCGAATCTAACGGGGTCAAAAGAAGCAAACAGCACGTCTTGTTTACGTGGCTCATTAAGCTATACCCGCATCCTCATCAGCAGCAAGATCGGCTCGATATTGAACCGGTGCCGGTGTTCCTTAACGGATTTTGCATGACAAATACCAATTTGGGACCTCCGTTGGGGTCATCGTGAGGGTTTTGCCGGTGCAAGGCACATCTTTGATGCAAATGCATGATTCGATTAACGTGACGACATATTCGTATTTTGGGAAATGGAGATCTTTGCCCTCTTTTAAATACACTGCTCAGCTGAGCATGTTTACCACGTAATGGTGAACATCTTCATAAGTACATCGCTTTCAGTTTGTGTTTTTAGTCTACAGTGTCTCAGAACGTTATAGATGGGAGATAAACGATTTTTAGTGTTTCGTGCTAAAATTAGCAAAACGGAACACTGATGGAATCACTTCGGGGTCCGTCCGTCCGTCTGTCCCAGGCGATTTTCTTTATAGCTATTCGACGTAAAAATTTGAAATTTGTCACAGAGATAGAGTGTGGTGGCCCAATTAAAGGCGTGAAGTATAAAAAGTTGAATTTTCATTCTGGTGGTTAATTTCAGGGGGTAAAGTGGAAAATGGAAAAACAAATTTCAAGGGCACAACAATATACAGGGTGTTATAAAATTCACTGCATATATTTGAATGACTCCTGGGGTAGTATATGCAATACTTTTTTTCCTCAAATCGCACACTTTTTTTGTTTTAAAAAATACCCTAAACCACCACCGTATCCGACGCTTCTAAAGAGCCTGACGTCATAGGCTTTAATATTATAAAGAAAAAACAAATGATCCAGCCCGGGAATTGCCAAACTGAAATGATATTGTGACATCTCATTTTTATCCGTTTTAGTGGAAACCGAAAATAATTCAAATTATTTATTTAAGTCCACAGACGCATTTTACCAAAAATGTGTATTTTAATTTAATAGCAATTTCTTTACTTAATATCAGAAAATACGGACCACTCGTGAAATCGGTTGAAATTGTAACCAGAACGATGTTGTACCATTAATACAAAGAATAGTCACTTACCTATTACGTTATGTATTAATGAGATGAGCATAATTTCTACTAGCTTAAACTTTCTTTTTAAAAATCAAACATTACATTGTTTATAACCGAGTTTAAAACAAACTTCGTGGCAGTTCTTTCAGCGAAATGCTCTCTACTCAGCTCCGCGCATACGCGATGTCATACGGCAATGTTGCTGTCGGCGGAGGGTAGCGCGGCAGAGGCGCGGAGATCGGACGGCCGAGGTTTGTTCAGGTTAAGTGGGAGGTTGATGGCACGGATAGCTTGCACTTGACCGATTTTTTTTCGAAATGGTGCCCAGCCGCCATGCCATCTTTAATAGTAAAAGCGTAAAATTTATATCAAAAGTATAGTATTTATATTGGTATTGAAGTGTGCCAATTTTTATGGCCAGATTCTCCAACGCTAGTCCGGTCTAATTTGACAAGTGTAATAATAAGACAACTAAGTTTTAATGTGTTTCTGAGGTTTTTCGTCAATTTATAAAGAAAAGGGAAATTTTAGTACGTACTTTCGACAAAAATAGAACCAAATTCATTCTGGCAACCCGTTTCAAGATGATTTGGAAACCAAGCAAATCGCTGAAATATCAGCATAATTTATGTTTTAATGACGACTTATTAGCAATGACAGGACAAAACCCTGTGAAAACATAACTGATCTACTTAGATCTTAATTTACACTAGTACTAAATCTTAAAGCTTCTTAGTGAATCTGAACGTAATGTTTACCGGTTCGAAAAATAAAGGGGGGAGGTGGTGGGCCGCACTGTATATTTATTTTCTACGCGTCTTAAACACTTTAATTAATACTACTACCTCCTAAATTGACTACACTCACGCTCTTCGCCCTGTATTAACTCCATATTCCCTTATTGCATCCATAACGCTAAAAACGCCCAACCCGAATGATCCTTTAGTACCCCAAAACCCTTTACTTCCCCAAATGACTTTCTTTTGTATCCCCACGCTTTGATGTTCCGCCGTCAGACTGCGTTTGATTAAAAGAAAAGCGGCCGCGCGTGTGTGTGTGTTGCATATATTTTTTTCTTAATTAGGACTTGGTAAAAGATTTTTAGCTCTATTTGAGTGGCTTTTTTAACTGTGATGGAGGTGCTTTTAGGTCTTTAGTGCCTGTATCAAAGGCGAAAGGAGCGCAATTTTTTCAAGGGCTGTCAGGAAAAATTTCCAGCAATATTTTACGAAAATGTGATTTTTGTGTATATGATGCTGAACCTGTTTCTGGCTTACAGCGATTTATTTAAAAAAATGTATATATAAAAAGTGGAAATATTAATAAATTATTTTACGTATTTTCTCACGGCTCTTTAATGTCCCCCCCCTCTTAATTTTTTAACCATTACATTTAGAAAATTTAAAGTTTGCAATACATTAATTTAAAGATCTCATTGAGTACTTTATGATCCTAGAATACGTCACTATTCGCCCTGAGAACAAAATGGCGGCTTTCAAACAATTAAAAAACTTCAGCATCTGTAAAATTTTCTCAAATACCCAAAAACCATGCCATACGCACGCCCTTTAACCTTTTTCCTGTAGAAGCTGCGACGGTTGCCAAAATTTTTTAGGAGAATATCATGTTTTTAATTGTACCTACTACTGTAGAAAAAATCTATCAAGTTCAAGATATACTTGCACAATTAGTGTTCCATGCCATCAGCCCCCACTTAACCTGAGCAAACCTCTGTCGCCTGATATCCACCCATTTGCCGCGCTATCCGCTGCCGATGGCGTATCACATTGCATACTGCACGGAGCTGAGTGGGTGCAAGGACAGAAGTTGTTCGTTACATCGTGAGAAATATTTTTTGTCCAGAAACTTTTACTCTAAAACCAATGGTTCAGCAGTTATAAGGAAGTAAATAATTAAATTGTTTATAACAATAAAATTGATCGCGCTAGAATTTTTCAAACCTGTGTCCTAGGCTTCCTCTATGCCTTTGCATAGAGGAAGCCTAGGACACAGGTTTGAATGAAACTTTTTTCATCACGATCTGTTGCTCCTATGAGATGTGATTGAGTAAGAAACATACCAATTCTCCCACTTATTGTAAGGTAAGGGGTTAACCAAAATTTTAACCACAAAACAGACTCTTTTTAATTGTTTTTTTTAATCATTTTCGTTATATCGCGTATTTTATTGCACACGACCGCAATTTCTTGGTGTGCTTGTTAATAAGCGCTAGACGTATATTTCTGTCTGTTCCTGCAACGATAAGTAGCACGAATAAAGCCGTGCGTTTTGCAGGACTTTTAAGCTCCACTTACCCCTTTGTCTTTATGCCTTGCTTAAAAGTAGCGGGACGTTTTTGGCAAAAGATTTTTAAACGAGTGGAAAATTTCCTTTTTGTGTAGAATCTTTTATGTTTTGTTTTGGGATTTTAAATCGGGTTTAAAAAAGGAATCGTTTTTAAACTAGGCCGCCGGCCGCCCAATCCCCCACCCCCCCTATCGAGGGACCTTTAAGGTTGGCGCTGTATCATTGTTATGCATTCCAAATTTCATAATTTTCCCCCTGGTAGGCGGCCTGTATCAAGCCGGTATGTAAGAAATATTTTACTAATAATACAATAATCAAATCATTAAAAGTGTACTTTATTAAAAGTATCTATTTAATACAAAAAAATTTAAACCTTTCATACAAAGTTTAAGTCACCGTGGCCCAAATATGTTGTGGTGCATTATTGTGCCTGGTGAGGCAACGACTGTGCCGAGTAATTTTATGCCTTGAAGATAAGATTTGTCGATAATAAGCTTTTGTGTTAAGGTATAGTTGGATATTCTGCACTTTTTGAAAATATTTTCAAAATAATAATTCAAAATATTTTTAAAATGTGTAGAATATCCAACAATACCTTAACACAAAAGCTTATTTTCGACAAATTTTATCTTCAAGGCATAAAATTACTCAGCGCAATCTGTGACTCACCCGGTACATTAGCAATATACAAGAAATTAAATAAATGTTTAGAATTATTGTAATTTTTGTTGTAGTTTCTTTAAATTTTTTGAAAATATTCTTTTTCACTCAAAAAGAAACAAAAAAGTGGCTATTATCATTGATCCACAAATTTGGTTTATGATTGATTTCAATATATTGAAAGACAAAAATTCATATTTTTTACTACATACATATAAGTTCGATGTCAAAACATTTATGAGCCATATTAACCTCTTCAAACATTCATCATTAAACAAAAAAGTAATACAATCATAATTAAGAAAAAGTGGTGCAATTCGTTCATACACAATAACTAACAACTAAGTTTTTTTGTACTAAATGTATTTAAAGCTTCTGTTACTCATATCACCAGTAAAATGGCTCGAGCAAAACATTACACCTATTCTGAAGAGACAAAATTAACATTAACGAGGAACAACCTTAACAAAATTTAAACAACTAAAATATACAGAAATTCTTCTTTCTTTTATATTTGTAAATACTGTCGCACAAATTTTTTTGTAAATTTAACAAATATTTTCGTCCAGTCTCGTCATTGTCTGAACTCCATCCAAAATACGTATAGTAAGATAAGAAAAAGGTCCTCAAAGTATACTCCTGAAAGGTGACTTAAGTAGGTAAAAGTTATAGGTAATTGAAAAATAGAACTATTAAGGTCTGAAGTTTTTATTTTGAAGACAATTAAATACGGTAATCACGGCAGAACAAAAAGCTGTTATGATCGACCGACAGTTACTTTAGAAATGGTAGAAGGGTTGATGGCTAGTGGGTTTATTCAACACGGGACGCCATTCAGGATTTTCAAACAGAATTTCCACACATAGCCATGGATTTCGACCAGTTTCGCCAAGTTTTGACTAGATCTGTGGCTTTGTTTAGAGAAACAAGAAGTGTGAATAGAAAGGAAGGTAGTGGGAGACCCAAAGTTCGCACTGCACAAAAAGTAGAAGAATTGAGGCAAATTGTTAATGTACACCCACACACCCCTATTCGGCGTTGAAGCCAGCAAGTAAATGTATCCTACGGAACCTGCATTACAATCCTGAAATGTGACCTGCATATGCACGCTTATCGTGTAAGCTCAGTCTAAGAATTGTTACCAAACGTCAAGCCGCAACGCCAGCGAATGCAATTTTCAGAGTGGTTTATGGGTAATTTGTATAATTAATAAAGAGTAATAATGCAAGACATGCGTGATTGGCATACTTTGAGGACGTTTTTTTTAATGATATTTTTGAACATTGGAAAATGGCAAATTTTTTTCCAAGTTTCATTTTTTGTTTTGAGATCAGATTTTTTATAGATTTTGGTTGCAAAAGAGAACCAGAATAATAACATGGTTCACCATGGTCTCCACATATCGTTAGGATCAACTTTTTGATTATTTTCTTGAGTACCAGTAGTTGCATTTTGAGATTGTTTGGCAGCACCTTCTAAGGTTACAAAACTTTCCAGTTGTCTCGATTCCTCGCTTAAAGAAGAGGTTTGTTGTAGGTTTTTTAATGGTCTTTGATCGTCTTTGTAAGAAAATTGCCCTGATGGCGTGTGGATTTCAGACGATGATCGCACATATGTTGAAGATGGCATTACATCAGAAGTCTTAACAATTTTGCTTGGTCTAGTAAAAGATTCTTGCGATACAGTGTCTAAAATTCCTGGATGGGCATGTTGTAACATTTCTGCGTAATCTCTTTTGATTCCACGTGGTGGCACTTTATTTTCCTCCAAAAACACAGAGTCTTCTTTCTGCTGAGCTTGTCTATAACGCTCCTCTTGGTTTGTGATAACACACAATGGCTCAGAAAGCTTTTTGATAACACTAGTGTGTTCTGCAGTTTTCCTTTCCTTTTCTAAAGCCTTATGAATAGGAAACTTCATTGTTTTCACTTCCATCGGCGCATTAAATTGGACCTTTTCTCCACCTCCTCCTACAGTAGAACTAATTTGAGGAACCTGGTGATCTCCTCCCGGATAACTTGCTTTTGGGCGGGGTAAACTAGCTTGAACAGGTCTGAATCCTTTGGGGGAAACAGAATTCGGGTCTTCAGGGCTCATTGGAGGACTTAGAGGTTTAGGAGGTTCTAGTGCTTGGGGAGTTACAGTCACAAAGGCACTGGCACGATGGGGATGTGTTTGGGAGGAAAAATAAGGAAGATTTGAGGAGTTAGGGACAAGGAGGGCAAGTTCTCCTGTCGGCAACCTGAAAAGAATAATATTTTTGGTGAAAATGTATATAGACTATATGAATGCTTTTGTTTCTAATACCTGCTCGGTATAAGTTGTATTCCTTGAGGCATTTGAATTCTAGGATTGTTATTCTGATCCCCTCCGCTTTGTGCGTCCACGTTTTGATTTCCAGAGAAGATGGTGTTTACAGACACAAATGGTATAGCAGGGTTGGAGAACTGAACAGCTTGCTCAAGTCCGTTGATACACTTTTGGAGGTGATTTGTCACTCTGTCTCTAACTCCATGGTCTACGTTGTCGGATTTAGTTATAAATCTAGAAAAATATGAAAAGATATTCCATAGAATTTCCTGTGAAATTTCTAAAATATAGTAAAATTGATTCTGAAACATTATTCCTAAACAAACATCGCCTTGCAGGGATGAAATTGGATGAAAATAATAAAATCTTTTGAATTTACAAGATTTCGTTGTAATTACTTTCTACGAATTCCTCAAAAGAGCTTATTTTTTTCATTACAACAAATTTAATTACACTTCTCCAATTTATTTTATCAAAAAACAAATCCATAAAATACATTTATTGTGTTATTGAATGATATCTGAAAATGAAGTTATACTCTTATTAGGATTTAATGTTACTCTAAACCTAATGTAAATTCTTGAGAGAATTTTCAAATATAATTTCAAGATTCTTTTGTTTTTTTGATGAGTAAAAAATACAGACCCGCACCTGTCAATTTCTGAGGCACAATCATTAAAACCAGTTTTGAATTTTCTCATGACAGTTGGATCTGTAGCCATTGCTAAGGCCAGCTG
Organism: Philopedon plagiatum; assembly: GCA_963971165.1. NCBI lineage: Eukaryota > Metazoa > Arthropoda > Insecta > Coleoptera > Curculionidae > Philopedon > Philopedon plagiatum. Next base: position 746,184 of record OZ020190.1, on the reverse strand, counting down.
TTGTCTTTGGACATTTTGGAGGTGTTTTACTGCCATTTCTAAGATATCGGCTTTTTCAAGCTTTGTATGACGGGCGGGCTAAAATAGATAAAAATTATTAATAAAAAAGTTTAATCAAAATTAACAAAAATAACTGCTTATAAACAAAATATTTTGCTTGTAACAATAAATTTTTTTAACACTTACGTCTTTATTCATGGCCTCCAAAATTAAATTTTTGATCTCATTCAGGCATTGATTAATTCTGGCTCTCCTGCGTTTTTCCATGATTGGTTTGTGCGATTTTCTAATTTCTGCCTTGGACATGGTGTGAACCTGAGGCCCTGCGTGCATTTTGGAAGTGTCGACTTCATCGTCACTCATAAGCATTGTGAAGGAAATAATGATATGGAGTTAAATCTATAAAGAAAATATGTATTCTTAATTAACTATGATTCACTAAAAAGCTTAAACTTAGTTCGTTGTTTAAATTATGAACTTATAGTTGATTAGCTAGGTTTTGACAAGTTCTTATAACGTCGTTGTTAATTTATGATTTATTCTAAATTTGCTGGCTTAATGAGAAGCAACAGAGCGAAAGGCAATAAATCGAATCCAGGTAGATCAAAGTTCATAAATCCAGTAGAAACAGTTCCATTAATGTCGTCCAACTAAGCAAACTGATGTAAATCCATCCGAGTTAAAGCAAAATTTAGCATTTCCCTTAAAATGGTATGGGTTTGGAAATATTTAAGATGCTTCATTCTTTGCTTTGGGGTCATTTTGACAACATATTCACCTTCTGTCGGCGGGAAGTGGGGTCTGGTTAATTGTCGGATCCAGTACAGTAGGTCCTGTCTACTCAGTACCACCCGAGACGTAAGAATTTCTAAAAGCGGTTCCTAATGTATTTGATAAAATGTGCAATTAAATATTTCTGTCGCGCTACCCGCCGCCGACGGCACCAACGCCGTATCACATCGCGTATGCGCGGAGCTGAGTGGGGGGTGCGTTTCGACTAAGCCAAATTAAAAATTTTGAAAAATTTGTAAGAACAAAAGTTGTTCCCTACATCGTGACAAATATTTTTTTGTCCAAAAACTTTTTCTCTAAAACGAATAATTCAGCAGTTATCAGTAAAGTTAAGCAGGAAATAAATAACTAATTGTTTATAACAATTGATCGCGCTAGAATTTTTCAATCCTGATAAGTTTGGTTCACTCTACACCTAATTCTCAATGTTTGATGATTTTTTTCTGATTTTTCTGAGCCATCCTATTGGTGATAAGGGTGGAGGACAGCATTTTAAGCGTTTTCCAGAAAAATGTCTAAAAAATGCATAAAAATACATTATTTATTGTTGAATTCGTAATTTAATAAGCTTTTATTTGACACCCTACACGATGCCCTTAAAAAAATTCCATTTCTAAATTTACCCCCTGAAATTAACCGCCAGAATGAAAATTCAACTTTTTATACATCACGTCAATAATGAGGCCACCACACCAGTGACGCACGGGGGGGGGGGGTTTCTGCAGACCCCCCCCCCCCCCCAGACCAGCATTCTAGACACACAAAAATTTAAAAAGTGTACTGCTAATTGAAAAAATCCATCGAATTGCACTATTCAGACCCCCCCCCCCCGAAGACAAAATCCTGGGTGCGCCACAGCACCACACTCTATCTCTGTGCTAAATTTCACCAGTTCCGACACAACTACTAAAGGAGGTAATTTGATGACGGTATTCGGGACTGGAGTTGGATCCCGAGTCGGGACTCTAGTCACAGCGTTGAGAATTAGGTGTAGATTGAGCCAAAATTATCAACATCATCAACGATCTAATTGTTTATTTCCTTATAATTGCTGAACCATTGATTTTAGAGCAAAGTTTTTCGACAAAAAATATTTCTCACGATGCCGATGTAAGAAACAACTTTTGTCCTTGGACGTTTTCAAAAATTATTAATTTGGTTCAGTCGAAACGCTCCCCCATTCAGCTCCGCGCATATGCGATGTGATATGGCGTTGATGCCGTTGGCGGCGGGTAGCGCGGTAAATGGGCGGAAATCGGGCGGCCGAGTTTGATTGGGCTAAGTGCGGGGCTGATGGCATGGAACACTAATTGAGCAAGTATAGCTTTCACTTGACCGAGTTTTTTAAAGAATCTCCCTTTAACCGATGGCACATGTGTTTTGAAAATTTAGATTAAAAATTAATATATTTTTCTAAATTAAAAATCGATTTTTGGATCATTTTCCAACAAGAAAAAATGGTAATTTACATAGATTTTACGTTCACTAGTTTTTCGCCTTTTTCTCAAAATTATATATTTTGAATTTACAGCGTTTTGCTGGGTTGCTCCTCAAATTAAAAAAAAATGGCAATAAATATAATTATTATTTTTGTATTTTTACAACAGTTAGTATAAACTAGATTTGAATTAATAAATTGTGCATTACACCAGAGACTATAAAGAATATAGACAAATTCTCGAATACACCGAAATTGGACCAAAAGCGGGTCTCCCTTGAAACATTTGTGTGGGTTTATGGTTTATGAATTTGTTTGTTCACCATTAAATATAAGTATATACAGTACATATATCTACATACGTATATAATGGTGGACCAACAAACTCCCAAGGCATAAACCAGTAAACCACCAAAATGTCTCAAGGGAGACCCGCTTTTTGGTCCATTTTAATTACATGTCAGTGTTCATCTATGTATTATTTAGTCTATGATTACACTTAACAAAGTGAGCAACTGTTAAACCCAAAGTGTCATTTAAAATTTTTATTTAAAAGAAGGTGAATTTACACTGGTTAGTGCTTGTTGGTGGGATAGTTTATGTATTTTTTTAAAGCACAAAACTTAAAATGTCATTGCACAAAATCAATTTATTGCTAACATTTTTAATATAATATTACACCCTTAAATACCACGTATTAATATATAATAATAGACTTACCTTAGCCAACCTCAGTACTCAAAAAATTATTCCTTGAAATATTATAAACAACAAATTTTCCTTGTGTAACAAAAAAAAAATTATAACACAACTTCTGTAACACCGAAACAAACACTTTTTCAAAATTTTAAAAATATTCAACACTCAAACCGAACTAAACCGAAAAAACGAAAAAATAAAACTAAAAATAAACCGGTCTCGTTTCGAAAAAATTTCTAGTCTCCCATCATTTCGGTCACTTGACCCGAAAAGTTCAAATGACGGCCCATTTTGAAAAACTTCCGATATACATTCCGATACAGCGTGGGAACACTTGCCCCCACTCCGCATTTAGGTATTTTATCTCTCTCTTGCAGAATGCATTTGTGCCTTTTTGGCTGTGATATACCGGGGGTGCCGCAAACGTACAGTTGTACTGTTTTTATTTTCCTATATGAACAAGATATTTACTTTTTAAGCATTACGAAAGGAAAAAAATAAGGCATTGGTTGCTTTATACAATACAGTTAGTAAATGTTTTACATTGTTGAACAAGTGTAATGTTTGAGGGACGAGCGAAGCGAGATCCCTCAAAATTATAGGAGTGAAACAAAATAACGTGTTTCCTACAAGATTTTTTCTAATTTTGACAAAAATATGTAAATAAAATTAATAATTTTAATTATTGTATTGTACGTAGACATCAAACCTAGTAGACAGTTGTCTGGGTTGTCATGATGTCGTTTTAAAGATTTATTTGTAAAGAAGTGTCGCGTCACAATTTGTTTTTAAATATTGAAAATGTCCGATTTCGAGACCCAAATGATATTGAAGAGGAAGCTCGAAACGCGTTATCTTCTGCTGTACCCGAGAAGTAAAGAGAGAAATACAAAATATTTATATTTTTGTGTTTAATTTTTTATAACTAGTTATGAAATTAACATTTCATCACCAGTTAGGAAAAATTTTACTGTCATCGGCTTTGAAATGTGTCACTTTATATGTTCAAATTAGAAAAAGTAATTTTAAAAATGGTATGTTATGTTTTTGTTAACTTTTCACTAAAAAACATTGATAGGCAAATCTAAATATGGTTATTCGATCGCCCTGGTATCCAAAGGTACGAAACACCATGAGGCGCCCGTGAGAAATACCCATAGAGAGACCACGGCGTGTGAGCGATTCCCACGTACAGGGTTGTAACAGGTTTGGTAACTGTATTCGGTTATGTGAAGGGTAAATTAGGTTTGAATGAGACGCTTTTTTCATGCTCTCGGATCGGAGATAAGCAGTAGTGGACAGTAGCGGGGGTGGAAGAGAAAATTTGAGCTGATTTTTTTATTTTTTCAATTTAGAATGAAAACACCTTCAAAATTTTGTATATCTGTTTCGAATCGTTGCCGTAATGGCTTAAAAAATTGTTTGTAAACAATTTTTTATGTTTGAGCTTGATTGATATAACATTGTCTAGTAACACATGTAACATAATTTTGTTGTGCTGTACTATATTTCAACCTACGAATCGTTGTTTGCCTGGACACATTTATTTCTTTTAAGGAATTCACATAACGTAAGATCAAAAAAAAAGGCCTTGAAGTATGCCGTGGAACCAATCACGCATGTCTTGAATTATTACTCTTGAAAGGTACCATGAGTAAAAGGTAAAAGGTATACGTGAATGAAAAATAAAACTGTCAAGTTCTGAAGTTTTTATTTTTAAGAAAATTTCATTTTTGCCATTATCATTGCATAATATAGAATTTTAAAAAAATAGAACTATGAAACAATGAACCTAACAATTATGAACTAATTGAGAGACGTGCCCCCTTCTACTTCAAAACATGTTCTCATTCTTCTTTTTACAACATGAAAAACATTGGTGAGTACTTGGGGGGAGTCGTTAATCTCCTGAAATTTGTATGTAATTCTAGTGCGTAGGCCTTCTAAATTTTTTCAAGGGGTTTTGAAAATCGAGTTTTTAATGTGTGCCATAAGAAAGGTTGCACGGCGTGAGATCGCAGGACCGTGGTGGCCACCTAACTGGCATATTACGACTAATGATTCGGTCATTGAAAAATTCTTCCAAAAAATTTAAAATATTAACAGTAACGTGAATTGGTGCGCTGGTCCTGCTAGCCTTGTCGCATCTCTTCTCGTCTAACGCGTTTACAAAATTTTATACAATTTCATTACGGTATCGCTCCGAATTGAGAGTACCTTCAAAAAAATCGGTCCAATTAACCTTCTTTTCGATATGGCCGCCCACACGCCAACTTTCTGTGACTGCAGAGGCTTTTCTATAAACAAACGTGGATTTTCAGAACTCCACATTCTCATTTGTTGAGAATTTACATAACTAGAAAGGTAAAACCATGCCTCGTCAGTAAAAAAGGGGTTTTTCAAATACGTTTTCATTATTATGCAAATTACTCATAAACCACTCTGAAAATTGCATTTGCTGTGCCTTGTCGTTTAGTAACAATTCTGAGCTTAGACGATAAGCGTGCATACTGCATATGCAGGTCACATTTCAGGATTGTATTGCAGGTTTCGTAGGATACGTTTACTTGCGAATTGCGTTTGTGGTTGTTTATTAACAATTTGCCTTAATTCTTTTACTTTTTGTGCAGTGCAAACTGTGGGTCTCCCGCTGCCTTCCTTTCTATTCACACTTCCTGTTTCTCGAAACTGGTCGAAATCCATGTGTGGAAATCCTGAATGGCATCCCGTGTTGAATAAACCCACTGGTCATCAACCCTTCTGTCATTTTTAAAGTAACTGTCGATCATAAAAGCTTTTTGTTCTGCCGCGATTACCATATTTAATTTTCTTAAAAATAAAAACTACAGAACTTGACATTTCTATTTTTCATTTACCTTTTTACCTGTGTTACCTTTCAAAAGTAATAATTCAAGACATGCTTGATTGATTGCACGGCATACTTTGAGGACGTTTTTTTTTTATCTTACGTTACCTCAACTGTTTTTATAGGTACCCTAAAAGTTCATGGTTTTTTGTTTGCAATCCAAATTCTGAAATCTGTCTGCTTTGCCGTCTGATATTTTGCTGGAAGCGTTTCGGTCAGAGAGATTAAAATATAAAATATAGAGTGGTGCTCAAAAATGTCCCCCCTTTATTTTTTGAACCGTTAAACATAAGGATTTAAAATTTGGCACACTTCAAAAACCATATAAATACTACCTTCTGATAGAAATTCCTCACTTTTAATATTCAAGATGGCGGCTGGGTGCAATTTCGAAAAAAAATTGTTGTGTAATAAATCATTTAAAAGGTCTCGTCGAGTTTATTGTTGTGTAAAATTTTGAAAGCATTAGTAGCATGAACAAAAAAATGGCGGCGTGTCAAAGCTTTAGCAGTTGGATATGCGTAAAAAAATTAAGAAGAAACTAAACTTACCTTTTTACTGCAAAAGGTGCTGAAAGCGTTCTCCATTTACTTCCAGAGAGTAAAATAACTTATTTGAGAAATCCTCATTAATATTTTCAAATGTACCCATATGAATATATGGCGAGTGGCAGCAGTTATTCTCCAAAAGAGAGTTCGGCCGTGTTACATACACTTTCTGTTTTAGATAACTCCATAAAAAAGTCCAAAAGTGTTACATCGGGCTACCTGGCAGGCCATTCGGTAGAACCCCAATGACCAATCCAATGATCGGAGTAAACAGTGTCCATCAGTTGCGTTTTGGCTAAAAGGAGGAGCTGGATAGCATCCTGTTCGAAAACAGGTTCCATGTCAAATTCATCAGAATTCTCTTTAAATATTGCAAGAATTACCCTGATCATTGGATTCGTTGGTTCCTGAAAAAGTCGCACTTTCGGAATCCGTTGACATCCTAATATTTAAAAATGCGTCAGTCCCATCCCTTCGCCGCCTATGGATTTTTAAGACGATCAAACCACAATCTTAGGCGTGTGTCTCGGAGCGGATGTGGCCAAAAAATGAAATAATTCCCATAATGGTCTTGTTTGCACTCACTTAAGAGTAGGTGGGAGTGAGAAAAAACGATGATAGAAGGACAAGGGCATAGTCCTCGAGGACAAGGCAGGTATCTTTTTGGGACTATTATGAGAAAGGATATGAAAAAAAGAAGGACCATTGAGGTAGAGTAGATTAGTCTTAAGAACATCAATAGATAATTATTAGATGGAATTTTTTTTTAAATGAACCCACTTTACAAAATGAAAAGCGGTGAAAAGTATGAAATAATATTTTTACGTATTTATTACTGCAGGTATTAATGTTAAGCTTAATTTTGTTGAAAAACTTTGAAGTCGGTGCAATTTCAAAGCTCAGTAGGAATTCCTAATGATAATACATTAATAAATTGTAGAGAATAATATTTCTAATAATTTATTACTGAGCTTAATGACGTTCAACTTAACTAATTTGTACACTAAAGTTTTAAACTTTAGTAGATGCAAGGGAACTCCTTATTAGCTGCTTATATGTATATGAATTATCATTAGGGATCCTTATACTGTGGAATTGCACCGACTACAAGAGTTTAGAACTTGGGCGAACAAGTTACTTAAATTTTAACAAAATTAAGCTTACCAAGTAATAAACACGTAAAAATATTATTGTATACATTTCAGTGCTTTCCTTTGTGTGAAGTCGGTTCATCTTTTGGAGAAAAAATTATTTGTTTACTTTTAATGCATCTATTCTCCCTCCCCCTTCCTCTTGTCCTCCTCTCTTTTTATTTCCACTGTGCATTCATGATTAACTTTAGTGATCCCAATATCACTAAAAAACAATATATTACACGAAATTTTAGAAAAATAAATCCTTTCTCGATACATTGCATTGCACTTATCCCACCTGCCTTATCTTTATCTCGCCCCACACCTTCAAATTTGTTAGACAAAATTAACTTTTTTTGCCTGAATAAATGACACATTAGATATCATTTTTGGACAAATTCCCATAATAAATAAATACCGTTTGGTATCTGAACAAAAAGTTACGGAATCCCACCAAAAACATACCTACATGTAAAAAACAGGTCAAGTTCTCGTCAGGACTGTGTGGTTCGTATATCTGAAAAAAATAACTGAAATATAAAAATTATGCCAAGTTCCTTGCCTATACGTTATTAGCAGTGTTTTGATAAGCACAGAAAAATATTGTGTGGATTGATAAATGTACAGACCAAACTTGGCAAGTTTTCAAGGGTCTCAATATTGCTCAGTTCTTTAATGAAAACTTGCCAAGTTTGGTCTGTAAACCTATCAATTCACACAATATTGTTCAGTGTTTATCAAAACCCTGCTAATAACGTGTAGGCAACTAACTTGGCATAATTTTTACATTTCAGTTATTTTTGTCAGATAACAAAATACACAGTTCTGACGGGAACTTGGCCTATTTTTTTACATGTATGTTTTTGGTGGGATAACCTTAAAGATTAAACAGTATAGATACAGTAATAGAAAATTGAACGGTTAATAATTCTAAAAACTAAAAAAGCAGCGTTAATGTCAATAGCAAATATTATCACCTTTTGTGCGTACAACAGTTTGACACCGACGCACGACTTATCTTATTTCATTTTGATCTAGTCCATTCCAAAAAAAAGAAGTCTCTGTCCTACCTTTTCAGATTATTTGGTAAAATTTTTGTAGTTCCTAGTCACCTACTAAGGATGGAAGGAACCAAACACAGTAAAAGCAGGATTCCCGCTATCAGGTTGCCAGCGACAACTAGGACTGTTTTGTTTTTAAATTGTCACTAGCACATTGCATTTAAAAAACAAGGTAAATTGACTGTATGCCCCAGTCGGCGCTGACTGCCTGACAGCGGAAAATCTGCTTTTACTGTGTTTGTACCCTATGCACGGACTTCTTGCAAGCCACATCACAACATTTACACTAACATCATAGCGGCAATTTTCATTTTTTGTTATTTTTCAAAGTGCATTAAGCAAAAACATCACTCTTTAAGAAACCCTGTATTTCCTTCAATAATTGAAAGATCAGAGTGAATTAAAAAACAAAATGTTAAGAATAGATGAGGCTACAGTCTAGTTGTGCATGTAAATCGCAGTTATGACTGGTCTAATCTACAGGGCGCTACAAACTTTAGGAAAAAAACAACATTATTGTTAAACCCCTGTATACTGTACAAACTTGATTTTTTTTAAACAATACCTGGTATACTAACATTCCTAAAGAATGAACCTACAACCTAAAATAAAATTTTTACAGTCGGATTAAGGGGTCAGAAGAAAATCGCTAATTAATTGGAGTAGTGTATTTTTGGAATGCACAAATCGTAAAAACTTGTATACAAATCAACAAATTTATTTCTCATATTATTTAATATAAGGCACGATACATACTACCCATTTCTAAATTTTCACTGCGCCGCCTATGAGCCATTTGTCAACATTATTAAGGTACTTGAGCAAACATAATTTTTAAGTTTGTTTTGTGTATTTGAAGATTTTATTTTCAATGGTTCCAAGAAGCTTTAAGTGTTTGTTTTGTAGTAAAACCTTATTTCGAGCGTTTTAGTTGGTATAGTGTTTGATAATTATTGTCAAGTAAATAAAAGGTTTTTATGATTAAAAAAAATTGTAACCGGACTACGAAAAATAACAACTGAAAAGTTTAAAAAAAGTTGCGTGTGTGTAAATGGGATTTATATTAATAGTTGTATTACAAATTTTAATATAGGTACTAGAAAATGTGTCATGCCTATTCATGAGGAAAAAATGTTTCACAGAATAGGCGTTGTCGCATGTCGTCATTAATCAAATAATTACCTAACAACAACATTAAATGAACCTTTAAGTAAAGTTTCTTATAATACCTATGTATGTAAACAAATATCCGGCCCTGTCCAATCGTGGGAAAGAATGAATAAATGCGGAGCACACCATCGCGACTATTGTGCAGGTCGGCCTTAACGTCTGGTTTGATACATACTTTAAAATGGGGGGAGATTCCTGTAGATAGCGGATGTTATAATAATGACGATAATACGGTTTTAATGAAACCGAAATAAAATGAATTTATAATATGTACAACTAAATGCTTAGGTAATTTTATGACGAATAAACACTAAGCACTCCACAGGTGATTTTAACCCTCTGAAAAAAAAACTGAACTGTTTCAAACAAGGCTTAAAATACTCACTTCGACGGGAAATTTCATGTAATATTCGATTTTGATGGAGTGAAGCTGATGTGATGGGACGATGGGACGAACGCTTTTCCCGGAAAACCGATTTTTCGAATCCGTGTCGAACATAGAGATTTGACAGTTCGGAAAAAATGGGAAAAACAGAGAAAAAACCCATTTTTCGTTTTTAGTGTTCCGTCAAACGGAACACATGGAATCACCCAGGTGTCCGTCCGTCAGTCTGTCACAGGCGATTTTTTCTGAAACTATTTGACGTACAAATTTGAAATTTGGTACAGAGATAGAGTGTGGTGGCCCAATTATAGACGTGAAGTATAAAAAGTTAAATTTTGATTCTGGGGGTTAATTTCCGGGGGTAAATTGGGAAATTAAAAAAAGGTTTTTTTAAGGGCATCCTGTTGGGTATCTAATAAAAGCTTATGGAAGCACTAACTCAACGATATATATATATATATATATATATATATATATATATATATATATATATATATATATATATATATATATATATATATATATATTTGTTTTTGGGGAAACGCTTAAAAATTGCTGTCTGCCACCCTTATCACCAGAAGGATTGTTCGGAAAAATCGGAAAAAAATAATGAACATTAAGAATTAGGTGTAGATTGAAATTTTTTTATCAGAATTGGAAAATTATAGCGTGGTTAATTGTTATAAATAATTTAATTGTTTATTTCCTTATATGTAACTGCTGAACTATTGGTTTTAAAGAAAAAGTTGTTTGACAATCAAACAAAATTTAAAGCGTTCTTCTACATACTTTAACCAGTTTTCTCTAAGAAAACATATAAGGTACTCGGAGAACTTCTGGGATATCTCAAATTTCATCATTTATATTCTTAAAAACAAATGGCACTTTTGATAATCGAGATCTATCTGACACTGACTTTACTAGATTTATTAATTGCGCTATAGGGTGCAGGATTTGTTTAACATATTGTAGGTTTTTCCAGAGTAATAATTTCCCGTCTAATATATATTTTTTAATGTTGTGATCTACACCCAGATGTTCCACTAATACAGTACGAGTACACTGCAGAGCTTTCTTGTTTCTTTAAAGAGAACCACAATCATAAATAGAGAACTCCATCTTGCTTTTGCTGGTTACTTAAGGGAAATTATTTTATTTTTTGTGTATTTTTCGGCCTGAGCATATTTAAATGCAGCATGAATTATGTGTCACCCTTTAAAATATTTACAATCCACACAAGATATATCAGGATGTTTTAAACTTATAAAATGTCAAGCATCTTTCATATTACTTGCATTGTCAGTTACTATTAGAAAAAAAATCTCTGGTTCTATTTCTTCAATAACTTTTATAAGTTCGTCACATAATGATAGATAAACCATTAGATTCCGAAAGCTTTCGATCCCGATCTATCGGTACGCGTTCGTACTCGGCATTAAGTAATTGATAGTGCGTGAGCACTATGTATTTGGTACGATGGTCTTAACATTTTAAACACCTCTTTCCAATATTTACTTTTCAAAAGGCAAAACATAAACATCATCCACGTAATTCAAAATATAGGTCTACTTAGAGCGCCCAAGAAAAATTTTCTACGGATGAAATTTAAGTTTTGAATTTCGGATATGTTATGCGGTGATTCTGTCTCTATTCTTTCTCAATGGATTTAAATTAATGCAGAAAATAGAGTTTGGCAGTAAATAAAAGAAGACTTATACCTTTCGTGTGTCGGAGCGTGTCAGCGTGTGACCGACCCAATCGGAAGTTCCCATACGGTACGAAACGATGTCGCTTACAGGTGGATTCTTTTTTCTGTGCCCCCTTCGCTATTCTTTCCGGTCTACATATTTCATTTAAATGCCGATACCCTCATATAGGTAGACGTATGGGTGAAATTGGAAGGGTATGCAAGTCACACGTTTTTACCTGGTTAGAGCAGAAGGTATTGTATTTAAATGCATGCAAACTTTGTTAGAAAAATATATTTTTTTGTAAATAGGAAAAGTTGTTGGATGCCGGACAGGCAAGAGTGGCAAGTGGCTGGATGCCGGACAGGCAAGAGGCCATAGGAATCCTCGAACAGAACAGAACAGGAAAAGTTAACCTCGAGATGAACTTTTGCACCTTTAAGACTTTCAGTGCGTACTAGTTTAAATTTACGTCTTCTAGTTGATCAGTTAGGTTTTCTGCCACTGTCAGTAAATCGCCATTAACAAAACGTAAGTTGAAAAAAAATCGTCCTCAAAGTATGCCGTGGATCAATCATGCAAGTCTTGAATTATTACTTTTGAAAGGTAACATAGGTAAGAGGTATAGGTGAATTAAAAATAAAACTGTCAAGTTCTCAAGTTTTTATTTTTAAGAAAATTAAATTTATGGTTATCACGGCAGAACAAAAAGCTTTTATGATCGAAAGTTTCTTTAGAAATGGTAGAAGGGTTGATGGCCAGTGGGTTTATTCAACACGGGATGCCATTCAGGATTTTCAAATAGAATTTCCACATATAGTCATGGAGTTCGACCAGTTTCGGTTTCGCCATGGTTTGACTATATCTGTGGCTTTGTTTAGAGTTTTAGAGAAATAGGGAGTGTGAATAGAAAGGAAGGCAGTGGGAGAGCCAAAGTGCGTACTGCACAAAAAGTAGAAGAATTGAGGCAAGTTGTTCATGAACACCCACAAACCCCTATTCGGCGTTTAAGCCAGCAAGTAAATGTATCCTACGAAACCTGCAATACAATCCTGAAATGTGACCTGCATATGCACGTTTATCGTCTAAGCTCAGAATGCAATTTTCAGAGTGGTTTATGGGTAATTTGCATAATAATAAAAACCTATTTGAAAAAATACCTTTTTTACTGACTAGGCATACTTTACTTTTACTTTTAATACATATATTTACATACATATTTACATTTTATTGACAAAGGACTCTTACGTGCACACAGACGCGCACACTATTACAAATATTTGTAACATGTATCTACATATATCTATAAATTAAATGTTCCTAGGGTAAGGAGTAAACTCCCATCCCCTAGGAAGAAGCCAGTGGAACTTGGGGCTGGTGTGAACCCTTGGAGACCTTTGGAAATTCAAGTTATGATTAGTCAACGGTAGCAACCTTATCGCACATATTACTTGGTTTTTGCTGGTGCTTGAGACTGTTTTGCGTGAGTGAGCTGTACTTTGTTTTTAGGGATCTTGTTGGTTTTTGGCGGAAAAATAGTTTTACCTCTCTGGGTATGTAAATTTTCAACAAATGAGAATGTGGAGTTCTGAAAATCCACATTTTTTATACAGAGAAGCCTCTGCATTCACAAAAAATTGGTGTGTGGGCGGACATATCGAAAATTGGACCGATTGAACCAGCGGTTCCCAACCTTTTTTAATGGCGTACCACCAAAAACGTTTCGTAATTTTAGGTACTACCTAATTAGAATATCTATCTAGCTCATTCTAGGTAATGCTAAATAATTGCTATTATTTAACTACAATTTAAATTTTACTAAGGGATAAAATAAAATTTTAACAATAAGTATTAAAAATATTTTTTATTATACCTAGTTTTTCCAATCAGTGTTGCCAATGTTGCCATCTTTCTTTTTTTCCTCGATGTATTTATAAGATTTGTCGCGTTCTTTTTTAATGATTTTAGTATGTCTGTTTTTGGTTGTTGTCTATTTCATATCTTGTTTTATGTGTTGTTTAGCGTACCACCGGGAATAATTACATGTACCACAGGTTCGGAACCGCTGCATTAGACGATGAAATGATGCGATAACGCTACTTCCAGCAGGACCTCGCACCAATTCATGTAACTCTTGATAATTTAAATTTTCGAATTTTTCGAAGACCGAATCATTAGTCGTAATATGCCAGTTAGGAGGCCACCACGATACTGCAATCTCACGCTGTGCGACTTTTTTATGGCAACACATTAAAACTCGGTTTTCAAAACCCCTTGTGAAAATTCAGAGGACCTCTACGGCTAGAATTACAAATAAATTTCAGGAGATTAACAACTCCCCCCAAGTGCTCACCAATGTTTGTGATGCTATAAAACGAAGAATGAGAGCATATTTGGAAGTAGAAGGTGGACACGTCTCCCATTTAGTTTAAATATATAATTTTTGGGTTTTTTGTTGGATATGTTTTTTTTTTTAATTCTGTATTATGCAATGACAAAGACAATAATGTAATTTTCTTAAAAATAAAAACTTGAGAACTTGGCAGTTTTATTTTTCAATCATCTATACCTTTTACCTATGTTAGGTACCTTTCAAGAGTAATAATTCAAGATATGCGTGGATTGATTATTGATTCCACGGCATGCTTTGAGGACGTTTTTAGTGTTCCGTGGAACCGAATACTTATGGAATCACTTCGGTATCGGTTCGTGTATGTCACAGGCGATTTTCTCTTAAACTATTCGATGTAAAAATTTGAAATTTAGCACAGAGATAGAGTGTGGGGGCCCAATTATGGACGTGAAGTGTAAAAAGTTGAATTTTGATTCTGGCGGTTAATTTCAGGAGGTAAATTAGGAAATGGGAAAAAATGTTTTCAAGGGCATAGGGTGTCAAATTAAAGCTTATTGAAGCACGAATTCAACAATATATAATATGATGTATTTTTTTTATTCGTTTTTTTTTAGGGAAAAACGCTTAAAAATTGCTGTCCCCCACCCTAATCACCAAAAGGATCGCTCAGAAAAATCTGAAAAAAATCATGAATATTGAGAATTAGGTGTAGATTGCAGGAAAATTATCCAAAGATTGAATTTTGATTCTGGGGGTCAATTTCGGGGGATAAATTGGGTAATGAAAAAAAATTTAAGGGCATTGTGTATGATGTCAAATGAAAGCTTATTGGAGCACGAATTCAACGATATATATAATGTCTTTTTTTAATTGCATTTTTTTAAACATTTTTCGGGAAAAATGCTTAGAAATCGCTGTCCCCCACCCTTATCACCGGAAGGATTGCTCAGAAAAATGTGAAAAAATTCGTGAACATTGAGAATTAGGTGTAGATTGAGCGAAAATTATCAGGATTGAAAAATTCTAAAATAATTTAATTGTTTATTTCCTTATAACTGCTGAAACATTGACTTAAGAAAAAAACTTCAACAAAAAATAGTTCCCAAGATGTAAGGAACAACTTTTGTTCTTAGACGTTTTTCAAAATTTTTAATTTGTCTCAGTCGAAACGCGTATTACTATTAATAATTTAAGTGGGGGGCTGATGTCACGGAGCACTAATTGTGCAAATATAGTTCGCACTTGACCGATTTTTTTTGATCTTACGTTATTTTGTGCTTACGTTACATTAATTGGCAAAAAAAAATCTTTTGCATTTTATATCAAACAAAAAAATTTAGATTGTGGTCACTTACTTTGCAAAGGACCATAAGTGTGTGCTTCGTGTGACCTCCCTGTTGGTTTCTACCTGGTCCACGCATCCCTTTCGAACCCTCGAAACCTGAGAAAAAGTTACCACCATTCCCTTTCTTTGTAATTAGCCGACTTTTATTTTCTACCAAACAATTTCCTTTTCAAGACCAGTCTCTCATAAAAGTGACCTGCAAATAAGGGTGGGAAAAAGGGCCTTGATCTCCTGCCCTTAAATTACTTATAGAAAAGAAGGATATAATTAGGCATCTTTGTGGGGCGGTGTTTTTTTATTTTATTTTTTATGATAGGGCAGATCATGGGTTTTATTATAGGCAATGATGTTTTTTTACGAGGCCTACGGTTCAGATTGTAAAAAATATTTTTTTACTCATAAAAAGTTTCTCTGAATGTTTTAATATATTTTTTTTATGATACGTAATGATTTTAACTTTGTAATTTTAAAAATATCTTTAAACAGCACGCTCCTTGGTAAAAAACAATGACCTTTCGATGTAGACACATAATATTTTTTAATGAACTTCAAAAAAGCACTGAAAATATGAAATCGTATTTTTTTCTGACACGATCTTTGAAAATTTACTTTTCCTCACTAATTTTAAGTTTGGAAGAGACACTTTTCCTCCCTAGGGAGGAAAAGTTATTTTTTCTCTCTAGGGAGGAGAAATAAAAATTAAATAAATTTTCACGTACAGGTAATTTATTTATTTTATATTTATATTATGTTGTTTATTGTAGAGAGAGAAAATAGATACGTAGGTACTCCACTTGCAATTTCTGCCAAACAAATAGATACTATTAAGTAGGTACAAATATTTCATAAAAATTCGTTAAGTTTGTCGCCCGTCCGTCTGTCTGTCCTGAGACCTGGCGTCAAGCTATGATTGGTTAACAATGTGCCAATTCATTAAATGACAACGATATCACATGCTAAAGTTATCTGTCATCAGTTTAGAAAAAAATAGAATAATATAACAAACCACGGCAACGCCTTCCCTATAACGGTACCGTTACAACCACCCTTAATTTAAAATTCCGTAAGAACGCCACGACCTTGAACATCCCTTAAGGGATGATTGATATTCTTTTTTGTGCCTCGGCGAAGTCTTGCGAGACGCAGCCCTTTAGAATTAACCCATATACGAACAGGTGCTTTTTTGTTATTCGATGACCGGCTTGTAAAGAACGAGAAAAGAATTTTGTGTAGACGTCATTTTCGAGGGGGTGGAAGTCCATAAAAACAGATTTATGTTTACAAAAAAAAGATGGGATATTTAGTCTCATTATGAGAAAGTTAGAATCGATGTGGTTTATTTCTACCTGATGGTTTTTTGAGATGGGTAAAATAACATAGTTACATATGAATGAATTCTGTATAGTAAGCATATATTATATGATGTATATTTATGGCATAGTCTTTTTTTAGTACTTTTAGGTAGTAAAATTTCTTTATGATGAAAATATTGCTTTATTAAAATACATAAAGTAAGATAAAAAAAAACTACCTCTCACTAAGCTCTGAAAATGCTCCGTATGTCTTGAATTATACCTAAAACTAGATAAAATATTTTGTTAAAAACAAGCTTTTGTTATTTAGATGCACTAAAACGACAAAAAAAAATATAGTTTCTTTATTGGGGCAATGCTGAATGCTATTTATAAGTGGACGTAGATCGCGCGGGTGGATCATAATAGCCCTGTTCGCACAAGAGTCACAAACCAGTCAGAGCCAATGAAATTACTGGAAACCAGTCGGCAAACTGTCACGTTACCAAATACCTAAAATTTGATTGGCGCCGATCGGTTTGTGATTCCTCTACGAACAGAGCTAATAAAAGTAGTATCAAAGTTATCACTGAAAGATATAATATACCTGTTATGTTAAATTTTGTTGTCTGTTCATGCGGGCATTAAATGTGTTTGGCAGATATTGTAAGTAGGTACCTAAGTATGTATTTTTTTCTTTTCTAAGCTTGTAAGGCAATAAAAATAATATATTATATCTCTTTCAGTGATATCTTTGATACTACTTTTAGTAGGATCCACCCATGCGAACTACGACCACTTATAAATACCATTCAGCATTGCCACAATGAAAAACCTATACTTATTTTTTTCGTTTTAGCACCTACATCTAAATAATAAAAGCTTATTTTTATAAAGTAGTTTTTATAAGATTTTATTTATCTTACGTTACTAGCTTTCATATATTTTATATTATTTATAAACAAACCTTGAAAAAACAAAAAATTTAGGTTTGTTTTAAGACATATATACATCAGTTGGCCAATTGCACGTTCCGTCTCAGACATAAGACGCGACGCATCAGGATTTCTCAATTATTAATCAAAGCTTTACCAATTTCTGAAGAGACAAAAAGATCACAATCTGCGTGTCTGGAAAAAACAATGGCGAATCGCACGAAGGCGTCACCGGAAAACAAAACACCATGGGTGGCGGCAACGAATCCAGATCAAAGCCTTCTACATCAAAGCGAACGGGGTGTAATTGGTAATTAGGGCTCCGGGCGCTACAAGAGTCTGCTAAGGGCAAGAAAGCGGAGATGGAAAAGTGCCGCAGTGACGTATTTACTGGTGTAGGTCCTAAAAATAAAAAACAAAACCCGACCACGCAAAATAAAAACTGAAAAATTAGAGACAAGTTGCGTGTCTACACACGGGATTCATATTCATTATTGTAGTTTTTGTAGTCGGTCAAGGAAAATCATAAACCAAAAATGTTTATTTACCACCCTGTACATCCGTAGCAAAGGATTTTTCGAAATTTGTTCGGGTTGGCTCATAAGAACTTTTAAATTGGGGAACGAAAAAAAAAATTTAAGAGCATTGTGTAGTGTGTCAAATGCAAGCATATTGACGGATGAATTCAACAATATTATATATCTATGATGTATTTTTTATGCATTTAAAAAAATTTTCAGAAAAAACGCTTAAAACGTGCTGTCTCCGACCCTTATCACCAAAAGGATCACTCAAAAAAAAATCGGAAAAAATCATGAACATTGAGAATTTGGTGTAGATTAAGCCAAAATTATTAGGATTGAAAAATTCTACCGCGATCAATTGTTTAATTGTTTCTTTTCTTATAACTGCCGAACCATTGGTTTTAGAGAAAATATTTTTCGACAAAAAATATTTCTCACAATGTAAGGAACAAATTTTGTCCTTATACGTTTTTTAAAATTTTTTATTTTGGCTCAGTCGAAACGCTCCATGCAGCCATGAAAGTACAGAAATTTACTTTCATTTAAAGCCCCCTCCATCGTGGCTACGCCTTGCCCTTATATAAGTTCAGGGATAACTGACTGGATACAGTCTAATACGAAGTTCATTTTTCGCTTTGGTTATCAGACAAGCCCCTATTTAGTAGATGCAAAACGGTGGTAAAGTGGTTATCAGCTTCCGAAATTATTCTGATAACTCGAAGATTGCTTTTTACACTCGGCGATGTGGGGATCTATAATTTGATTGTAGGATGCCCTACGGATGCAAAAAAAATCTGATTTAATTTAGTCTGGAAGTCTGAATATTTATTTCGTTAAACTTATACTATATATTAGAATAATAAAGAGAAGTACTTAAGTGTGCATTATATTCAACAATGTAAGGAGTAAATTGGTGTCAAATCTCAGTGAAAAAATGTTTTCATATGTCTACATAATCTGCATGTTTAAGCCTTTATACCATCGCTATAATATGCTGTTTTATCTAACTCGTCGAAATGGACGCTTGTGGCAGCAACCACTTCTGAATTCAATGCGAATTTTGTGTTGGCAAGAAATTTTTTCAAGATCGGAATTAAATTGAAACCCGATTGGGCCAAATCTGGCTAATACGGTGCATAAGAAACCGCTTGGAAGTCTAACTGATGATGTCTCGTATGTGACATTTCACATAAAACAATTTCATTAGAATCGATCATTTCTGACAATAGTGCCATCACTGACTAGGCAGCTCTTGACAAAGACACTTGAAAGTTACTTAGTTGTTCCACTCTATAAAACAATTCTATACCGACGGTTGAAGTTGCTGCAATAATGAGAAAGCAAATCTCTGTCGTCCCATGCATAAATTAGCGGAATTCGCCTATCGCCGCCTTCCAAAGAGCTCCTTCTGTCTCTAGTATGTCTCTAACTTGTACTCTAGTCGGCCCTATTTGTCTATTATCGTATCTCCTTATCTGTTAGATGCAGCGTTATTATCTTTTGCGCTTTCTCACATTTCCGAGCAGTGCTGTTCATTTGAAATAATACGCCAAGTTTTAATGGTATTGTCGAAGTTGCCCTTTGAACGTGAAAATTGCTAATTGCGACAAGAGGAAACGACACAAAATACAAGATGATTTCCAGTAGGTAATAATTTTGAATGTAAATACTAAATTATTTTTATTTCATTCAATAATTAGCTTTGTTGTTGCTAAATAAACTATGGTACAAATAATTTTCTTTTCAAAAAATCAACCAACTTCACAAAATAAAAAACACTAAAAAGTATGAAATAATATTTTTACGTATTTAGTATAACTGTGGTTAATGGAAACTTAATTTTAATGACAATCCTTAATGACAATACAATAATAAATTGTTAATGAAGAGTAACATTCATTTGTAACAACATATTATGTTCAAGGCTTTTGACCCAGTATGGCATGTTGCACTCCTTACGGTTTTCCCCTCAAACTATGTGCCTGGATCGGCAGCTTGCTCTCTAATCGACGCATATTTATTTGTCGTGGTGGACGGTCACAAGGTCCAGTCCTGGCATTAACCCAATTTCTTCGTCACATTAATGACCTGCTCTCTTTAGCTACCAATCACAAAAAATTGTTCAGTCGCCTCCAAAATCTAGTATTGCGCCCTGTCACGGAAAAAATTCGGCAACACCAATCCCGTCCACATAAATGGCCAAGCCTTACAAAACAAAGAAACGTTCAATCTTGTTGGCATCGCTTTCAAACATGATCTCAGCTTCGCATTACTTCAATAGCCAGCAGCTAAAAAGGTTAGTTTTAGCTGACCTGCACAAACTAATGCACGGGACTGGGTTAACCAAAGGGTGGTGCCACATATGTTTTTAAGATATCCCTTTTCTAAACACCCAGTAATATGAATATTCTCCATTGCATTACCACAAAACCCACTTCTTGAAGCCTTTAAAAGACATACATGTACGCACTTCCTACTTATCTCCGCGAGAACATCTTTAGGACATCATCTAAATTAGACCTATCGGGGCCTTAAGGGACGACCTTATTACACCCCAAAGACACTGGGAATGACTAAAGGTCATTATCTTTGGGACCCAATATCAGAAGGGCCTAAACAGCCAAGAGACAAGGGACACTAAATTAGAACAAAAGGCGAAAGGACGCTCATTAATCTGGCTAATTTCCTAATACGAATAGGATTTTTTACTTTAATTTTTATACTGGAGTAAAATTATAGAAATGTATAATGGATAATGATTTCAATCAGAAGATTAGTATTTTAAGAGATATATATATGCCATTTTTTCTGTCACTAGGACCTCAATATTCTTTTTAAATGTTGTTTTCCTAAAATAAATCATAAAATATTTTGAAAATGTTATTAATACCTTAAATAATACCCATAGAATATGAATCTACGGTTAATATTGTGAAAATATTATTCATACAAAAGAAATATAAAGCAGAAAATTATACTAAAATAAAATTAAGTTGGCAATAAATCGGTGTGGTCGGCAAATGCAGCCTTAATGAGATATATTTAGGTATTCTCCAGTAAAGCTATTGGAGACGGCAATATTAGCGGGAATACGCTTTAGATTAGAAGATACAGTTTATTAAAAAGAAAGTTTTTAAGGAGTTTCAAAAAATTAATTTTTTTACATTAATTCGGTTTTTATGAATTTCTGAACAGAATCTTTAACAAAACTTTAATAAGTTATATATTTTTGGAACCACCAGAAAATTTGCTATCTTATAAAGCTACATATACTCGCAGGAATTCGCTTTAGATTAGAAGATACAGTTTATTAAATAGAAGCTTTTTGAGGGGTCTCAAAAAATTAAAATTATTGATATTAATTCAGTTTTTATGAATTTCTGAACAGAATCTCTAACAAAACCTTAATAAGTTACATATTTTCGGAACCTCCAGAAAACGTGCTATCTGATAAAGCAATATTCGCTAAAATTCGCTTTAGATTAGAAGATATAGTTTATTAAAATTTTCGAAGAGGGTCAAAAAAATTTTTCTTTACAGAATTCAGTTTTTTTAACTTCTGAACAGAATCCTTAATAAAACCCCAATAAGTTATATATTTTTAGAATCTGAAGAAAAGTTGCTATCGGATGAAATAGTAGGTATTTGGGAGAATTTGCTTTAGATAAGAAGATAAAGTTGATTAAATATGAACTTTTTAACAAGAGGATCCAAGAAATTTGATTTTTGACTAGAGAATACATCACCCAGTAAGGTATTCTTTAGAAAATTAAGACAATAATAATTAGCTCAAAGAATCTTTACAATAAATCAAAACAACTAAAAAAAAATAAAACTTTATTACCCTGTATCTCACACAGGGCTCGAAATGGACCGGAACGCCGTTTCGGTACGTGAACAATTGTATTAATCCGTTCTGGTTCGTGGAAAAACCAGTATTAATAATTATTGCCTTTGAGGTTTTTTTAGTTAAATTTTTCCTTTTCTCAAAACGAACTGTCTTGTACCTGCGTTCCGGCTAGTGAATAAATCCATTTCGAGTCCTAACCTCACAAAGAATAAGCCTGGGTGGAAAGTTTTCGGTTGGCCACACTGTATATGTTGTTACACGAATAACGGTGTAAATATAACTATATTTTATTGTAACTAAAATGTACCTCAGAAACCTGAACCCTAAAAAGTATTTACATGAAATAAATTTATGACTTTTAAATATAATTTCTTCGGTTTTTAAGAGTTTCTATCGTCTTTAAAAGGCGTTCAATATTTTCCGATCGGTCTTTCCCACCTTAATACTTTCCACACACATGCCAACAAAAAAGAGAAACTTTTTCACTTTAGAACCGTTTTTTCATTCATAAGGGATCAAAACGTCTCAATGGACTTTCTTTTTTGGCTTCACCCTCTTCACTTTAACTTTTATGTATTTTTTGTTGGACTTTTTGAATTGATTTTTGAATGTCCCCCATCTTTACCGATTTACTAAGTGTATTTCTTCGGGATAAAGTATACAAAATTAAAGTTGTTTTTCATTGCTTGGCAGACATTTTTAGGATGCTCGTTTCAACTTGTTCAGGTCTGTTTAGTTTGCTCCAGTTAAGATTTTCTTAGAAATATGAATTTTATTTACCTTTTTATTGGTCTTAATGGAATATTTTTGTTAAATAAATAAATGAAATAATACTAAAAGGGAAACCAGAATAAAGTGTGCGTTGTACGACGTGTAACTCCTAAACGAAGATGGTCCAGGGGGAGGAGGAGCGGGGAATCAATTCATTAGTCATAATAGAGACGTCATAATACAAGAAATTTTGGTGCGTGATTTAGAAAATAGGTACTAACAAATAAATAGGTGGTTGTGTTTTCTTCTGTCACGACATCATTGTTTAACGATCAAAATGTCATTCTACAATTTTTAAACATCATTTAGAAAACTTCTGCCCAAATTCATGTAATTTAAATTCTAAAAAATTTAAAATGAGTGAACCAAAACCTCTTAGGGTAAGTTCTATTCTATTATAAGAATTTTTTGCAAAAATATATCGTTTCAATAATAAAAACAAACATTTTAGGAAATAGAAAAGAAATATAGAACTTGCCCCCAAGATGCAAGATATCACAATATGAACGCTACCAAATGGTGCTTTGCCACGTTTGTAGATCATAAAAAATGTTTGCGACTTCTTGGAGAAAAGTAAGTTTTTTTAAAAAAATATGTTGGTATATAGTATTTTTAATACGCCGCACTAAGCATGGGCTTAGTGGGACGTGCACTACTGTACCCAGTGATGGGCGGTGGGTAAATACCCAACGGGGAGGTAAATAAAATTTGGATATATACCGACAGGGTCGGGTATTTGCGAGGTATATACTAATTGAAGAATATTGGATATATCTCTGGTTTATTCCAGATATTTATTACTTATTATTACTATTTTTTTTTACGAAACAGCGCCACTACAGCGATAAGCCGACAAAAACTTTAATAAAAGTATTAATTTTGTTAAAAAGTATATATTTGTGCAGTTTTGCTTATGAATTTTTTGGAATTAAAATTTTTATGTTTTGTTAGTTTTTCATTTTTATTTCTATTTATTAAATATTTTCTCTGTTCATGGCTTATTTAAAGGTAAATCTTTGTACATTATTTTTAGTTTTTAATCTACCAAATCAAACTACAATAATTGTTAAAATACCATAAAACTACAAGAAATACAATACTTGGTTATACACCGGATATGGGTATTTGCCCATCACTGACTGTACTAGAGTACTAGGTGTTGGAATAAATTGAGATAGAAAATAAAACACTTTATTTTTGCTTTCGGTATGCTTCTGTATTAGGGCTTGGGACCGTTTACCCTTTTGAGCCCCAATCTGGCCGTGTACTTATGTTAAATCCAGACTTTTCCCGGGGGAGGGGCATTCTTATTGGGAGAGGGGGAGGAATAAAATTTATCATTAGGTGAACTATGCTTTAAGCAAAACAGTTTCTATATTTTGCAGATACTCCCCGGAGGGATTTTTCGTGCCCCGGGGGCATCCCTTCAGGCTACCCCTTGAATTCATCCCTGCATTTGTTGTTAAAATTATATTAGTCGGAGGTTTTTTGACGTTATTTTTTTTTAGAAGTGATTGTTGCGCCCAATTTGCAAAAATCTACAAATCCATATGCCCGCATGCTTGGGTAAAAAGGTGGGAAGAACAAATTGAAAATGGCACCTTTCCTGTAGATTTACCACCACAGCAGAAAAAACAGCGATGAATAAAAATTAATCTGTAACTTGTAAAACTGCAAAATAAAATAATTGTTCGTCTTGGTAATTTAATTTTTGAGGAAAATTAGGCGGTGCATTTTTTTGTACACGTTGTTCCTAGTGTGAATTTCTTTTTATTATCGGTGCAAATTACAACTGTCCAAACTTATAATTCCCTTATACATCCTTACATACAGGGTGACAATTTGAAAACGATTAATGAGCTATAAGTTTAGAACAAAGAACAAAATTTCACAACGCTTAAAACCGTTCTCGTATTATGAAGGGGGAAGTAAAATTATGTTATTTTCATTGTGGTAGGATTATCCCTTAAGCCGTCACATCCACCCCCTTAAAAATCTTAAATGGGAAGATAGGTTAAGTGACACCTTGTTTGAAAAGCCTCTCCATTATGTACATTGTGATGCTTTGGTTTACGACAAAAAATTTTGAGAAATATTGCTTTATTTTCGTTAATTTGGGAAATGGGTAGGGTAATCTTTAGGCCTTTGGGGGGTGGGGGTTGTTAACCCCTCCCCCCCCCCGTGGCTGCGCCACTGGAAGTAAGGTCTAAGGTTAGAGGTTAGTCCCGTTTCGGTCGGCATAACTGTACATAAGCTGACAAAATGGCGAATGCAGAACAAAAAAGCCGTCCAATAGGTGTTTTTTAAAATATACATATAATATATATAGCCCCCTTTTAATCCTACTACAGGAACAGCTCTGGGACCAGGTGTTGAATCATTTTTGTATTCAATTAAGAATTAAGCACACACATTTTCTTGTCAGTCCATTTTTAATATTAATATCTACTCTAGAGTTGTTTGGACACATCAACTCTACCACAAATCACAGAGAAATGTTATTAAAAAAAATTTATTCCAACATATTTAATATAAATTTAAGTGTATTTACAAAAGTATTTCAAGTCCCATGGAGACAGCCACCTGTGGCATCCTCCCATATTATTCTGAATCAAATACTTCATTGTGTAAGGGTTCTGATTATTTTCTTCCTGCCATTTTTCTTTCTCATTTATCATGTCTAACATTTCTTGTGAGACCGCCATTGCTTTGAATGGTAGTTTGTGTGCTACATCAGTTAAAAACGGTTCTACTTCCTTGAAATCACATTTACCACCCATTTCTATAATAATTCTGCCTGAAAAATTAAAAACAATAAATTACATTGGCAAAAGTAAAACTCAAAGTTTACTTCTATAATATACCCACTGCCAAGACCTACCCTATCACTACCACTTACTTACCTGCTTTGATTGGTGTCACATAGTGATCAATTGCTCCTTTTCCACCACCCATTCTCATGCCTTGCCCTTTCTTAGTGACAGGTTGCCATGGAGAATCTATTCTCCACACAGCAAACATCCGATCAGCATCCATTTTCCTACCAACGGTCAGACGAATCATTTCGTAGTGGCCCCATCTTAGTCTCCCGCCACCCAAAGCCTAAAATAAAAAGTACTGGTGAACTAAGGAAATTGATTCATCTAAAAAATAATATCAAAATAATACAAATATATTAATGAACTTGTACTCTATATTGTTGTCGAAATCCATTGAAATATAGGTTATTTATTGAATTATAATATTGTTTGACATTAAAGGCAAAAATCAATGAGGTTTAAAGTTACTACTTACAACAATTCCGTATTGCTTATGTAAGAAATTGTTGTGTACTTCTTCTGGTCCTCTCATATACCTGAGTCGTTTCTGCATTTTGGGAGCTCGTATATTTGGTGGTAAATTAGGAAGTTTGTCCATAAATCGCAACTTGGGTCTTTCTGGGAATTCAACATCTAAAATACAGAAAACATCTTATTTACGCAAATTCTTTTATCTTTGTGCTTTTAATACAAAAATAGTGGACATCACGGCAATCCTTACGATCATAGGTAGGAGGAGGTTTAAAATTCTTCAAACCACAAGTTTGAATTAAGTATATTGTGGAACCTGAAATGGAAAAAAATGGTTATAATAAATTTTAAGTATGAAATAAGGCATTTACCCCTCAAATTAATTAATTTCGTGGTATTCATTCTATTTTTTTTGTTGAAATTTATGAGGTTAGGTTTTCGACCAAAGAAAAATGTGAGGTTATAATGGCTGATGACAGAAGATGATTAAGTGTGCCGAAATATTGAAAAAATACAAAATGTATAAATTCGAATTCCTAACAGATTTGAGATTACCATATCAATCTGTGGTTTTAGAAAGTTCAGACGACGATAACTGAGGAAGGAGGAAGTGAATTCTCTCAAACAACGTATCGATGTAAAATAGAATATTTTTCGACATTATTTTTTTACAACATTTGAGACATCGACATGAGAAACCGGGGATTATGGAATGCCGCCCTCTTTGTGGAAGTAGTGAAATCTTTGCTCTCGCGTTACAGGAATTATTTTTTATTCAGTCAGTACAGCCGTAAGCTAGGAGATGGCAGCACCATAACCAAATTACAGCCCGGGCGATAATCACAAAATTTGAATTTTTATACTACTGGAAATTAAACGGCATAAATTTTAAAAAATGTAAGTATGACACCTTACTGGAAGATGCGTAGAGTACGAACGGCTAACTCTTTTGTTTACCTAAATAGTGTAACAAATGTACTTTGGATACAGTAGAGAGCGTAGAGCTTCAAAGAACGGTGGAAAACTTATAGTATCACGCAAGTCCAGCCACGGGTTGGGTAAAATATAATTATTCTTCCTCCTGCACTTTTCTTTATCTTTACAATGCTCAATTTTCAATTTCTTTTGTAGAATATAATTAAAATATTTAAATTCCAAACATGGCAGCATAATATTAATAATTATTAAAGATGAACATATTTTAGCTGAATGAAATTACTAAAGTAGCTGATGGTAAAAAATATAAATGAAAAAGACCGCAGAGTTCTCGTACGTGAAAAGATAACAAACATTAGCTTTGTTCGCGGAGACGATCCGTGACCAGTCCGTAACCTGTACAAGTTAAATAATCCCAAACATTTATGCGCATGTGCGATTCGAAACCGATCAGGAATTGACAAATCTCCGCGAACGTTTTTGGTGAATGTGCTTGTCCGGAACACCTGCGAATCACTTAACCTTAATATATTTTATTATTTTGAATTAAATTTTTAGACTGAACAACCTAATTTAACATTATATAATGATTAAAATTGCCATAAAGACATATTTGTTCTGTTATGAGTAATTTTAAATACAAGAATAATTGAATATACTAGAGCATATTATTATATACAAATTTATATCTACCTTTATACAACTAACAGCATATGAAATTTAACTGTTCGATATCGCAAAATACAGCCCGCCCAAAATTAAATGACAATTTTCAAACAAATTTCACACTGCACTTGCGCGGACAATTAATTCATGCGAAAATCCTCGGATCGTTTTGACTGGTTACGGATGTGTCCTGAACTTGTTCTCGCATCACCGCGAACGCCAAATTTATTGTCAAAATCAGTGATTTTCTGCTCCGCGAACGCAAATAATCGCACAGCGCACGCGCACTTGTCACGGACTAGTTCCGGATCGTCTCCGCGAACAAAGCTATTGTTAACTTTGGAACATGCATGTTGTACGGACGTGATTGTATGAGCAATTTTAGTTTCCGGGATTTGTATTGAAATAATGAATGTAATACGTGAAAGTCTTTCTAATGTATGTTTATATGGAATAATTTTTTTTTAGAAAGGAATACGAAAAGCAAGTCGGTTTTGTATGCTTGGCATTTTAGGAACAATCTAATCCCGAGAAAAACGAAAAAACTCAACGGGCTTCAAAAAGAAAAGCACTGAAGAGTAGTGAAGAGTAAGAAATAATATTTCTACGTATTTATTACTGAAGTAAATGATAAGCTCAATTTTGTTCGAATTTAAGTATACACTTTCAAAGAAAAGAAGGGATTATTAAATTCGGTGCACCTGCGTCGAAGTTATGCGTGAACGTAAGTCATTATTGATCACTTAAACTTTTAGATGTGCATTACGTTTCCATTTACATCTGAAAGTTTAAATTGTCAATGGCTGTATGTACATTAAAAAAATAATAATAATGAAAAAATAAACAGTCGAATTTGAGAAACTCCTTCTTTTTGAAATCTGTTTAAAATAGTTAACCTGTGGATTTAATTAACTTGGAAAATAAAAGAGATAGGAACATATAAGCAGTGGCGTAGCCAAGGGGGCAAAGGGGGGCAGTCTACTGATCGGCGCCCACCTGCCCGTATAATTTTTTTTCATCTAAGACATCCCACGTAGACTTCAAGTCTAAGTACTAACGTACCGTGGGCGTCTGAAGGGAAGGAAAATTGAGTCTATTGACACGGGATTTGAAGGATTGGAGGTTGGGACTGGAAGGGAAAACATCTGAAGGCAATTTATTCCATAATCTGGAGACCCTAGGTATGAATGAGCGAGAGAAGGTCTGTTCTAGGCTTTTGTAGCTGGACAGTAAAGGGATGCATACGCAACGCGCCTCTTGTTGTTCTGCTAGGAACAGTCAAGGGGGGAATAATACCGGCTAGTTCTTCAAAGCAAAATCCGAGGAAGTAGCGGTAGAAAAGGGATAAATCCCCGACAGCGCGGCGATGAGCGAGAGAAGGGAGTTTTCTCGTGAGGGCTGGGTCATTGATAAGTCGAATGGTTCCCTTTTGGATAGAATCAAGGATGTTAAGTGTCGAAACATAGAGGGTGTATAAGTTGGAAGGGGAGAAGTATTTTCTGGCTCGAAAGAAAACCAAGCTTTTTAGCTGCCGATGTGGCTACTGAAGAATGTGTTTGTGCCAGCTGAGATCATATTCAAAGGCGACGCCAACAAGATCGAATGTTTCATGGTTTTGTAGGGCCTGACCATTCATGTGGATGGGGTAAGCGTTGCCAGATCTTTTGCGTGACAGGGAGCAAGACTGGGTTTTGGAGGCGTTGAACTGAACAAGGTTCTTGGCACCCCAGTTTAAGATTAATTGGAGATCTTGGGAAAGGGATAGGTACATAGATCTGCGTCTATTATCCAACTCTTGATTCGAAACTTGTCTGGAAAAATGAATATTGGAGTGAAGAGTACTATCGTCAGCATAACTGTGGATGGGGTTGGTAGTTGAAGAGAGCAGGTCATTAATGTGAAGAAGAAATAGGGTTGGTGCCAGGACTGAACCTTGGGGGACGCCAGCATTGATAGGATGGAAGTTAGATGAGTGACCGTCAACCACAACAGATATGCGCCGATTGGAGAGGAAGCTACCGATAGTACCGATCCAGGTACATAGTTTGGTAGGAAGACCGTAAGAAGGTAGTTTGTTGAGGAGTGCGGCATGCCATACTTGGTCAAAGGCCTTGGAAATATCAAGAGCAACAATCTGAGATTCGCCATAAAATTCGAGAGACTTGTTCCAGTTATGTGTGAGGAGATCAGCTGTGGATCTTTGGTGACGAAATCCGTACTGTCTGTCATGAATGATTTTGTGTTTTTCTAGATATTTTAGAATTTGCAAGTTGATCACTTTCTCCATAACTTTGCTGACAACGGCGAGAAGAGAGATGGGTCTATAATTGGATGGAAGGGACCTGGAACCTTTCTTCGGGACAGGCTGCACACGAGCAGTCTTCCAGCTATCTGGGAAGATACCCTTGTCATAAGAGATCTGGAAAATACGAGTTAAGATGGGTGCAAGTTCTGGAGCGAATTTTTAGGACAATTGCTAGTATGTCATCCAGACCGGAGGACTTTTTGGTGTCGAGGGATAGAAGAATTTTTTGAACTTGCTTGACCTTAAGTATTATATCGGGCATTTTGTGGGGTACAGACTCTAAACTTAAAATTAAAGCCAATATAACCGCTAATACTTAACATAAGTAGGTATGAGAGCACGAGATAAAGACAAATAAATTTAACAAAGCTTTTAAAATGAAAAATAAATAATTTAGTTTTTAGTAGATATTTCACACGCCGATATTTCAGTATTAACGTATGAGAAACTCGGAAAAATATGGCGCCTAGTGCCGCCCTTTAATGTTTTCAAAACTATCACGAAGGTTTCTGATAGAAGTTAAACCAGACTTTAACATTGTTTTGCCGATTTCCAAATCTATTTCAACAGATTGTAAAGTATTTGATGTTAAATTTATGCGCTCTCTAAAAGTGCACATTGAAGAATCAGGAAAATACAAATTTAAACGTATCTATGTGTTTTTAATGGCCAGTGCTTCCTGAGACAACTATTCTAAAAACCATTCAGAATTATGGAAATTTATTAATTAGTACTGTGGTTGGCGTTGGGCCCCCTAGAAGGCTGTGCCCCCGCTATGCGGGGTTTGCGGGGGGTCGCCACGCCACTGCATTTAAGCTTTAAAATCCTTTCCCATATATTTGCACCTCCATCTCCAATGCAAAGATATGGGAGGCCATACACTCAGTTGCTTTCAGAAAAGGGTTGCTCAGTTGTGTTACACTACAGTGCCTCCAGATTTACTGACCAAATATTAGTCTAAAAACCTTATGGACTTAAAATACTTTATTTACTAGCTTGTTTTATCTTCGTTGAAGGAAATAAATAACTTCTTTCCCCCTCTAAAACGTCCAGATATTTCAATATAAGATTTTAGGATGAATTTTAAAATTATTGTTTGTTCAAAGAAACGTACACAAGGGGAAGAGCGGAAAATTACTTTGAAAGGGGCGAAACGTGTTCCAAAGCCACTCGTGAAGGTTTCTTTCGGTCTGTTTGTGTTTTAAATAATGTTATGGTTGGGAGAAGAAAATACTTTTAAATTGGAAAAAGTCTCTTTTTGAACATATGTATACGAGTATATTTAACAAAGAGTAAAAAATAAATGGTTAGAGGGAAGTAAGAGAACTACCGCAAGGATGGAGAGACGTATTAGATCAATCTTAGCCTTGTTAACTTCAACAACATCAATGTTCTTTGTAGAAACACCTTTAACTTGCATATTGGTTGGGTTTGATAATTTTTTTATGGATTAATTTTTCTGGAAAGAAAAAAATACATACTTAGGCATCTACTTACAATTTCTGCCACACAAAATTAATGCCTGTATGAACTTTTCGCGCGCTACAAGCTTTTAAGACAATAAATATAACATAATATATTATATCTGTTTCAGTGATAACTTTGATACTACCTTTATTAGGATCCACCCACGCGAACTACGTCCACTTATAAATATAGCATTTAGCATTGCCATCACAATGAAAAAACTATACTTACTTTTTTCGTTTCAGTACACCTAAATAATAAAAGCTTATTTTTAAAAAGCATTTTTCACAAGATTTCATTTGTTTCAAATCATTATATCACGGTCTATTATGAGATATTACGAGTATATCCTTTTTTCTTTTAATTGTAAAATTCCGAAGTTATTCCAGAAGATATATACCAACAATTATATATTTTTTAAAAGCTTATAAAAAACCAATCGAACGAATGCAAAATATACTGGGTGTCCCATTTAAAAATGCAACTTTGGCTTTTATCGTCAAATTCGTTCTAGAAAAAAAAAATGACTATGCCACTGGATTTTGCGCAAAACACTATATAATAATCAGTTTTTACCTTAGCGATAAGTTACAGGGCAACTGAGATACGAGGAGTGCTTGAAAATGACACACTTTCAAAATCGCCCTGTATCTCAGAAACGAAGGAGGCTATTTGTGGTATCATACGTTTCACAAAAGGTAGTACAGTACTGCGAAAACCGCAGCTCCCTATCTTTAAAGATAATCGAGATGCAAACGTGTCAAAAATTGGACACCCTGTACATATTATATTGTTTTTGTGTGTTCGCGTATAATTTTTGAACGTATTCAATTTTTTGTCCGTTCAGTTCTTCCGAACGGTTCCATTTTAAGGGTTTTTTGCTACAGCGAGTAGAAACCTACAAAAATTACGGGATATTAAAAAAAACTCACGAAAGGATTCTGTAGTTTTTGTATATTATACATAATATATATGTATGTAACTTAATCCGATTCAAATTAGGAAAGGTCCGGGGCCGAAGGCGAATTAGGCTTTCTCGATGTAGTCCATATTATACTACGTAAAATACGTTGTTCCAGTTTCAATTCCAATTATGATCTTGAATTTCGGGGATGCCTAGTCGCCCGATTGGATTTCAGAATCAATTAATTGGATATTACGCCAGAACGTTTATTGTTTAGAATGGGATATTAATGGAATTGAATACGGTCGCTCGTCTTAACTCGAACACACACATTCAATGGTAAAATCAATGTTTATTTATCGTAGCCGAAATTACGGAATCCGTGGTCTTTATTACAAGAGGTGCTGTTAAGGGATTACAGTGTGATTTGAGAGTAAAAACCTTATAAAAAACACAATTTTCCGGCTACGGCATTTATTTTTTTTGACACCCCGTATATGCTGGGTCAAAATTTCTGATTTAGATGTCATTTTCTGTAAAGTCAAAAATAAAAAAGTTTCCAATCTGTTAAGAAGGTTTCTGGACACGCTGTATATGGTTTTATGGTTTTATAGCTGAACTGCAACAATGTTAAAAACCAAAATAGTAGTAATGAGCGCCGACTACTCTTCCTAAAAGTCATAAGGAAAAGTCTTCACCCCTAGTGGAATGTTTAATAGCACAAGAACTCGAGGAAAATACATTTGCCTCAAATTTACCGGTAATGTTGTTGGCATATATAGCGTGGATGTAACTGTATATGTCTTACATTAAAAGTGTATGTATTGTAATTAATAATATTTATAAACTATATTTTGGTAGCAAGATATTTGCCCAAGATGTAGAATGTTTTTTTATTTTGTGTGTTTCCGTCATAGAGTAATAATTTCCCCATACACTTCCCTCACTGTTTGCTTAAGACATGCCAGAAAAGTAAATAGAGGACCAGCTAAAAAACTGACCCCAGGACATCAAATGCCCTTTTATTATTGCGCATCGGGATAGTTTCATGAATTATAGCGAAAAATAGAGACCATTCGTTCAATATATACAATCTAACGCATGTAATAAACATGACATATACAGACTTTTACCCGCAGCTTCGCTGGCGTAGAGGTATATCCTGTATGTATTTTTGAACACTGAAATTTGTGGCTTACCCCGTATATATCCTGAATTACCATATGTAATGTAATTGTAAAAAAAATTAAATTGGTTCAATGATTTCTAGGATCCATCATATAACATATAGCTAGACACACCCTGTATATTATTAATACAACAAAAATAATGAGAACCGTCATAAGTGAACAAACCTTGACAAAACGAAAATTTTTACGACTCTGTCGCATACATTATGTATGGATAATAGTATTTATCGCGGCATCGTTCACTGTTGACACAATTGGCACGATTCGAATTCATCCTAAGGAAAAAAAATTGTAATTCCGTTTATCGATTGTTCGATTTCTAATTCTCCAAGGGTAGCTTTCGTAATATTTAGTGAATGCGCCAGTACAGACAGATTTATTTCCCATTTGTTAGATCCCGAAAGGGCTACCCATTCAATCGGGATAAAAACAGGCCTTTAATTCTTCTCCACAACGTAAGCTACTTTTATGCAAAGTTTCATTACGATTCGTTGCTCCGTTCAGACGTTACTGGGTAACATACAAATAGATGTTTACATTTATAATATAGTACGTAAAAGATCACACTGCTGTAAAGTAAAAAAATAATTATGCCCGTTTAGAGCATTATAATCGTAAATGTTTAAGTTCAAAAATTAGGTTGATTAATAATGTAACTACGATTAAACTAACTAAAATTAAAACAAAGATTAAGTAGTTGACAGCTGTGCTGGAGGTCTCTATTACGATTATGACTAAGTAGAGTCGGCCGGTCTGAGCGCAGTCGGCCGGGAAGGGCACACATTCTCGCGTTCGCTTTTTGCTGAGAAAACAAATAATCATCTGCCCGTCAATTTTCTTCTGTTATATTTACTATGAGGGTTGTGTTAACACAGGGACGGACTTTTTCATCGATGCAATAACAAACAACCTTTTTCGTAGGTTAAAAAACAATTTACTACTTGAGAAAGTCAGACCTCGGGAAAATGTTACTTACCCACTCCGATAAAAATTATTAAGTATTAAATACATATGTGAGTGTAATACAAAAAATTGGAACAAGAATTTTTTTATTTTATAATACAAAAGTACTCCATTCGAAAAGCTTATACCCAAAAAATTAATTTTTTTTAATCAAATTCTCCTTCAAAATAGCAATCAAACATCGCTCATAATACGGTGGTGACGTAGTATTTTGTAACCTAAAAAAGATATTTATGCATGATCAACAAAAAAATCCTACCATAATTCACCGAGTGATATTTAAATACACTTAAGCATGCCGAAGATAGAATAAAATTAAATTCGAAAATTCAAAAATGCTATAAAAGTTACGCAAAATATAAACATTCTCTGTTAGTAACTAAAACGGCCGCCTGGCGGTGTTGCCGTATCTTTAATTTGATTCGCCATATTGCCCACTGCATTCAGTTTTTTTCAGAGGGATGACGTCAAGCGGGAATCTAAACTTTTGAATTTGGTCGAATTTTAAAGTTCTTATATATTTTTTTATTAATTCCTATTACCGGTCCAACTGATGTAATTTTTTATGTGCGAGATTTAATTGACTGATTTTGCTTACTCCTTCTTCTTCGTCTCATTTTAGGACTGCGTCCCGTTATTTCCGCTAACTAATGCTCTTGTGATGTCGAGGTCCAGCTCTCCACCCATCGTTTGGGTAGCCGGCCAAAACGCCTTTGTTTTCGTGCTTTTGGTATTTAGCCCATTTTGTAGTT
Source organism: Philopedon plagiatum (assembly GCA_963971165.1). Lineage (NCBI taxonomy): Eukaryota > Metazoa > Arthropoda > Insecta > Coleoptera > Curculionidae > Philopedon > Philopedon plagiatum. The sequence goes on along the minus strand of OZ020190.1, from coordinate 710,861 downwards.
CTGTCTGGACCCATTATGCCTACATGGTCTCTCCAATGACGTCTTCTATATCTCACCCACCTAATTATGTCTTCAATGTTTAGCTCTTCTCTTATAGGACTACTTCGAATCTGATCACGCAGCGTCACCCCTTTTATGGTTCTCACAGTCTTCATTTCTGTAGTTGTCATCAAGCTTCTGGTTTTGAGGTTTCTGCATAGTATAGGGCTCGTAAATCCTTACTTTGCTCTCTTTAGGCATATATTTGTTCCTCCATACAACATCTTACGGCTCCTGAGACCCTTGATGCTTTAAAGCAGTTTTCTCTTACCTCATCCGGTAAGTTTCTATAACTTGATATATGTGAGCCAAGGTAATTGAATTTCATATAACCAAGGATTTTATTTTTTTAGTGGATAAAATCATGTTTTTAATTTCTCTGCTGCCTTTGTAAATCTTAACAGGAGCCGTTGTAGGTCATCCTCATTTTTGTTGCCCATTCTGCAGCCTTCATTCGCATTTTTGACCTCCTCCACAATCTGATTCACAACATGTTGAAAACTATCAGACTATCTCCTTGTCGAACTCCCATATTCACTTTAATTATATCTGTTAGTGTTTGATTAGCTTTTATATGAGTTTTTCTATATATTAAGATCCTTTATGATCCCAATGAACTTTTCGTGAACCTTATTGTGGCGTAAGATTCTGACAATATCTGTGAAGCATATACGGTCGAATGCCTGTCTTAGGTCAACCTGCAGAGAATGACAGAATTCGATTCCATTTCTGGCCAGCTGTCGTATAATGAAGATAACATCTACAGTAGACATGTTTTTGCGCATTCCCACCATATATTCGATTGTCTCTGCTAGGATTTTGGTGAACATCTTAAGTACCGCGCTGAGCAGCGTATTTCCTCTGAAGTTATTTGGTTCTTTTTTATCCTTTCTTAAACATTGGGACGGTTATGCTAGTGTTCAATTCGTCAGGCACTGTTACTTCTACGATGATTTTTTGAAGGAGTTTTGCTATTTGCTAAATTTTTTTCAAGGGCACTTGCAGGGTGTCACATGAAAGCTTATTGAGCACAAATTCAACAACATACGCGGTGTTACAAAAAGATGTTAAGAAAATTTAAGGGCAGATTCTACATCTAAAAATATGAAAATAAGTTTATATAAACGTTGATCCTCAAACGCTTCTTTTTCGAGATACAGGGTGTTTAATATTTTCACACCTCAAATATTCTGAAGAGTTAGGAGAAATATGCGAAGACGATTTACAGCATGTATTGAAGCGCGGAGAAGCCATTTGCAGCATTCACTATAAAGTTAAATCAAAAAGCACTGTTTCTTGAAGAAAAAATATGTTAAAAAAATCATTTTCATTATTTGTTTTTATTGTAAGGAATAAATTAATTTTTATCTTGAAAACGGTGCGTCAGACCGAAAAAGCTCAAGAGACACTTTTTACGCAGAAGTAATTGAGCTTTAACACAGCCCACGATCAGAAAATGACGACCTGCAGGAATACATAGACAAAAATTCACGGTAAAAATCGAAGAAGATTGTCGTGTTCTGTCACGGATAGGAATATTATACTGTAGATGTAGTTGTGGCATTATGATAGAGGTTCTTAATCATTATTATAAATTTTCATGCAGTCTTTATTAGGTACGACTTCGTATCGTTCTATCATCGCTTAATAACAAGGTACTGGTTGATTTTTTTACCTTGAGTGATCAAGATAGTATTCTTATTATTGAAGATTCCGCTTGGAACTTTCGATTTTAATTTTATTATAGGCTAGTATGGTATTTTATAAGCTAGTTGTAGAAGGTTTAGAAAACTGACGTAAGGTCCGTTAGCAAAAGCGCAGAAACAACCCCTCTCGCATAAAGCATCAGTATACGGCGAAGTAATTCAAATAATTCTTGAACTATATAAAGTTATTTATTCCGTGTAATAATTTACGAAATAAGCAAATTCCACCCCTGTGGCATTTCAGCCCCTTTTGTTGCCCTCGGCATTCCTTTTCGTGGCAGTCGTTTATAGTTATTACGAAACCGATTTCACAGGAGTAACAAGTGAGTCTCACCACCACCACCACGGTGGGGTTGTTCACTCGGGGCACGAGCTATGGATTTTTAATCAGATATTTTGTGCAGAAGGGCTTTTTGTCTAGGGTGACGAGTGTAGGAAGAATGGGGATGTTATTTTTAGTAGTTATGATTTGATAGGATAAATTGTTACTTTTAGATTTCCATTTCAAACGAACACGTTTGCTGCATTTATATCAAGAAACGATCACTAAAAAAATAAGTTAATGCAATTGAAAGGTTGCGTGCCTGTGAATGGGATTTATATTCATAGTTGTAGTAAAATTTTTTATATACAGCAAAATGTCATCGAATATTATAGTATATTATGATGATGTAGATTGAGCCAAAATTATCAGAATTAAAAAATTCTAGCGCGATCAATGGTTATAAACAATTTAATTGTTTATTTCCTTATAACTACTGAACCATTGGTTTTAGAGAAAAAGTTTTTCGACAAAAAATATTTCTTACGATGTTGTTTCTTTCTCCTTACACATTTTTCAAAATTATTAATTTGGCTCGGTCGAAACGCTAGTGCATTACTATTATTGCTATCCCCCACCATTATCACCAAAAGGATCGCTCAGAAAAAAATGATGAACATTGAGAATTAGGTACCTATAGATTGAACCAAAATTATCAGGATTGAAAAATTCTAGTGCGACCAATTTAATTGTTTATTTCCTTATAACTGCTGAACGCTTGGTTTTAGAGAAAAAAAATTCGCCAGAAAATATTTCTCTCGATGTAAGGAACAACTTTTGTCCCTACACGTTTTTCAAAATTTTTAATTTGACTCAGTCGAAACGCGAGTGCATTACTATTAATAATAATTTAAGTGCTGATGGCAAGGAACACTAATTGTGCAAGTATAGCTTGCACTTGACAGATTTTTTAGTTTCGTTGTAGGTAAAAACAGAACTAAAAAAATCGACAAAGTGCAAGCTAAACTTGCACAATTAATGTTCCGTGCCCCCCCACTTAATCTGAGCAAACCGCACATACATCGCGTATGCGCGGAGTAGTTAGTAGTCAGTAGTTATAAGGAAATAAACAATTAAATGGTTTATAACAATTGATAGCGCTAGAATTTTTTAATCGTGTTAATTTTGGTTTAATCTACACCTAATTCTCAATGTTAAATGATTTTTTTCAGATTTTTCTGAGCGATCATTTTGGTGATAAGGGAGGTGGACAGCAGTTTTTAATCGTTTTGCCTGAAAAATGTTTTAAAAAAATAATCGGTCAAGTGCAAGCTATAATTACTCAATTAGTGTTCTGTGGCATCACCTACCACCCCCCCCCCCCCCCCGACTTAACCTGTGCAAACTTCGTCCGCTCGATGTCTGCCCATCAGCCGCGCCATCGCGTATGCGCGGAACATTGAAAAACGTGTAAGGACAAAAGTTGTTCCTTACATCGCGAAAAATATTTTTTTTGTCTAAAATTTTTTTCTCTAAAACCAATGGTTCAGCAGTTATAAGGAAATACACAATTGAACTGTTTATATCAATTGATTGCGCTAGAATTTTTCAATCCTGATAATTTCGGCTCAATCTAGACTAAGGGTTGCCAGAAATCAAAATGTCAAAAATAGAAGAATTAACTTGAAAATATAGAAGTTTCAAAAAATATATAGAAGATTCAAATAAATCATTTATTACCATCATTACATTAGGTATATCTGCTAATGTATTAAACATAAACACATATTAAACATATTCAGATAAATGAAAATAAGAATGACTAAAATAATAACCATTAAACATTATTTTAAATTCAACTCAAATAACCTCAACCTCAAATAAACTCAAACCTAAAATATAATTTAAAAAAAAGACAAATGACTATAACTTTCTACTAACACAATTTTTTTCTCTTAAAATTTAAGAATTGTCGACAAAATGATGTAAAATTTGTTTAGAAAAAATAATAAATAAAATACTAGGTATATAGAAACAAAACGAACCCGCAAAGAACGAAACGGCTCGAAATTTTAGGTTGAGTTACCGCTCTTATCCAGTCACAAGTTGTTACATTAGGATTCGGGCTGATAAAATCGAGACGGAGTCGAGACACCATCGATCACTTCTACATAGATCAACCCAAAGATTTCTCTATGGATCAACCCTCTCCATAACAAGCAGTGATGCTTGCTGGGCCAAAAATCAAGAAAATTATAATATTAATCTGAAACGCCGAAATATAGAAGATTTTGCTTCTATATTTTCGGAACATAGGAGATAGAAGATTTTCGTTGAATATAGAAGACTTCTATTAAATATAGAAGGTCTGGCAACCCTAATCTAGACCTATTTCTCAATGTTAATGATTTTTTTCAGATTTTTCTGAGCGATTCTTTTGGGGATTAGTGTGGGGGACAGCAATTTTTAAGGGTTTTTGAAATTAACCCCCAGAATCAAAATTCAACTTTTTACACGTTACGTCTATAATTGGGCCACCACACTCAATCTATGTGCCAAATTTCAAATTTTTACGTCGAATAGTTTCAGAGAAAATCGCCTGTGATAGACACAGGGACAGACGGACGGACGGACACCGAAGTGATTCCATTAGTGTTCCGTTTTCACGGAACACTAAAAACTAGGTTTGCTTGAAAGAATCCTTAGGCACTGAGAGTCCAGTTATGTACACGATTGTACCTAACATTCATTTACATTCAAATTACCTTTATTTCAGTAGTTAGTTTAAAGAGATTGTATTAAGCTAGGCAAAATAACCCGTAACTCTTTTACAGCTCTCTTAGAGGCTTCGTGAACGGATATGTTATTTATTTATGATCAAACCGACCTTAACCTTGCTCGGTGAACTGAAAAGTTTCTGATGCGGAAGCCGTAGCGAGCGCTGTTTTTAAAAACTTAAAATCGGTTTATTTCCTTAAAGGACTTTTTAACTTTTATATGGAAAAGTTAGAGATTTACGGGCTTTGAAAAAGTCGCTTACGGGAATTAGGATACAAATATTGTTTTATGGAAAAAATAGAAGAGGCCGCGAACTAAGTAGTTTTAAAGAAAATACATTATGCTGAGATTTACCGAGAGATTGGCAGGGCAGGCCTAAAGATACAATGTAGTGCGGCTCAAAAATGTTCCCTCTCTTTTTGGTTTTTGAACGAATAAAAGTAAAATTTAAAATTTGGCACACTTTAATAGCAAATAAGTACTACTTTTTGATATAAATTTCACACTTTTAATATCCAAGTGCAAAAATTTTGACAAGCCGCCGTTTTCTTGTTAATGTTATTAATGCTCTTAAATTTTTACACGATGATCAAAGCGATAAGACCTTTCAGATAATGTATTACGCAACCCCTCTTCCTATTTATCTTTTTTTCAAAATGGCGCCCATCCGCCACGTTGATAATTAAAACTGTGAAATTTATATTGGACAGTAGTATTTATACATACTACCAGTGAAGTGTGCCAAATTTTAACTTTTTATGTCTACCAGTTCAAAAAATAAAATGTGTTGGGGTCATTTTTAAGCCACACTGTATATTATAATGGTCTTCATACAACATGAGAGAACAATTAATTTTTCTTTATGAGACATAATCTTAAAAACATGAAATTACCTATAGTTTAAGAGCAGTCTCACCGTCACATATGCTTCATTCATTCCTAAAGTCACTACCTATGCTCAATTTAAATTAATTAAACTCAATTTTAAATTACAATTTATTAATGTAATTAAATTACCGACATTTGTAGAAAGCTGTAGGCCCATAGTCTGCAAACACAACCTAACATAGCAAAACTATCATATTATTTTAATGAATATTTTATATGTTTTACTTGCACAATCTTCTACTTCTCGGGAAGTTAGTTAATGGTTCTATATAAGATATTTGATTAAGTTAGCAAGTTTGTCTTTTGAACTTTGGAAAATTATAAGCGAATCAACTCGGGAACTGATCTTTCCCGAGAACTTTAGACAGACAAAGTGTATAATAATTGTGCGAGAACTGATATAATTTGAAGAAAATTTGAAGCTAAAATAATAAAAGTGATGGTACGTAATTTGTACATATTCGCTTTCTTTTTAATAAGAGTTTATCTTATCATATTTAGCTTACAAAAGAAGAGGACACACGGCGGGGTCAACTCTTGTATCCTCCAACTGCCAATCTTGGTTTGGAAACGCCATCGGAAGTTAAACTATAGGCCTTTTTGTAAATTAAAAAGATTCCATTTGACTAAAATATAGCAATGTAAGCATCACACAATGGTAAAATGGAAATACTGAGAGAATTATTTCAACATCTTTAAATTTGATAAACTTATTCAATTATCAAAGCGCACAGAGTTCGCCAGGCCAAGTTCTCGCAAAACCGACTTCGCGCGCACTGTGCAATATTTACACGAACCATTTCGAGCACTTTTCGACCCCCCTCTATCTTCAAGACTAGGTTACCAAAAAGAAGCAGCATTTCAAATTTCATACGCGTTGGTACAGTAGATATGAGTGTCTAAAAATCACAATTTTGGGCATTCACTGACTGATAGATTACCATAAATCTAGGGTACTTCCAATAGAGCTAGAGCTTTGAAATTTGGAACATAGATAGTGTTTAAGGTGATTATTACGAGAAAATATCAAATATCATCCCTTTTGAAAGATACGTTATTTTTAAAATTAATTTTACTCGAAAACGGTGCATCCTATCGAAATAAAACAAGAGTACCTTTTTCCAATGAAAAAATTCAGGTGTCCAAAAAATTGCATTTAAAATAAAAAATCTTAGAAATAAAAGATATAGGATAACATTTACCTTAAGCCCCACTCTGTGCGCCGCCACTGAAGAATATATTTTCACTTTAAATCCACCGTAATTTACAACTTATCGGTTGTAATACATGTATCAATTTTCATGTCATTATCTTAAATGGTTTTCATGCTATTACGAAAAAACCCTTCTCCTTCGACCCCCTTGGGGGGCTCTAGCGCCCTAATGAAGCATTTCTCGGGGTATGTTTATAGAAAATTTTTGTCCTATTTTTGGATGTACTTGAGGCACTAGAAATAATGCACCATGTATAGTATTTAGCATTTTTCAAGTTAAAAGGGATTAGAATTGCGTTTGAAACAATTTTTTTTAAGGAAGGTAAGGCGCGGGGCAAAAAATTAAAAACGCTTCAGAGTACGAAAATAAACGTTTTAAATTTGTATTGTAAAAGGGTTTTTAATAGTCATCCACAAATTTTTGCCAGCCTCTTCGTTTGATGTTAAGTATAATTTGAACCTTTTAAAATTTCCATCTTTTCCCCCGTGTCTCTTTTTTGTTCTAGCGCTCGTCTGTTTGCCCGTTCCCCGTTCATTTGACCCCCTGAGGGTGCCTTAATTAAGTTTTAGCCGCTATTTGCCCGTAGTCTTCTCATAATTTGACGCGAATTCCTTCCGCTACGATTATGACGAGCGGATAGTAAAACTGGGAAAGGGATTTAAAACGACACAGCGCGACGGTTTGATGATCTACAACGGCACGAGGTTATGAGGGTATATATGGGAGGAAAGTCCTTTAATTAAAATCTGAATGACTTAAAAATTCTTTATGATTCCGGTCTTCGAATTACTAAATACAATGTTGCTTCGCATATAGTTGTCGATAGCCATTCAACAAGTTAGAAAAAACTAAACGTTTTCGAGTTATTTGAGATTCACTGTTTTCATTGGAAGATCTTGTAACGTCCTCAAAGTATGCCGTGTCTTAAATTATTACTCGTCTAAGGTAACATAATTAAAAGGTATAGGGTGAATGAAAAATAAAATTGTCAAGTTCAGAAGTTTTTATTTTTAATAAAAGTACATTATTGTCATTGTCATTGCATAATACAGAATTTAAAAAAAAACAACATATTACAACAAAGAACATAAAAATTATAAACTTAAACTAAATGAGAGACGTGTCCACCTTCTACTTCCAAACATGTTCTCATTCTTCTTTTTACAGCTTCAAAAACATTGGTGACCACTTAGGGGGAGTTGTTAATAAGCGTTTGAGGATCCATGTTTATATAAACTTATTTTCATATTTTTAGATGTGGAATGTGCCCTTTAAATGTCTTAACATCTTTTTGCAACACCCTATGTATATATAGTATATATATTTGTATCCGAAAATCGTAATCTAAGTGACTAAAGAAATTCGAATAACGCGCGATTAATATTCATGCAAAACTAATGACTAATGAGACGCTTCACGTAGAGTGCCATGAAAACAAAAGTCAAAATGTTTGGTACCGATATTCTAAATGTCAACACAATTTTTTAGTTGCGTTCAGAATATTTTTAACAAATTCTTAGACCCGGTGAAAAAGGAATTAAATATTTAGTGTTAAAATGGGCTACAAGACAGGAAATCCCCATTTCAATGTTCCATGAGCTTCCTAAGAAGTCGCCTTCAATTTGGTTCCAGAATTAAAGAAGAAACGGAAGAATGTCTGGTACGTACTGGGAATTTCTTTGAGAAAAATATTAAAGACAAGAGGTAAGTTTTATTTCTAATAATAATTTATCAGAGCTTCAATAGAATTATAAATAAAAGCACATGAGCCTTGGTATTCCATATCAGGGAACCATCGGCACAACTTTACCATCTTGTAGTCAGAATATCAGAAAATTTGAAGTGAGAATACAAAAAATTAAAAACAAAACGAATGAAAATATTTTAAACAATAAAGGTGTGACTGCAAAACCTCGTCTATGAAGTCTTGTTCCGCCATAAAAACATAAATTTACGATATTAAATTTTCTCTTGAGGAACACAGAGCGCCACATTTTAAAATTCTTTTCGAATATATCGCGGCTCGTGCATCAGTCTTTCCACTGTTTAATGGACTTTATCGTTATTTCAAGCATAATTTTTAAAACATTAAATCTTTGTGAATGGCATACCAGAATGTTAAGTGGCCGAGTGGGTGGCTTATTAGAAATGTTTCAAGTGCGTTTTTTGCCGCTCGGTATTTTGCTGTTAAGATATAGATCTTAAAAAGCTCTATTATACAGTGCGGATCTTTAAAATCCCCTCTCCGCTTTTCTTTTTTGAAACGCTTAAATAAAGTAATCGGGCCCCATCCCTATTATTTAGATTTTCTTAAAATTGTTTTTGCTTATATTGTTGTACGCAATGAGAAGATCCTTAGGGAAAAGTAGGTTACAACTCCACATCCCCCTAAACTTTGTGCTTTCGGTACGCTTCTATATTAGAGGTTGTGGGTCCTGCACATGTTTGAGCCTCAGATGCTAGGAAACCTTAACACGGCCTTGATCAAGGGCGTACCCACCGAGGGGCAGGCTGCCCCCCTAAAAGAAAAAATAAAGTCTAGGATTTTCCCGCTCCCTTCCTCGAAAATAATAATATGAGTGGCCCCCTCTAGTTCAGATCCTGAGTACGCCCTTGGCCTTAAGCACATCTTATTTGTATTGTTCAGCTGAAAGCCGAGTATTTATAAACCTTCACAACATTCTTACACTGTGTTCAGCAATTTTCAAGATTCGCCTAAATAAAGAGACAAACAGACGCCTTCAAAGCACTTTTTTTATTATTATGTTAAAAATAAAGATGTATAAAAAAAGAACCTTTTAATAAATTGAATTACGTCGCAACAGACACATTTCTTCTCATTTTAGTATTAAATTAGGAACGAGTACAATAACAGACGCCACACTAAAAACCACACAATAAAGAATGCTGATTATTATCGTCATTTTTATTCTTTGCATGTCCTCACTGCGCTGCCATGTGCCAAGCGACACGACGCGACGTGCCATCAGTAGATCTGACTTTGTGGCATTTTTTTTTTCACCTTGATTGCAGCTGTATCAATAGACAACCAACGCGTAACGGAGTTTTGAGTAGTTAACGTTATTTTTAGCGTTTGATGATACTTTAGTTTACAACCACATTATAATAAAGTCCTTGTATGTCTTGCATACAGGGTGTTGAAAAATTCGACCGATATACAGGGTGTTATGAAATTAACTGCATATATTGGAATGGGTGACTCGTTGGGACAGACATACCTAATACTTTTTTTTTCTTAAATCGACCATTTTAAAACTTTTCAAAAACACCTAAAACCCGTCTATGTTCGCCGCACTTGGCTGACCTATGTGTTCGCTTGACGGAAAATTGCGCGCGAAAAAACCAAAATCAATTGAATTTTTTGTAACGTTGCCAGACGAATAAATCTTTAAGAATAATTTATTTTCTGTTATTAACCATAATTTAAGACAAAGGTAAAACAAATTTAAACCTTTTTCTAAGAAAACACACAAAAATTAGTAAAAAGGCACTGCGAAATCACTCCTTTTTGTCAGCAGCCTTAGTTTTAACCAATAGTTGCCTAACAAAATTGAAATATCAATAAGTAAAACTAATAATAAGTTGCAAAATATGATACTTATCTAGTAGGGAATGTGCTGAAAATGTCCTCCATTATTTGCTTCCAATCAGGCGTAGCATATTGCTCCGAACCCGTTGAAAGACATAATCTTCCTTATTTCTTGGGCTGCCATTTCAACACGATTTCGCAGTTAGTTCACTTTTTCAATTGGCACACTATACACTATTTCCTTCATCGTACCCCACAAGAAGAAGTCACATGGTCCCTTAGCTGCTGTACTACTAACACAAAATAAATATTCTTTTAATGGGAGGTTCGCCGTTAGAAAATCTTTCAATGTACAAAAGTCGCACTTGGTAAGCGTTTTCCTTAGCTGTTCCGTAGCACCAAACCATATCCATCCGTAAGCTAAGCATAACGGCATCTTGGCTTAAGAAACAGATTAAAAATCGGTTGAAAATCTCTATCTAAAACTAATAAGAACTGGCAGTAAAAAACACTTTTCTAGGGTCAAAAATGTATTTATTTATTTATTTATTCATTTATTCATTCATTCAACAAGGGATCATAATATACATGGCATAGTTTTCGTCTACCACTAGTTCGTCTAAAACTAGTGAATCGCGTCATCTCAGCGAATTTATTTTTCAGCGCAGTTGCCAAATTACAGAAGCAGTGCAGAAGAAATACAACATTGACTGTAGTACGTTGTTCTCTGGATTGTGTTATATATGTTAACTTTTTTAAATTGAATGTTTTGAAAGAGTTAGTAGGATTTCATTCTTTAAAGGTAACAAAAATATTATTTTTTCAAACTTGATACATAGGAATGTGGCAGAGAGACTTGGCAACGCCACAGCGAGTACTGACGACATAAAGAGCCTTTTTTTCTGTGACTGACGTTCCTCACTGATTTTTATATAGCCATGTATTTATTGTCAGTGGTGCGCAATGATTAAAACAATATTCTTTTGAGGGACGATATCTTTTCCTTTATCGTGAAGCGCCATTTATGAATATTTTTCTTCAATCTGAATTCATACCAGGATTTACCGCGTTCAATATATGCAGTGAATTTCATAACACCCTGTATAAATCATCTGTACCTATGTATAATACAAACTGAAAGTGTCGCAAGGAAGACAAAACTGCACGAAAAATAAATTTTCATTGGATTTTCCCGCGTCAGCTGAAAATGGCAGAAAGTGCGACAAGCAACTAGTTTTTTGGTCCACTGACAGAGCTTTTGGGCTGTTATATTTAGAGAGATAAGTTTGCACCAACGATGCTGACTTGTCTGTCATATACTTGTCAGTACCTAGAAAACAATTCTCTGTGAAATTAAAGTAAAAATCATTGTTAATGGTTGCCAGAATAAATTAAGTGTATTTTACAATGTAAATCTAGGTAAAAAATAGTATTGATGGTATTAGTTTTACAATTATATCGTAAAATTATATTGCATTTGTGAATACACCTTTTAGTTATTTATTTACTTGGAAATATTATAGGACAACATTGCCGAAACGAACATTTTATTTATATTTATGGAATAGTAAATTGTCATTTTATATTTTAGTTGAATTCTGACCTTGTATAATGACAATATTTCAAGTAGTTTTAAATATATATTTGTTATACAAATAGGTACACTTAAAATCATGTATGAGCATGAACAATTTTTGAAATTTTACACTCCGTTGAAAAAATATTTATATTTTTACGACAAACTGTAACGAGTCACAGACATTTTGAAGTACAGAATAGACATTTTGAAATATACAAAAATTTGTAATACAACTATGAATATAAATCCCGTTTACAGGCACGCAACTTGTTTATACAGCATGCCCTACGGAGTTCTTGCCATATGGGAAAATTTTTACTGAAAGTTAAAAAAAACACCTTGGTGTAGAAAGAGTTCTGCATATTAATAAGCTGAGAATCCACCATTTTAATTTTTTTAGAACTGATTTAAAATTTAAAAAAAGGGGCGAAACATTTGTTAAAGCAATTTGTATATTAATTTTGAGACCACTATCAGTTTTCAATATAATAATCGTATTACCCCCTCTGTTTCCACCCCCTAACACCCCATTCTTAACACATGGTTATTTGTTCCAAGCAAAGAACTTGTCTCCCAATTTTTATATCTTTTTCTCTAGCGGTTGCATTCGAAACTTACACCCTCCACTTCTACCCCCTAGGGGCAAAATTTCCCAGAACATCAAAACACGTACTTACTTATTTTAACAGAGTTAGCTTAACATCAGTTTTCAGTTCTATAGCTTTAAATTATAGACAGTTATAGGTACCACCCTCAAAATAGGCTACACCCCTTTTTTCAACTCCTGAGTGAACTTTGAAAAAATGACAAAACATGTAGGTAGATTCTTATTTTATTAAAGGAACTTATATACCAATTTTTAGACCTCCACATGTTTTAATTCCTAAGATACAGAAATTCCTATACAAATTTCTACCCCCGTTTTTACCCCCTTAGGGGTTTATCTTCGAAAAATATTTCCCGTATGGCACAAACTCCATGGGACACGCTATATAATAATCTTTCAGTTTTTATTTTGCGCAGTCAACTTTTTTTTTAACTTATTGTTAATTCATCTATGTTACTAGCTACTGGCGGAACATTTATGGCCTTTTTCGCGTGCCCACAAACAGGCTCGCTCGGGTCAAAGCAAAGTGATCTCCAGCCAAGTGGATCTCCAACGGCGACGTGGGGCACACTCGACGTGCACGGGCCCCAAAATTACGGCCTCTTTTGATACCCACGATTTAAATCCGATGTAATTGGTTAAGTCTGTGCAAGCTGTTTAAATGAATAGTTTGTTTTCGTTTGGAGTATGAAAAGCAAAAGAGGAAGAATGACTTGTAAATAAAAAAATTAAGTATTGAGTTAGGCTTAGTGCTCTTGGTGTAGGTACCGGCCATGCAGAGCAAGTTATGTTGTCGTTCAACGCTACTAGTTTTAAACCTTAAATTTAAAAATTACAGCTATCTTATCTATACTCTGTATACTAATATATATTATATACTAATACGTATATAAAATTGTAAAGTGACTGACTGACTCACTGATTCATCAACGCCCAACCAAAAGTACTAATGCTAAAAAGTTGAAATTTTGCACAAAGCTTTTTTTTACGCCGTACGCGTCCACTAAGAAAGAATATTGCAAAACTCGCCTTCTAAGGGGCTAAAAGCAACCTCTAAAAATAAAATACAATAATAGAAGTTCTAAGGAAAACGCCAAAAAATGTAAATTTTATTTTATATTTTTACATAAGACTAGTTTTTAGGGTTTTTAGTCCGTCTATCACAGGCGATTTTCCATGAAACTATTCGACGTAAAAATTTGAAATTCAGCCACAGATAGTGCATACTCAATACTATCCAATTATAGACGTAAAGTATAAAAAGTTGAATTTTGATTCTGGGGGTTAATTTCAGGGGGTAAAGTGGGACTGGAAAAAAATTCAAGGGCATCGTGTGGGGTATTGAATGAAAGCTTATTGAAGCACGAATTCCACAATATATATATATATGATGTATTTTTTTACGCATTTTTTAAAGATTTTTTTGGGAAAAACGTTTAAAAATTGCTGTCCCCCACCCTTATCACCAAAAGGATCGCTTAGAAAAGTCTGAAAAAAATCATCAACATTAAGAATTAGGTGTAGATTGAACGAAAATTATCAGCATTGAAAAATTCCAGCGCGATCAATTGTTATAAACAATTTAATTGTTTATTTTCTTATAATTGATACACCATTGGTTTCAAAACAAAAGTTTCTCAACGAAAAATATTTCTCACGATGTAAGAAACAACTTTTGTCCTTACACTTTTTTCAAAATTTTTGATTTGGTTCCGCGCATACGCGATGTGATACAGCGTTGGTGCCGTCGGCGGCGGGTAGCGCGGCAGATGAGGAGATCTAGCGGCCGTATTTTGTTCAGGTTAAGTGAGGAGCTGATGGCACGAAACACTGTGAGCAAGCATAGCCTGCACTTAACCGAATTTTTATTATTTAATAATACATAAAGAATATAACTTATACGCGAGCGAAGACGCGGGTAAGAGCTAGTACCAAACAAACAATCACATATTCAACAGTTCAGAACGTTTCTACTTCACTGTATTCTAATTTGAAGGGATTATTTTAAAGACATTTGTATTATACATAAGTTAAAGAAAAAAAAAACGATTCCAGCAAAGTTAGTTTTACTTTCAACCCTGTTCTAAATCCGGGGAACTTAAAACGAAAACAAGGCGCGTTTCTCCTCGAGTATTAATACCCAAAACACCTCGGGAAAAAGCCAGCCAAAACATTTCCAAATTTTACATAACTTTATTTACATAAGCTTCTTTAGCAGTCTGTGTTGCCAACACTGGTCTCGAAAATAACTAAAGGCCTTGGAACGAAGTTGTTTTATTAACTTTTTACCTCATTAAAGACCAAGCCACTTTCACCGACATTTAAAAAAGCAAAAATATTATTCAGTGACGCACGCTGAGCAGTGCAAGGAATTTCTGATCAGGACGTAGTCACATGACTAAACAAGGTTTTTGGCACCCTAGTCTAAGATTGGCGTGAAAATATGACATATATTTTTGTTTCTTCAAAAAAATGAACTGACTTAAAAAAGCACAACTTATTAATTGTTTATGAATTATCATTACGGATCCATATACTGTGAAATTGCGCCGACTTCAAACTTTAGAACTTCGGTGTACAAGTTACCTAACTTTGAACAACATGAAGTTTACCATTAACCACAGTTATAAATACGTAAAAATCTTATTTCATACTTTTGGGAAGTAGGTTAATTTTTTTGAAAAAAAAAAAAATATTTCCTACTTTTCACTTCACCTGTTCTCCCTCCCCCTTCACTTTATCGCCCCCTTTTTAAATTTGTAATGTCCTTGTAATATTGGATTTTCTCAGTAACCCTGAAAATGACATAGTTAACATTTTTAAAGAATTTGCCACCCGCTCCTTTCGCCCACCTCCCTCGCTGTAATTTTTTTTACATGCGTTATATGGACTAAACTTTTCTGATCTCAATAACCCCGAAAATGACCCTTTAGATAACATTTTTGGAGAAACTAGCAGTCGCTCATTTTTATCCCCCCCTCCGCTGTCGATTTTCTTAACATCTGTTACACAAAATTAAATTTTTTGACCTCAATAACCCTGAAAATTTCATGTTAATTAACATTTTTATAGAAATTGCCAATCGCTCTTTTTTAACCCCAAAAATGACACCGGTCACGTGCTATCCCAAGTGTCAATTTCAAGTGAGCGACGTCGCAATTTTTTCGTGTTGCCATTTTCACCGTTTCACTGACATACTGCTGGTTAAAAATTATTGAAATCGGTGCTACCATTTCGAAGTACACACGCAAAAACTGTCGATTTCAAGAGTTTTTTTTAGTTTTTCGCAGTTTTTTTAGATTTCCACTCGATTCAGCAAAAACCCTTAAAATGGGACCATTCGCAAGAACTCATCTACAAAATAAAAAAAAATGTGTCGGAATTGGTTAATCCGTTCACGCACGTGTCGAATTGATATCCTCCTCTTATGAAGTCGGATAAAAATATGTTCACACTCTATATATAAATCTAAATAACAACACAAGGTTATTCAAGAGTATAATTGCTACAAAAATTATGAAACACACGTAAGCTGGAAAAAATTAATAAACTTTATTTAAACAGTTTTTACTATCTACAATTAATTATCCATAAATAAATTAATTAGTTTGACAAGAAAATAGCTCAAAACACCTTTTAAAAATTATGAATGTACAATATTAATGGGTAGTATGTTATGTTTAAGAATTGATTTGGTTATACATATTTATAAGTTAAATGCATAAGATTCTTATCCTCTGTGAACTAATTATTTTGCTTAACATATTAATTGATTCGTGACAACCCAAGAACTATGGATAATTATTTCAACTAGTCGAAAACTGAGCTGGCTAATCATGTGTAATTGGAGGTGATTAGTTTTATGTAAAAAGTTTTTTACATTACCGTCATAGAAAATTATTAATTATTCCCTCATTTTGGGCTAGAAAACGTTATTTTTTCTACCAGTACCCGACCGAATACCACGAATACAAATCCATTAATATAGTAATACAAGAATAGTGCTTTTTTTGAGACCAGTAACAGCGAACTCGGCGTCTATTAAAATTGAACATTCAAGTAATGAATTAATTATCATTGAGTTGTTATTTTACATAGTGTATATTACTTTGAGCTGCGCCCTTTAGGGCTGGCGCTTTGCGGCGATTGCCCCGTATGCCCCCCCGGTAGCTACGCCCCTGACTTTAGACCAAGAGAAAATAACAATCCGTAGCCGTAAAAATCTAAATGAAAAATTGTGCAGGCATAAATTAATAAAATACAAATCACTCATGCACCTATAATAATTTCATCTTAGCATGCACCATCTCAACTTCCAGGAAGACACATCAGACGAACACCCTTTACATAGTACCTATATTAATCACTTTAAAGTAACAATGTTTAATATTATTGTTGAACAATATCGTTGCCGATTATAGAAAACAGTATATTTAATTTAAAAAACCGCCGCGGCCATATATACTGCAGGAAACAGGCAGGCATTTTCAAGCCCCCTCTATTGTACAAAGTACCTATTTATTTTAGAAATCTAAAAAATCGCTTTGCCCCGTTGATTTTTCAATGGATCATTAACTAATAAAAAATAAACTTCAATAAACGTATATCAATCAACTTCTATTCCATGTCCACTTGTGTTTTTTTTAATGAATTATTTTTGAACAACCCTTTTTATCAAAGAAAAATCAATAGAATTTCAATTACATACATTAGTGATTTTTTGGAGATCAAAATAAGTATTTTATGCCAATATAAAAATTTTGTTTTATATGTAAACAATACAACAAATACCATTTTGTGTTAATTAAAATTTTATTAATTAATTAAAATAAACTTGAACACATTTTTTATGACTAATTAATGCCCGTGGCTTCGTACAGGTTAAAGTTTGTTTGGGTTTGTTAGTAATTGGGCCCAAGTTTTTTAAACTTATACGCTCTCGCTTAGGCGGATATTTTAGTGCCAGGTTTTACAAAAAACTTGCCAAATTCGTGAAGGCAATTTTTCTCATCGAATATTTGTTACAATTTAATTGCATCCTTGGAAATGAGAGGGAAAACAAACATAAAGAAGAGTGACAAAATAAAAATGGGATAAGTGGCGGGACACGTTAAAGATTAAACAGGAGACAAATAGCTCTCGGGAGGAGCGTCAAGTGGACGACAAAAAGTCGGTCAAGAATGGATGGGTCCCGAAGAAGAGGTATAATGAGAAATGGAGAGAAATAAAGGTTACGGGTATCAAGTAGCATTACATAGGTAGTCACAGTCGTCGTTTAGTTAATTAAAAATACGAGGTCATGAAAAAAGGTTGTCTCAAATAGAAATCTATTATTTTATTATTTCTGAGTAAATATTTTATAAAACGCAACGTCTGTCTGTCTGCCTGTGTAGTACGCTTATAACTCAGGAACCACTGATTCGATTTACATGATTTTTTAAAATTTGTAGGTAGGTACTTTGTCTGGCTTTAGTCTTTATTTTACAGAACCAAGTCGACGTAAGTGACTACAGCCTTTTTCGCCATACGCTGTTAAAGACACAGCCATGCAATTGTATGGAAACTTTGTTGAGTATACTATTTTCTACAAAAAAATCCGTGACAGCACATGTCTATCTTTGAGAGGTGATCTACAACAAATGCTTTTATGCTGCAGCTTAAAATGGAAAATGAATATTAAAATTAGGACGGATTTTTCACAAGAGTCATTTGATCCTTATCGAAAGAAATTATTTATTTTATTCGGGTATCTAATGTAGATCAAAAAGGCCCTTTACAGTATCTAATTTGTGCTTATAGTTATATTTTTCCTACAAAGAAAAACTGTTTAAGTTTTGGTAATTTTTCAAGAATCTTTAAAAAAATATAGAAAGCGAGACCAAGAGTATTTATTTAACTTCAATTAAGCTAGAGCTTTGAAATTTTGTACACGTGTATAAGTTCGGTGACAATGCAATATAGTATATTTAATATTGTTCTCAATCCAATATGGCGGACGCCACAAGATAGTGGATTATCATTGTCTTAACAATTCCCTTGACATGGGCGTTAAATGAAAGGGTTTGACGAGTAGAATACGATAACAGGTAAAATTTCTTGTAATAGTGGTGCATTATCAAAAATGCATAGGTTAAGACGTAACTAAAAATTAAAAAATAAAATCTTGTGAAAAATACTTTTTAAAAACAAGTTTTTATTATTTAGATGTACTAAAACGAAAAAATAAGTATAATTTTTTCAGTATGGCAATGCTAAATCCTATTTGTAAGTGGACGTAGTTCGCGTGGGTGGATCCTAATAAAAGTAGTATCAAAGTTATCACTGAAACAGATATAATATATTATGTTAAATTTATTGTCTTAAAAGCTTATCGCATGAATAGAAAAGAAAAAAATACATACTTAGGTATCTACTTGCAATTTCTGCCAAACAAAATGAATGCCTGTGTGAACTTTTCGCGCGCTCTACAAGCTTTTAGGACAATACATTTAACATAATATATCTGTTTCAGTGATAACTTTGATACCTACTACTTTTATTAGGATTCACCCACGCGAACTACGTCCACTTATAAATAGCATTTAGCATTGCCACAATGAAAAACTATACTTTTTTTTTCGTTTTAATACATGTAAATAAAAGTTGGTTTTTACAAAATACTTTTTACAAGATTTTTTAACTTTCACTTGCAATTTAAAATAATTATTTATAAAAATAAACAGCGCCATTAAAATCTGTGTGAACTTCCTGCTCCCTCGGATCTGTGGGAAATCAAACGTTAACGAGCCATTTTAGAGTTCTTTCGAAAAAAGTCATTCGGAAGTCCCACGTATTGCTCACACAAAAGCTATTAAACGGCCCTTAGACTGGGATTTAGTGCAAAAGGGTGCTACCAAGATAGTATTCTTGATTTCTTTAGAAAACATACGTAGGTCAGGGCAAAAGTTATGTAGTATGAATTTTTACGTCATTCGTTTTTAAAGTATTTTTCAACACAGGCAATACACTTGTTCATAGGCACAAATCACTCATCAAACAAACGCTGCCATTATTTCTGTCTTGTTAAAATAGTATGTATATTTTATTCCACGCTTCAAGCAATTCTTGCTTAAAAGATAACTTTCATTCTTGAATTTGTATAGGTAAAAAATCCAAAATCACAGGGTGCTAAATCTGGACTATAGGCAGGATGATCATTCACTAACTTAAATAAATTTGATTTGACAGGCTGGATGCACCGGAATATTGTCAAGGTGAAAATGCCAAGAGGATAAAGGTGAACTTGGACGAAGGTTTTTTAAGTAGTTAATAAGTTGAGGTATGTAGACATACAGGGTGGCCAATCGAAAACAAAACAGCCTTATTTTAGCACAGTTAATGTCATTAATCATTATATTGAAAATCGCTCAGATCCGTAAATTTTATTTTATTTACCCACGGCACATAGTACTTAGACTTCGGTCTTCGTGGGCTGTCAGAAGATAAAAAAAAAACAGTTTACCTACTTACTTAATTAAATATTGGAAGTGCTCTTGGACATTTTATCAAACCCAACCCAACTTGATGACATTTCTTAATAATAATTCGTTGTTGTAGATCCTTCAGTGAGGTTGGTTGGGTTGCGCACATTTTAATTTTTAAGTGACCCCATAAAAAATTAACGGAGATAAATCTGGTGATTGTGATGGCCATTTAATATTATCTCTTCTTCCAGTCCATCGTGCTGGGAATCAATCATCCAAATACTGTCGAACGGGTAGTGTATTATGCGAAGGAGCTCCGTCCTGTTCGACTATTACATTTTCTACAATGCATTGCTCATCATTTTCCATATTCTTGGTCAACGCTGGATCAATGGCCTCGTCTAACAGTTGTAAATACAGTTCCCCAGTCAAATTGCCGATTAAAAAAATGGACCCACCAGATGCTCACCGAAAATGCCAGCCCAAACATTCAATTTTTGAGGATGTGTATGCATGAAAAATCCTAGGACTTGAACCGGAAAAATAGCGGCAATTATGCCGATTCACGATACCGTTTATAAAAAATAGCATCCGTTAGAAAAGCAGATGTTGTATAGAAAATTTCGATCATGTATTGCTCGTTCACTCATAGTTTAAAAAAACCTCAAACGTCTATCGAAATTTTCCTCCTTCAGTTCATGTACCATCAGTTGTATTTTATACAGATGCCCCTTATGTTTTTTTTTTAAATTGTTTGGATGCTACTGCGCTTAACACCAGATACAGCAGCTATATTTCTCGTATTTAGCGTCGGATCTAGAGCAACGTGCCCTAAAATCTCCACCTCAGTAGCTTCATGAATTACTGGATTTTCAATATTTTTAAAACATAACTTCCGTGTCTCTACTTTTTGATAAAATAAACAAGCAAGTTATTTTTCCAAAATTGTTGGTTTTATTTAAAGAATAAAGTTCCTATTGGAAAACCCCTTTAGAAAAACAAACCAGGGTGCGTGAGATACGAACACAAAACTCGTATTTGATTCAAAAAAAGCACAAGTGCGAATACTTTTTTTCTACATCTAACCGATGCCAAAAAAGTTAGATTACTTAGTACGTTTCTCAATTCGTTTCGCAACTAAGTCACGCGGGGTTTTTCTTTTTGCAAAGGCAAAAAGCCGTTTGTTAGTTTGTAAGAAAGGCCAAAGAATCGGAGGCCGACTTTTAACTTTTGTTCTTTGGCCGAATTAGATCAACCTTCGGTACGTCGCAGACCTACATAAGGGTATACGGCTGAGTCCCTAATCAAATTGGATTGGAATGGAGGAAAGTGTCAAGGCAACGCCAATGTACTTTAAGACAATAAACAAGATCTTATAAGAGAGTAAGAGATAAATCTGACGTAGAAAGATACGCTTTCACAAAGGAGAATTAAGTACACAAAATTCTGATTGAAGTTTGTTTAAATTAATGATAAGAAACTAGTTTAAAAAATTTGGCTTAGCATTTTGTTTACATTTAAACCCCAATTTTTTTAACATTTAATTTCTCGAAAACTACTCACCCGATTTTAACGAGCAAGGTCCCGTTGGAAAGGCAATTCATTTCCCTTTAAAATAAGGCATCATTCAATAATGTCTGTATGATTGAGGCGGATTCATATTTAAAAGATTTATTATTTGCGTGTTATGTCACTTTACTGTTAAGGAAAATAAATAGAAAAATTAATGTTCCTTAACCTGTAGAGTGGCATAACACCCAAATAATAAATATTTTCCCTCCTTCCCATTTAAGATTTTAAGGGTGAAAGCAAGCGCGGATCCAGAACTTCGTTTTAGTGTGGGGGGGGGGTCATTCAGGAAACAGTAATATATTTTTAACTTCTTATGTTTATATTTTAATAGTTGATTGATGATTTTGGGGGGTCATGATCCCCATGACCTCCCGCTGGATCGGCGCTTGGGTGAAAGCTTAGGGTTAGGGGTTCAAGCATAGAGTGTGAAAATACCAAAAAAAGACGTCCACCTGAAAACTAAAGTGTACGGGTCTGAGCGTTCTTTGATATATTTATTTAAAAGAAAATAAACCTGTGTGGAAAGTTTCCGGTGGGCCACGCAGTATATTACCAATCAAAAATCTCCTAAAAATATTCTTGTCGCTTTTTCCTGACCGGCAGATATGCAAGAAACAAAAAGATAATTGCGATTTTATATTTACTTTGCGATAAAGAATCTTTTAGTTCCGCGAGAAAGTATGTGCGCTGTGGCCGTACCAATTATTTTCCCAATAAAACATTATACCTTTTAATTTAGCGGACTGATACTAAAAGAATTATGAAATAATAAGTTTAAGCAATTAGTTAAGTAAGAGTGTCGGCAATTTGCGTACAATTCCTGCGGGCTCCTCCAAAATACCGGTTAAACCTGTAAATTATTCTAAATTAGCCACGGAATTTATCCAAACAATCCGGACACGATAACAAGCACTTCCTAAACAAATGAAGGTGTGCTTGGCGTCGTTGTTTGCAATTAAATTGGGTCTCTAATCAACGGGCCAGTCGCCCAAATTAAACTGCTCCAAATCTGTTTCCGACGGACGGACAGGTAACTTTATGCAGATACACGGCGTAACAAAGCCGTTGGTTAGTTTTGGATTCGGGAAAATATTGAACATTGGACAAACACGAACGAAAATGACTATGACTGAAAGTTGGCCGTAATGTTCCTAACTTCTGTTCCCGTTTCTGTACCTGAAAAAAACTGTTTCAATAGATCATGTGACTATTAAATTTAAACAAAAAAATTAGCATCCACATGCTATACAATAAGAGTGGTTTCAAACAGGCGCGGCCCGTGAGCTTTTTTACAGGTGGGGCAAATTTTGTGAGCAACTAGTGAATAGTGATATCAACGTAACAAGCAAAATACACTTTTTTTATTAATGAAGGTTTTTTAATAATGTGCCTAGTTCTGCCAAGAAGTTATTTACTTACAAATACCACCGTAAAAAACATAAAATATTAAAATTGCATTTTTGTTGAGACTGTAAATTACGTGCAAACCTTTTTAATATTATTTTTTTATAATGTATTCACTTTTTATGTAGTTAATATGTTTGTATATCAAATCGATCCTTCTGTTGGGTGTGCTTTCTTTTAAATGTTTTATGTCACTAATGCCAGTTTTAGTCCATACAATCATCGGTACAAAATAAAATACATGGAAAATAAAAAAAGGTATTTTTTACGTTGCACCCGCAAATCCAATTAGAAATATTGTACATACTTGGCTTAAAATACTTGTTACAGTTGATGTCTTTCCCTCTGTCTTTCGTGGTCCGTTTTAGATTCAGAAGAGGTTTGGGGCGTCCTTTTTCTTTAATTTCTAAACGTTTTTTAAATGTTAAAGAACCACTTCTTTTATTGGGGCTTTGCTAGCCAACCTTATTCACTCCGTTTTCGTTTTACAGGAGCGGGTTGTTTTGTTTTTTTTTTATCTTCTGACAGTCCACGAAGACCGAAGTCTAAGTACTATGTACCGTGAGTGTACTGGGGAATCGACTCACACATCCAGAGCTGGAAACATCCGTAGGGATTTCACCAGCCCTTTAAGAGGATGTGTGGGGTGGTACCACCTCGGTCGAGGAAGAATTCCTCTACCACCTTCCAACAACAATGACAAAATATCCATGGTCGAAGCGGGATTCGAACCCGCGCCTCTCGGTTGCAAAGCTGGCGCCGTACCAACTCGGCCACCGGAGACCCCATTACTATTTATGTAAGGTCGGACCCAGGGAGCAGTGGCGGGTACCATGGGGGCAAGGGGGCACTTGCCCCGCCCCCTTTTCCTACTAAATTGGGCGCCCCTTACTATGACACTTTTGTTCATTTCCTAATGAAATATTTTTTAAGCTTTTAAGCGAAATATGTAATAACTGGGCGCCCCAATACTGGCGCACCCCCCCCCCCCCCATCCCACTCCTAAACCAAATATCCGCCACTGCCAGGGAACAATGTAGGCCTCTGGTCATTTGGGAAAGAATACTTATAATACTTTATGTGTTCGTTTGTGTTGGAGACTCATAGGTGTAGTCAGGCAGTCAAATTTAGGGGTGCGTAAGCCCTAGACCCTATTCAGCATATGGCCAAAAATGTTGTTCATAGGGTGGGGTCAGGATTGTAAAGTTTGGGGGTGCTAAGCACCCCCCCCCCCCCCATTAACTATGCCTATGTGGAGACTGTAAACTTGCTACATAAAAAATAAAGAACTATATTCCTAATAATGGTGCCTATATAACACTAGAATCAACAATGAACTACATACGTTTACTAATACCTAAGAGCACCATAACAAAAAATTCTGTTATACAGTGCGGCTCTTTAATGCCCTCCCCTTTTAATTTTTGAACCGTTATATTTAGAATATTGAAAATTGTCATGCGGTAATTAGTACAAAAATACTATGTTATGTTTTAGTGCATAAGTGACTGTCGGAAAAATTACGATAGCTGCTGGACGCCATCTTGTAAAAAAAAATTAAATAGAAAGGGGGATCTTGCGCTACTTCATTTTAAAAGTCTCATTGAGTACTTTATGATCCCAGAATATTACGTCATTTTTCGTCCTAAGAACAAAATGGTGACTTGTTGAAGCAAATATTTTAAAAATAAAATATATTGAATATTGCTGAAGTTTTCTAATTGGCGGTTTGAAAATACGCTTCTAACGGTAGCAAGAAGTTAAAAAAATATTAATTCCCCCGCTACCGCCACTAATTGAAATGAAATTTAAATTGTGTTAAGAATTAGGTCGGTAATTATTAACATGACATTGAGAAAATACCAATGTTTTGGTGGTATTCTTATCGGCTACAAAAAAAAAGTTGTGTAAACACATACATAGTGCTGGTTATTTTAGTCTAAATGTAACGGTTCAAAAACTAAGAGAGGGGACATTAAAGAGTTGCACTGTATATAAAAGCAGCAATATATTTAACGATCTACCTGTAGAGTACAGAAATATTGAGAATAACAAACGTCTGGTTACAAAAGTCAAACAATTTCTACAGGGTAAAGCATACTACACTCTTAAAGAGTTCTGTAATGAAATCTTCTAAATATATTTTTATTCATGCGTGACTCCTAATTTAATTTGTCATATTATTTACGATGTGTTGTTTTATTGTGAAGCACATTTTTATTCTTAATGGTTAAGTTTTCTGTTTTTTTTTATGTATGTTTGTTTTTGCATATAAAGTGTATTTTTATTTCTATATTTATTTGACGCTTTGTAAATGAGAACCAATGTTTTTTTTATATAATAAATCATTTTTGAATCTGACTCTGACCTTTTTCTTGTCAAAAACATGTTCTGATATATAGATCAAACTGTTTTTAAATTACCGATGAAAGTAATTTAAGCATCTTTAAATTCATCATCATACTTTTTCAAACGTCGGACTATCCATCTGTCCATCCATCCATACCCATCGTTCTTAATATCCATCTAAAATCCATTGACTTAATCGATGACGTCAATGTCGTAATGCGAATAAATGAATTGAAGTTTTCCCGAAGGTGTCATTAATAACAAGCACATCAGGATCAGCTTTTGGAGAATTTATTTAAATTTTTGGCGCCCAATGTAAAGCAAAACATAAAAAACTTTTTCCTTAATTTTTGAGAAATTCTTTACTGTCCATAATTGATTTTTTGACTCGCACTTGACCAACTTTCCACATATTTTATGCTTATTTGTTTCAAGTTATCTGCGACATTTTAGTCGGTAGAGGCGACTCATGCATAATTTCGAGCAAGAGTCCCGCCCACGCGGGGGTCTCATTGTAGTATCACGAACCCTTTAGCGAAATTAAATATAAAACACGGCGTGGTCGTTACGTTCACCTTATAATTATTTTAACTGAACATGTGCCGATAAATGTTTAATTTTAGTCTCTAACTGGGTTACGACGGGGGAAATATCATGTTACTACATAAGTATTTTTACCCTTTTATATTAATAATGAGATTCGGATAACTTCACATTACATATTTATTTCATGAACTTTAAAATGAAAACAGAGCTTCATTGGATGTATATTTTGTTACCAAAAACCAAAATACGAACTTTGATAGCAAGGACTATTGGCCTACCGTTGTCACAGACCAATAGGCCTTCAATATTAAAAAAAAATCGGTCAAGTGCTAGCTATACTTGCACAATAGGGAATATGCAAGTAAATCTGAAATATATTTTTTTATATTCTCTACATAAATTAAATGTTTATGGCGGTTGCTGTTATCCATTTATTTTGGTCTTTATGAACAAATAAAAAGGACTTGCTACTGCAAATTTTCGCGCAAATTTCGAAACATGTAAAACGTGATCCCATTAGCTGTGTCGTCAAAAGTGTTTTTACGACTCATAATGAGTACATGGCGAATTCCAGTGTTGTAGAGTCATCGAAAAATCAATAAAAATCAGTAGCGGCTGGTGAAATTTCAAAGTTATATATCTCTGTTCCTACTTGCAGGGCCCGTGCCAAATTTAGGGGTTTTAATAAAGAACGCATTCGGAATGTTTTGATAAAGAAAAAAACATTTTGTAATTTGCGAAATAAAGTTGAATTTTTGCTGTGCCCCCCCTAAGTAAAAATGAACACATCTAGGTATTTTATTTATTATTTTTTCCAAACAAATTTTACATCATTTTGTAGACCGTTTTTAAATTTTGAGAGAAAAAAATGTGTTTAGCTGAAAGTTATAGTTATTTGAATTTTTTTAAACCTAAAACATAATTTAAAAAAAAATTAGCACGGGACCCTAAAAATTGACAATTTGAATGGCGCCTGTAGGGCTTAATGCGTAGTTGCCTCTTTACAGACATCATCAGTGATAAAAAAAAAACTAAAACCCGTCTACACCAAATACCCCTTCGTAAATAACGATTAATATATTTTAACAAAATAAATAAAATGAACTGCCTCTATATACTGTGTAATCTCGTTCAATAAAAAAATGGAAGCCTCCGAAGAACCGGAGCAAATTCAGTTTTTTTCCATACATATTTATGAAATAAATTGAGTTTAAGCCCTTAACTTTTAACAGCTTTTGCATTTATTTTTTATGAGCAAATGAAATTTCTGGTTTAAAAGGAGATTAAAATACTTTTTACAAACGGAACATAAAAAGGTTTTTTTACTTAAATCGACCGAAAAATATTTTCTAAACCGACAAATTAAAATCAGAGGAAACGGCAGTGCCTCTGCCAAGTTTGAGCCGCTCTACCGGACACCCTTTTCTGGAAGTATCTCGGCGTATTTTTGAGCCCCCCATCTTTGCACTAGGGAAGATTATATGGCATAAATTTATTTTCTGGAGGACGGTCTGGTAAGCCCAAATAAACCTTTTAAATTCATATTCCTGTCTCTTTTACTTTCCGAGTAAATCAAATCTAAAAATTAGCAACTTTTCTACTCACTCACTTACTGATCATAGAATTTCTAGGATACTCCGTTGCCTACATACGAGACCAACGCGGGATTGTACTTTTTCAAATAAAAAAATAATTATCAAAATGTATGTACCTAATCCAAATAATTCTGAAATATATATTTTTTTATATTCTCTACATAAATTAAATGTTCATGGCGGTTGCTGTTATCCATTTATTTTGGTCTTTATTAACAAAAAAAAAAGGATTTTCCACTGCAAATTTTCGCGCGAATTTCGAAACTTGTAAAACGTGATCCCATTGGCTGTGTCGTCAAAAGTGAATTTATGACTCATCATTAGTACATGGCGAATTCCAGTGTTGTCTCATCTCATGTAATTTGAAATTTTGACATTATCATATCTTAATAATGTCGAGTTAATTGCAATTTTATTCTTTGTTTTCATGGCGATCTTCGAAAATTCAAAAATTTTCAAATCTTACATGTCGCCGATGTAAATAAACCTATTTATTTATAACTTTAACGAAAAAATAAGGGATTTAAATTAGTGGGAGGTGGGGGATTCTTAGATAATTAAAGGATAAAATAAACCTGAAAAGAATCACTAAATAAGGAAAATAGTGTGGAATAATGTCGGTTCAAAATAGGATTTGTCGGAAAAAAATCAAGAAAATCCGGCTTTTACCCCTTAAATACGCACCTGGATGAGCCATTAGGTATTCATTTTAAAGTGTGATTATCCCTTTATAAGATAGTGTTGAAAAATTGGGAAAAAATTAGACAGGAAAAATACAGAGTGACTGAAATGTACCGATGTCGAGGGCAAAAAAAGTAAAAATCGAAATTTAATCGGCGATTGCTCCCTTCTTATAGAGGATGAAGAAACTAAAAAATATGGATATCATGTATTTCGACGAGCTTTTTCCGATGACGTATACGGGATTTTAATTTGAACAATTTTGACTCCACAAAAAAGTAAAAACCGTGAAATAATTGGGTCAAAAATCTAAATTTCCAGTTTTTCCCAAATATCTCCATTTTTCAGTGATTTTAGGTTTAGGTAAATGTTTTTTTATTTTTTGTTAAGTTCTGACAGCCCACGAAGACCGAAGTCTAAGTACTATGTACAGTGGGTGTACTGGGGACATCCGACTCACACATCCAGAGCTGGAAACATCCGTACGGACTTCACCAGTCCTTTAAGAGGATGTGTGGGGTGGTACCACCTCGGTCGAGGAACAAATCCTCTACCACCTTCCACTGGTGCATTGCAAAAAAAGTATTTGAGATTTTAAAGTTTCACTTATGAATCTGTTTTGCGATCCGACGTTTTCTTTTCGAGATATTAGGTACCAAAAAGGGGTCTGCAAAAAAAATTCAAAAGAATTACTTGCCATTTTCTGATACCACCTCGGTCGAGGAACAAATCCTCTACCACCTTCCACTGGTGCATTGCAAAAAAAGTATTTGAGATTTTAAAGTTTCACTTATGAATCTGTTTTGCGATCCGACGTTTTCTTTTCGAGTTATTAGGTACCAAAAAGGGGTCTGCAAAAAAAATTCAAAAGAATTACTTGCCATTTTCTGATCCTCACCAGTTTCAATAGAGTTCTGAAGCTCCGGGTCCTCTAAAACCTCCGAAAATTTACATCCATTTAATTCACTTTTGCGACCTGTACCCGATTTCGACGGAAATCGCGGAAATTTCGACTTTGACGTTTAATAGCTCCGAAACGAAACATCCTGTATAACTGAATTTTTTACCGAAGCTAGTTGAACTATTTCTCTATCAACCCAAAAAATTTGGCTGCTCCCCCTCGGACTGTTTCCGAGAAAAACAAACCTGTTCGATTTTAGGTTAAGTTTTACGTCAACATGTAGATGGATATTTATTTTTGCTGATCTCCTGATGTCATTTTTCATTGAGGACAAATGGCTGCTTTTTAAATTGTAATAAATTATATCGACAAAATCGATAATTTTTTTGGATTTGTAATGACTTCCTTAAACAATTACGCAATAAAAAAATATGTGCAATTCCTTATTGAGCAGCTACTGCTAACGTATGGCCCATTCGTTACCAATCCCTGTATAGGTTAAACAACTCATAAATGATAAAATAATTAAATATAGGATTAATTAAACAGTGCGCAGTGTTTTAACATTAACTTCATTTATTACTAGCTGCATTATTATCTAAAATCTAAAATTCTCACATTTCGTTTTCCAGGCAGCTCTAAAGTCCTCACCGCATTTTCCTACGTAAATATTATATAACTGGACGCTTTTATCAAATGTGACAGAAATTACTATATGGCTCGGAAAAACTAAATATATTTTACAGAGTTATATGGAAATTTTAATCGTTTGTGAAAGAAAAATCCGTGAATTAACGGGGTTATATGGTCCTGGAACAAATGAATGAGTAAATTGTTGGCTGTAAAGCTTTTATTTTCTACCGAAACTGATAGGGATAAAAAAGCAATTTCGCGCGTTGCTGTTATTAAAGTATATTAGATAATTTTGACAAACCAAACTTTATTTTCAGTTAATAAGCTGAGCTAACTGAAACGTTGTAAACTTTTTTTTATCTTAGACACTCACGTAGATTTCAAGCCTAAATAAATACTACTAGATGGAGAGCTGGCTACATAAAAATGCCTAAACCTAGGTGTAGTCAGTCTATGCGGATTTGACAGCTTCAAATGTGCTTAATACAGTCTTCAAAAACAACCAAATAATTACATTTGGAAATAATTTTTCTTTCTCGTTTCTCGTCAAAGAGTCATTGTATATTCACACATTGTCTACCACTTTAAATACAAATTTTGGTCTTTTCTTTGTCCACCCATTTCTCGCTTTATTTTTTTACCATAATAATATTTGCTTTAAATTCTTTTTATTTTGATAGGCATCTAAAACAAATAATACGTTTAAGAAGCACGTGCTCAAGTATAACCAAACACTTAAAACGGCCTAAGAGAGCTCGTACAAGTCTTACAACTTCTCGGTGCTCCAAACAACTTCTTGTAAACGGAGGTCATCGAGCTTGTTGGAAGCTACTTCAATACGTACAGGGTAAAATTTAAGTATCTTGTGGATATAAAGCAGTTATTTTTACTGAAATTTTGTAAATACTAAAAAAAAGTTTAGTAGTGTAGGTACACGAAAATATTAGATATGACTACAGAATTCGCTAATAAAAATAAGTTTAAATAACTAAAACCCGACAAACCCGGCAAAAAACAACCGTAAAATTAGAAGCAAGTTAGATGTCTGTAAATAAAATATATATTCATAGTTATATTACAAGTTTCATATAATACAAAATGTCGGTCATACTTATTCATGAGAATGAAGATGTTTCACGAGAAAGGCGTTATCGCACATCGTCGTTAATCAAACACTTATCTAATAGCATCATTAAAAGAACTTAGTTTAGTTTTAAATTTAGTGGGAAAGTGGAAAAATCTCTGGTGAAGTAAGTTTCTAAAATACGTTAATTTGTATTGCACTTAGATTTTTGACGTCGTAGGTCTAGGCCTGTTCTGTGAAACGTTTCTTTTCTTATAAATACGTACGATAGTACATAAAAATTTGCAATATAACTGTGAATATAAATCCCATTTGCAGGTACGTAACTCAACTTTTTAGTTGTTTAGTTTGCGCAGCCGTATTTAATAATTTTTTTAAATTTATTTTTAGTGTTCGGTGCTAAAATTAGCAAAACGGAACACTTATGGAACCACTTCGGTATCCGTCCGTTCGTTCGTCTGTCACAGGCGATTTTCTCTGAAACTATTCGACGTACAAATTTGAAATTTAGCACAGAGATAGAGTGTGGTGGCCCACTTATAGACGTGAATAATAAAAAGTTAATCGCAGGGGGTAAATTGGGAAATGGAAAAAAAATTCAAAGACATCGTGTAGGGTGTCAAATGAAAGCTTATTCAGCCACGAATTCAACAATATATGAATATGATGTATTTTTTAAGCATTTTTTTAAACATTTTTCGGGAAAAACGCATACAAATTGCTGTCCCCCACCCTCACACCAAAAAGATCGCTCAGAAAAATCTGAAAAAAATCATGAACATTGAGAATTAGGTGTAGATTAAGCAAAAATTCTCAGGATTGAAAAATTCTACCGCGATCAATTGTTATAAACGATTTAATTGTTGATTACCTTATAACTGCTGAACCATTGGTTTTAGAGAAAAAGTTTTTCAACAAAAATATTTCCAAAGATGTAAGGAACAACTTTTGTTCTCATACATTTTTCACAATTTTTAATTTGGCTCAGTCGAAACGCTCCCCACTCAGCTCCGCGCATACGCGATGTGATGGTGCCTTCGGCGCGGCGGCGAGGAGCACGGCAGATGAGCGGAGATCGGGCGGCCGAGGTTTGCAGAGGTTAAGTGGGAGGTTGATGGCACGGGACACTAATTCTGCAAGTATAGCTTGCACTTGACCGAATTTTTTATTCCGTAACAGCCTTAATACCGTTCTTATCGCTTCCCGCAACATCATCCGCTAAAGTTGGTGTATAAGGAGCTTTAAGAGCCTTTAGGATTTCCCAAATAGTCTGAAGAGATAAATCCTCCTTAACTGCCTGCTTCCAGAGTCATACAGAACATCACAAACCAAATTGCCAGAGAAATTTAAAAAAATTACAATAATTCTGTTCGAACTATTTTCTTCCTGTATAATTTGTAAGATTCACACTCAACTTATTTAATACCCTCATAAACAAATCTGTAATGTTTCATAGGTAATACTAGAAATCATTGAAATTAATTGCTGCAGGTTACCAGCATGCAAGTCCCTTGTATATGGAGTTTTAAAATAAAAACTGAACCTAGTAAATAGCAGGAATCAGGAAACACGATGTTGCTTGGACATGAACATATACCTATGTAGATAGAACTGGTTTTCTGTATTACGACTATTTAGAAAATTTCCTATTTCAGTTTTGCCTTCTTATTTTTCTGTACAAAATTGGAGTTGTTAGTTGTTATGTTAGATATTAATACAATGTTATGGTCGTTGTATTTTTGTAGCAATCGTGGGAAATAAAAAATACTAGATTATTCTACAATGGTTTTCGGGTTTTACTATTATTTATATTGCAGTTTATTCACTTTATGGTTATATTTAAATACACTTAAGCACTCCAAAATAAGTTTCAAAATAAAATTAAATACGAAGATTAAAAAATGCTAAAAAAGTTACGCAAAATATAAACATTCCCTGTTGGTACTAATTTAGTTTGCCACATTACCCACTACTTTCAGTTGTTTTTCGTAGGATGATGTCACGAAGGAAACTGAATTTTTTCAATATGGTCGAATCTTACACCTAATATTTTTGTTATATTTCGTCCAACCGAACATTTCTGAGCGTGTTTCGATTGACTGATTGTGGAATAATAATAACATATTTACTTGGAAAAAATCTCCAAATCTAGGGTTACAGAGCTTCTCATATTTTTTAGTGTTCGTGCTAAACTTAGCAAAACGGAACACATAGAATAACCTCGGTGTCCGTCCGTCCGTCCGTCACAGGCGATTTTCTCTGAAACTATTCGAAGTAAAAATTTGAAATTTAGCACAGAGATAGAGTGTGGTGACCCAATTACAGGCGTGAAGTATAAAAGTTGAATTTTGATTCTGGGGGTTAATTTCAAGGGGTAAATTGGGAAATCAAAGCTTATTGAAGCACGAATTCAACAATATATATGATGTATTTTTTACGCATTTTTTAAAACATTTTCCGGGAAAAACGCTTAAAAATCGCTCAGAAAAGTATGAAAAAAAATCATGAATATTGAAAATTAGGTGTAGATTGAGCCAAAATTATCAGGATTAAAAATTATAGCGCGATAAATTGTTATAAACAATGTAATTGTTTATTTTGTTATAACTGCTGAACCATTGGTTGTAAAGAAAAAGTTTTTTGACCATAAATATTTCTCACGATGTAAGGAACAACTTCCAATCCATATGACTAAAAAAATAAGGATGTCTCAATTAAAAAAAAAATTAAATCATAATTAAAATCGCTGAGTTATATCGAACGCTCTGTATAAGAGATTTAAAAAACATTAACACAGATCGATATTACGTACCTTAAGGCACCCACAATGTAAATTGTATTTGGTTTCGTTGTATCCACAGGTTGCTATGATTTTTAAATCGTGCCTTTAAATATTACTAAAAGTTCCGAAAAAAAAATAATTTCTTGGCAACGCTGCATTTGAGCTCAAAAAAATAAATATGGTTGTAAAGCCCTTGTTCTACTGAATCAAATTCTGGGAAATTATATCGGGTGTCACATTTAAAAAATAAAATTTTTATTCAGTACATACCACTTTTAGGGCCACCCTGTATGTTGTAAAATATTTTTAAGTTATGCATCTTAACATCTGTATTGAACTTTTTCCTATCTTTAATAGAGTAGGCGCTATCGATGGCACACAAGGACGCCTTACTGACACACCCTTTAGTTAAAATAAAAGTGAAATTTCTTAAAAATAATGATAAAAATGACCTGTGAAAATCTTGACGAAAATTGTCTCGAATCTACTCCTGCAGAGATAGCAGAAAAAGTCACAGAAGTATCCCAAAATCTCTTTCCTTCGGTTGCCAGAGAAAGATTGTATGTACGTAAAAATTTAGCATCATACACACATCATACAATGCACAAAAAACACTGCTACAGTTGTACAAAAAGCACAGTGTATAGTACGTTTGAAAATACCTTTTCACAAACCTCTCTATTCGTATGAAAAGAGTCATTTTGAATTTGAATATTTTCAAAAAATCTGTAGATTACTTTTTTATTATACATCCTGTCAGTCTATAATGTTAAACAAATACTTTTTTACCGCTTAATCTCAAGACAAACAAAAGCAGGATGAACAACCCAAAATTATATGATAATTGAAAAAATCTTAATAATGGGAAAACGCAAAAACAAATGAAACTGCTCAAATAGATAAGACAATTTCTCTTAATGAGGTGCCGTATAAGTACACCTTCCCATTTATTTAACCAAGTTTAATTGACGCATTTGAAATGATTCTTGAAGACAGGCAGGAAAAGCCATTTATATGGTTGGCTGCTGAACCATCAGATTTCATACACAGCGAAATGGTTCCCACTATTATCAGTCATGTGTGGTGTATAAAAATTGCACAGAGTCAATTAATATCCTGGTAAACTGTATGTATGTATATGTATAATAAAATAAGCCTGTTTTTTTGTTGTCCCTAAAGTCTTAAAAGGTTTCTTCAGAGAATGTTGAGGTTTTCAGATGTTGTGAAAATTGTAACCAGTAGTTTTTTACAAAAACTTAAAAATAAAACTGCGCTAGTTTGAAAAAGTTGCGAAGTAGTGCCCTAATGTCGCCTAAAAATAGTTGACTTTCTAGAATAAATTTTAACCGGCCCCAGGGATCCTTAAATGGTCAAATTTTTTAAATAATGTCTGTATGATTGTGGCGGATTCATTTCTAAAAGATTTATTATTTGGGCGTTTCCCCACTCTACTGTTAAGGAAAATTTATATTAAAAAAAAAATAATAAAAGTCACTTGAACGTTTTTTCCTATTTCACACAATCAGGGCAACGCCTTTGAAATAAATTATTTTTGTGAAATACCGTATACGCAGGTATTTGTTTCCGGAATCGGCGCCTCTGGCAACAGATCAAAAGTGGCCAAGGTTATTTATTATATTACATTAGGTAATAATTGTTATAAATACAGTAGTATACAAAAAGGGTCTATGAAAGTGCCGTTGGAGTTGCTGCTATGCCGAGATCATATTTGATATCTTCTTACAAACGCTGAGATCAAAAGACCGCCAGCAAGAAATGATTTCGCCTTGATCACGCCGAATTCGAAAGATTTTGGCTAGTAGACCATCCATAAGCATACGTATGCCCCAATTTACATTTGCTGTTTATCATAAAAGCACGCCGATGCGCGACGGAGCGTACGTATAATCTGCAATGCAGAACACATAATAATGTAATTGTTATTTTATTGCCGATTGTTAAGTAAATAGGAACTTACGTTATGTTTTTGCTGCTATTGTATGATTTGTATGAGGTATCACGTGACAGCTACCAAAATGAGGAATTTGAAAATACATTATTTCATAAATAATTCGGTAAATAGTGTCAAAAACACGAATATTTTTTTGAAGTGTTTTCAAAAAAGTCAAAGATATTGTTCGTCCACCTTTGTATCTTGGAAAATAATAGCAAAAAAATTTGCAAACAATAAAGGATATGTATAATGACGTCCATAGTGCACACATGGTATCAGCACCGTATGATACAGAACCCTTATCACAGAAGCTCGACACACACTTGGCCTCATTTTTTTAGTATACAACTATATAGAATGTTTTCGTAAAAATAATGCCTTGTCAATTACATAAAACCATACTTGTATTTTGTGTACTGAAATGAGCCGAAAAGGTCAGGGCTTTATTCATTACATTTTATTTTAAAAATATTTGCTACAACAACCCGCTATCTTGTTCTCAGGGCGAATCAATCAATATTTTAGAATCATAAAGTATTCAATGAGACCTTTAAAATGATGTATCGCAAGACCCCTCTTTCCATTTAAATTTTTTTCCAAGATGGCGTCCAGCAGCTATTATGTATCGTAGATACATATAGCGTATTCGGTGCAAAAATTCTTTATTATTATATCCAAGTTAAAATTTCCATTATTCCGTTTGGAGATTTATGCATATCAAACTGAGCAAGCCCGACGGTGCTGTCGAATTTTAATGAGGCCAACAAAAGCACTTTTGCATTTCTTTGGGAGAAATCCATTCTGGTATTGTGAATATTTTCCGAAAATCCCGAGTAATTTTCATATTACAGAGGAAATTACACTGTAATTTTAAGTTTCAAGATAAAGCAACTTGATTAATAGTGGATTTATAGATGGATACTATACATTTTGTCCCAAACGCAATGTTTAGTTTCATTTGATTGGGGATGGGTGCTCTTGGCTAACGTTTATAATAATATGTCAAGTATAAGTATACTAACGTATTGTGGGCGTCTAAAAAAAAAACGGAAAATACAATCTACTGATACGGCATATTAAGGACTGAAAGTTAGGAGGGGAAGAGAAAACCTCTGCAGGCCACTTGTTCCATAATCTATATTTTCTCTCTCTCTCTCTCTCTCTCGTCTTCTTTCTCTCTCTCGTCTTCTTTCTCTCTCTCGTCTTCTTTCTCTCTCTCGTCTTCTTTCTCTCTCTCGTCTTCTTTCTCTCTCTCGTCTTCTTTCTCTCCCTCGTCTTCTTTCTCTCTCTCGTCTTCTTTCTCTCTCTCGTCTTCTTTCTCTCTCTCGTCTTCTTTCTCTCTCTCGTCTTCTTTCTCTCTCTCGTCTTCTCTCTCTCTCTCGTCTTCTTTCTCTCTCTCGTCTTCTTTCTCTCTCTCGTCTTCTTTCTCTCTCTCGTCTTCTTTCTCTCTCTCGTCTTCTTTCTCTCTCTCGTCTTCTTTCTCTCTCATACTCGTAAAATTTTTACAGCTGGTAGGAAGTTAGGTTATGACAAACATAAACATGACATATTTCAAGCTTGTTCCAGGTTTTTGCAGCCGAAGAGTAAAGGGATGCACATTATTATGTAACGCGCTTCTTGTTGTTCTGCCAGGAACAGTCGGGGGTGGGGGGGGGGGTGATGATAGCGGTTAGTTCCTTTGAGCGAAATCCGTCGAAATATCGATAGAAAAGGGGCAGATCCCTAACAGGGCGGCGATGAGCCAGAGAAGAAGCTTTCTTGTGAGGACTGGGTCATTAATGAGTCGAATGGCTCTGTTTGGGATAGCTCTGCGGATGCTAAGTGTCGAAGGCGATGCCGCTCCCCAGCTGTGGGAACAATATTATAGGTTAGCTCTGATTTGGGAAACAGAGAATATGTAAGTTTGAAGGGGAGAACTATTTGCAGGCTTAAAAGAGAAAAGCAAGGTTTCTTTATTTTGTAGGGATTGGCTGAATAGGTTGTCACAAACACAGGAACCTGTTTCGGACTTAAGTTGCTATTAAGGCTGCATTTGCCGACTACACCCATTTATTGCCAACTTAATTTTATTTTAGTATATTTTTTTGCTTTATATTTCATTTGTATGAATATTTTTCAATATTAACCGTATATTCATATTCTATGGGTATTTTTAAAGTATTAATAAAAGTTTCAAGATGTTATGGTTTATTTTAGGAAAACAATCTTTAAAAAGAATATTTAAGTCCTAGTGACAGAAAAAATGACAGCATAGATCTCTTAAAATATTAATCTTCTGAATGAAATCATTATACCTACAGGTTGAAACTTTAATTAATTGAGTGGAAATTGCTTCCAGGATGGACGCGATTGGAAAATGCCACCTTAGTGGAGAGAAGATAAAGAAGGTTTAGATAAAGGTGATACTAAATGACATAGGAATCTTCACCTGACTATGTTTAAATATTTTAGGTACATTAGATAATTAGGTTTAGTTGAAATCTGCATTAAAACAATATTTATCGAGAATACAAATTACGTGTTCACAGACACAGAGTTCAATATACGTAGCAAATACTAGATTTAAACATAATTACATTCTAACAATTTTCTGTTGATGAAAAAATGATCATGCTAACTATAATTTAAATTTTAAAGCATCACTTTTAATGATTAGAATAATCTATATCCTACGAAGTCTCGGTCAAAAACTCGATTAATAATAGGGAATAAACCGGCACCTACCTGATAAATAAAATAAGTATCGCGAGCTGACTGGCTCGTGGAGCGCATAGATTCTAATGAAGCCGTAATAAATGCCACGGTTTGCTTGTAATTATAGATATTTGGCCGTTTTTTTCTTCTTTGATGCCGTAATTTTGGGTTAAAATTTTCGGTAGTTAAATTAAAATTAAGGCCTTGGATAGGTATTGATTTTCTTTGTTGTTACGAAGTATGACCGAGGTCTCAGAAGAGTTTTCAAGATGGTTGTGAGTTCGGATATAATTTGCGCTCTAGCTATAATTTGATTATTAGTCAGAAATTGAACAATCAATAAACGCAATTCAAAAATTCTTTCGTTATTAGAAATTCAGATGGTGACAACTTTTTCCTAAAACTAAACTTAAACTAAAAAATGATTTAATTTTTTGGGCAGAGTTTACCCTCTTACAGGGTGAGTTTTGCAATATCCTTTCTTAGTGAACGTAAACTAAAGCTGTATGCAAAGTTTCAACTTTTTAACTTTGGTAGTTAGGGCTGGGCCTTGATAAATCAGTGGTAGAAGTGTGTTTTCACCCCCTAGGGGTAAAATTCCAACACGAAAAAAAGTAGTCGTATGTAAAAAAATAAAATAAAATTGACGTGTTTTACAGTTTTTTTAAAAAGCAAATACTTTTTGAGACAAGAATTATTTTCATTTTTAGGGGGTTGTTTCAACATCTTAGAATTTGAGTTTTAAAAAATCCCTTCTTGTCGAACCCTATACCCTAAAATAAACATATATATGCCAAAATTTAGCTTTCTATGTCAAGCGGTTTGAGAGCGGTTTGAGCTTCAAAAATTATTTAATTTTTAGAGGTTGATTTTACCCTCTTGGAGGGTGACTTTTGCAATATTCTTTCTTATTGGACGTCTGGGGCCTAAATTAATGTTGTATGCAAAATTTCAACTTTCAATCTTTGATGGTTAGGGTTGGGCCTTGCTAAATCAGTGATAGGGGTGTGTTTTTGCCCCCTAGGATTAAAATTCCAACACGAAAGAAAGTAGTCTTATGTGAAAAAATAAACTATTGACATGTTTTCGCGTTTTCCTTAAATCTTGTGAAAAGTGAGTAGAAACCTAAAAAAACTGCGAAAAACTAAAAAAAACTCTTGAAATCGACAATTTTGCGTGAGTACTTCGGAATGGCAGCACCAATTTGAATAATTTTTTTCTCCGCTGTGTTTAGCATAATGGTCCGGTGGTTCTGTTGGTATTTGCCTTTAAAAAATAATAAAGGGAATGGGGTGGGAGGGTAAAACCGGAACGGCTTAGAATTTTTCCGAAAATGTTGACTAATATCTCATTTTCGGAGTTAATGAGGGCACAAAATTTAATTTTGTCTAGCAGATGTTAAAACGATTACCGGGGGGGGGGGGGGGGGGGATAAAAAGGAGAGACTGGGAAATAGTCCAAAAATGTTAACTAATGTGGCATTTTTCGGGGTCATTAAGGTCAGAAAATCTAATTTTCTTCAACTCATATTATTTTCAAGGAAGGGGGCGGGATGGGAATTCGTTTTGCGAAGATCATAACTTTATTTTTCTTCTTGGAGGGGGATAGCTACCCCCTGCCCCTCGCTGGGTACGCCCTTGCTTTTTAGTGCTTTTTTTTTGTTAAGTTGGTTAATTTTTTTGAAAAAAATGAGTTTTTGTAATTTTTGAGGCCCAACTAGATGCAAAACATAAAACTGATTTCTACTGTTTCTAAGAATATTTTATTATCTATCCTCTGATAATAATTATTCATGGAAATATTTCAATCGCAGCTCGGGTTATTTGAGGTACATAATTTTTGCTGAATAGTATCACTATATTTCAAATTCAATAAAGAAATCAATCGAAGCATGAAGAATGACATAACAAGATAAACCGATTACATATTTTTACAAATAAATATTTTTTTCCAAATCCTGTAAATTCGCTTCAAATTAGTCCAGAAAGCGGAAATCTCTGTCTCATCTATTATTAAAGTTGCAGGAACGCCAACCGATACGTTGCAGGATTGCCCACACGTTCATCTAATTATCTCGAAAAGGCTGTTACGGTTATAAGAACTAAGGTGGGCGTTTCTTACGTAGTTTAGTTGGGAGGAGGTTTATTAGGAATAATGTAATTTTATGAAAATGTCAAATTCGTAAAATATACAATTTTATGGACTCGTTATTATACTAAGAAAATCAAGCATAAAAAGAAGGTAATTGCAGAAATAATTTTTTTATATAATATGACAAAATAAATTTATTTTATTTATTAGATATTACTTTATCGGTAGCACATTTTCCGATTAGCTCAAAAATATTTAATTTATTAGGGTTCTTTAAAGACTCTGTCCAGAAATATTTTATCCGATAGGACATTTCCCGGAGATTCCAAAAATATGTAAGTAATTACCTTTTTTCAAAAAGTTTTTATTTATTCACCTGCATCTTTAATCGATGGCGAATGTTCGCGAATATTACTTTATCTGATAGGAAATTTTCCAGAAAATTCAAAAATATCTAACTGATTAGTTTCGTTAAAGATTTTCTTCAGAAATTTATAAAAACTGAAATAAGGTGAAAAATTAAAATTACCATTCCCCTTTTTTCAAAACGTTTTTACTTGATCAACTGTATCTTCTAATCCAAAGCGAATTCCCGCGAATATTATTTATCTGAAAGGAAATTTTTTGGAGATTTCAAAAATATGAAACTTATTATTAAGGTTTCATTAGGGATTATGCCCAGAAATCTATAAAAATTGAATTAGGGCAGAAAATTTAAAATATTGTGACCATTTTATAATTGGAAAGAAAATAATATACACTGTTTTGACTGTTTTACATTATCTGCTCAAGTATATTGCCCCCACATGTTCCGACTGATTTTTTTTGTACAGGATGAACTAAAAATTAAATAAGAAACCTGTACAACATAAATTTTATTTATTACAGCATCTTATAAATACTCAGTCCCCAAACATATTTTTTTAGTGAATATAAATTCTCGTAGGCTGTCACTACGGAACCCCATGCACTTGATCATTAAACAACCAAACTGAAAAGCAATTCCTGCTTGTCCTGCATCCCTGCATGTGACTTTTTACTCCCCCAATACCGAAATTCCTGTGGGACATTTTAAAGCGGTGCCCCTGCCGTTGAAAAGTTATTCATTTATCGCATGTAGACGTGAAATAAGGAGAGGGATAAGGAACTTTAGTGAGGGTGGAATTTTGTAAAGCTGGTCGTATCAGAAGTTTTTGGTTCAAAAGAGAGAGTGAGTACATAATTAAACCTGCTGTTACTAGTTTTCAGACAAAATTATGTAATCAGAAAATCGACGAAAATTACAATCAAAGTTCCTTTAAAACTATATATCAGCGAAATCCAAATTTTATATTGGTCTAGAAATAGGGATGAGATTTTTTTGGTATATCGGTTTTTTTCACACCTTGTATTAAGTGGAATTCCGTCATGTTGTTATGGGACTTGATTTTTATTCAAAATCGTATTGCTATTATTGCACTTCACGTTTCTCTGTCTCTCTATCCATTGTATTACACTCGTGTGAGCAGGGGCAAAGAAAAATGACAAAACTCGATTGTAGGACGGATCAGCTGCAGAAATTATTATTATTGCTTCCTGCGAAGTGATTGATGGGAAAAGACTTCTAAGAGGCATGTAAAAAATTCGGTTAAGTGAAAGTTATACTTGCCCAATAATTAGTGT
Organism: Philopedon plagiatum; assembly: GCA_963971165.1. Classification (NCBI taxonomy): domain Eukaryota; kingdom Metazoa; phylum Arthropoda; class Insecta; order Coleoptera; family Curculionidae; genus Philopedon; species Philopedon plagiatum. The sequence continues at coordinate 668,827 of OZ020190.1, read as the reverse complement.
TCCGTGCCATCAGCCTCCCATTTAACCTGAGCCGCCCGATCTCCGTTCATCTGCCGCGCTACCCGCCGTCGACGGCACTAACGCCGTATCACATCGCGTATGCGCGGAGCTGAGTGGGGGGGGGGTTGTGCTTTTCGACTGAGCCAAACTAAATATTTTAAAAAATGTTTAAAGACAAAAGTTGTTCCTTACATTACACAAAACACTTTTTATCTAAAACCAATGGTTCAGCAGTTATAAGGAAATAAACAATTAAATTGTATATTGATTGCGCTAGAAACTGACTGACCAGAGCCTATAATTTGCCTTGTTTTCAAATTGTCAATAGCATTGTCCTATTGGCATCGACTACCTGAAAGCTGGCAACCTGCTTTTATTATGATTCCACACTAATACCATATACTAAATATAGACGAACACTGGCGTGTAATAAAAATGGACCAAAAAGCGGGTCTCCCTTGAGACATTTTGGGGGTTCACTGGTTTATGGCTTAGGAATTTGTTTGTCCACCAATATATATATAAAGGGTTTTCCAATAAGAGGTGTTATTTTGAATAGCCCGCTATTTCGGTAGATGTCACTTTTGGAGCTGTAATTTTTTGACATTTGACAAGTAGAAACTACGCCATTAATAAAAATGGAACGATACACGCTTCAACAACGCATTGAAATTATTAAAATTCACTATAAAAATGGTGAAAATTTGGCAGAGACGGTTCGTAAAACTCGAACATTTTTGGGTCGTCGTGAAGCACCTTGTCGGACCGCAATACAGAAGTTGGTGGGAAAATTCGAGCTGTTGGGACAAGTTAGTGATGTGAAGAATAAAACCCGTGCACGTCGCTCAAGAACAGCTGAGAATATTGCTGCTGTATCCGAACATGTTGAAGAAAACCCAGGTTTGTCCATTCCTCGTCGTTCTTTGGAATTAAACATTCCACAAACGTCATTACACCGTATTTTGCATAAAGATTTGGGTCTTAAGGCTTATAAAGTTCAGTTAACACAAGAACTCAAGCCGGCCGATCATCAACAACGGCGTGTCTTTGCCGATTGGGTCCTTGAAATGCATGAAAATGATCCGGAATTCCATCGAAAAATCATCTTGACTGATGAGGCCCATTTCCACCTCGGTGGCTTCGTCAACAAACAAAATTGTCGCATCTGGGGCTCGGAAAACCCAAGGGTTATTGTTGAAAAGCCTCTCTATCCTCAACGTGTGACTGTTTGGTGCGGTTTATGGTCCGGCGGGGTCATTGGACCTTACTTTTTTGAAAATGAGGCTGGAGCACCAGTTACGGTGAATGGATTGCGCTATCGACAGATGATTAATGATTTTTTATGGCCGGAATTGGATGGTATTGATCTGGACAACGTTTACTTTCAACAAGACGGCGCTACGTGCCACACAAGAAACGAAACCATTGATCTTTTACGGGAAAAGTTTCCGGACCGTGTTATCTCTCGAAGAGGTGATCACAATTGGCCACCGAGATCTTGTGACTTAACACCTTGCGACTTCTTCCTTTGGGGCCACGTGAAAGAGAAGGTCTACGCCAACAGCCCAGCGTCGATTCAAGACCTCAAAGATGGAATTCGTGAGGCTATCGAGGACATAGGGCAGCCACTTTGCGATTTGGTTATGGAAAATTTCATGAAAAGGATATGGTCCTGTAGGCGTGGTCGTGGTGGTCATTTGGCAGATGTTATTTTCCATTATTAACGGCATACCTTCCTCTTTATAATGAAATAAACATCCGATAATTTATCTCAAAAAATGGCATTTTCCTTTGAATATCAAAATAACACCTCTTATTGGAAAACCCTTTATATATACTTATATATATATATATATATATATATATATATATATATATATATATATATATATATATATATATATATATATATATTCAGTCTATTCGAGAATATTCTTTACAGTCTGTGCTAATACATAAAAAGCCCAGACTTAGAAGCTTTTTTAAATAGTCGGTAAGATTTTTTAAAAAATATTCCATTCAGTGCTGGATTCTTTTTGCTGCACAAACATGATGTTGAAATATGAAAAGGCAAAAGGTGAAGTAAAAAAGCCCCGTTAATTACGGTCTCGAGGCCGAAAAAGTCAAAGAAGATGAGCGGACACGAACTTAAGGAGATAATTAAGGCCCCATTAAAACAGGAGAAAATTTTAATGAGGCACACGATCGTATTTTAAACGACAGAGATGGGAAAACTGCATTGTTTGCAGGCGCACGACGTGCCACAGCCGTAGCACAAGTTTTTATTAGAAATTTTAAGAACAGGAAACCGAACTCGTTTCTTTAGTATTTTGGTAATAAAATTTTATATCCGCAATAAAAAATATATTTTAAAAAGGCTAAAACCCGACTCCGCAAAATAACAACTAACAAGTTGAGTGTCTGTAAATGGGATTTATACAGTGCGGCTTTTTAATGTCCCTCCTCCCCCCTTCCTAACTTTTGAACCGTTACATTTAGAAAATTGAAAGTTAGCATACGGTAATTAATTAGTAAAAAAATCCTATGTTTTGGTGCACAAGTGACTCTCGGAAAAATCAAGATGGCTGCTGGACGCCATCATGGAAAAGAATTTAATCGGAAAGAGGGGTCTCGCGATACATCATTTTAAGGGTCTCACGGTGTGCCTCGACTAAATTTAACCCAAAAGTATTCTCACTTATATCCAAAAGTAGTATTTCTATTGTTATTGAAGTGTGCCAAATTTTAAATTTTTCAAAAAATAAAGGGGGAGGCATTTTTAGGCCACACAGTATATAAAAATAGTAACTCTAACTAGATTTTATGTAAATTGAGTTTAAAAGGAGAATTAATTAATACATAAAACTAATAACAGAGACCTCTGCTTCATCTAATAAGACAATAATCGTTCTTTTCTGATCGCCCAGCCATAGAGAACTTTATTAAAAAGCAATAGAACGTTGCTTTCATCCCTTATTTCGGTTATCTGGCCTGATTCGACCGACGGAAATTACAATTCACTCGATGTACCGCATATCTCTATCTTAAACTGTAATTGTAAGCTAAAAGAAAATAAAGATAATTCGCTCGAAGACGCTAAACTGGAACGATATTTTTCTTTTGTGATTTAATCAGAATTTATTGGGGCCAGTTACCAGGTTTGCTTAAGTTTCTTTAAAGTTCATTTTTCTTTAAGGAATTCAATAGTAAAAGAAAAACACCAAAGTTATTAAGATTTGTCCCTTTGTTAAAAATTTAGCGACTGTATCCACTGTATGTCATACCTTACTAGTTCACACTCACCGTTAATAGTCTTGTTCTAAGTTCTTAATAATGAAAAAATTGGGCTTACAGATGGGTGTCATTCACAGGTTTCTACATTTTTCATAAGAAGAAACGCCTGTCAACTTAATGTGGGTGTGCAATTCTCGCTGGGACGTATATTATTATTACTTAAGCCTATATCTGCCATATACAGGATGTTATAAAATTTACTGCATATATTGAAACCGCTAAATTCTAGTGTGAATTCAGACTAGAGGAAAATATTTATAAATGGCGCTTCCCAATAAATAATAATTTCTTCTATGCTACAAGTCAGCATAAGAAATAATGTTTTTGTTACCTTTAAAGTAAAAATCCTTTTAAATACACTTATTGTGACAGTATTTTAGGCTCACAAATACGCACTAACAACACAGTACAGCCATTAATGCAAAAAAGAGCACTAATCATTAAAATTAACAAACGTTAAACACAAAGATTCCACGCTTTTTTGTCATTATCCGCACTATTAAAAACGAAACTTAATGTTTTTGTTACTTTTAGATTTTACCAAAGCAGATAGAATAGGTTTGTTAGGTTTTACGTTAAACTTATACAACACTAACAAAACAGTAGGTATAGCCATTAATGTAAAAACGATCCACTAACTAATTAAAACACAATGCTTTAAAAAGTCCACGGTATTTTTAAACTATTTTTTTTTAAATAAAACAAATGTGCGATCAAACCCAACCTGTGCGATTTGAGGGAAAAAAGTATTGGGTATAATCTCATAACAACACCCTGTATTTAATAAAATGAACACACCTATATGTCCTTTAATGACAATAGCGTTTTACGTTGAAATTCGCACAATCTGTCTATCTGGAATAAAGCAACAATATAGTACAAGTCGGTAAGTGCATTACTCCTGTTATGATCTGGATAATTAGACGGGTCGATGGGTGGCCTCGTGGGCCTCCTTTTCGGCTGGAGGTACTTTATCTGATTATTCTGGATGAGAAACGATGGAAGCTCCTGGCAATTGCACCAAATTGGACGATGTATGTTTGGTTATACTATTGTTAGGGAATTGAATAGAAAAATAAAATACTATATTAAGGAAATATTCCAAGCAAAAAGAACTCTTAAGTTAAAGCAAAACTTCTTTAAAATAAGTAAATTTTGTCCCAGAGGAGATAAAAGTTCCTTTAAGTAATAAAATCTAAAGTTCTATCTATGTATGTGGGCTCAAAAACCAACAATAATTACTTTTCTCGATTCAAGGAAATAAGAATAACAAGTTACCTCTTTAAATTACTACGACTAATTGTATGTAAAATAAAAAAGAATAATCATATTTATGTATACCTAATTATATGTCCACTGAGTGAGTAAACAATGGCCATTGTGCTTTTTTATTATTCTGGAGTACAACAGAAACATTGCCTGAAAACCATTAGCTTTGTCAACTACAGTTCTGTAAAATCTTTGTTCTAATGGCGGTTTTACGAACGCCACCGTTATTTTAAACGTTAACGTTATTTTTGAACCAAATTGTTTGCAAGGTTTTTTTTTCGAAGCGAAATATGTAAAGTAATACATGACTATGCTCATCTAATCATTACTTCTCTTTTCGTTGCGTTTTCATCAGTATACCCATTTCATCTCTTTCTGTTGAGCTTCTCTTACATACAAAACAAAAATATAGAAATTACTATAAATTTTAATTTCCCTTTTCATATTGTCTGATGTAAAAGTAAATATTTTTTTTTTCGATCGTTGTAAATACATATATTATAGGATATAATACGTACTACGAAATAATACTAAAATCAGTATATTCTAAAACTCTACAAAATCTTAAATTGTGAGACACTTATGAGAATCCAGCTGTGTAAATAATATTTGAACTATCTAGCACACGTAGTATATTATAACTTTTTTTATTGGGTAGTTTTAATTTTAATTTAGTTTATATTTTGAGTAGGTCTTTGCGGAAACTGTACGAACAGTAAAAAAAAGGTCCCTAAAACCATCACGACTAAATTTTTACAGTAATCCTGGACCTCCGTAAAGTTGAAAAATTGTGATATTTCAAAAAATATATATATAGAAATTCTGTTGGTCGTAGCTTTAGAGAGGGGTTCGGGAAAATCAAGACTCACATCACTACAACTGTGGCCAAAATCGATTTTTTAATAAAATTTGACTGCGATATGTTTATTTTCAGAACTGGCTGATTGTTTAAAAATCATTTTTTAAAAGATTTTTCTTATTCACGATTCAGAAAATTCAGTTGAGCATAATTAACTTAATTTTCTCAAAAGTTTTTCGCGGATTTCGATAGTCTTTTGAAACGGTTCCCGCTTAATTATAACCATTTTTTTAAAATTCAGTTTAACGAAAATCAAATTTGACGAAATATTTAAGCATAGAAAATAATTCAGGCGGAAGAATTGTTCGCAGCAAAAAGTACACATCGTAAAGTAGTGCCGGCAGAAAAGTTTAAATTAAAACTGCATTAAAGTTAGGAAAAGTAAAGAAGAGATAAGCACCAGCGAACTCCTAATCCTTTTGTACAATAATTATTATTACATTTCCCAATTTGCGCTAGAAAATTTACCGCCACTTTTAACTTTAGCAAAGTTGAATTTTTAATCAAGTCAAAAAAGTTTAAATTGGGTCTGTGCAGCTGGTTTAGTTTCTTGTTTATACTTTTTAGTTTGGTTTAGTTTTAGTACAACGCATGTTAAGCCTGTCCACGTGTTTGTTCACCTGGGTTTATCGATCTATTGCAAAATAAATCTTGGACTTCTTACTTTTTTACCCGACGAGCTTAAAGAGAAAGAATTATGATTGTAGCACGTATGTTACATTTTATAGAGAGATTTATCTACAGCAATAATTCAAGACATGCGGGATTGATTACACGGCATACTTAGAGGACCTTTTTTGTAATGAAATGACCCATGTAACGAAAATAATAAAATACTAAAACGTTAATTTTTCCGCAACGTGTAAAATGACTGGCACATCGTGATCGCCAAAACTTCTTTCATAAAACCTCTATTCCGGTCTGAAACTCTAAAGCTTTTCAAAGCTTTTACGCCCCATAAAATTAACAAACGCCAATTCTATTAAGCGTTTTATTGTTATTAGTGTAACAACTGGTTTGGACGCAAACACTGATGTTCTCTGTTGTACTACTTTCGCGGTTTTCTATTAAATGACGGGTTTTGTCGTTTTATCTGAAGATAAAACCATAACTAATTGATGGCTACAAAGCAATTTCTTTACAGAATGTTTCTTCGGTTTCACAACGATAGACTACTATTAAACTTTTGCGACTGATTCAGTGTTTTGATCTCGCAGAGTGAAGATTCCTGAAGATGCTTTATGCAATTAATGAAAAAACGTCGCAAAGTTATTCCACTTCTGCGGATCTGCATTTTTATCCGATTTTTACTATGATTGATGTAGTTCTTTTATTACTGATGCAAGAAAATTTAATAAGCTCTCAAACTTTGCCGGCAAACAAGTTCTAGAATTATTAAATATATTCTTGTTACTGTTTAAATCAAAGACGTAAAATGGCATCTCTCCTTACTGCCAAGTCAAATATAGAACGTTAATTAGGAATTCAAATTTGTTCAGCATTTATGTAGCTTTTCCCATGAAACACAAGTACGTGAACGTGTCGTTCAAATAGTTTTTGCAACGTATCTTATTATCGTATAATTTTTTTAATTCATCTACCTATAAAAAGTAAGCCACCGGAGTCCAACCAGTCAAAGTTGAGACTTATTGGAGATCCTGCTCATAGACCTGCATTTACTATAGTTTGGTTAGTTTACTCAGGAGCATATGCATAAACCTGCATTTGCTATTCAGCTTGCTTTGGAAAAAATGGATTTTGAAATGGAGAGTACCACTGTTAACATTGCTATGGATGGGGTTGCATGGTAGCACTAAAGAACGGGTTGTTAATTAATGGGAAAAAGAAATGCAGGTAGTGCCAGTAACACGAGCCTTGGGGGACGCTGGGTTTGACTGGATTAAAGCTGGACGAGTAACCATCTATCATGACAGATAGGCCTCGTTTGGAAATAGGTATACGTTTGGAAGACTGTTAAAAAGGAAATTTGTTAAGCAGTAAAGCATAATAATTAAAGATCTTGAATATGTCAAGAGTAACCATTGAGGATTCGACGTGAAATCCAAAGACTTATTCTATGTCCCTATATTTTTTACTGTAGGTATTACCTATATAGGTATACTGTGCAAAAACTTACGTTAACTAGTTTACTCGTAAACTAACATGAGGCAACATATATACATAAACGTATCCAGTTGTTAGAGATGCATAAATAACGATCACAATCCCTTATTAGAAACTCTACTTAATGCCGTTTAATAAGAAGTGATTAGACGTTTCTAGCAAGTGAACTATCATGTAACGGACAGCAATTTTGAAATAAATGTTTTATTTATAATTTTATTTAATATTAAATAAAACGTAAAAAAACTACATAAATTGATAATAAGTTTATTGTTAAAACAATGAATAATGAAAGGGAATGTTGCATTTCGAGGTGATAAGTTTTATTCGTAACTAGCTGGTACCCGCGGGCTTCGCCAGCGTGTTTTAATCATGAAATTTAGAATCTACTTTTGGAAATTAGCATTTCATTATAAACGAGATTGGTTGTTCTTCGTAGAGGCTGCAAAATAGCCAAGCTATTGGGCCGTTACATCTATACAGTAGGCGCAATTTTTTTTAAACTATAGCTTTGGCGTCTAACAATAAAGAATGAGGATGACTAGATCACGCTAGGTCATGCGACCCGAACTTCTGAAAGCACAATTGTCAGATTTATTTATAAACTAAAAATGTTTGCACATGCTGTTACCCTCTAGGGATTAAATTACAACACAAAAATTTGGTTCTTATCTAAAAAGAGATTGACATGTTTCGGCGTTTGTCAATACAGTCTGTCGTTTTAGGATAAAAAATATTTTAATTTTCTGGAAATGACTTTACCCCCTTAGCAAGAGACTTTCATAACACCCGCTACTATTTTGTACCAAGACCGCAAAGCAAACCTGCATGCCAAACTTTAAAATTTCACGACGCGACGGAGGGTTTAGGAGATCTGGTTAATCTTTAGTGGAAAAATTTTCAGCAAAAAACACTTTGAGGTTAGGCGGATGTGATAACCTCTACACTACGTGCAGACCTAACTTGCTAAAGCAGAAGTCGCGTCAGAATCCGCCATGTAGGATTTTTCGTCACGTTGGATTTTTATAGATTGTTCTCATAATTATCACCTTAAATACTATTTATGTTCCAAATTTCAAAGCTCTAGCTCGATTGGAAGTACCCTAGATTTATGATGATCTATCAGTTAGTCAGTGAGTCAATGAGTGCCCGAAATTGTGATTTTTGGACACTCGCATTTTGGAAAATATTCCACCTAAACGTATGAAATTTGGAATACTGCTTCTTTTTGATAACCTTAACCCCCTGAAAAAATTCAGTCCTGTAACGCAACTAGCCTTGGAGATAGAGGGGGATCGAAATGTGCTCGAAATGGCTCGTGTCAATATTGCACAGTGCGCGCGCGGACGGTTTTGCGAGAACTTGGCCTGGTACACTCTGTGCGCTTTGATTGTATTTATTTCATTTCTATACGCCAGAAAAAAAAATTCTTACCAATATTTTCTCCGCAGTAAAAGTACGCCAACCTTAATTTATGTACATTCTCGCAAAATCCGAATATACGTTGCGGTTTTAGCGAAATTAAACCCTTTTTAGCCCTATTAAAACTTTTGTCGTTTTGTTAAGACCCATTGGAAAGCCACCGGACCCCAGATTATTTTTTCCCAATTCAGCCGCGGGCGCTAATGCGTTCGGGATTTTGTTTAAAAGGTTTTTAGGAGAATTCGCAAGCCTTTATACATATTTAATTGATGAGGGATTATAAAGATCGATAATGTATTAGATTTGCTTCGTGCCTTCGGTTTTTTTAACGATGATGTGTTAAAAGCCGTGATTTTTTATTATGAAATTTTCAGAGATAAAAAAGTTGTTTTTCATGTTCTTTGCCTGGTGTGTCCCAGTTTATAAAATTTCCAACCCCTTGTTGTTATCGAAGTTAATAATGCTTGCTAAAAGATAATTTTTTTGTTACATAAAGCCCGATTTTGATGCCAACTTTTATTTTTGAACGTGTTAAATACAAAAAAAAGTTTTTTCATGCTTGTGTTGAGCCTTTTTATGTTAGTAACTTTTTTTTGCTTATATCCAAACGGTATACAATGCTTCACAAATAAAGAATCATGTAGGTTGGACGTCGCATCGCCTACTGCATTGAACAATTTTTTGTTAATTGGCACGTCTATACTTATACAGGGTGACCAATCGAATATGACACAGCTTTACTTTAGCACACTTAATGCCATTATATTGAAAATAGCTCGGACCCGTAAATTTTATTTTTAAGGGGGACACCACGATACACTTACAACGGTATGCTACGTTATGACGTCACTTCGAGGGAAAATCTTAAATTGACTAAGCGCTTACCTGAGCAAATGAAATATGACAACAATATGTTAACAAACGTCAACTCAACACACTACCCGACAATAAACTGACCTTTACTTATGTACAAGGGGTGCAAGCGTATAGTTTATTTAGGTTTTTCCCTCGAAATGACGTCACAGCGCAGCATACCGTTGTAAGTGTATCGTGGGGGACACATTAATTCGCTATTTTCAACTGCGTCACTTCATCCCCCCTGTAGGGGTTACATCGACCCCTGAAATTTAAATACCAGTGGGAGTCAAGAGGCACATCATTTTACAGCTCTTTTATTTCTCTTTACAACGATACCAAAATTTGTAATTTTGGCTCAACATTAATGGAAAATTTCAGTTGGAAAATTTCAGTTGGAAAATTTAAAACATGAAACAGTTTACTTAATTAATTAAATGTTGGAATTGTTTCCATACAGTAATAAAGGTTCTGTTGAACGCGTTCTCGCTCATTTTGAAGAATTTGTGGAGTAATTTGATGACCCTCACTAATAATTCGTTGTCGTAGATCCTCCAGTGAGGTTGGTTGGGTTGCGTAGATTTTAGTTTTTAAGCGACCCCATACAAAAAATCGAATGGAGATAAATCTGGTGATCGTGCTTCGTCTTCCAATCCATCGTCCTGGGAATCTATCGTCCAAATACTGTCAAACGTGTAGTGCATAATGCGGACGAGCTCCGTCATGTTGCAATATTACATTTTCTACAATGTATTGCTCATCGTTTTCCATAATCTCGGTCAACGCTGGATCAATGGCCTCTTCTAATAGCTGTTAATACAGTTCCCCAGTCAAATTGCCTGGTAAAAAAGGGACTTACTAGATGGTCACCGAAAATGCCAACCCAAACATTCAATTTTTGGGGATGTTGTGTATGCACCTCATGGAAAATTCTAGGATCTGAATCGGACCAATAGCAGCAATTATGCCGATTCACGATACCTACCGTTTACAAAAAAAAAGCATTCGTCAGAAAAGCAGATGTTGTATAAAAATTTTTGATCATGTATTGATAGTTCACTTACGGCTTCACAAAACTGCAAACATCTATCAAAATCGTCCTCATTCAGTTCATGTACCAGTTGTATTTTATACGGATGCCACTTGTGTTTTTTTTTACATCGTCTGGATGTTACTGCGCTTAATACCAGATACAGTACCCATATTCCTCGTACTTAGCGTCGGATCTAGAGCAACGTGCCCTAAAACCACCACCTCAGTAGCTTTAATTACTATTGGATTGTCAATAACCCGCTTTTTTTCGCTACAGACCCCGTCTCTTGGAATTTTTGTACCAACTCCAACCTCCAACACATACTTCCGATGGACATGTTTGTCTTAGTGTTGTTCATTAAACAACAGGCTTGTTCTATTAGCACATTCATTGTTTGCAAAGAAAAGTATAATAATTTATACTCTTCCTGCAGTGGAGTAAACCATTATTATTCTGAAAAAGGCAATGGAAGATAATAAAATATGATACTAAGGAGCACTCACTATCACTACCCACACACTGAATTTTATTCTTTATTATCATCAATAAATTTGTATCTTTTTTCTGCCATCGTTTAAACAAGTACTTTGAAAGGCATTTATTTTATTATCTTAACAATATTTTCACAACATTCACACGACTCCCATTCAAGGGAAGTCCAATGTGGCAACGCGACCGGGGTACGGCCGGGGCTGATGTTAACCCTTGATAGCCACGGTGGCGTGAAGATGAGGGGAAAAGAGGACTCTTTACTCAGAAGCTTACAGAGTCAGTGAGAGATTGCTTTACAAGTAAACAAAGCAAAACAAATTCAAAACGTTAAAGGTTTTTCTTACGTAAAAAATGGTCCAAAATTTCAAACTGAAATTTATTATTCGCAATTTTAACTTCAGAGCGCATTTTTTCAGTAAGTTTAGTTATGGGTCCAATTCAAATAATTTGATATCGTTGTAAAGAGACATAAAGAGCTGTAAAATGATGTGCTACTTGACCCTCATTGACATTTAAGATTTCAGGGGTGGATGTAACCCCTTCAGAAGGGTTGAGGTGACGCAGTTAAAAATAGAGAATTAATGTGCCCCCCTTAAAAATTAAATTTCCTTGTCCCAGCGATTTTCAATATAATATAATGACATTAAGTGTGCTAAAATAAAACTGTTTCGTTTTCAATTGGCCGCCCTGTATAATAAAATACTTATTTGATTCACGCCTACAGACAGACAGTTAAGGAAAAAGAATAAAGGATGGATGCGAGACACAGACAAATATTTTTATCTTGCAAGACTAAAAAAATGTATTTACTCAGCGAGGCAACCTTACCCTATATTGAAGGGTGCTTAAAAATACACCTCTTCGATATTTAATATTGAGTGAAGTCCCCAGGGACAGTGACGTGCACGTCACCAGAATATGCCGCTGGCATTACATTATACCAGACCAGTGGCGTAACAATCTTACCATAAAATAGGTGAAAAAAGGTCTACTTTAGTTCCCTGATAAATATAATATACTATTTTAGGTTATAATGTATCATCATGCGTTGACTGTTTTCTTAGTTCTCTTAATATTGCGTGTAATAGTTCAGAATAAATCAATATTACTTTCCTGGGTGCACCCCCAAAGCTGGATGCCGTAAACCCAGACCGGTTTAATAATTTGGTTATAGGTGAGAATTTTGTTGTGTACTGACAACTGAGAATTTCTTCCAGAAGCCTATAGTGCAGTCTATATTTCATATTAAGCTCATTTTTCTATTTCTTTACCTGTTCTTTCTAACGCAGTTTAGCATCCAAGATCATCCCAAGATACTTGGCTATATTTTCATATTGAATTAGGTCATGGTAAGTCTTAGTGGTTCTGCTATTCTCTTGTTTGTAAAGTTTACATGAATGGATTTAAGCTCATTTAGTTTGATCTTCCAGATTTTAGTCCAGTCAACTAGTTTGTGGTAAATATTATAGCTTCTCACTTTTAAATAAGTCTGTTTATTAAGATGAGTCTGTGAGACTAGAGATATATCTACATGTTGAGTATACAGAAAGACTTCAAGCTCTTGTTTCTTCTTTAGAGTGCCATTGGCATTTCATGTGCCAAGTCTTAAATCTTTTTGATTAACATATTTATTTTCTTTTGGGAATAGCACCAGTATTATTGGCTTCGAATCGATCTAGCCTGTCATTAACTTGGTTGATCATCTCCGTCATGTTTTGTAACATTTGCATCACGGATGATTCATTTTTGCGTGTATAAGTAATGGGACATTCCTCCTGTTTGTTCTTGGCAGCTTGTGTGTTTTATAATGAGAAATGTTTGATCGCTATTTTGAGAGTGAATTCGATTAGAAAAATTCTATTTTTTTGGGGATAAGCTTTTCAAGTAAAGTACTTTTTTATTATAAAATTAAAAAACTTTTTTACGCGCTCTGTGTGGCAGTTTGGCGATTTATTAAAAATTATTTTTTTCCCACACACGTTTGTCAGGAAAGCAATAAGGACGTTTTGTTAGGTTAGTAATCGACTATTATCATGTAAGTTTTAGCAAAAATGTTAAAAGTTAAGAGTACACATGCGGTTACATAAGCCCAACAGTGAGCTGCACAAGTAGGTATGTCTACAAAGTATAAAGATCAATTTTGTTTCAAAATCGTTCCTCTATTATTTATGACTATACGTTTTCCAATAGGGAATTTTCCCCAGTGTAATTTTGCTATGTAACGATTCCACGTCACTGTAGGTTGTTCCTTTTTATTTTTCTGAAAGGCACCAACAGGAGTCCCAAAGGAAAAGTTCGATGAAATTATTAACTGAAAGAGAGCTGAGAGACTGGAATATGAAGTGAACGGTTTTAAATTAAAGGGGCAGTTTAAAAAGCGTCTAGCGTAAAATAACACGCTTTGTTTTGGCCTGCTCAAGAACTTTTAACTTCACGGAATAGTCACGAAACAAATAAGGCTCGATCAAGCGAAAAAACAACTTTATAAATTAATATTGTCATATTTCCCCAGATATTCATCATTTTTTCCAAATTTCTATACATTTTTCATATTATTTATTTAACATTTCGGAAACCACTCTACGTGCTGCGATTGCATATCGCTGGCCTCGCCTTTATTTTATGAACCCTGACCAGTTTGAACTGTTAGTATAAACTGTTCTTGGGGGATTCATATAAAAAGCGTACCAGCGAGGTGCAAAAGGAGGCGTCACTGTGGTGCCGCACGAATAGTACGCATAGTACGAATAGCGCCAGCCCTTTAGGCTGACAAAGTACTCGGCTAGAAGCTGCCCCCTACGCTACCCAACTTAGTTACGTAAGTGTATTATTGTGCTTGTACCTGATATCAATACAAGTGTTTTGGTAAACCGCAGCCTATTTTATCAACCCTGACGACCCCTAGCGCGACATTTGGTGGAGGCGCCTGGTTCGTTCTCGTTGGTAAGTTCTTCCTAACTTGCCAAGGGCCTTTTGTGTTTTATAATTTTTTACTATCTCTTTCAGGTCATTTTAGTGTTTTTCAGTGCATTTTTAAAGTGTTTTTTTGCAGGGCGTTATAGTGCATTTTTTTTGTCAAATTATTTTTTACAGTGATTTTTTTTAAAGGGCATTTTTACAGTGTTTTTTTTCAGGGTTTTTTTTACATTGGTTTTTAAAGGGTATTTATTTTACAGTGGTTTTAAGGGGAATTTTTACAGTGCTTTTTACGTCTATATAATTTTCCTACCCCATTCTCATCCCAAAAAACGTTTGACATAATTTGAACAAATAGGATGGTAAATATGGTAAATATTGATGATGTGATTACGCTATATTTGGGTTTTAAATTGTTATGTAAATGTGTATAATTTTGTTTTTCCCTGATGAATTAGAGACCGATGTCTCTCTGTCTCCAAAAGAGTAATACTTAGACACCAATAAAAGTTCTATGTAAAAACCGGGTGAATGTTCTTAGCCTGTCTACTTTTACTTAAACATCATAGTATCATGTAGGTTTTCATTATTTATAAACTGTTTTTTTCCTTTTAACTGCCGGTAGTCTTTTTTTTTTCCATGTACCATTGGGAGACCACACGACCTGGATCGAGAGCCACAAAACACACCAAAAACCCAAAGGCCAGTCGCCGCTCGCATCCACAGAGCCAGCGTCATGCATCAGCCACGCACGGTCCACCATGGCTCGCCAGCCTGGTCTTCCCTCACAAACGCCGAACTTCTGCACAACGAGCCGTGACGACACTGGTTGATCACAACTACCCTTAGGATTAGCCCTGCAAAGTTCCCGTCAATCACGGCTTAGTAACGGCACTCAACGACACCCAAAGTCCGGGTGGCCGAACTCTTTGGAGGAGGGAGACCCCTGCTGCACTGGGAGTCGGCAAGAAAACTAGCCGATCCCACCCCCAGGACACAGGAACCGTGACCGCTGCGTCTGAGCAAGAAGCAGATGACAAGGAGCCTCAACGCCTAAGATGTGTCGGGTTTTGTCGGTGTGTAGGCTATTCGATCAGTAACGTGTTGGAACTCCCTAATAATAGAACTTTGTAAAGAAAGTGTGTAAATGTGAACCAGACTACCAGGACAGTAACCATTTTTATTCTTCATTTTTAAGCTAGTTTTACCATTCCTCATTTCACCCAAATAAATACGGAGTGTACCGAGCCTGCGAGCTCCAATTGTTTGTTTATTAATAATGTTTTTATGTTTGTTTATTGTATATTTTATTTATCTCCGTTTTGTATATTTGTATTTTGTAAATATGTGATATTTTGTATATATGTATTGTGTAAATTTTTAAAGCTAGGGGCTAGCTTTTACAGGCGCGGGGGAAATGTCATATTTCCCCAGATATTCATCATTTTTTCCAAATTTCTATACATTTTTCATATTATTTATTTAACATTTCGGAAACCACTCTACGTGCTGCGATTGCATATCGCTGGCCTCGCCTTTATTTTATGAACCCTGACCAGTTTGAACTGTTAGTATAAACTGTTCTTGGGGGATTCATATAAAAAGCGTACCAGCGAGGTGCAAAAGGAGGCGTCACTGTGGTGCCGCACGAATAGTACGCATAGTACGAATAGCGCCAGCCCTTTAGGCTGACAAAGTACTCGGCTAGAAGCTGCCCCCTACGCTACCCAACTTAGTTACGTAAGTGTATTATTGTGCTTGTGCCTGATATCAATACAAGTGTTTTGGTAAACCGCAGCCTATTTTATCAACCCTGACGACCCCTAGCGCGACAATATTTTTCACAAAAAGAAAATATTTCTATTTATTAACAGTTTACTAATGTATTATCATTATGGATTCCTGTTATACTTTAAAGTTGCGCCGCGCAAAGTTCAGAACTTCGGTGTATGTACAAGTTACCTAACTTTGAACAAAATTAAGTTTACCATTAACCACAGTTATAAATACGTAAAAGTCGGTTCATTAAAAAAAATATATATTATGTTCTAATTATTGTAATGAGTTTCTGATAAATATATTTCTTGTTCTATGATGATGACAAAACAAGTTCGCAATAAAAGAGAAATTCTTTGTTTTAGCGTTTTTCCAATATTGTTAGGACAAAATCAAATAGCGAGCGCGTAGAATATAATATAGCTATTAAAAAAAATTACCGACCTTAAGTGTGCGGAGATCACATAAAAGAACTTTTTATGTCCCCTTCATGATCCCATTGTGGAAGGTGTAATAAAAATGATATAAAAATGCACCCCATAAACGACATTTTTTTGCTTCATTGTAACGGAGGGTCGCAAAACATATTATGGGGTGTATAATACAAGTGGCCATTCTTGTGGCAAATTAGAAAAATATAGTTTTTGTTAGCTGAGAAGTATTTTCTTGTTGGCTCATTTAAGATTACATGCGTTGGTGGTGTGTTTACAGCCTAAGATCTATGGGGGAGATTAGAACCGTAAATTACAATAAATGCCAGTTTTTAAAGTTAATAAGGGTTTTTAGAGCTGATGTGTTTTAAGATTTTAATAAATGCAAAATTGTTTTATTAATAGCAAATTACTTTGAAAGTTTTTACAACATATCATGTTAACATCAGAAATCTAGTAGCGGGTTAATTAAACGAATTTGCATTGCATTGTAAGGTTAAATAATATTTCCTTAATGCTGCTAACGATTTATTATTAATCTTATTCTAGCTAGTGTTTCAAAATCTATAGAGTGCGGCAGAAAAATGTCCTCTCTTTTTATTTTTTGAACCGGTAAACATAAAAATTTAAAATTTGGCACACTTCAATTATACAGGGTGACCCTTAAGTTCATGAATAAAATCCAGGATCTGATTTCTAAGCTTATTTTAAGATAAAAAGTTCATATGAACGTATACCGCAAAGAGCTTATTTAATAGGGTGTTAAATGTATGATTTTCTTCAAAATTTTGAAAATCCTTCAAGATACCGTTTTGAAATTTGGTGCCAATTAACTTTGCTATTATCTGCCCTCTTTCGTTAAAATAAGTTTTTCTTATTTCCACCAGTGGCGTGCGTGCAGATATCAATAATATTTTTGTATAAATATTTTTCTATCGTGCGCAAAGTTAAACTTTGCAACTATTGCATTTTTCTTCGATCGATTTTCTTCTAAAAAATGAACTGCCAATATTATTAGAAGACTTGCATTAGCTCAGTGAAACCAGTTATTTTTTATGCATGACGTAACTCCCGCTCATTTTAGTGCCACAGCTAGACAATAATTGTACGGAAATCAATAGATCGGTAGAGAAGTTTAACCACCTAATCAACCGTGGCCGCCAAGGTCCCCAGATTTGGTAATGATATTAATGCTCTGCCATCTTTTTATATTTACCGATTTAAAAAATAAAAGGGGGGAGGGTTGACATTTTTGAGCCGCACTGTATAAGCCTAACGATACTACCTGCTAGGTCTACGACCTAAGTTTTTTATTAAAAAACAATAATAAAATGACCTGCATGGATACAAATACCTTGACATCAATTCGATTAATGTTAATCCGGTTACCATAGCACAATTTTATTTATATCCTCGTAACCTATTTAAAATAAGTCAAAGATCCTTTAATTGATCCGATGCAAATGATTGCATTAATGGAATCCTTAGGATACTGAAGGGATTAAGCCTTTTAATGGCCTTCTTGGTTTTATCAGCTTGGAGTAAAATAATTGGCATTGTAAAGTTTAAATGGATTATAAATTTACATTTATCCAAATAGGCCTAAGAATTTCTTATCCTTTATATTACGACATATTATAAAACGTAAGATCTCTCTGTCTATCTGTCCGTTAGTACGCTTATAACTTAAGAATTACCTTATATTTATACTGATTCAACTTACATGTACTTATTTGTGTTTTTAAATTAATTAATTATATATATTATTAATTAATTAATATAAAATTAATACCTAATTTGTTCGTTTGACTTGTGACTAGTAGGAAATATAGAAAAACTAAGCAGTTTTGTACAGTGGCGTAGCCAGGTTTTGGGGGCGGGGTGGCATATAGGTCAAAAGGGCGCGTAAATAAAAAAAAGGCTTTATTTTAAATATTTTAAGTTGATTTTAACAAAGTAAGGGGTTTGTATGCAAAAATGAAAGAAAATATAGGAAAATTGTAATTATAATTCTACAAACTGATACGTCTGGTTTTTAGTGACTTAAACTTAGTCAATACCTATTTCATCAAAGTTTATATTTTTGCATAGCTACCTTCTATTGAAAGAAGTACCAAACTATTTAATCGCTGTTCTGTCATAGTACTTCTGGCGAATGTTTTTATTAGATTTAATCTACTAAATGTCTTTTCAGCAAAGGCACTGTTGGTGCCAACTGTGAAGTAAATTCTATATAATTTTGTAATATTAGGATATGAGGAGTCTAAGTTTTTATCTATAAGAAATGACAATATGTCTTCAGTGTAACTGAACTGAACTGTCCTTTTTCAGTTCATTTATAAGGTTAACCAAAGATTTATATTCGTCAATAATTACTGGCTCAATATCTGCTCGGTAAAATGTTTGCAAATCCATTAATGACTTTAAATTAATTTCGTCTCTAGATAAATTACAACTTTCCAAACAGTCAAATTTTTTGTAGTTTTAAAAAAATCTCCAAACCTGCGTCGCATTGTATGTATGAAACTATCAAGAGTGACATAAAAGACATCAGTTTTAAATTTTTGCCGAGGACATTCTTGAACATAATCTTCTGCGATTTCATCGTAAAACTTCTTTTTTTAAGTGATTCTTTTCTTTTCAAATTCCTCTGTGGTGCCACAAATAGTTGCTAGTTGTTTAGAGTCTGTTATATTTTAAAAAACTTCCTTCGTTTCTGACAGATTTTAAATCATTTATAGTTGAGGTAACAAAATTTGCGACTGTATTTAAATGAATAGTTTCCTTTTGCAAGTAATTAGAGAGTGTGTAAATTTTAGATAAAATATCTCTCCAAAATATTACTAAGAATTTAAACTCAAAAGTGGATATACAATTTAAAATTCCATTAGCTTCTGCAACGTGTTGCGCTGATACGTTTCTTATATCACTTTCAACAATTAGCGTCAACTTTTGTTCTATTGCCTGCGTATTAGATAGTTTTTTTAAAGTAGGGTTTTTAAAACTATCATGGGAATCTTTAACCTTTTTTTGAATATCTTGAAAGATTTTAAGTTTTGGAAAGCTTCCGGTTATAAAAATATACATTTGTTCAAGAGTACCGAAAAATAGCTTTGCTTTTGTGCATGAATTTACAAAATCCACTAACACCCAGTGGCGGCTGGTGAAATTTCAAAGTTGTATATCTCTGTTCCCACTTACAGGACCCGTACCAAATTAAGGGGTTTTGATAGTGAGCCCCCTGGGAATATTTTGGTAAAGAAAAAAAAAACAGTTTGTAATTTGCGAAAAAAAGTTGAATTTTGGGTGTGCCCCTCCTAAGAAAAACATGAACACGTCCAGGTATTTTATTTATTATTTTTTCTAAACAAATTTTACATCATTTTGTCGACAGTTTTTAAATTTTGAGAGAAAAAAATGTGTTAGTAGAAAGTTATAGTCATTTGAATTTTTTTAAAAATTATATTAAAGGCTTAAAAAAATTCAAATGACTATAACTTTCTACGAACACATTTTTTCTCTCAAAATTTAAAAACTGTCGACAAAATGATGTAAAATTTGTTTAGAAAAAATAATAAATAAAATACCTAGACGTGTTCATTTTTTTCTTGGGAGGGGCACACCAAAAATTTAACTTTTTTTCGCAAATTACAAAATGTTTTTTGTCTTTACCAAAACATTCCCAGTGGGATCACTATTAAAACCAATAAATTTGGTACGGGTCCTGTAAGTAGGAACAGAGATATACAACTTCGAAATTTCACCAGCCACCACTGCTAACACCAAATTTAAATTATGCGCACAACAGTGAACATATACCGCCTCTGGCACGATATCTCCTATTCTTCTTTGCAAACCTGTTAAATGACCCGACATTGTATTGGCACCTTCATATGCTTGCCCTCTGCAAAATTTAATGCTAATATCAAGTAAAAATAGCTCTTTTGTTATAACATTGCAATAAGATTCTGCAGAACCATCAGGAAGATCGATAAACTTTAAAAATCGTTCTTCCATTAAACCTCGCTGGTCAACAAATCTAACAGATAAAGAACGTTGTTCTTTTCTTGAAATATCCTCGGTAACAAAGAGAACAATGGGTTAGCCGCTCCGTCTGCCTAGCAAACTGCCGTTTTCAGGGGATGCAGACAGCATGCAGCAGTGGCTAGCGGCAAATTCAATTTGGGTTTTTATAGTAGTGCTGGGCGCATCGAATTTTTTTTTGCGAATGTTGTTTTTAAGGGTATGATTTAAATTAATCTGTAACTTATTATGAAGCTGGTATGGGCGGCGGGCTGTGTGGGCGGGGGGGGGGGGGGGGCATATGCCCCTTTCTACGCTACTGGTTTTGTAGTCCACGAGAGTGCCGCCGCAGGCAAAAGATAGTCCTTTAAATCATGTTTAACGAACATACCTAACAGGCGGCTAGAATTTGAAAATCTCTATCAAAGAATAATAATTTACTATGGTTATTACTAACTTTTACCCGATATCTTCTTGCCACTTCCTGCAACATTCTAGCAATTAACTCCCCCATAATAATTCTGCAGAAAGAAAAACTTTCGTCCTGTCTCTCTGCGATTGCATTTGTTCGCCAAAAATGCCATTAAATGCATCGGCGATTGACCCAAAAGGAACATCCAGCTAATCAACATTATCCCGGAATGAAAGAGGGAATTTTTCTGTTTTATTAGAGACTGGCATCATCTGGGAAACTAGAAGGGCGTAAGTATGGCGAATACAGTTGAACCAGTGACGGAGGCAGGGAGCTGCAAAAATAAATCATAATAAAAGCTAAATTACAGTTGTTGAGTTCTCTCTATAGGGTAGTTACCTTAATTTTTCGGTTTAAGTCTACCAAATAAAACACTAATGACATTGGAATGCAACATTTTGCCAAATTAACTAATATTTTATGAAAAGTAATTAGATGATTTGTCATTTAAATATTGGATTAGCAAGAAAAAACTTAAAATAATTCTAGAGCTGCCTAATAAGACATTATTTGCTGATCAATCTTGCTCTACTTGCTGATAAGTGGCGGCTCAACTGACTATATTTGACGTCAGAAAAAATTTTGGAGCTAACCAAAAACCTCAATATTATGCTGACCGTTTAAATTAAATGATGATCGCCATATTGTATTAAAGATTGGCAGTAAAAGTCGTAGGTAGTTGCGATTTTAGAGTATTGCTGTATGTACGAATCATTTTATGTAATGCTTTGATGGAGCATGTTAGAGTTAATGCATTAGGTTGAACGCCTACAGCTCTACAGCCACTACTATGTTCGATGTATGTTACAAATAATGGACCTAGCATGTCTTGCTCTTGGTACTACACGAGTCTAGTTGTAAAGCACGCAAATATATTAAATGTAGAATTTTCAAAATGTTTCTGAAGGTGTACATTAGGGCGGAGCGACGGTATATGACAAAAATTTTATTTTTTGAAAAATGTTGCCTGACCTTAAGAAAATTGTGATTGGGAAATAGAAATTTTTTGGAAATTTAGTATTAGTATTAAGAAATTAGTATCCCGTCCACCGCCACAAATAAAAAGTGTAAAAATCTAAAATTCTTTTTATATTTGTGTTACTATTCCACTCATTAGCAAATTAAAATACTACGCTATAGTAAAGTAAACATTTATTTAAAAAAATACAACTAAACTAGAAATTTAACACTGAAAGAAAATCTTTCTTGCTTTTGAATTTTGACAATATGGACCTAGAATCTAATTTGTTTCTAACTATTTAGTCCATCTCGCCTTTCATAACCACAAACTGCAATCAGGGGCGGACTCGTGCCCCATAGGTGTGGCAAAATTCCCGCATCTAGATTTATTATTTAGAACAGTCACAACTAAATTGTCCCGCATTTTCATACGCGGTGCATTCCTCATGCCATCATTTTAAACCAGGACATTGAACGCTATCTGGGAACTGTTTTTTTTTTGTTGCAAGTTTATTCTTGTTGGCTACGACTGGTTATTCTTTTCTTTATTTGCAGGAATTTTTTTAGCTTCTCGTGCTCCTTCTCAAGTTTTTCTTTAAAGTGCGTGCTTGATAATACTTCTTATTTTTGTCCTCTTCAGCGCGAGGATTTCTACCTGAAGAAATGAGACATTTGCCCCACATGACAGACGAAATTTTAAAATCACCGCCACTACTAACCAACTACTCTGCATGGAAATAAATTATGTTGTACATAACCTAACATAAGGTAGGTTCTGCGACTAAATTGTTTTTAAAGAATGTTAGCAAATAAATCTACAGTAGCTTGTATAGTATTTCGTTAAAATATCATGCAATGTGATAAAAAATTAAATTTCCGCACAGAATCCAGAACACGACTCCTCTGTTGCCAGGAAAAGACTGGCGTATGCAGTTTGATATTCTCTAACACATATTTAGCCCATGTTGCAAAATTGTACTTAATATTGGGATAATTAGCATTTGAGACTTTTGCACCGCGCGTACTTTTGCCTCACTCTACTCCATAACTGTTTACCGAGATTTTGAGATTTGGCATGCAAAAAACGCATGCAAGAGTCAATAAAAGATGATCCATCAACAAAAAACTGAATATTTATTTCTGTTCTTAGGCAACTCCTATGTCTTTAGCATCAGATATTGGTGGAATTTTTTTTATTGGCAGACTTTAAAACGAACACGCTTAAATATGCCAAAGTTGCGGAGATAAAATTTTATATTGAGAATTCCAAATGTATATGTACTTTACTTTGCAAGATAGGTTTATTCAAAAGTTTGGAGAACTGCTTGACTTTTATTCTCAAAACTTCTCTGTTTTCGTTTTACACTTAACATTCAAAAATGACATTTTTTACTAAAGATATATGTCATAAGCAATGAGTTAAAAAAGCTAAAACTCGACCACCTGAGCAAAATAAAAACTGAAAAGTGAGGAACATACTACGTGTTTGTCAATGGAATTTATATTCATCGTTGTATTACAAATTTTAAATACTACAAATGTCTCTCATGCCTATTAATGAAAGAGAAGATGTTTCACAAGCGTTCTTCCAATAATTAGCATCATTAAATGGGTATACTTGGCTTAATATTAAAATCAGAAGTGAAAAGTGGAAACAATTTTAGGTGTAGTAAGTTTGTGAAATATGTTAATTTGCAATTAACTTCAGCATTTGACGTTGTGCATCTATGCCTATTCTGTAAAACGTTTTTTAGTGATATTTTACATAGTCGAATTTTAGGTTGTTGTTTCAAACTTATTTGTTATATGTGAAAATATAGTGTCTGCCGCCCCTGATTAAACACGCAAAGTTTGATTAAAGCTCTATCACGCGTAGGCCTCTGTTCGAGGGGTGACGACATACAGAGTCCAAATGTAGCAGTCCTCTGACACGTACCTACTCTATTTGGCAACTTAAGGCACCTCGTATTATCCCATAAAACTAACTACAAGAAGAAGGGGCGACGGGGAGGAAAAAGTGTTTGGAGGGATTTTCTGTCAGTGATCGTTGGGGAGTTTGATTAACCGTGTATGATTGATCGATAGGGTTGATAAAAAGGGCTGCTTATAATAAGGAAAAAATCATTTAAGTCTACTTAACAATTAATTGCAATGGATTATTTTTCTATACGCAGTGATCAAAAAATAATATAACTTATATCGCTAGAGCGGTCTAATTTGACAACCAACAAATTAATTTAATTTTAAAATGACAAGTGTAAGAATAAGGCAACTAAGTTTTATACTATGAATTTGTTTCTGAGTATAGATAAAGATTTTAGGGCTTCCTGTATATCTAAAGGGTATACAACTTTTGACGGTTCTTCTGTACAGGAATAAAGATTTATTTAAATTGTAGAAGCCGGTAATATGAAAAACCTAAAATAAATTGTATATATTTATTGATTTATCTGTTTACGGAATAGTTTCACGAGAATCCCGAATGTGAGTTGGGCTTCTATGGCTGAACCCTAATCATGCAAGTCCAAGTCCCATTTGACTGGCTTTATTACTCGATTTTCCCATTCGTAACATTGAAAACGAGAAAGGCAATCGTTATTTTTATATTTCCAAACGTTTCGTACGAATTAATTTAACTCGATCATTTTTATTTTTCTTATCTTCCTTTTTTCCATAAAACTTTCCGTATTCCGGCGCGCCCAAAACGCTGATATGACTCATTTAATCTTAATCCATTGTGATGGAGCCGCATATGCCCAAACAGAAAAGAAGCGTGCTTATAAAAATTTATATGGTTGGATAAACATACCTAATGTATTCTTTTTTATCTCGAGCCTCCAGGCGCTGAAAAGACGCCGTGTTGCCACGTGGTAACGTTTTGTAAATTGCCAGTGTTACTTTGGGATGTAAAAGAGAGAATGGGAAAAGAAGATTTACATTAGGTATCTGCGTATATGTGTTTTTTGTATTTTGTTCTATTAAATTGAGGAACTAAAATTAAGTTACAATACTTTCTCTATAATTTTTATCTATTTTTTAAATATGTAAATTTATTATTATTATTTAAATAATGTAAATATGTAACGTTTACCTCAAACGCCACGCGAGCGTGTTCTTATGCATATATTAAAAATTCGGTCAAGTGCAAGCTACACTTGCTCAATTAGTGTTCCGTGCCATCAGCCCCTACTTAACCTGAGCAAACCTCGGCCGCCCGATCTCCGCCCATCTTCCGCGCTACCCGCTGCCGACGGCACCAACACCGTATCACATCGCGAATACGCGGAGCTAAGTAGGGAGCGTTTTGACAGAGCTAAATTAAAAATTTTGAAAAACGTGTAATGACAAAAGTTGTTCCTTACATCGTGAGAAATATTTTTTGTCGAAAAGCTTTTTCTCTAGAACCAAATTTTTAGCAGTTACAAGGAAGTAAACAATAAATTGTTTATAACAATTGATCGCGCTAGAATTTCTCAATCCTGATAATTTTGGCTCAATCTACACCTAAACGTTTTTCCCGAAAGATGTTTAAAATGATGCACAAAAATACTTCACATATATTGTTGAATTCAATAAGCTTTCATCTGACACCCTACACGATGCCCTTGATTTTTTTTTTCATTTCCAAGTTTACCCCCTGCAATTAACTCTCAGAATCAAAGTTCAACTTTTTGTACTTCACGTCTATAATTGGACCATCACACTTTATCTCTATACTAGATTACAAATTATTACGTCGAAAAGTCTAAGAGAAAATCGCCTGTAACAGACGGACGAACGGACGGACGGACACCGAACTGATTCCATAAGTGTTCGGTTTTGCTAATTTTAGCCCGTAACATTAAAAACTGATTTTTTATATTTATCCTGCAATATTCCTACCAAATTTTTTTATAAAATTCCTTGAACAAATAAAGAAATGATACAAAGTAAAGAAAAAGGCACTTTCTTCTATAATACAAGCTCATATACGTCTAATACAATTTCAGACACCAGCTTAATTTTTTTATCGGACAAATCCCACTTTCTTTAAATTTGGACAACACTGTAATATACATAAATACACCCATAATGAATTACTTATTTGAATTTTGAAAGTTACATCTCAAGCTAAATGTAAGGGATTTCCCATTTAGATAATGAAAACATGTCTAGACGCGTTGACATCGAGTGGTGATTATTTTTATGAATTTGATAAAAGTTGGAAGTAATATTTCATTTTTTGTCATTACGTAACACAGAATGAAATCATCAATCACACAAAGCATCTGAAAAATAAAATGTATTTTTATTTAAGTTATATTTGAGAATACATGTAACAAAAAAGGTATGTATCCTTTGTTAAATATACGGTTAAATCCGACTTCCTACTTAAGTTAAAAGGATATTTTTTATTAATTTGAGTTTCAGAAAAAAAGCGTTATGTCGAGATTAATTTGTCGTTTTAAAGACCGCGGTGTATCATAATATATAAAATTGTGACGACTCTTAAGTTTTATATAAATACTGGCGTATCGTTAGTTATAGAGTTATGAATATATTCTGTGCAGACTCCCCAAAAACTGCTAATAATAGTATAATATGTTGTAGCGGTTTAGCGTAATTGGAATTTTCACTACGTGGCTAGAAAAATAGTAAAACCCATGCCCAGACTGACCTCCGAAACACGTTTTTTTTCTTAAATTAAACCTTTTGAAATTTTTTAACTTTATATAGGTCTAGGATTACCGTGAGAATTCACATGTGCCGGTGGATCGCGTAAAATCACGAGACTCGAAAAATAAGTGTACCTTGAGCACCCGTAATATATTTTTTAGCTGAGCTATGACAACGATATCGGTCAGATATTAAAGAATAACTCCTCGAATGGTGAAAATCACAAGAGCATATGTTTTTTCCTTAATTTAGAATAAATTCCCTTTTAAAAGGCTGCACACAACGCCGAAAAAATTTTTTGGATCGGAAAAAATCTAAACTTGCTCAGAGGGTTCTGAAAATAACTTTATTGATAGAAAGTTTTATGTAAAATCCGATTTTGACAGAAATTGCGGTTTCCAGGAAAATGAAATTTTTCGGACGCTTGTTCGAGAGACAGACCTTCGAAAAATCGCAATTTTTTTTCTCTCCATCAGAAGAATAACTTAAATTTTCGATACTACTCTGCCTGCATATGGATTATACTCGGTTGAGTTTCTTGAATCTCTTTTGAGTCTCAGTGTCGGCCATCCTCTAGATTTATAATAAACTGATTTAGTAATTGCACCAATAAGAAGCACAAAGAAACAGACTCAATAAAACTAACAAACCTGTTGCTACTCGTTTTCTTTCATTAGGGTGAAATTATGAAAGACGCAAGCGATATGACAACGCAGTGGGCAGGCAAATATTAAGAATAGCAATCGGACCGCCTATAAAATTGATAATTATTGGAATTTACTTTCAGTACTTCTGCAAAGAATTTCTGAAGAAACATTAGGCATTTAAAATAAAATCTTTTAAAACTACAAGATCTTGCTTTGACCACTTACTATGAATTTATTACAAGGGCTTTATTTTTTAATATAAAAAAGAGTATGTTCAGTTTAAGTACACGTACTTTAGCTTAAGTAACATTTTTGATAAAATAAATTTACTGTTCCTAAAAGTGAAGTTATACTCTTATTTGGATTTAATGTTACTGTCCTAGATTAAAAAAAAATTCGGTCAAGGGCAAGCTATACTTACACAATTAGTTTTCCGTGCCATCAGCCCCGTATACGAGGAGCGTTTCGATGGAGCCAAATTAAAAATTCTTAAAAACGTTTAAGGACAAAAGTTAAGTTATCCCTTACATCGTAAAAAATATTTTTTATCAAAACTTTTCCCCTAAAACAAGCAGTTAATAGCAAATAAACGATTAAATTGTTTGTAACAATTGATCGCGCTAGAATTTTTCAATTTTGATCATTTTGGCTCAATCTACATCTAATTCTCAATGTTCATGATTTTTTTCAGATTTTTCTGAGAAGTCATTATTATAAATGGTATTATTAATCAGAATTTTGACAATTTGTTTTAGCTTACTCGTCGTTCATAATTTCCCAAGAATGCTCATCTGGAAGAAACATTCAATATAAAAAAAGAACAATTATTCCTAACTTGTGTATAGCAGTTCACATTTTCCCTCTTAAACTGATAGTGGGATTTGTGGCAGACATAATAACAGAACTGATCTGAGGCAGACATTATTACTCAATAATTGTGTCGGCAATGTGTTGTTAAAAAATTAACAAGTGAGAGCACAAGTACCGAAACAATTCCTGAATTTCTCCTTAAATGTGTCGTGTCACGATGCTTCACTTCCCACATATAAAAGATACATAAAGGTTACAGTTTCGACACATGTATTTTTGGTTAGGCGCACATAGGTCCAAAACAATTACGTATTTATTCCTTAAATGAGACCAAATTTTGCTTATTGGGGACGCGCTGATTTCGAGATAAAAATTAATTTATTTCTTACAATAAAAACAAATAATTAAAATTAATTTTTTAAAAATATTTTTTTATTCGGGAAACAGTGCTTTTTGATTTAAGTTTACAGTAGAT